>OZ014524.1:435562729-436762729 GCA_963966055.1 Lathyrus aphaca
CCTGAAGCTCAACCTGGTTGAGTTAAGGACGTTGGCTCCACCAGATCCTCTCAACCCCCCGAAGAATTATGATGCCAATGCTAGGTGTGCCTTTCACTCCAACGCACCTGGTCACAATACTGAGAAGTGTAGAGCCTTGCAAATGAAGGTTCAGGATCTGGTCGATTCCAAAGCTCTCAACTTTGCACCTCCTCCAAATGTTAGCAGAAATCATATGCCTAATCATGGTGGACCCAAGAATAATGCCATAAAGGAGGACCAACCATCTGCACTGATTGATAATGTTGCACAGATTCGAACACCGCTGGCAGAAGTCAAAGCTCAGCTCTTGAGATGCCAGGTATTCCCAGGTTGTGAGGCCTGCTGCGAATCGTGCAAGACTGCTATTAATGGTTGTGAGAGGCTAAGGCTTGGCATAGATGGCCTTATCAAAGATGGAATTTTGCAAATTACCACAACGGCGTCTACAACATCAACAACTCTCTCTTCAGCAATATCAGATCCTCCTACAACTGCAACAATCATTGTTCCCACTGATTCATCCACAACTCCGGCAATCACTCCATCCATTGTTTCAACAAACCAAAGTTCAGTTACACTTACTTCTACAACATCAACACCCATCTTATCAACGGAATCGCCTACAACACCAACAAATGCTAACGAAGATGTCTCAACGGTCACGATCTATTATGACCCGGCAACTGTTCATCCCAACAACAATTTTCAACAACAAACTGCAACACCCACTGACAGATCTCCAGTCACAATCTATTATGATCCGTATACCATCACAGTTCCTTCCGCTGCAGCAATCAGTCCAGTCACCATTATGGTACCTGGACCCGTTCCTTATGAAAGCAGTAATGCCATACCTTGGCACTACGGCTCTGATCTCTACTGCGACGGAAAGAAGATCACTCTAGATTCATCAACCTCTTCACCACAAGTTGACAATGTTGGGGGAGGCGGAGGCTTCACCAGAAGCGGACACCTTTTTGCCTCACAAATACCAAGACCTAATGCTAAAGCAGAAGTCGTTGCTAAGGCAAAAGGGAAGAATGTGGTGCTTGAAGAGCTAGCTATTAAAGAAACTCTGAAGACGTCTTTTGAACAAGAGGTAGACGAGTTCATGAGAATAATAAAAAAAAAGTGATTACAAAGTAGTGGACCAGCTTCATCAGACGCCCTCCAAAATCTCTATATTATCATTGTTAATGTGTTCTGAAGCCCATAGGAATGCACTTTTGAAGGTCCTGCACGCAGCCTACGTGCCAGAAGAGATTACGGTTAATCAGCTGGAAACAGTGGTTGCAAATGTTAACACCAGTCATGGACTGGGCTTCATAGATGTTGATTTAATGACAGAGGGACGCAATCATAACAAGGCTTTACACATCACCTTAGAGTGCAAGGGTGCTGTTCTTTCTCATGTACTGGTAGACATTGGGTATTCACTCAATGTCCTCCCAAAGAAAGCCTTGGTGAAGCTGGAATATGATGGTTTGGCATTGCGCCCAAGTAAATTGGTGGTGAGAGCGTTTGATGGCTCTAAGAGATCAGTGCTTGGAGAGATTGAATTGCCCATGATGATTGGCCCACAAATCTTTAAAACTACTTTCTTCGTGATGGACATTCAGCCGGCCTACAGCTGTTTGTTGGGTAGACCCTGGATTCACGCCGCTGGCGCTGTTACATCAACCCTTCACCAGAAATTAAAATTTGAGTGGGAAGGCCAGGTCATCACAATCTGCGGGGAGGAAGACATTTTCGTTAGCCAGCTAGCTACTTACAAGTATATAGAGATGGATGGGGAGATCCATAAGACTATGAGTCAGGGGTTTGAGGCCCTTAACATCAATGAAGCAACTGCTGTGTCTGGAACTTCTATCACATCATATCTGCAAGCCCGAAAGGTTGTTGAGGAAGATACTGCTCAGGGCTGGGGAAAGCTGCTACCAGTAGAAAAGAAAGAAGACAGATTCAGGTTAGGTTACAGACCAACTCGACAAGATCAACCAGAGGCTGTTGAGGAGCCCAAATTTGTTAGTGGGTGAATGCTTACTCCAAATGATGTGAATATTCTGGAAGATGAGGAAGAAGGCGACCGCAACCTGGAAAACTGGATACGTCCGAGGATCCCGGGGAACCAAGTCTCTAACTGGTCTTCCCAGGAAATTATAAGAGTTACTCCTGGAAAGTAATTATTATTTCCTGTCTTTTAGCATGCATCAAGTCCTGCATCTTGCCCAAGGTGTCAGGACTCATTTTGTAATAGGGCCATCTTGTATTTTGTGCAAATGATTAATTAAGGAATATCAAGACATCTTTTGCAAACGAGTCTCTTTTTCGCTCACTGCCTTTTTCATTTTTCACTTTTGTACAAAACAATAAAATGGCAATGTTTTCAAAATAAACAACTTCATTTTCACTTTTTCTAAACAAGATAAAACTGATCACTAAAAATGAACCAATCTCAACACTTGCAGAGAGTGCCCTCCAGATTGCACCGACAACAACACCGCTATGACCTCGTATGACTTCGACAATCCGATTAATCAAGCTGATGAAGGGGTTGAAGAAGATTATGAGTTACCTGAAGAGCTAGCCAGATTGTTAAGGCAAGAGGAGAAGGTAATCACTCCTCATCAGGAGGAAGTTGAGACAGTTAATCTTGGTACCGAAGAAGACTTGAAAGAAGTGAAGATCGGGGCCCGTCTGCAAGATTCAGTGAAGGAACAATTTATTGACATTATGCAAGAGTATGTTGATGTCTTTGCATGGTCGTATCAAGACATGCCAGGTCTGGATACCGACATTGTTATGCACAAGCTGCCTTTGAAAGAAGATTGTCCTCCAGTGAAACAGAAGTTGCGCCGTACTCGTCCGGATATGGCCATGAAGATAAAAGAAGAGGTACAAAAACAGTGGGACGCCGGTTTCCTTGCTGTGACTAGCTACCCGCCGTGGGTTGCTAACATTGTACCAGTGCCTAAGAAGGATGGCAAAGTACGGATGTGTGTGGATTACCGGGATCTGAATAGAGCTAGCCCGAAGGATGATTTCCCTTTACCTCACATTGACGTATTGGTCGACAACACAGCTCAGTTCTCGGTGTTTTCCTTCATGGATGGATTTTCAGGATATAATCAGATTAAGATGTCACCTGAAGACATTGAGAAGACTACTTTCATCACACCCTGGGGCACATTTTGTTATAAGGTGATGCCATTTGGATTGAAGAATGTCGGCGCTACCTATCAACGGGCTATGGTGACATTATTCCACGACATGATCCACAAATAAATTGAATGTTATGTGGATGACATGATCACCAAGTCCCTCACTGAAGAAGACCATCTGGTGAATCTGTTGAAGCTGTTCAAGTGTCTGAGAAAGTATCAGCTGAAGCTAAACCCCAACAAATGCACATTCGGGGTACGGTCCAGTAAACTGCTGGGGTTCATTGTAAGCGAAAAGGGAATTGAAGTTGATCCTGACAAAGTCAAAGCCATTCAAGAAATGCCTGCACCTAGGACTAAAAAGGAAGTCCGGGGGTTTCTAGGTAGATTGAACTACATTTAAAGGTTCATATCTCATCTTACAGCAACCTGTGAGCCCCTATTCAAGTTGTTAAGAAAGGAACAAACAGTCAGGTGGAATGAAGACTTCCAGAAGGCTTTTGACAAAATCAAGGAGTACTTGCAAGAACCTCCAATCCTTATGCCTCCAGTTGAAGGAAGACCTCTAATAATGTACCTGACAGTATTAGAAGGATCAATGGGGTGTGTGTTGGGCCAGCATGAAGAGTCTGGTCGAAAAGATTATGCAATATACTACCTAAGCAAAAAGTTTACCGACTGTGAACAACGTTATTCACTGCTCGAGAAAACTTGTTGTGCTTTAGCGTGGGCTGCTCGCCGACTAAGGCAGTATATGTTGACTCACACTACCTTATTGATCTCAAAGATGGATCCAGTCAAGTACATATTTGAGAAGCCAACACTTACCGGAAGGGTTGCAAGATGGCAAATGATCTTAACAGAATATGACATTCAGTACACATCTCAAAAGGCCATCAAAGGCAGTGTACTGTCTGACTATCTAGCTGAGCAACCCATTGATGATTACCAGCTAATGAGATTTGACTTCCCCGATGAAGACATCATGTTCCTGAAAGCAAAAGATCATGAAGAGCCTGTTCATACTGAAGGACCTGACCCAGAAGAAGAATGGGCTATGATGTTTGATGGGGCTGTTAATATGAATGGTCGTCGAGTTGGTGCAGTGCTCATTACACCTAAAGGAGTTCACATGCCTTTCTCGGCAAAGCTCACCTTTGCATGCACTAACAACGAAGCTGAGTATGAAGCCTGTATCATGGGTCTCGAGGAATCCATTGACCTCAGGATCAAGACTTTAACTGTATTCGGAGATTCAACTTTGGTAATCAATCAGACCAACGACAAATGGTATACTCACCAGGAGCATCTGATTCCCTACCGTGACTATACGAGGAGATTATTGACTTTCTTCACAATAGTCAAACTTGAGTACATCCCTCGAGACGAAAATTAGTTCGCAGATGCTTTGGCCACCATTTTCTCCATGATCAAGGTTCAAGCTGCCAATTTCGTGCCTCGGATTTCGGTATCCAGACTTGACCGACCGACATATGTATTCTCCGTGGACATTGCTAAAGATGACAAGCCTTGGTTCCATGACATTAAAAGCTTCTTAGAGGATCAAACATACCCACCTGGGGCATCATCCAATGATAAGAAGACATTAAGAAGGTTGGCTGGTAGTTTCTTCCTAAATACTGATGGTTCGTTATACAAGAGAAACTTTGACATGGTTCTGCTCAGATGTGTTGACAAGAGAGAAGCAGACTTGCTGATGCACAAGGTGCATGAAGGATCTTTTGGTACCCATGCTGGAGGACATGCAATGGCTAAAATGTTGTTACGATCAGGCTACTACTGGATCACAATGGATGCAGACTGTTGTGCCTATGCCACAAATGCCAGATCTACGCAGACAAAGTGCATGTGCCTCCGAATCCTTTGAATGTAATGTCTTCACCTTGGCCCTTTGCCATGTGGGGCATTGACATGATTGGAAATATCGAACCGACTGCTTCAAATGGCCACAGATTCATCCTGGTAGCCATTGATTATTTCACCAAATGGGTTGAAGAATCTTCGTATGCCAACGTCACCAGACAAGTGGTAGCCAGATTTCTGAAAAGAGACATCATCTGTCGGTATGGAGTACCCAAGCGAATCATTACTGATAATGGTTCCAACTTGAACAACAAAATGATGGCAGAACTGTGTCGGGACTTCAAAATTCAACATCACAACTCTTCTCCTTACAGGCCAAAGATGAACGATGCTGTTGAGGCAGCTAACAAAAACATTAAGAAGATTGTGCAGAAGATGGTGGTCACTTATAAAGACAGGCATGAGATGCTACCATTTTCCTTGCATGGGTACCGTACCTCAATCAGAACATCCACTGGAGCAACACCGTATCAGCTTGTGTATGGTATGGAGGTTGTCCTACCTGTGGAAGTTGAATTACCCTCCTTACGGGTACTGATGGATGTTAAGCTGAACGAAGCAGAATGGGTCCGATCTCGGTACAATTAATTGAATCTGATCGAAGAAAAGAGATTAGCTGCAATCTGTCATGGGCAGCTATACCAGAAAAGAATGAAGAAAGCCTTCGATCAGAAAGTCAGGCTTTGGGAATACCAAGTAGGATATCTTGTGCTGAAAAGACTCCTTCCTCCTAAGATCAGGCTATTACTGGATCACCATGGATGCCGACTGTTGTACCAATGCCAGAAAATACCATAAATGCCAGATTTATGCGGATAAGGTGCATGTGCCTCCCAATCCTTTGAATGTGATGTCTTCACCCTGGCCCTTTGCCATGTGGGGCATTGATATGATTGGCAAGATTGAACCGACTGCTTCAAATGGCCACAGATTCATCCTGGTAGCCATTGACTACTTTACCAAGTGGATTGAAGCAGCTTCTTATGCAAATGTTACAAGACAAGTGGTGGCCCGATTCCTGAAAAGAGACATCATCTGTCGGTATGGAGTGCCCGAGCGAATCATTACTGATAATGGTTCAAACTTAAACAATAAAATGATGGCAGAACTATGCCGGGACTTCAAGATCCAACACCATAATTCTTCTCCTTACAGGCCAAAGATGAATGGCGTTGTTGAGGCAGCTAACAAGAATATCAAGAAGATTGTGCAAAAGATGGTGGTTACCTATAAAGACTGGCATGAAATGCTACCATTTGCCTTGCATGGGTACCGTACGTTAATCAGAACATCCACTGGGGCAACACCGTATCAACTTATGTATGGTATGGAGGCAGTCCTACCTGTTGAAGTTGAATTACCCTCCCTGCGAGTACTGATGGATGTTAAGTTGAATGAAGCAGAGTGGGTCCGATCCCGATATGAACAACTGAATTTGGTTGAAGAGAAAAGGTTGGCTGCAATTTGTCATGGGCAGTTATATCAGAAAAGAATGAAGAAAGCCTTCGATCAGAAAGTCAGGCTTCGAGAGTATCAAATAGGAGATCTTGTGCTGAAAAGACTCCTCCCTCCTCATATAGACCACAGGGGCAAGTGGACTCCGAACTATGAAGGGCCATTCGTAGTAAAGAAAGTTTTCTCTGGTGGAGCACTGATGCTCAGCACTATGGATGGTGAAGACTTCCTGTCCCCTGTGAATTCAGATGCAGTTAAAAAATACTTCGCATAAAATGACCCGCTGGACATAAAAACAGAATGTAAGTCCAGGCAAAAATAGGGCATCCTGACGAGTCAAAAACAGAATAAAAGACTCGGGCAAAAATAAGGGAAAATAAATAAAAAAAATGTACACCCGCTGAGTTGAAAAGCCACATTGGACAACTCAAGCAAAAATGGGTATCCCGGTGGATTGAAAACCCGAAAGGGCGATGTCGCTCCCACTAAATGAAGCCGGGTCAAATAGGGTACAGACGCGAACGGTCGGCGAGAGGAGGGTGTGAGAACACACAGGAGTGAACTCACAGGAGATGAAAGAGTCGCCAGCTAGGCATTTTTATCCCGGAGGAAAGGCAATGCTGCATAGACCTAGAAAGATATGGATAAGACGGTTGCGAACCAGAGAGACTGAGAAAGGGGGTTGGTTACAACCTGGGAAGGTATTAGCACCCAGATTGTCCGTCGTACTCGACGGGATCCACGCTTAAAAGATTTTTATTTTAAAGGGGTAGTGCCAGTGCAATTTGTGTATAAAAGAGCTGGAAAAGGATGTACAGGTGTCAGTGCAAAAGAAATGTGAAGTGTATAAGTGAAGTGTCAGTGTAAGAACAGGAATAAGATGCTCAAGATCATGAGGCTAAAAGAATAATGCTGGAAAGAGGGGGGATATACAGAGACTTTTGTTCAATAACTGTTAAGTTATGCCTACGTATCCTCTCGTGCAATGAGGAAGTCAGAACACCGTAGTTCGACCCAAAGAGACTGAAAGATGAATTTGACTTGTGAACTGCTTGCTTGTCTATGCTCAAGTGTATGACCTGTCTGGCTCAGGTGCAAACTGTCTTGCATTAGACGGAAGAAGCAAGTTCTCGTTTATGAATGAATGAGATGAGAAAAGAATCCTGGAGGAGACGATTATTGTTTGTTTTTGAGTTTTCAGTCTTTTATTGCTTTTGAAAGTTTGTCATAAGTTAATGAGCTTAAGCCTAAACCAACGGGTTAGTAAACTCATCACATCTTCCCTCTGATTAGGGGTAATGAGAATACCTTAAGTGTGAAGTCAGCTTCTCACACTTAATCACCTTTGATGCAGGGTTAAGATCATTAACCTACTTGTGATTATTTAGATGTTTTTGGTGTTTTTGTTTAGTGTTAAGTAATGAGATTAAGCCATAATCTGAGATTAAACAGACTCATTACACCATCCTAATAGAAGGATAATAGATGAGAATGTTTAAGCTGAGGAAAGCTCCTCAACTTAATCCATGATTAGGGATTAAACTCATGACAAAACAAAGCCTTTGTTAAGTGGATTTTATTTAATGATAAGATGAAGAAGTGATTTTTAGGGTTTGTAAGACAACTTGAGGAGGACTTGTCCATTAACACTAGGGTTAGTCCTTCTTAACCAATTAAGGAAGAATTAGGACCCTAATGCAAGGCCCAAGTTACAAGTGTGATGTCTTGATGATTATTAAGTGAATTGATTAAGAGATTTAAACACATTAAGGATTTAACACTTAGGATTAAAGTTATACACTTCATCCTAATAGAAGGATGCAGGCATAAGCTTAATCACAAAGCCTTAAAGCCTTTAGGGTTTAGTCCCTGATTATGAGATGAGAAGAGAAGACTCAATGGGACACAAAGGTAAAAGCTAAATGGGGGACTAATCAAACCCTAATTATTGTCATTCTTGGTTGTTCCTAAGGTTTGTGAAGTTTACAAGAGAAGTCTTCAGAGGAACCACCAGGAAGCAGATGAAAGGAGCAGGGAGAAGCAAAGTAACTTGCTTCATTCAAGAAGTCAAGTCACTTGAGAAAAGAAAGTAAGAAGAAGAAGAAAGAGCAAGCTCAATCTCAAACACAAGATAAAATGCAGCAATGATGCATAAGAGAGATGAAAAGAAGTTATGAGAAGTGAAGGCAAATTCACTTCTCAAAGTGACTTACCACCTGAAAAGTTAGTGAAAGAAATGCAATGTAATGCAAGATGAGATGAAATGACATGATGCAAACCAAAACCAGAAGCACATACATGATGTTAATGGTGCTATAAGATGATGCAAACATGAAACAAAGCATGGGGATGATCATACAAACTTATGGATGCAAGAGAAGCAAGTTTAGAAACATGAACATACATGAAGAGTTATGGAATGCAAATGGCATACAACATGGCAAATGCAAGATGCAATGATCAAACATGCTTCTAATATGTCTTAAGATGTCAAATGAATCAAATGGATGCACAAAATGCTATGGCAAGTCAAGGTATGCAAGCAAATGCAGGATGGATGCATATGGAAGCCCAAATTAGGGTTTATGATCAATACACCAAACAAAAACCAAAATCAGAAGCAAACATCAAGATAAAAAATTGAAAATGCATTCCAAGGAAACCCTAACCCTACACAAACTCACTGCCCAAAGGGGGTTTCTAAATCTTAACCTAATGAGGGTTATGAATTTCCTAAGTTTTCTAGGGTTTTAGGGTACCTTAACAAGAAAAATGTCAAACAAATGGAAAATGAAAGATCAAATCATGCCAATTTAATCTCACAAACTACATGATATGCAAAACACAATGCAAAAAGAATCAAAGTCCAACTCTCAATGGTTAGGCAGAAATGAATTTTTGAACATTGGATCAAAATAATGCTTTGAAAATGAATTAATTCCATGGAAAATTGTCAAAATGCATCAAGATCAAAAAAGAAATTTGGTTTGAGGGTTGGACAATGTTTCTAAATGTTTTTAGAGGTTTCATGAATTTTTTGGTGATTTTTAAATACCTAAAAGTATTTTTAATTAATTAATCCTCATTAATTAATTAAAAATAAACTTTTAAATGATTTAAAAATAATTTTTAATGCAAAAAATAAAAATAAAAATGTTTTTGGTTTCTGAAAATTAATAAAAGTTTATATAAAAATTTTCAGAATTTTTGAAAAGGTTTTGCTATTTTAAATAAAATGGAGAAAACAAATGAATTAAAAAGTAAAATAAAATGAATTAAACTGAAAATGGGAAAAGTCAGCACATCCAAGGGCCTAGATTCAAACATACGCGCGCGGGAGTGGACTTGGCGCCACATCCAAGGGTGGAAATTCAAACTCACATAATTATGATTAGCCCTAATTAAACAAACCCTAATGACTTTCAGGCGACCGGAACACTGTTCCGGTCGTCTTCTCCGGCCAACTCAACTTTCAAACTCTCTCAAAACGCCATGAAATCGTGCCAAACTCTCCAGATCAACTAAACTAACATCCCTAAACAACAATCCAGCATCAAAATCCATTTATTTCAACTCAAAATCAAAATACGAATCAAACATCAAAAACTGCCAAAATTTCAGAAACACAATACAACCTCATTTCTCAATCTTTTTCAAAAGTAAAGAGTTCAGTGAACTCAGGGAAGCATGCTTTATCATTTAGAAACAAGAAATAGAGGTTCTGGAAAAATGAAATTCCATAGCTACCTAAATCGAAGCTTTCAAACCAGGAGCTTCTGGGCCAGTTTCTTGCTTCTAAACAGCTCCAATGACCTCCCCAAAGTGTTTGCCAGGCTTGTTTGAAGTTTATTTGGGCTGGTTTGAGAGTTTGCTTGAGTTCTGTTCAAAGGGGGGCAGAAATCGTATCTTTGATTCAGTGGCTTTCAGGCTGTTTTAAGGGTTGGTTTGTGTTCAATGAAGCATGGTGAGATTGTTTGTGAAGTTGGTTTGGGTGTTTGAAGCTTGTGCTGAGAGTTTCGAAGGCTCTTGCAAATGGAGGGGAAAATGAGAATGCTGTGATGTGGGAGGTTTCAGGCTTGTGTTCTAGTTGCTTTGGCTTGCTTTTGGCTTGTATAAACAATAGTGATTGGTCAGAAGAAGTGATGTGTGCTTTATTGATTGGTATGGCTCAAGTTGCCAAAAAGTCAAAGTTGTGTAAGAGAGGTATGGGCTACTCTCTAGCCAAGGACAAAGGGTGTGTCCTGTGCAGCATGATGTGGGGAGATGCCTAGGATGGTTCAGCAAGCTAGCAAGCAAGTGGGTGATAAACTATGATGGGTTTTGCAACTTGCCTTGCTTTTGATTCTTATGAAAAATCTTGCTCCATAAGCCATAAAACATGTGATTCTTTGGGTGCAATCTGACTTTTAGGACTTGTATGATCATGTGGTGAAGTTTAGAAGTCCATTTGATAACTAAATTTGCCTTGAGAAGTGAATTTGCAACTTTGCCTCTTTGGTGGAAAACTTCAATTTTTGTGATTTTTGCCAACTTTGACAAGCCATAACTTTTGATCCAAAATGAATTAGGTCATGTTCTTGTACTTTTTGAAAAGGGAATGATCCATTCTACAACTTTCATGACCAAAGTTTTTTCATTTGAAGCTTTTTTGAATCAAAAAGTAAAGGTTGAAAACGTTGCCTAAAATGGCAATTTCATTAAAAGTCAAACTTTCCCAAAAAGTCAACTTTGCAAAAGGCTTGAAATTCTTCAATTTTGTGAACTTCCAACATCTTCTATGATCAAATAAAGATCATACACAATCAAAATGATGGAGAACACCCTTTGGTTGGGTCATTGAGGGCCTCAGATGCCCTGATTTTACACTGACTTGCTTGAAAAGTCAACTCTTGATCAGATGGCTTCCCCAAGGAATTTCTTCATGAAAATTGATATGCATACTCCCCATACCATATAGAGACCAATAGAAACAAGAATGACCAAAAATTTGGAGTTCTGGCCTCTGAAACCAAAACCCTAATTTTAGGTCATCTGTGCAGTCAAGCCTGGCTCTGCTTCCATACCATTCTCAGTCTTTGTGATTTTTTTGACATTCTTGACTTTGAGAGGATATAATGTGATACTTGAACACACATGGACCCCTTTGAAGTGATTGATGACCTTTGGAGTGGCTCAAGAAGCTCTTGGATTGCTCAGATCACAAACCCTAGATGCAGATGACTTTGAATCTATGCAGTGAATCAAAAATGTAATATGAGATGCTATGATTGAGTTTATGCATATGAAGTGATCACAAGCCATGGTGTGAATGGGTGAGGGCAAATTTGGGGTGTTTACAGCTGCCCCTATTCAAACATGAGTTAGCTGTGCAGGATGTAAGCGACGGCTTAACAGGCAAACAAGATAACTTGTGGTTGAATACCAAAGACAGTCCAAAATTTGCACTCACAGAATGAAGAAGAAAAGGGATATAGATTGTAAAAGAAAGTAAAGTATATTGTAAAGTGGGCGACGGAGGACGACCGTCGAGCAGAGGACGACTGCTGAGAAAGAGCAATGACGGGGACGGCCGACATGCTGGGGAGAGTGTGTGAAGTAAAGCAATGACGGGGACGGCCGACATGCTGGGGATAAAAGGGATTATGATGGGGACGGCCATCAAGTAAAGTTATAATATTCTCTGGGAATTAATGAAAAATGACGGGGACGGCCATCAAGTTCATAAAGTAAAGTAACCAACGATGGGGACGGCCATCGGGCTAAAAACAAAAGGGACCACGACGGGGACGGCCATCGGGTTAAAGAATAAATGAAATAAACAGATGATGAGGTACGGTCATCAAAGGTGAAGGACGATCACCTAGCAGGGGACGGCTGCTCTGTTGGGGATAAGATGAAGGACGGTCATCTAAGGTGGAGGACGACCACTTGGCAGGGTACGGATGCCGAAAATATCGCGACATAGGACGAATGCCGGATAAAAGGTCAACGATGGGGACGGCCATCGGAACAGCATGATGGAGGACGACCATCAAGAGGTGAAGGACGATCACCTAGCAGGGGACGGCTGCTCTCAAGGTTTATCGTGACATAGGACGAATGTCAGATAACCAAAATCAACAATGGGGACGGCCATTGGATAAAAATGATGAAGGACGATCACCAAAAGGTGAAGGACGATCACCTAGCAGGGGACGGCTGCTAAAATATCACGACATAGGACGAACGTCGGATAGAAGGGTCAACGATGGGGACGGCCATCGGACAAGCATGATGAAGGATGATCATCAAGAGGTGGAGGACGACCACCTAGCAGGGTACGGCTGCTCTCAGGGTTTATCATGACATAGGACGAATGTCAGATAGAAAAGAAAATTTGCTTTGCGGGCGATCTACTGGGGAATAGTAAACACGGACGAGTGTTTATATCCAAGAAATAAAAGGTATAAGTGTTTAGATGTTTGTGTATAGATTAAAGATGCGGACGAGCATCCTTAAGACTATGATACGGACGAGTATCAGGTAGAAACAAAAACTGACACGTGTTCAGAGATGATGATACGGACGAGTATCAACTGGTTAACAAGGAACACGGACGAGTGTTGAATCTGAGGGGACTCTTCTGGGGAATAGTAGACACAGACAAGTGTCTACCTCCAAGAAGATAAAAGTGTTTGACACGGTGTATGGATTAAAGATGCGGACGAGCATCCTTAAGACCACGATACGGACGAGTATCGGGTAGAAACAAACGCCTGACACATGTTCTGAGATGATGATACGGGCGAGTACCAACTGGTTAACAAAGAACAAGGACTAGTGTCGAATCTGCGGGGATATAAATGGTGTATACGAGATACGGACGAGTATCTGTATAAGTAAAATAAGTATGAGTGGTGTATAGATGAGTGTTCCACCTGCTGGGGAGGGTGACACGGACGAGTGTCAAAAGGAGAAGAGTATAGTATAAACAAGTATCTGGTATACAAAGTGTTTCAGGTTACTGTGCTGGGAAAATGACATGGACGGATGTCAAGGAATTGTATATATATCTGTGAGTGCAAAGGGGACGTTTTGGCTTTCGGCTGGGGATGTGACACGGAGGGGTGCCACAAGGAGTATATACTGATGTTTTGTGAATGTGAGGCAACTGCTTTTGCTGGGGAATCTGAGGGGTATTCTGTATATTGTTGATGGATTGTCATTATTCACAAGTGTTTGATTCAGACCATGACTTATGATTATGCAACATGCTTGATTTTTGTCGTAATGCTCCGTATTAGACGGAATGCTACGCTTTGTGGGGTGAATATGATGCGAATGCTATGATTATGCAAAAGATACCAAACCGGGATTTGGATCCCCTTGCTGCGAAGACCTCTGGCCGATCTGTTTGAAGTGAACATCCCAGCTGGGGATGAGATCGTTGGTAGATCTGATGAAATGATTCTGCTTGGGGAAAGAAGTCACAGATAAACCTATTCTTGGTAATGAGGGACCCAGTTGGGGTTTGTGGAAGCTTTCGTCACTCTATTGTGATTCCTTCGTGTGTTGCTCTTCTGGATAGAGGCTGAGACTCCGTGGGGAAGCGGTTCCCTGGCCTTTGTGCTTAGCTGAGGAAGAAATATTGGCACCTCGGCTGGGGAGAAAAATAACCAGTGGCAACTCAGCTGGGGAGCAAGTACTTGGGTGCTAAGACTGAATGAGTGTTGATTTGCCAGCTTGCTGGGATGAAGCTTTCATCCCCCATGTTGCGCTTTTGAATACCTGCAATCCTGCAAAGACAGAGAAACGCACAAGTAATCCCGAGGCATCCCTCACCGGATTCCGTCATAGGAGTGAGACACTCCCGAGAGTAAGTATATTTCCTGCAAGCACGTAGTTTTTTTTTTTTTTTTTTTTTTTTTTTTTTTTTTGAGGATAAGCATCCGTATTCATGCAATCAGTATCTTAAAGATATCAGACATTCTTTGCAAATAAAATGAAGTGTACGAGGTGAAACTTGACTGAAAATCTGTTTTTATTAATTCATATGCCCTGAAATGGCAAGATACAGTCAAAGAAACATATCTCCTGAAATGAGGAGATTGTTACAAATTGAGAAACAAAACGCTGGTAATGTTGACGACGCTTCAAGGAGCTTTCCCTCTTGCTATGACTCGTATGACTTTTGACGTTCTTCTCGTCTTGCTTTCTGAAGAAGGCTGATTCTGACAGAAGCTTGATCCTTTTGAAGCTTAACTGGTTGTAAGTGATACAGACGAATTCAGAATGCAGTTGTTCGCTTATTCCCTCATTTTGCATGGATCTCCCTTTCGGGTTTTCAATCCATCGGGATACCCATTTTTGCCTGAGTTTTCCAATGTGGCTTTTCAACTCAGCGGGTGTACACATTTTTTGTTTATTTTCCCTTATTTTTGCCCGAGTCTTTTATTCTGTTTTTGACTCGCCGGGATGCCCTATTTTTGCCTGGACTTTCATTCTGTTTTTATGTCCAGCGGGTCATTTTTATGCGAAGTATTTTTTAACTGCATCTGAATTTACAGGGGACGGGAAATCTTCACCATCCATGGTGCTGAGCATCAGTGCTCCACCAGAGAAAACTTTCTTTACTACAAATGGTCCTTCATAGTTTGGAGTCCATTTGCCCCTATGGTCTGTATGCGGAGGGAGGATTCTTTTCAGCACAAGATCTCCTACTTGGTACTCTCGGTGCCTGACTTTCTGATCGAAGGCTCTCTTCATTCTTCTATGATACAACTGCCCATGACAGATTGCAGCCAATCTCTTCTCTTCAATCAGACTCAGTTGTTCGTATCGGGATCGAACCCATTCTGCTTCGTTCAGCTTAACATCCATTAGTACCCGTAGGGAGGGTAATTCAACTTCAACCGGTAGGACTGCTTCCATACCATACACAAGTTGATACGGTGTTGCCCCAGTGGATGTTCTGATTGACGTGCGGTACCCATGCAAGGCAAATGGTAGCATCTCATGCCAGTCTTTGTAGGTGACTACCATCTTCTTCACAATTTTCTTGATATTCTTATTAGCTGCTTCAACAGCGTCGTTCATCTTTGGCCTGTAAGGAGAAGAATTGTGGTGTTGGATCTTGAAGTCCCGGCATAGCTCTGCCATCATTTTGTTGTTTAGATTGGAACCATTATCAGTAATGATTCGCTCGGGAACTCCGTATCGACAGATGATATCTCTCTTCAGAAATCTGGCTACCACTTGCCTTGTAACATTTGCATAGGAAGCTGCTTCGACCCACTTGGTGAAATAGTCAATGGCAACCAGGATGAATCTGTGGCCATTCGAAGCAGTTGGCTCAATCTTGCCAATCATGTCAATGCCCCACATAGCAAAGGGCCAGGGTGAAGACATTATATTCAAAGGATTGGGAGGCACATGCACTTTATCCGCGTAGATCTGACATTTATGGCATTTCCTGGCATAGGCACAACAGTCAGCATCCATTGTGATCCAGTAATAACCTGATCTTAGCAACTTCTTGGCCATGGCATGCCCTCCCGCATGGGTACCAAAGGATCCTTCGTGCACCTCGTGCATTAACAAGTCTGCTTCTGCCCTATCAACGCATCTGAGGAGTACCATATCAAAGTTTCTCTTGTACAGGGAACCATCAGTGTTCAGAAAGAAACTACCAGCAAGCCTTCTCAAAGTCTTCTTATCATTGGAAGATGCCCCAGGTGGGTATGTTTGATCCTCCAAGAAGCACTTAATATCATGGAACCAGGGCTTATCATCTTTGACGACGTCGGCTGCAAATACATATGCTGGTCTGTCGAGTCTGGACACTGAAATCTGCGGTACAAAGTTGGCAGCTTGAACTTTGATCATTGACGAAATGGTAGCCAGAGCATCTGCAAACTGATTCTCGTCCCGGGGAATATACTCAAGCTTGACTGTTGTGAAGAAAGTCAATAACCTTCTTGTATAATCCCTGTAAGGTATCAGATGATCCTGGTGGGTGTACCATTTGCCGTTGGTTTGATTAACTACCAGAGCTGAATCTCCGAATACAGTCAATGTCTTGATCCTGAGGTCAATAGCTTCCTCAAGACCCATAATGCAAGCTTCGTATTCAGCTTCGTTGTTAGTGCAGTTGAAGGTGAGCTTTGCCGAGAAAGGCATGTGAACTCCCTTAGGTGTAATGAGTACTGCACCAATACCACGACCATTCATATTAACAGCCCCATCAAACATCATAGTCCATTCTTCTTCCGGGTCAGGCCCTTCAGTGTGAATAGGCTCTTCATGATCTTTTGCTTTTATGAACATGATGTCTTCATCAGGGAAGTCAAATCTCATAGGCTGGTAATCATCAATAGGTTGCTCAGCAAGATATTCAGACAATACACTGCCCTTGATGGCTTTCTGAGAAGTATACTGAATGTCATATTCTGTGAGGATCATTTGCCATCTTGCAACCCGTCCGGTAAGAGCTGGCTTCTCGAAAATGTACTTAACGGGGTCCATCTTTGAGATCAATAAAGTAGTGTGGGTCAACATATACTGCCTTAGTCGGCGAGCAGCCCACGCTAAAGCACAACAAGTTTTCTCGAGCAGTGAATAACGTTGTTCACAGTCGGTAAACTTTTTGCTCAGGTAGTAAATTGCATACTCTTTTCGACCAGACTCGTCATGCTGGCCCAGCACACACCCCATTGACTCTTCTAATACTGTCAAGTACATTATCAGAGGTCTTCCTTCAACTGGAGGCATAAGGATTGGTGGTTCTTGCAAGTACTCTTTGATCTTGTCAAAAGCCCTCTGGCAGTCTTCGTTCCACTTGACCGTCTGTTCTTTTCTTAACAGCTTGAACAAGGGTTCACAGGTTGCTGTAAGGTGAGATATGAACCGTGAAATGTAGTTCAATCGTCCTAAGAACCCTCGAACTTCTTTTTCTGACTTCGGTGCAGGCATCTCTTGAATGGCTTTGACTTTATCCGGGTCAACCTCAATCCCTTTCTCGCTTACGATAAAACCCAGCAGCTTACCAGATCGCACCCCGAATGTACACTTGTTGGGGTTCAACTTCAGTTGGTACTTCCTCAGACGCTTGAATAACTTCAGCAGATTTACCAGGTGGTCTTCTTCTGTAAGGGACTTGGCAATCATGTCATCCACATAACACTCGATTTCCTTATGGATCATATCGTGGAATAATGTTACCATAGCCCGTTGATATGTTGCACCAGCGTTCTTCAATCCGAATGGCATCACCTTGTAACAGAACGTGCCCCAGGGTGTGATGAAAGTTGTCTTCTCCATGTATTCAGGTGACATTTTGATCTGGTTGTATCCTGAAAATCCGTCCATGAAGGAGAATACCGAGAACCAAGCCGTATTATCAACCAATACATCAATGTGAGGTAATGGGAAATCATCTTTCGGGCTGGCTCTGTTCAGGTCCCGGTAGTCAACACACATCCTTACTTTGTCGTCTTTCTTAGGCACAGGCACAATATTAGCAACCCACGGTGGATAGGTAGTTACAGCAAGGAACTCGGCGTCCCATTGCTTTTGTACCTCTTCTTTGATCTTCATTGCCATGTCTGGGCGAGTGCGGCGCAGTTTCTGTTTAACCGGTGGGCAATCTTCTCTTAAAGGCAGCTTGTGCATGACAATATCGGTGTCCAACCCTGGCATATCTTGATAAGACCAAGCAAACACATCCACATATTCCTGAAGCAGGTCAATCAGTTGTTTCTTCACTGAGTCTTGTAAGCAGGCCCCGATTTTAACTTCTTTCACATCTTCGTCTGTACCAAGATTGATCGTTTCTACCTCCTCCTGATGAGGAGTGATAACCTTTTCCTCTTGTCTCAACAACCTAGCTAGCTCTTCTGGAAGCTCGTAATCTTCTTCATCCCCTTCATCAGCTTGATTGATCGGATTGTCAAAGTCATACGAAGTCATAGCCGTGTTGTTGTCGGTGCGGTCTGGAAGGCACTCTCTGCAAGGGTTCAGTTTGTTCATTTTAGTGATTGATTTTAATCTTGTTTAGAAAAGTGAAGTAAAGTTGTCATTTTGAAAACATTGCCATTTATTTTTTGTACAAAAAGAAAAATGGAAAAACAGTGAGCGGAAAAGAAAAAGACTCATTTGCAAAAGATGTCTGATATTTCATTGATTAATCTTGTTGCACAAAAATTACAGATGGCCCGATTACAAAATGAGTCTTGTCATCTTGGGCAAGATGCAAGACTTGATGCATGCTTAAAATATACAGGAAATAATAATTACTCTGCAGGAGTAACCCTTATAATTTCCTGGGAAGACCAGTTTGAGATACGGCTCCCCGGGATCCTTGGACGTATCCAGCTCTCCAGGTTGCGCTCATCTTTCGACTCATCTTCCAAGCTGTTGACAGCATCAGGGGTGAGCATTCCCCCACTAACAAAGTTGGGCTTCTTGGCAGCCTCTGTTTGATCTTGTTGAGTTGGTTTGTAACCCAACCCAAATCTATCCTCTTTCTTCTCCACAGGCAACAGTTTTCCCCAGCCTTGAGCATTCCCCTCCTCAACAACCTTCCTGGCTTACTGGTAGGATGTCATGGAAGTCCCAAGTACAGCAGATGTTTCATTGATGTTTAGGGCTTCGAATCCCTGACTCATGGTTTCGTGGATCTCCCCATCCATCTCAATGTATTTGTATGTAGCCAGATGGCTAACAAAAATATCTTCCTCTCCACAAATAGTAACGACTTGGCCCTCCCACTCGAATTTTAACTTCTGGTGAAGGGTAGACGTAACTGCACCAGCGGCATGAATCCATGGTCTACCCAACAAACAGCTGTAGGCCGACTGAATGTCCATCACGTAGAAGGTCGTTTTGAAAGTTTGTGGGCCAATCGTTATAGGCAACTCAATTTCTCCCAGAACTGATCTCTTAGAACCGTCAAAGGCTCTCACTACCAAGTTGCTGGGACGCAAGGCCAATCCTTCATATTCCAGCTTCACAAGGGCTTTTTTAGGTAGGACATTGATGGATGACCCTGTGTCTACCAGTACATGTGAAAGAACTGCACCCTTACACTCCATGGTAATGTGAAAAGCCTTGTTATGATTGTGACCTTCCGTAGTCAAATCAGTGTTGGTAAATCCTAGTCCATGACTAGCGTTAACATTTCCAACTACAGCTTCCAACTGATTGACGGTAATCTCCTCTGGCACATAAGCTGCGTGCAAAACTTTTAGTAGTGCGTTCCGATGAGCCTCGGAGCACATAAGCAATGATAGAATGGAGATCTTGGAAGGTGTCTGGTGAAGCTGGTCCACTATCTTGTAATCACTCTTCTTGATGATTCTCATGAATTCATCAACCTCCTAATCAAAAGGGGTCTTTAAAGCTTCTCTAACAACTTGATCTTCTTGCACCGTGCTCTCCCCTTTTGCTTTGGCAGCAGCTTCTGCTTCAGCAATGGGTCTTGGAATTTGCGGGGCAAAGAGACGTCCGCTTCGAGTGAAGCCTCCGCCTCCCCCCACATTGTCTACTTGTGGTGAAGAAGTTGATGATTCAAGAGTGATTTTCTGTCCTTCGCAGTATAGATCGGAGCCGTAATGCCAAGGGATGGCATTACTGCATTCATAAGGTACTGGCCCAGGCACTGTGATAGTGACTGGACTGATGGCAGCTGCAGAAGGGACCATGATAGTATGTGGATCATAGTATATTGTGACTGGTGCTCTGATAGGAGTGGCATTTTGTGAGTTGTAGGCAGAATCATTTGCAGGGTCATAATAAATTGTAACTGTTGAGACACTTTCATTGTTTGCTGCTGATGTTGTAGGAGACACTGTTGAATGGATGGGTGTTGTTGTTGTTGTTGTAATTTCTCTGAGGAGGATACTGAGTTTGTTGCTGGTAATTTTGTTGCTGAGGTTGATAAGCTGGTTGTGGATGAATTGGAGCGGGAATGGTGACTGCTGCCACTGACCTGTGAACATATTGGGGTCTGCCCCTGTTGGTATGGATAGCATTGGTCTCACCAGTTCTTCTTGGGCCTACAAAAGGCTTTCTTGTGTTGCTGGATGAGCTTGCACCGTTGTCAGAAATCTTTCCCATCTTTAATAGGCTCTCAATTCTTTCCCCGGCTATGACCACGTCAGCAAAGCTAGTGGAAGAAAAGGCAGCTAGCCTGTCAATGTACGTCCCTTGGAGGGTGTTCATAAACATATCAGCCATCTCCCTTTCTGACATGGGTGGCTGGACAGCAGCAGCAAGCTGTCTCCACCTCTGGGCGTACTCCCGGAAGCTTTCCCTGGATGATTGAGACATTCCCATCAGGAGGGTCCTGTTGGGAGCCATATCCAAGTTGTACTGGTATTGTCTGATAAAGGCCTCAGCCAGGTCCTTCCAGCATCTAATGGTTGCTCTAGTCAAGTGAGAGTACCATTCCCTTGAAGCTCCTGTTAAGCTATCTTCAAAATAAAACATCCATAGTTTTTCGTCCATGGTATACGCCTTCAGCCTCCCCAGAAAGGATTGTAAATGGGTTCGGGGACAGGAAGTTCCGTTGTACTTCTCAAAGCACGGAGGTTTAAATTTGTGGGGAATCCTGACCCCGTCCACTAGACCCATGTCCATAACATCAAAACCCAAGGAGTTTTGAGACTCCAAGGATCTTAATTTCTCAGCAATCTCATCTAGCCGTCTGTCATAGGCTTCCTCCCCAGCTCCCATCACTGTAAATTGATCTTCCTGGGGGTCTTCTTGTAACACTCTTCCTGCAGTGGCAGTCCCTTGCACATTAACAGGGATGTTGATCTCTGGATGAAGGTGGGGTCCATAGACTGGAGGATTAACATGAGGTTGAACTCTCTCATTATTGCTTGTCCCAGCAGTCCCTAGATGGGGGTCTTCCTGATTCTGCCTCTCTACCAGTGCTCTTAATCTCTCTTGGCTTTGAGCCATATTATTCATCACCTCCATAAACTGAGTCATCTGATTCCTCATTTCTAGTCTCTCATTGGCCATTTGAGTCCTGACCTCTGTAAGGTCCTGCTGTACTTGGTCCATCTGTATACCCGGAAGGTTGTTGCGGGTGGGATATCTGTGTGGACGGTTGAGTGGAAACACCCGACGTCGAGCAATAGTTCCTGAAGTCACAACAGAGTTAGTAACAAAAACAAAACAAACCTACAAAAAAAAAGGGTTAGTATGCAATGCAGTATGCTTATTTGTTTCCAAGGTATCTGGCTTGGCACTTGGTTTTGACCTTTTCAGACCCTGAGGAAGATGCTTTTGATGTTGCTTGGAAGAACTCAGATAAAAACAAACTAGTAGATATATTACAAAAGGAAAACATACATAGTTTTTTTTTTACAGTACATGCCCTCTGAGGGGTCAAAAATACAAAAAGAAAAAGTACAAAGAAATGAAAACAACAACAAGCAAAAGGTCAGACACCAAGACCAAACTCATCCTCCTGGACTTCCTTCAGAAGTGCTTCAGTCACAGGGTCAGCCGGATGCTCTGTGAGATTCCTGATGAGAAGATTCCTGGTGGCAATAGCTACAGTTAGCTTCTTGTGTCTGCCCTGGTCTTTTGACCTCTTCACACCAGCTCTGAGTTTCAATTCTGAGATCTCCCTTTGGGCTGCCTGCAAGGCTTCCTGCTGCTCCTTTGCACTAGCCTCCAGCTGCTCAATCTTGTCCTGAGTCCTCTTATCCTCCTGAGTACGAGCTTCGGTGATCCTGACCCACCTAGCTTGACTCTCATTCAAATATAAATCAGTCCTGGCCTTCTGGAATTGAGCCTCCTTGCAGGCATTCTTCAAGATCTGCTCTCCAGCCCTTGACTTCTTAATGTAGTCCTCTGACTTTTCAATCCTGGCTAGATGCTCCACCTTTAGCTTTTCTAACCTTTCAATGTCCAAGCGACCATCACTCCTCTCCCAGAGGGTCTTCTGTAGAGCCTGAGTCAGATTCTCATTTCTCTCTCTCAATTTCTCAAACTCCTCCAGGCTGACAGTAGCTGGAGGGGGTGCTGTGGATGGCCCAGGCACATCTTCAATGGTGAAGGGCATCCCAGAAATTTGAGCCCTGGCATGAGACCACTCATAGTACTGAGCTGAGGCCACATTGTTGCATCTCCCAAGAATGGTTATCCCTTTAGTCTGGACATTGTCCCAGGCCCAGGATGCTTGCCTGACAATAGCCAGATTGGGCTTGATCTCACAATAAAGGGTCTCAGCTAGATCTTGTACTCTAGGAGGGTGGACTAATGCATAGCCCAGTTGTCTTTTGAATAGCAGAGGGTTGTAGTTGATGCAACCCTTCACTCCTATCAAAGGTACATTGGGAAATTGCCCACAACTAGTAATGATGTCTCTGCCCTTGGTGCTCTGAGTGCACCACCTGATATCATCTGAGGTTAAAACAACAAGTCTCTTAGCCCAGTTCCTTTGCTGGTGAGGGTTCAAGAATGCATCAGTCTTTGGAAAATGTTTGAGCAGCCAAGTATGGAACAAAGGAGCACAGCACCTCACTAATCTTCCCCTTTGCTTTTCATTCCTTTGGTGAATAGAGTAGTAAAGATCTCCCAGTAAGGTGTGCACTGGGTTCTTCAGAATGAAAAGATGGATTGCATTCTTGCTAATAAACTTAGGCTCATCTGCAAATAATATGACCCCATATATGCTAAGGGCCAATAATGCACAGACTGCCTTCCACTCCCCCAAGGAGGCCTTCAGAATAGCCTGAGAAGTCAAGAAATCCAAGTGTAGACCAGAGATTCCAGCCTTGGTAGTCATGTTCTGCCCAATCAGAACTGGTTCCAGATACAACGCCTTTGCCACCTCTTCATTACTAGGGAAAACCATCTCAGGGTTGAAGGGGACTCCACCCCTGATAGGTACACCAATCAGTGATGAATACTCTTCCAACAAGGGTCCCAACTGAAAATTCTGGAAGGTGAAGCACCTCAGAGGGGGATCATAGAACTGCAGGCAAGTATGAATCAAGCTCCTCTGTGAAGGGTCCAAATCCATAACCACATCAAGGATTCCTCCATAATGTTCTCTGAATAGTGGTATATGGTCTGGAGTAATCAGGGTCTGGACCTTCCTGATGCTAGCTAGCTCAGGCTCAAAGAAATGATAGGAGATGTTGCTTTTCTTAGGTGCCATGTTGCTGAAGAACAGATGCTGATGATGATGACTGATACTAGAAGATGGGCCACTGACAGGCTGAGACTGGTGATGCAGGTGACTGAAGCAGGTAGCTGGTAGCTGAAGTAGATACTGATGAAGATAGGTCTATGTTGATGAAGGGGTCAAAACCAAGCCAAAATATAGTATGGATACCCTGAAAAACAAATAAGCAAATGTTAAAATGATGCAATGATGATGTATGCAAATGATATGCAAGGGTTTGTGATCAGGCTGGATCTGATTAACTGCTTTGATATAGGTCCATGTATGTTCAAGAAATCCAGATGGAGGTTCATAAGTCCAGTAACCAAGGTGGGGGACTCAAATAAAGAGTCACATGTCCAGGGTTAAAAATCACAAGAACTGTTCCAAAATGGGGTACTCTTAATCAAAACAAAGTAACAGGGTATGCTGAGGTCAAGGGTACCTGCAAACCTGTAAACAACCCAACCCCCTCACAGGTGATGTTCTAAAACAAAGATCCTCAGACTTGGATCAGTTATGAGAAGTGTAAACACTTCTAACCCGGAGGTACAGTTTTTACAATAACCATAAAAGATCCTCCTCTAATTCACCTCAGTTTCTGAAGGTCAATACTAAAGGTCATCCAGACTTAGCAGGCTTCCTAGATAGCCCTAGCACTACAGGAAATCTGTAGCACAGAGTTCTCAATAAGAAACCCATATCTGAACCGTGTTTCATATTCCCGCACCAGACCGAAATGGAATGGGAAAGAACATGAACCACTCTAGCCTAGGTGTCACTCAGGTCCCAGGTATAGGACCTCAACTCTCAATAGAACACCCACCCACCAAAGCAACAAAACAGATCCAGCCAGCACAGTATGACAGTATGATATATGTAAAGCTATAAAGAAAGCAGTAAACAAACTGTACATAAAGCAATAAATAAAATATACAAACACAAATAGCACATAACACCCCAGTAAACACAAGTCAAACAAGCGCTAGGAGGAACCCACAAAAAGAACCAGAAGCCCTGGTTACAGTATAAGGTTCCCCAGCGGAGTCGCCAAGCTGTCGCTCCCACTAAATGAAGCCGGGTCAAATAGGGTACAGACGCGAACGGTCGGCGAGAGGAGGGTGTGAGAACACACAGGAGTGAACTCACAGGAGATGAAAGAGTCGCCAGCTAGGCATTTTTATCCCGGAGGAAAGGCAATGCTGCATAGACCTAGAAAGATATGGATAAGACGGTTGCGAACCAGAGAGACTGAGAAAGGGGGTTGGTTACAACCTGGGAAGGTATTAGCACCCAGATTGTCCGTCGTACTCGACGGGATCCACGCTTAAAAGATTTTTATTTTAAAGGGGTAGTGCCAGTGCAATTTGTGTATAAAAGAGCTGGAAAAGGATGTACAGGTGTCAGTGCAAAAGAAATGTGAAGTGTATAAGTGAAGTGTCAGTGTAAGAACAGGAATAAGATGCTCAAGATCATGAGGCTAAAAGAATAATGCTGGAAAGAGGGGGGATATACAGAGACTTTTGTTCGATAACTGTTAAGTTATGCCTACGTATCCTCTCGTGCAATGAGGAAGTCAGAACACCGTAGTTCGACCCAAAGAGACTGAAAGATGAATTTGACTTGTGAACTGCTTGCTTGTCTATGCTCAAGTGTATGACCTGTCTGGCTCAGGTGCAAACTGTCTTGCATTAGACGGAAGAAGCAAGTTCTCGTTTATGAATGAATGAGATGAGAAAAGAATCCCGGAGGAGACGATTATTGTTTGTTTTTGAGTTTTCAGTCTTTTATTGCTTTTGAAAGTTTGTCATAAGTTAATGAGCTTAAGCCTAAACCAACGGGTTAGTAAACTCATCACATCTTCCCTCTGATTAGGGGTAATGAGAATACCTTAAGTGTGAAGTCAGCTTCTCACACTTAATCACCTTTGATGCAGGGTTAAGATCATTAACCTACTTGTGATTATTTAGATGTTTTTGGTGTTTTTGTTTAGTGTTAAGTAATGAGATTAAGCCATAATCTGAGATTAAACAGACTCATTACACCATCCTAATAGAAGGATAATAGATGAGAATGTTTAAGCTGAGGAAAGCTCCTCAACTTAATCCATGATTAGGGATTAAACTCATGACAAAACAAAGCCTTTGTTAAGTGGATTTTATTTAATGATAAGATGAAGAAGTGATTTTTAGGGTTTGTAAGACAACTTGAGGAGGACTTGTCCATTAACACTAGGGTTAGTCCTTCTTAACCAATTAAGGAAGAATTAGGACCCTAATGCAAGGCCCAAGTTACAAGTGTGATGTCTTGATGATTATTAAGTGAATTGATTAAGAGATTTAAACACATTAAGGATTTAACACTTAGGATTAAAGTTATACACTCCATCCTAATAGAAGGATGCAGGCATAAGCTTAATCACAAAGCCTTAAAGCCTTTAGGGTTTAGTCCCTGATTATGAGATGAGAAGAGAAGACTCAATGGGACACAAAGGTAAAAGCTAAATGGGGGACTAATCAAACCCTAATTATTGTCATGCTTGGTTGTTCCTAAGGTTTGTGAAGTTTACAAGAGAAGTCTTCAGAGGAACCACCAGGAAGCAGATGAAAGGAGCAGGGAGAAGCAAAGTAACTTGCTTCATTCAAGAAGTCAAGTCACTTGAGAAAAGAAAGTAAGAAGAAGAAGAAAGAGCAAGCTCAATCTCAAACACAAGATAAAATGCAGCAATGATGCATAAGAGAGATGAAAAGAAGTTATGAGAAGTGAAGGCAAATTCACTTCTCAAAGTGACTTACCACCTGAAAAGTTAGTGAAAGAAATGCAATGTAATGCAAGATGAGATGAAATGACATGATGCAAACTAAAACCAGAAGCACATACATGATGTTAATGGTGCTATAAGATGATGCAAACATGAAACAAAGCATGGGGATGATCATACAAACTTATGGATGCAAGAGAAGCAAGTTTAGAAACATGAACATACATGAAGAGTTATGGAATGCAAATGGCATACAACATGGCAAATGCAAGATGCAATGATCAAACATGCTTCTAATATTTCTTAAGATGTCAAATGAATCAAATGGATGCACAAAATGCTATGGCAAGTCAAGGTATGCAAGCAAATGCAGGATGGATGCATATGGAAACCCAAATTAGGGTTTATGATCAATACACCAAACAAAAACCAAAATCAGAAGCAAACATCAAGATAAAAAATTGAAAATGCATTCCAAGGAAACCCTAACCCTACACAAACTCACTGCCCAAAGGGGGTTTCTAACTCTTAACCTAATGAGGGTTATGAATTTCCTAAGTTTTCTAGGGTTTTAGGGTACCTTAACAAGAAAAATGTCAAACAAATGGAAAATGAAAGATCAAATCATGCCAATTTAATCTCACAAACTACATGATATGCAAAACACAATGCAAAAAGAATCAAAGTCCAACTCTCAATGGTTAGGCAGGAATGAATTTTTGAACATTGGATCAAAATAATGCTTTGAAAATGAATTAATTCCATGGAAAATTGTCAAAATGCATCAAGATCAAAAAAGAAATTTGGTTTGAGGGTTGGACAATGTTTCTAAATGTTTTTAGAGGTTTCATGAATTTTTTGGTGATTTTTAAATACCTAAAAGTATTTTTAATTAATTAATCCTCATTAATTAATTAAAAATAAACTTTTAAATGATTTAAAAATAATTTTTAATGCAAAAAATAAAAATAAAAATGTTTTTGGTTTCTGAAAATTAATAAAAGTTTATATAAAAATTTTCAGAATTTTTGAAAAGGTTTTGCTATTTTAAATAAAATGGAGAAAACAAATGAATTAAAAATAAAAATAAAATGAATTAAACTGAAAATGGGAAAGTCAGCACATCCAAGGGCCTAGATTCAAACATACGCGCGCGGGAGTGGACTTGGCGCCACATCCAAGGGTGGAAATTCAAACTCACATAATTATGATTAGCCCTAATTAAACAAACCCTAATGACTTTCAGGCGACCGGAACACTGTTCCGGTCGTCTTCTCCGGCCAACTCAACTTTCAAACTCTCTCAAAACGCCATGAAATCGTGCCAAACTCTCCAGATCAACTAAACTAACATCCCTAAACAACAATCCAGCATCAAAATCCATTTATTTCAACTCAAAATCAAAATACGAATCAAACATCAAAAACTGCCAAAATTTCAGAAACACAATACAACCTCATTTCTCAATCTTTTTCAAAAGTAAAGAGTTCAGTGAACTCAGGGAAGCATGCTTTATCATTTAGAAACAAGAAATAGAGGTTCTGGAAAAATGAAATTCCATAGCTACCTAAATCGAAGCTTTCAAACCAGGAGCTTCTGGGCCAGTTTCTTGCTTCTAAACAGCTCCAATGACCTCCCCAAAGTGTTTGCCAGGCTTGTTTGAAGTTTATTTGGGCTGGTTTGAGAGTTTGCTTGAGTTCTGTTCAAAGGGGGGCAGAAATCGTATCTTTGATTCAGTGGCTTTCAGGCTGTTTTAAGGGTTGGTTTGTGTTCAATGAAGCATGGTGAGATTGTTTGTGAAGTTGGTTTGGGTGTTTGAAGCTTGTGCTGAGAGTTTCGAAGGCTCTTGCAAATGGAGGGGAAAATGAGAATGCTGTGATGTGGGAGGTTTCAGGCTTGTGTTCTAGTTGCTTTGGCTTGCTTTTGGCTTGTATAAACAATAGTGATTGGTCAGAAGAAGTGATGTGTGCTTTATTGATTGGTATGGCTCAAGTTGCCAAAATGTCAAAGTTGTGTAAGAGAGGTATGGGCTACTCTCTAGCCAAGGACAAAGGGTGTGTCCTGCGCAGCATGATGTGGGGAGATGCCTAGGATGGTTCAGCAAGCTAGCAAGCAAGTGGGTGATAAACTATGATGAGTTTTGCAACTTGCCTTGCTTTTGATTCTTATGAAAAATCTTGCTCCATAAGCCATAAAACATGTGATTCTTTGGGTGCAATCTGACTTTTAGGACTTGTATGATCATGTGGTGAAGTTTAGAAGTCCATTTGATAACTAAATTCGCCTTGAGAAGTGAATTTGCAACTTTGCCTCTTTGGTGGAAAACTTCAATTTTTGTGATTTTTGCCAACTTTGACAAGCCATAACTTTTGATCCAAAATGAATTAGGTCATGTTCTTGTACTTTTTGAAAAAGGGAATGATCCATTCTACAACTTTCATGACCAAAGTTTTTTCATTTGAAGCTTTTTTGAATCAAAAAGTAAAGGTTGAAAAAGTTGCCTAAAATGGCAATTTCATTAAAAGTCAAACTTTCCCAAAAAGTCAACTTTGCAAAAGGCTTGAAATTCTTCAATTTTTTGAACTTCCAACATCTTCTATGATCAAATAAAGATCATACACAATCAAAATGATGGAGAACACCCTTTGGTTGGGTCATTGAGGGCCTCAGATGCCCTGATTTTACACTGACTTGCTTGAAAAGTCAACTCTTGATCAGATGGCTTCCCCAAGGAATTTCTTCATGAAAATTGATATGCATACTCCCCATACCATATAGAGACCAATAGAAACAAGAATGACCAAAAAATTTGGAGTTATGGCCTCTGAAACCAAAACCCTAATTTTAGGTCATCTGTGCAGTCAAGCCTGGCTCTGCTTCCATACCATTCTCAGTCTTTGTGATTTTTTTGAAATTCTTGACTTTGAGAGGATATAATGTGATACTTGAACACACATGGACCCCTTTGAAGTGATTGATGACCTTTGGAGTGGCTCAAGAAGCTCTTGGATTGCTCAGATCACAAACCCTAGATGCAGATGACTTTGAATCTATGCAGTGAATCAAAAATGTAATATGAGATGCTATGATTGAGTTTATGCATATGAAGTGATCACAATCCATGGTGTGAATGGGTGAGGGCAAATTTGGGGTGTTTACAGGCGATCCACGCAAAATAAGGGAATAACCGAACAACTGCATTCTGAACTCATCTGTATCACTTACAACGTGTTAAACTCCGATAGGATCAAGCTTCGGTCAGAATCAGCCTTCTTCAGAAAGCAAGATGAGAAGAACGTCAACGTCATACAAGTCATAGCAAAAAGGAATCTCCTTGAAGCGTCATCAGCATTGCCAGCATCTTTTTGTTTCTCAATTTGTAACGATCTCCTCATTTCAGGGGATCCGTTTCTTTGACTGTATTTGCCAATTCAGGGCACTCGAATTAATAAAATCAGATTTTCAGTCATGTTTCGTCTCGTACATTTTTATTTTCGTTTGCAAAAAATGTCCGATGTCTTTAAGATATTGACTGCATAAATACAGATGTTTCCCTTCTGAAAAATACGTGCTTGTAGGAAATATACTTACTCCCGGGAGTGTCTAAACTCCTATGATGGAATCCAGTAAGGGATACCTCGAAGTACTTGTGCGTTTCTTTGTCTTTACAGGATTGCAGGTTTTCAAAGCGCAACATGGGGCATGAAAGCTTCTCCCCAGTAGACTGCCAAGTCATTGTTTCCTCAGCACACCTTCCAAACAGCACCAGAGATACTTTCCCCCATCAGAGTTGTCAGGCATCACTTCTCCAAACATTTCCTTCAAAGGGCAGCACTGGAAGGAGCCCATATCCCCAGCTGAGTTGTCAAGTATCATCCTCAGCAGGATCCCCGGAATCTCTAGGAAGATCTTTCAGTGATCTTTCTTCTTCCCCAGCCGAGTGCTAGACAGGGAACTATCTCCCCACAAAGTTCCAACCTCTATCCAGAAGAGCAATGCCTGAAGATCTTACAATAGAGTGACGAAAGCTACCGCAAACCCCAGCTGGGTCCCCATTTACCGAGAAAGGTCTATCAGTGATCTATCTCCCCATGCAGATACATCTTATCAGATCTACCAATGATCTTATCCCCAGCGAAGTCCCCAGCAAAACTTCTTTTATCCGGCATTCGTCCTATGTCACGGTATTTTCGGCAGCCGTACCCTGCCGGGTGATTGTCCTTCACCTTTTTGATGATCGTCCTTCATCATTCCCAGTGGAGTCTCTATTCATTAGAACCCCTTCTTATCCGACATTCGTCCTATGTCGTGATATTTTCAGCAGCCGTCCCCTGCTAGGTGATTGTCCTTCACCTCTTGATGATCTTCCTTCATCATTCTATCTGATGGTCGTCCCCATCGTTGATTCTGTTAACTGACATTCGTTTTATGTCATGATAAACCCTGAGAGCAGCCGTACCCTGCTAGGTGATCGTCCTTCACCTCTTGATGACCGTCCTTCATCATGCTTATCCGATGGCCGTCCCCATCGTCGACCCTTTTATCCGGCATTCATCCTACGTCGCGATACTTTTGGCAGCCGTACCCTGCCAGGTGATCGTCCTTCACCTTAGATGATCGTCCCTCATCTTATCCCTAACAGAGCAGCTGTCCCCTGCTAGGTGATCGTCCTTCACCTTTGATGACCGTACCTCATCATTTATTTCATTTACCTATAATCCCCAAAGAGTCTTATAACTTTACTTGATGGCCGTCCCTATCACAATCTCTCATATCCCCAGCATGTCGGTCGTCCCCGTCATTGCTTCATCCTCGGCAGTCGTCCTCTGCTCGACGGTCGTCCTCCGTCGCCCGCACTTTATAATCATACTTTATTTTCTTTTACAATCTATATCCTTTTTCTCCTTCATTCTGTGAGTGCAAATTTTGGACTGTCTTTGGTATTCAACCACAAGTTATCTTGTTTGCCTGTTAAGCCGTTGCTTACATCCTGCACAGCTAACTCATGTTTGAATAGGGGCAGCTGTAACCACCCCAAATTTTCCCTCACCCATTTCACCATGGCTTGTGATCTTTTCATGTGCATAGGTTCAATCATAGCATCCCATATTGCATTTTTGCTTCACTGCATTGCTTCTAAGTCATCTGCATCTAGGGTTTGTGATCTGAGCTATTTTTGAGCTATTTGAGCCATTCCAAAGGTCTTCAATCATCTCAAGGGGGTCTATGAATGTTCAAGCATCATATTATATCCTCACAAGGTCAAGGAAATCAAAGAATCACAAGAACTGAGAAAGGCATGGAAGCAGAGCCAGGTTTAACTGCACAGATGACCTAGAATTAGGGTTTTGGTTTCAGAGGCCATAACTCCAAATTTTTTGGTCATTCTTGTTTCTATTGGTCTCTATATGTTATGAGGACCATGCATATCAATTTTCATGAAGAAATTCCATGGGGAAGGCATCTAATCAAGAGTTGACTTCTTGAGCAAGTCAGTGCAAAATCAGGGCATCTGAGGCTCCCAATGACCCAACCAAAGGGCATTCTCCATCATTTTGAATGTGTATGATCTTTATTTGATCATAGAAGATGTTAGAATCTCACAAAATTGAGGAATTTCAAGCCATTTGCAAAATTGCCTTTTTGGGAAAGTGACTTGTAATGTAAATTTGCCATTTTGGGAAAGTTTTTCAACCTCCTCAAATTGATTCAAAAATGCTTTAAATGAGAAAACTTTGGTCATGAAAGTTGTAGAATGGATCCTCCCATTTTCAAAAAGTACAAGAACTCATTCTAATTCATTTTGGATCAAAAGTTATGGCTTGTCAAAGTTGGCAAAAATCACATAATTTCAAGTTTTGCACCAAAGAGGCAAAGTTGCAAAACCACTTGCCAAGGAAAAATGTGACTTCAATGTGACTTCTAACCTTTGCACGAACATGAACCATGACCTAAAAATATGAATACACCAAATAATTGTTCATTTTCATGACTTATGCTTCAAGTAATCACAAAAGGGGCAAAACTTTGTAAAAATGCAAAACCTCACATAAACCCTAATCCACTTGTTGCATTGCCTCTAATTCATTTCCATGGTTCTCCTTGAAGCATGCTGAGCCAAGCCATGCCTTTGTACCTTGACTGCCATAGCCCATACCTCTCTTACACAAAAAGTTGACTTTATGCAAAATGACCCATACCAATCAAGTTAGGCCAGCAACAACTCTCTGACCTATCCCAACTTGATACATGTACCAAAAGGGACCCAACACATAACACAACACAGCCTGAAACATCTCACAAGCCATAGTTCCCAAAAGTCACCTCTTATGCATTTTGTTTCGAAACTCATCACACAAGCCACAAACATCAAAACAAACTTCATAGAATCACTCAACATGATCCTCTGATCATTTCCCAACCAACAATTTGCCCTGAAAAGCCCACAAACAGAAACACGATTCTTCACTCCCCTTGGTCAGAACTACATCAATCTCAAAGGCCATCCACATTAAACTCCAACTAAACCTCAAAACATATTCAGGGAGACCATTAGAGAAGCTTTAAAGCAAGGAGGCAGTCTGAAAGCTCCAAACTGAAAGCTTCACCTCAGGTAGCTTCGAAAATTTATTTTTTCAGAAGCTCTATTTTAAGTTCTCAACTTGTTAAGTTTGATTCCCTGAGTGCATTGAACCTTTTACTTTTGAAAATGATGAAGAATTGAGAGTGTACTGCTTGTCTGAAAGTTCCACCATTTTTGTTCATAGCTTCGAATCTTAAGAATGGCTGGAAATAAATTCTGTTTGAGGGTGGATTTGGGCTTAGGGGAGTGAAAGGAACGAATCTGGAGCTTTAGAGCTCCAGAAATGGCCTAGGGAGTGAGTTGAAAATTTCTCAGGGGAGGTGTGGCCGGAGAAGATGACCGGAGGTCATTTCCGGCCACCTGAAAGTCATTAGTTCATTAAATGCGTTTAGGGCTCAGTTTGAATTTGGACCGTGGATTGGTTTGACTAGCATTGACTCCCGCGCGTTTGAAGGGCCCAGATCTCTCATTAAAACCCTAATCCTAATTAATTAGATTAATTAATTAAGTTTAATTTAATTCAGTCAGTTCAAATGTGGGCCGTCCAGATGAGCGCGGGTCAATTCCCTCCTTTTCTCTTTGAATCTCAGCCAGTGGATTTGCATACTTCTCATAAATTCAATTTTTATTTCATTTAATTTGATTTATCTAATACGAATTATTTAAAATAGCAAAATACATTTAAAAATTCTAAAAAAATTTGTCAAACATTTCATTAATTTTCAGAACCCAAAAATATTTTTATTTTTATTTTTTGTATTAAAAATCATTTTTAAATCATTTAAATGTTTATTTTTAATTAGTTAATGAAAATTAATTAGTTAAAAATACATTTAGGTATTTAAAAATCACAAAACAATTCACATTGCATTTAGAAACATTTAGAAACATTATCAAACTCTCAAAACAAATTTCTTTTTGGTTCTTGATGCATTTTGATCATTTTCATTGGAATTAAATTCATTTTTAGGCAATATTTTTGTTCAAACTTGGAAAAATCCATTCTGCCTAACTTTTGAGAGTTTGATGATTGTTCTTCTTGCATTGCATCCTTCATGGCATGTAGTTTATAGGATAAATTTGGTTTGAATTGATCTTCCATTTTCAATTTGTTTTGCATTTTCCATGTTGAGGTACCTTAAAACCCTAATTAACTTGAGAAAATCATAACTTTCACTAGGTTAAGAGTTAGGTCCCCTCCTTTGGGCAGTGAACTTGTATAGGTTTAGGGTATCTTTGTTTGCATTTTAAATTTTTTATCATATCATTTGCTTCTGGTTTTGAATTTTGCATTGTGTGTTATTCATAAACCCTAATTTGTGTCTTCCTTTGCACCTCTTTCTCATATGTTTGCATCCAATGACTTGCCATGGCATTTTGTGCATCCACATGATTCATAATATATCTTAGGACATATTAGAATCATGTTTGATCATTGCATCTTTCATTTGCCATGTTATATGTCCATTGCATTTCATAAACTTTCTTGAACTTCCATTGTTCAAGCATGCTTCATTTGCATCCTCATCCTTGTATGATCATCCACAACTCTTGACATGTGTTTGCATCATCTCTTAGCATCATTAACATCATGCTTATGCTTTTGGTTTTGGTTTTGGTTTGCACCATGGCATTTCATCCCATTTGCATTGCATTTCATTTCTTTTGCTAACTTTTCAGGTGGTAAGTTGTTTTGAGAAGTGAATTTGCCTTCACTTCTCACAATCTCTTCTCATCCCTCTCTTGCATTCATTTCTGCATTTTACTTTTGTATTAGAGTGAGCTTGCTCATTCATGCTCTTGCTCTCTTTCTTTCTCCAGGCAACTTGTCTTCTTAAGTGAAGTAATTTGCCTTGCTTCTCTCTGCTTCTTTCTCCTTTCATCTGCTTCTTCTCCTGGTGGTTTCTCTGAAGATCTTCTTGCAAACCTCATTAACCCTAGGAACAACCAAGCATGATAATAATTAGGGTTTGATTAGTCCCCATTTAGTTTTGCCTTTGTGTCATCTTTGAGTCTTCTCTTCTCACCTTATAATCAAGGACTAAACCCTAAAGATTTTAAGGCTTTGTGATTAAGCTTATGCCTGCATCCTTCTATTAGGATGGAGTGTATAACTTTAATCCTAAGTGTTAAACCCTTAATGTGTTTAAATCCTTTAATCAATCCATCTAATAATCATCAAGACATCAAACTTGTAACTTGGGCCTTGCATTAGGGTTCTAATTCTTCCTTAATTGGTTATGAAGGACTAACCCTAGTGTTAATAGACAAGTCCCCCTCAAGTTGTCTTACAAACCATAAAATCCATTTCTTAATCTTACCATTAATTAAAATCCACTTTAATAAAGGCTTTGTTTTGTCATGAGGTTAATCCCTAATCATGGATTAAGTTGAGGTATCTTCCTCAGCTTAAATGTTCTCATCTATTATCCTTCTATTAGGATGGTGTAATGAGTCCATTAAATCCTTGATTATGGCTTAAACTCATTACTTAACACTAAACAAAAACAACAAAAACATCTAATTAAATGCAAGTAGGTTAATGATCTTAATCCTACACCATGGTGATTAAGTGTGAGGTGCTTACTTCATACTTAAGGTACTCTCATTACCCCTAATCAGAGGGAGGATGTGATGAGTTTACTAACCATTGGTTTAATCTTAAGCTCACTTTCCTATGACAAACTTCAAAAGGCAATAAAAGACTGAAAACTCAAAAACAAACAATAATCGTCTCCTTCGGGATTCTTTTCTCACCTCATTCACTCACAAAAGAGAACTTGCTTCTTCCGTCTAGTGCAAGACAGTTTGCACCTGAGCCAGACAGGTCATACACTTGAGCATAGACAAGTAAGCAGTTCACAAGTCAATTTATCTTTCAGTCTCTTTGGGTCGAACTACGGTGTTCTGACTTCCTCATTGCACGAGAGGATACGTAGGCATAACTTAACTGTTATCGAACAAAAGTCTCTGTATATTCCCCCTCCTTCTAGCATTATTCTTTAAGCCTCATAGTCTTGAGCATTTCATTTTTGTTCTTACACTGACACTTCCCTTATACACTTCACTTTTCTTTTACATTGACACTTGCATTTTTTCCAGCTTTGATACACAAATTGCACTGACACTACCCCTTGGAAACACAAATCTTTTAAGCATGGATCACGTCGAGTACGGCGGACAATCTGGGTGCTATTACCTTCCCAGGTTGTAACCAACCCCCTTTCTCAGTCTCTCTGGTTCGCAACCGTCTTATCCATATCTTTTCTCAGGTTTATGCAGCATTACCTTTCCTCCGGGATAAAAATGCCTAGCTGGCGACTCTTGTCTTTTGAGTTCACTCCTGTGTGTTCTCTCCCCTTTCGCCGACCGTTCGCGTCTGTACCCCATTTGACCTGGCCTCATTTGGTGGGAGCGACATATCCCCAGCATAGTCACCAGCTGTCGCTTCCGGGATTTCATCCTAGTATAAACGCGAAAGTGGCACGGAAAAGGTAGAGTCGCCAGCCAGGCATTTTTATCCCGAATGAATGGGAAAGGTAATATTGCACAAACCTATGGAAAAAATAAAGGACAAGGTCCTATGAACCAAAGATCTGGGTTCGGGAGTCAGTTACGAACTAAGAAGGTATTAGCACCCCAGGTCATTCGTCGTACTGACAAGATCCATGCTTGTTAGTCTGTTTCAAAGGGTGATAAATAAGATGCTGCTAAACAAAAGAACTACTAAATGGAACTGGAATGAGAAAGGGAGTTGGAAAAGAGATTGAAAAGGGAAAATGGGGAATATGTATTGAAAATAAAGAGTGTGCTCGAATGGTCCCTACCCCACTGCCTACGTATCTCATGGGAAATGAGAATCAGAGTTGGCGTTGTTCGCCTAACTAAGGCGAGAACTTGCTTGTGTTTTTTAGGATGACGTTAACATAGTTCTAACTCATGTGTTGTCGGCCCACTGAATCAAGGGCGCTACCGTATTATTGTTGAACTGTTGAGACAAGTTATATTAGTCTGCAGAGAATGAGAGATGAGAAGAGAAGACGTGGTGTCTTTGTTTATTGTGTTTTAAAAGAATAGTTTTTGAGTTTGTTGTTTTTGAAACATCCTCATGATAAGACTTGTTAATCTTGGTAGATGCCTTACACCTCGCCCCGAAATGGGACGTATGCAAGTACCCCGCGGAAAAGTCTCCTAGCACACGAGAAGGTTCGACCATTATTAGGGGTTTTACTGTTTATCTTTATGAGATGAGAAAGAGGGACTTAAATCGAGAAAGGAAAAAACTAGGGGAGCTAGGACATAACCCTAAGTTTTTTATTGCATGAAAAGGGAGATCCTAATATTTTGTGAAGTTTTCTAATCCTAATGGAGAAGAGGAAAAGAAGAACAGAGAATTAGAACTCGACTTACTTCCTAAGGAAGGTAAGTTGTTCTAAAGAAGGTGGAAGCCTATACAAGCAAAGCACAAAGTGCTAAGGCAAACACACTTAGAAAGCATAAATATATAAGGAAGAAGTTATATAAATAAGTCCTACCTCAACCTCCCTACAAAACAAAGGTTAGCTTTACAAAGCATATAGAACACATAAAGCAAGGCAAAAATTCAAGTAAAGTTCAAATTAGCTAAGGAAAAGCATTAAAAGCTTCCTAGGGTGAGTCCTAAGACTAATGGATGATAACAAGCTTCTAAAGTCAATAGCTAAACCCTATTAAAGTGTGCTAAGGTTATCAAATCAAACACTAACAAACTATGTCCTAATGAGGTGTTAAAACCCTAAAAAGAAATCAAGGTGAAGTTAGATGGAAAGGTTTGAATGGAAACAAGGTACCAAACAAATAGCAATGTTCATGAGAAAATTATGAAATTAAGTCTCCAAAGTTAACAACCAGAAGCAAAAACTGTATCAAAATGGCTCTAAAAAATTCACAATCAAACTCCATCAAACGGTCGCACAAAGTCGCTTAATGACGAGTTGGAAACTTGCACAAACAAAGCTTCCAAAACAATGGAGAAAAGGAGTTTAAAAATATAACAAATATTTTTAGGTCCTTTTCTGAGTCTTTTAAAAGATGTAAAAAGAATGGTGCAAAAATATTTCTTGAGGTGGAAGAAATAAATTGGAAAAACTGAAGTGTTAACATGGAAATCTATTGAAAAAGAAATCAAATGAAAAATCAAAATAAAAATGAAAAAAACACTTAATTTAGAACTTAAAAACATACAGAAATTTTAAAATGAGTTAGGATACTTGTGTAATTTTTGTAGAATTTTATCACGATTTTTAATGTTTTTTATGGATTAAAAGTAAAACTAGGTGAAAATAGAAATTAAAAAACTAGGAAATAAGGAAAGGGGGTGCAGGCAATGTAATTAGTTAGTAAGACAAAAGAGAATGGGATTTGAGTGGGGTGCGGATAGAAAGGATTCTAAATCCCAAGGGAATCCTTGGCCTGGGGGTGTATAGTGGAACTTTAGTCAAACCGTTGACTGAAGGAAAAAATCCTAGCCACTGATCTATTGACGATGATGGCGATGGATCATGTTGGATATTGTGAGCAGGGATATCCCGTATGCTATGCTAAGGAGTACACATGTGATCAAAAGAGGTCCTACTAGACGGTGACAAGTGTCACCACCGGTATGGACCAAAAGCAAAACTTATCTCATCTTATGTAGGTGATGGTGAACACGAAGCAAATAACACAATTACTCTTAATAAAAACCACCTCTCTCTCACAATGTTTCTCACACCGATCTCCTTATTTTTTCAAACACGCTGCATCTTTTCTCCTTATAACCTAATCGCCGGAGAAGGCGGTGGCCGACGGGGGTGCCGCCGTCTTTTCCGAAAGCCAGCCACCTCCATTCATTAACCCCCCAACATAAACCCTAACTTAAATTCAACTCTCAACTCGAATACGCAATCGGTTTATCAAGCATAACACTCAAACAAACGGAATGGAAACTCTCAGAACCACAAATTCAAAATAAAGAAAAGCGCAACATCCAATTCATAACAGATTCATATCGAATCTGAAGCAACACATAAGAGATTGGTGTCAAAACTCACCTGAAACGTCGAAGAACACAATCCGGTGAGTTCGTCTTCTTCGACTCGGTCAATCTACTTCCAATGTTGTGAATCTGCGTCGCGTTCTTGAGGATTTTCTTCAATTTCATGCGTTTTGTAATGATTTGCAGGTTTTGGAATTGACGATGAAAGGTTATGATGATTTCCAGTTTTGATGAAAAAGAAAAATTGAACACTTCAATTTGTCGATGAAGAAGAGCAAACCTCAATTCGTTGATGAAGAAGTCTTGATGACGAACACGATTCGGAAATGGATGGATGTTAGAGCATATTGCGATGTGACGAGTGATGAATTATGAGTATTTGTTATGGTTCTGTATGTGATTCGAAGATGATGTTTGAAGCTCTGTTGAAGTTTGTTGATGCTCTGCGATTGATGAAAAAGGTGTATGAAGATCCGAAAAAATGGAAGAGGAAGGTTTTGGAAGAGGTGAAATTAAAGCCGAGAGAGATTGAAGGTTTTTTTTGTTGATGATTGATGAAATTGGAGGTGGTGATTCAAGGTCAAGAACTGATATGAAGATGATGAGTGAGAGCATGAAGATCGTCCCTTTCTGAATTATTTCTGTTAGATTTGTAACTAAATTCATCAACTGATTTTTTCCTGCGTTTTTGTTATGAAAATTTTCTTTTTTTCGGTTTGTTATTCTCCTCCTCTGTTATAAATTTCACCCCAAAAATTTCTAACTCAACTCTGTTACCCTCCCTCAATTTTTGCTGATTACTTTTTTATTTTTATTTTTATTTATTTTTCACTGTCTTTCGTACATGTTGGATGCATTTTTTTGTTTATTCATGGCGTTTTTGGAGGTGTTATCCACGTGCAAATTCGGCTAAAGAAAGTGGCTCATGTTGTACGTTTTGGCTAGCTGAGTTTGTGTGGCTAGAACTTGTGGCTTGGTGTAGATGAATGGTTGTAAGTAGCTGATAGCAAAACTTGAGAGGCTGGGATATTAGCTGATGTTGCTAGCTTGTAAAACATGATGTGCGTGTTATATGTTGTACGCTGACTTCATCATCTTTTTTTTCTTCTTTTTTTCTTTTTCATTTAATTAGGTTTATAAAAATAATAGGAAATGGGCTTCAATAAAATATGGGCTATGTGATCTTTTATTCATAATGGCTTTTGTATTAAGTGGTAAATGGGCTTAAAACGAATTATGAAGAAAAGGATATTTGACTATTTGCAATAGGCTAAAAATAGTGATGAATATAGAAATTGGCTATTTAAAAAAATGGAGAACTGGTAATTGGTTAAGAAAAAGGTAATTAGGATGATTGAACTCAAAATGTATAAATCGGATAATCGAGAGGAATATAAGAAAAAATGGTTATTGATTAAAAAGAATAATGGGCTAAAAATTGGATAAAAAGAATGGAATTGGTTTAGAAAGAAGATTATTTATGAAATGATTATGAACTAATTTTTATGCAAATGAACCGACTACTACCACACACACATAGCTAGAAACCTCGATTTACATTATTTCACAATCTCTGACACAATGCACAACTACCATTACAACTGAAACAAATCCTCTGAATCAATCAATCTCCAAGTCTCTGAGAAAATAAACCCTTAGTCACTTTAAATTCTCCTGAATCATTCTCTGAGAAAATAAATCTACAGATGAACCATTGATGAACTGATGAACACTCCATCGAGATAATCCAGACCAACCTTCTCACTCACCCTTACTTGTGTCGCTCCCGCGATTTTCATCCTAGTACAAACGCGAAAGTGGCGCGGAAAAGGTAGAGTCGCCAGCCAGGCATTTTTATTCCGAAGGAACGGGAAAGGTAATGTTGCACAAACCTGAGGAAGAAGGAAAGGACAAGGTCCTGCGAACCAAAGATCTGGGTTCGGGAGTCGGTTACGACCTGGGAAGGTATTAGCACCCTATATCGTTCGTCGTACCCGACGAGATCCACGCTTGCTTGTTTGTTTTTAAAGGGTGAGAAAATAAGAATGCTGCTAAATAAAAGAACTGCTACTGGCATGGGACTGGAATGGGAATGAGAAAAGGAACTGAAAAAGAAAAGGAACAGAAGAGGGGAAATGTAGGGAAGATAAAGAATGTGCTCGAACGGGCCCTACCCCGCTGCCTACGTACCTCATCGGGAATATGAGGATCAGAGTCGACGTAGTTCGCCTTACTAAGGCGGGAACTATTTGTATTTTTTAGGATGACGTTGCCATAGCTCTAGCTCAGGTGTTATCGACTCTGACTTGAGGGTGTTTACCGTATCGCTGTTTGAACTGTCGAGACAAGTCGCATTCGTCTGCAAAGATTAGGAGATGAGAAGAGAAGACGCAATTGTCTTTGTTGATTGTCTTTTATGAGAAGTGTTTTGGAGTTTGTTGTTTGTGAACATTCTTATACTAAGACTTATCCATCGCGGCAAGGACTTACACCTCGCCCCGAAACAGGACGCGTATAAAAACTCCGCAACAAAGTCTCATGGCGTACAAGAACGTTCGGTTTTTATTAGGTGTCTTTTAGATTTTGTTTGAAGATGAGAGAAGAAGACTCAAATCGGAAAAGGACAAAAACTAAGGGGAACTAAGACCAACCCTAAGTTATTTATTATTCACAAAAGGGATATCCTAATGGTTTGTGAGGTTTTCTAATCCTAAAGAGCAAAAAGGAAAAGAAAGAAGGGAAAAGGATGCAACTTACTTCCTAAGGAAGGTAAGTTGGTCCTAACAATGGGGAATCCTACCAAACACAAATATGGAAGGAAAAGATGAATTAAAATGCATAAGAGAAGTGCATAAAAAATAAAAGGATATGGTGAAGTAAACTTACCTCAATCTTCCCCACTACAAAACAAATGATTAATGTGCATTTCTATTAAAAGAATAAGGCAAACACACCTTAATTAAATCCTAAAGACTCTAGGACTCAAACTAGACTCAATCTTAATTCTAAAGGAACTAGAAAAAGGCTAAAACCAAAATACAACACCTATTACAGCCCCCTAATATCCAAACAGATATGAAAACAAAGCATAACACAAACAGCATACTACAGCTATCATGCAGCATGAAAAAGTAGGTGTAAAAAGTCAAATACAACATGCACTACAAACAAACAACACACATTTTACAGCACGTATATGCAAAAACAGCTATGAAATGCAAAATCCAGAATTGATTATTTTCATATTTTAATGCACAAACTCGATGAATAATGCACTAAATCCATCATGAACATACATTTGAACATGGATCATCATATAAAAATGCAAGAACATGAATATTTTGAAGATTATGCAAGAATGCATCACATGGTTGATTACGCAACAAGTAATGCAAAAGTATGGTACATGAACATGGTATATACACATGATGATTATTGATTATGAACATGCAACATGATAGCTCCACAAACATGCTAAACTCAATGCAAAATTCAGAATTGAATTGATATGGATAATATAATCAAATATGCAACAAAATGCAAGAAACGCACATACTTATGATTATTCAACATGCAACATACATCAACATAATGGAATGCAAAAATGATTTGATGCAATGCAAACATGTAAAAGCAGAATGCAACATGATTTTTATATGCCTAATGACGCATGAACATGGCAACAAAAAGCAAGAACTTAAACTATGCACAAAGAAGCACAAAAACGCATAACACGTAACATGAACGGAATCGTGTCGAAACGACTCGAAATGGGGTAATTAGCTACTGGAAATGGACCTAAAAATTCCCTAAAATCACTACCTAAACATGTATGAACATTAAAGGCACTAGAACTTAGGACTAAGCCATCAAATAAGCAAGAAAACAAAAAATTAACAGCGTTAACCGGTTAACCAATTGGTTAACCGGTTAACGGACCTAAATCTGCCCTGTTTTGTGGCCAATATGCACCCGTTAACCGGTTAACCAAATGGTTAACCGGTTAACACTGAACCAGAAGGTAAAAAAAGTTGGGAAAAAAGTGCTTTTGGCCACAAACTCACTTCTAATGATCCCTAACATTCCTAGGAACATGCTACCACTAATTTCTACTTAATTTGAGCTTATTTACACATGATAGAACCTATAACTATTAACACCTTAAATTCAAATTCAACCAAAATCGCAAATCACAAGCAAACATAATCGAAACGGAATTGATTTTAAACAAAGGGAAAAGCACTTAAAGAATTCCAAAAGTGGCGAGATGAAGAGAATAACTTAAAGAAGAAGTGATTAAGATCACCAACCTATGAAGCGGAGGAATGCTTCGGTAATTGTTGCAAGAATCGGATCTTGATCGAAGAGAAAACCAAAAAGCCGAGAAATCGCAAAATAAATGCGTTCTTGATGCTTGAATCTTCGCACACTTCCGATAAGCCGAAATATTCAACAAAATCACTAGCTTCTTCTTCTACAATCCACAATTAATGGAGGTTGGAGGCTTAAGCTTCAAGATCTTCAAGTTTCAATGTGAAACTTGAAGAGCTTATTCAAAGAAGCTTTTGGTGAAAGGAGGGAAAATGAAGGAAAAGTGAGAGAGAAAAAGTGATTATGAAAAAGTGAAAAATTTGGAATTGTGGGAAACCTTTGTATTGAAGTGATTAAGGGTTATATAGAGGCTAGGCTTGGAGCTAGGTTTGGAATGAAATTAGGTTTGGGGCCCAAAAACTAGGCTTGGGATCCAAAATTAGGTTTGGGGTTAGTTAGGGTTAGGGTTGGAAAAGGAATATTCCTTGGAATATTCCTTGGAACACTCTAGAAGATGGTAGAAGTTAGTGGAAGTTTTCAAGGGAAATGGAGTGGAATTGAAGGGGAAAAAGGAGAAGGGAAGAATGAAAGGAAGTGTGGAAAGAAAATGGAAGGAAAGGTGGAAAAGGGAAGGAAGTGGTGAATTCTTCCTTTTTAATGGGTTAGCTTGAAAGTGGTGTGGATTATTTTTGGTACATCATTTTCTCTTGAACTCCAATGTTTGCCAAACCTCGATCGACCACACACCTCATGCAAAGGACGATGAATGATTTATTTATTTATTTTCAAATGCGATGCGATGATATGCGGAATGATGCAAGAATGAAGCGTGAATCGCTCGAGGTTGATGATAAATAAGAGGGCAAATTTTGGGGTGTTACAGCTGCCCCTATTCAATCACTGTAGACTTGAATGGATGATAGCAGTCGCTTTCAGACGTTTGAAGTATGCAGGGATTGAATACTAGAAACAACCAGAAAATTTGCACTCAGTGGAAGAGAACAGGGAAATAAACCCAACCATCTGAACTCTGCTTGTGGAGAACTCGGATATGAAGAATAGCGAATTGGTGAATGTTTTGGGAATACCACTGGGAGATTGTTGATTTGCCACGCTACGGGTGGACTTTTGATGGGATATTAATGACATGCCACACAACGGGTGGTCTTCTGAATGCTTTGCCACACTACGGGGGATTTTAATACTTTGCCACTCTACGGGGATACATTGCTCAGCTACGGGAGACCTTTAGAAAACTCGCCACACTACGGGGGCACATTGCTCAGCTACGGGAGACTTTGATGTTTTTGCCACAGTACGGGGGCACATCGCTCAGCTACGGGAGACTTTGAAAATTCGCCACACTACGGGGGCACATTGCTCAGCTACGGGAGACTTTGAAAATTCTCCAAACTACGGGGGCACATTGCTCAGCTACGGGAGACTTCCAGAAACTTTGCCACACTACGGGGGTTGTTGCTCGCTACGGGAGACTTTGGATACCTTACTACCCTGAGGATGGGCTTATGCTCACTCTGCGGGGATACTCTGCCACACTGCAGGGGCTGCTGCTTGCTACGGGAGACTTTGGCTTACTATAGGAGACTTTTGCTCACTACGGGAGACTTCTGCTCACTACGGGAGACTTTGGCTCACTGCAGGAGACTTTTGCTCACTACGGGAGACTTCTGCTCACTACGGGAGACTTCTGTGTTTTTCCGCACTACGGGGGCTGCTGCTCGCTACGAGAGACTTTGGCTCACTATGGGAGACTTCTGCTCACTACGAGAGACTTTAAGAATTCGCCACCCAGAGGATGGACTTTGGCCAATCCGCGGTTGGACTTTAGGAATTTGCCACCCAGAGGATGGACTTTGGATAAATTGCCACGCTGCGGGTGGACTTTGAGAATTGCCACGCTGTGGGTGGACTTTGAGAATTGCCACGTTGCGGGTGGACCTGGGATAAATTGTCACGCAACGGGTGGACTTTGGATATCAACCTTGGATTTAACACACATGTTGAATTGTATGACATGATGCCTCATGACACTGGGGGATAGGCACAAAGGGAATTCTTGACGCGGAAATAACAAATCTTTGCTGACTCTGTAGGGGATACAGATGACTGTCGATATTTCTGTTGGAGAAGAGTGTAACTAGTCTGTCTCGACTTATTACCTTTGCCAAAAATAAATTGGACTTTAGATTTGAAGATCCTGCTAGGGGATGCCTCAACTGTTGGGGATTGAATCTCACCTCGCAGACTCCAGTGGGTGATCTGCAACTTTTCGACTTAGCTGGGAAAGACCTGTCAAGGCTCTGCTGAGGAGAACTCTCTTGTCTACCTGAATTTTCCAAACCTCTATGGGGAAGGGAACCGTTCAGCTAACTTCCGGGGATTTCTTGATTCTTGTAAGAAGTGCTTCATTACGGGAATACGACTCTTGATAGAGATGATCCTTATTGCTTTGCTGGGGAGGAGAGGATTTGATTTGAGATCTGCTGGGAAATAAAATCAAGGAAACCTGCTGAAGAAAAATTTGACGACTTTACTGGGGATAACTTCCATGCGTCTGTTGGGGATAACGAAACTGAACTGCATCCTGCTGAGGAGGAAAGATTTCAAGTAGTCTCGTAGATCATTCGCTTTGATTCGGGCTTTACCTTAAGAGGATTTTACAAAAGACCTGATGTCTTTAAACTCTTCAGTAGTATAATTGCCTCGGTATTCTGAACTTCCGATTATCTGTCTTCGGGAAAGAATGAATCCTCATGCGATTGGGGTGGCTTGCCCCAGTATGAATCTTTGGTCAATTGCTTTGGGAGAGATCTGAATCTCGAGGTAATTTCCCTAGATTGGCTGACTCTTGAGGACATTTCTTGACATAACTGCCCCAGATTGGTTGGCTCTTACCATGACTGGTTGGGAACGTCCTTACTCAATGGAGTTTTCTCGGAAAAGTGCACTTTGACGTGATTGTCTTTCGGAAGTTTTAGACTTCTCAACTGGGCAAGCTTAAGTTTCTGGACTGAATTCCCGCATGTGAGCTTTTTATGATGTCCAACAAATGTATGCAGGCAGAAAATGTTTATTTTGAGAATGGAAATTCTAATGCAACACACATGTTAATCTTGAAGATTTGAAAAGGTGTCGCAAACCTTTGTGAACAAATCACTGGTTAAGATACGACATTATTTTTGAATGAAAGTATGTACATGCAATACCAACAAGGTCTTTTAGCACAACTCATAGGAGTCAGGAACACGGCCTCGTAGTAGTATGCTCTCAAATTAACCCTATTTCAGTTAGGACTTTTGAGGGTTGTATCGTGGCCTGGTTCACGGTTATAGAAACAAAGGATATAGGCTCTAAGTTTATTTGTGCCCACCCTTCCTCGTGATGTTCTCCATTCCTATGTTCAGTTAATCTTCACAAGCGTTCACCTTTCATAAGGGTTTCGTGTCGGTTAAGGAACCATTGCTGATATCGGTTCAAGCACCAATTAGGTTATTGTTTGGAGTCAGTAACCCCTTTATCTCTCGTGTCTGTACCACACGACTTTGTTCTTGCTTAAGGATCTTTCTTGTGTAATCCCTTTCGTCTTTCGCTTTTGCATTATTTTTCTTATCCCTACCTTTTGCCTGGACTGATTCTTGTGAATCTTTGATTGCGAAGTCCAGCGGGATGCCCTAACTTTTGCCTAAGTCACTTGTTTTCAAGTTTCTACTTAGCGGGCTTTTCATTTCATTTTTTTCTGAACAAATCGTGTGACACTGTTTGTCTCATTGCTTTGCGAGGGTAGTGACTGCCTCAATCTTTGGTCGATGAAGGATAACCATTGTGGTTTTCAATCTTTGGACCTTTTGACTTGGATAACCATTGTGGTTTCTGGTCTTTGGACTTCTTGATTAACATAGTGGAATGTAATGGATCCTCAAATATACTCCTTTATGAAAATCTGAACGATTGGTCCGACTAGCTAACGTCTACCCTGCCCCTGGGTTACATGTGAGGGTTTTTCATGCGAGAAGAAACTCCTACTTCAAGGCTCAAGGGGGTTAGCAAGGGTCTATCTCCCTTATATCTCCAGTGTTTAGGGATTTGAAAAAAAGCCTGTACATCGTTAACAGGGTCTTATTCGAGAGCACACAATCAGAGATTTTGCGTTTTTGCTTCGTCATTCTCCATCATAAAGTTTAAGCACGACAATTGGTATTGCGATGTAAACATGCAAAATTAACTTGACAAATGAATTACTTCAAGAAAAACATGTGAGTTTTATTATTGATAACATTCAAAAGCAAACAAATTTCATACATGTATACAAATGTTTAGCAAATAAAAGAAACTACAAATGGAAATGCAGTAAAGAAGCTGAATATTGCTGTTGTTGAGGAAGTTTGACTCCGTCTGCACCTGTCAGTCTTGGATACTATCAGTGATCAATAGCTCTTTCACAGAATTGTAATCTTCTAGTTGCAGCCGTATACCCAACCATGGCAGTCATGCTTCTTCTTCTAGCTTATTCTGACTCTGACACGAGACGTTTGAAGGAAAAAGTGAAGCTGGGGAGTAAAGTTGTCCCATAAGGTTGCTCGGAAAGACCTGGCGATCTTCTGCCTACGTATCTCCATTGACCCATGACCAATGAAGAATCAAAGCGACGTAGTTCCCCTCAATAGGGATGAAAATGCATTGAAGAAAAACAAACAAACAGTTGCCATTGCTGAGAGTATCTGGATACTGATGGCTTTATTTGCTTCCTGAAGATTCCGGCTTAACGTGGACCATCTAGTAAAACAACCGTGACACCGGTTCCTCTGTGATTAGGCATTGGATTATGGAGTACATTTGGGTGAGGCGCAAAATTGATCGCCTTGAAGTCAATTAGGTCTTGCACCTTGTTCTGAAAAGCCCAACATTTCTCAATATTGTGCCCCTGGGAACCCGAGTGGAATTCACATCTGGCATTTACATCGAAGTTCTGAGATAGATTATCAGGAGCAGGGGCTCTCATGGTACGAAGCTCGAACAGGTTCAACTTTAGCAACTCTGGGAGCAATACAGCATATGGGCATGGGACGGGATCTAGTCTGCGGTTTCTCGCTCTTGTCCTTTCCTGATTTGGTCTCTGTGCCTGATATTGTTGGCCTTGAGGTTGTGGTTGAGCCTAAGGAGTAATAGTCACAGCAGCTGTTTGGTAGTAACCTTGAGAACGACCTCTATCTCGGCCCCTATACACGACATTGGTCTCACATTCTCTTCGCCTTTGGCCATTGCCAAAAGGTTTCTTCACACCAGATGAACTAGCACTACTTGCATCCTAAATCTTTCCTAATTTCAAGAAGTTTTCTATCCTTTCTCCAACGATGACAATATCAGAAAAACCAATGGACAGGAAGGCGGCCAGACGATCCAAGTAAACACCTTGCAAGGTGCCCATAAACATGTCGGCCATTTCCCGATCCAGCAACGGGGGTTGAACCTGCGCAGCCAGCTCACGCCACCTCTGGGCATACTGCTTAAAATTTTCCTTGGGCCCTTGAGACAAGTTCTGCAACTGGGTGCGGTTTGGAGCCATATCAATATTGTATTGATACTGCTTGAGAAAAGCTTCAGCTAAATCTTTCCAGCATCGGATAGAGACCCTGCTTAGCTTCATGTACCAGCTCAATGAAGCTCCAGATAGACTATCTTGGAAGAAATGCATCCAAAGTTTCTCGTCATCAGTATGAGCCGAGATTTTTCCAAAGTATGCATGAATATGAGTTCTAGGGCACGTGTTGTCGTTGTACTTGTCAAATGATGGCACCTTGAACTTAGGAGGGATTCTGAATCCTAGCACTAACCCAAGATTGGTTACATCGATGCCCGGGGAATTCTGACATTCCATGGCCTTAATATTCTCCGCCAGCTCTTCATACCTTCGATTGTTGACCTCGTTCATATTACCCATATCAGCATCCAGTAGAGTGAACTGGTCTTCTTGAGTGTCTTCATTACGGGCCGCGGCCCCATTTATATTTGGCCCTCCGTTACGGGCAGCATTGGGATCCACATTCTCAATCGGGATTCCAGCATTAACATTCCCATGAGGTTGATCAACCATCAACCTGAGACGCTCTTGATTCTGAGCAATGTCGGTCATCATGTCCATGAACTAATCCATCCTCTGCCGGAGCTAATTAAGATCAGTCTGCATTCGTTCAGCCATTCTCACTCGGTTTCTTTTTGTTGGATACCGATGAACGTGTTGACCAGCTATATTGCCTGAAGTTGAATAAGTTAGGAAGTCCGAATGACCTGTGAAAATGCAAAATATGCAAATCATGCAGTAAATGCGTATGATATGTTCATGAGGATGCGACATGCGGCCCTGCAAATGAGTAAGTATGTGTTAGTAATGCAAGCATGCAGAGGATGTTATGCAATGCATTGGTGTGTGATCAAAGGTCTGGCGATCACTGGTCTGACATTGGTGTCGAGAAGACAATCATGTGCTGGTGAAGAGTCGTAATAACAGTACCACCGAAAGGACCATGTAGAACATGATCATAATACTGAACAATGCTGGCAAAGTGGGTATGTTGGAAGTCTCAGGGTTCCTGCAAACCTGTAAACCCCTCCCATCTCACGGGTATGCTACACCGAGTCAACATCACGGACTCTCAAAGCCGGATAGCAATAATACGTTCACCATTTCCGAGAAATGGCTCATGACTGTAGGATCAGAATACGCCTAAGAGGGGGGTGAATTAGGTGTTTATAATCTTTCTCGATTCTTTTTCTTTGATGGATAGAATTTTTCTTGTAAGTTTGTATGGAAGGAAAGCAATAAGTCAGAAAATAAAAGTGACACAGAGAATTATCCTGGTTCCCTTCACAGTCCGAAGGTACATCTAGTCCCCTTTCAAATTGAAAGAGATTTCCACTAGTTTTTAGAAAAAGTACAACCTATCACACCTTCAATGGTGAGGCCTACTTTCTAACAAACTATACAAACAAGTGTGTAAGAACAATCCTCTTGCCACACTTACCCTTATGTCCAAACAATCCTTGGAACACAAGTCACAAATAGAAATACCTTTCTATACTTTTTGTAATTTTGAGTGAGTAATACAAAGATTTAATATCAATAATGATCTTCTCCTATGTACACAATTCACTTTTCAAATATCAATACAAGTGTTCAAACATGAAGTATGAAAGATGAATATCTTATGAACACTTTTGGAAATATGAAAATATTTGAATGTTGATGAATTTGATTTGAGTGATTTTCATAAAAGATTGTAGGGGGTGTTTTTGAATTTGAAAAAATTCAGATTTTATATTATACAAGACACCCTTTTGAAAAGGTATGAAAATTATGAAACAAAATAATTTATGAAGAGATATAATCAAAAGGTGTAATTTGAAATTTTCAAAAAAAATATTTTTCAAAAATATTACAGTGTTAACCGGTTAACCAAATGGTTAACCGGTTAACGCCTATAAACATTAACTGGATTACTGAAAATTTGAACCCGTTAACCGGTTAACCAAATGGTTAACCGGTTAACACTGTTAAAAACAGAAACATGAAGTTTTTAAAGAGTGTTAAACGGTTTTGAAAAAATATCAAAGTATTTTATGCAATATGCTAACATATGTTTGAATGCGTGAACACTTGTACATCAACTTAAAAGAGGGATTGATATACCTAAACAAAAGCATCCAAGCATGAAGTAGAACGATGATACATACTAAGCTTGATCGCAAAGTGTAAACACCCCAAATTTTCCCTCACTCATTTCACCAGGTCTTGTGTTTCTTTTCATATTGCTTAAGTTCAATCATATCATCTCATAGTGCATTTTTGCTTCACTGCATTGGTTCAAAGTCATCTACATCTAGGGTTTGTGATCTGAGCAATCTAAGAGCCATCTGAGCCACTCCAAGAGTCTCCAATCATCTCAAGAGGGTCCATGTATGTTCAAATATCATATTGTATCCTCCCAAGATCAAGGAAGTCAAAAAATCACAAGAACTGAGAAAGGCATGGAAGCAGAGCCAAGTTTAACAGCACAGATGACCTAAAATTAGGGTTTTGGTTTCAGAGGCCATAACTCCAATTTTTTGCTCATTCTTGTTTCTATTGGTCTCTATATGTTGTAAGGATCATACATACCAATTTTCATGAAGAAATTCAATGAGGAAGACATCTGGTCATTAGATGACTTCTTGAGCAAGTCAGTGCAAAATCAGGGCATCTGAGGCCCCCCATCATCCAACCAAAGGGTCTTCTCCATCATTTTGGGTGTATATGATCTTTATTTGATCTTAGAAGAGATTAGAAGTTCACAAAATTGAAGAATTTCAAGCCATTTGCAAAGTTGCCATTTTGGGAAAGTGACTTGTAATGCAAAATTGCCATTTTGGGAAAGTTTTTCAACCTCCTCTATTTGATTCAAAAATGCTTCAAATGAAAAATTCTTGGTCATGAAAGTTGTAGATTGGATCATTCCCTTTTCAAAAAGTACAAGAACTTGATCTAATTCATTTTAGAACTCAAGTTATGGTTTGTCAAAGTTGGGAAAAATCACTTAATTTTCACTTTTGTACCAAAGAGGGAAGTTTGCAAATTCTTATGCCAAGCCAATTTGGGACCTATAATGCATCTCTACACATCATATCATCCTAGTGCAACTCATTTGGATCAGATTTGTGCCTTGAATCACAAGCTTTCATGCTTAGAACTTCACAAATTTCAAAAGGGGCCAAACTTCCCAAAAATTGCAAAACATCACACAAACTTCATCCCACTTGCCAAATTGCCTCAAAGCAAATTCCATGCACTTCCCTAAAGTCAGTTGCGCAGGAAACCCCATTGTCCTTGGCCTGCCACCAGCCCATGCCTTCACTTACACAAATGTTGACTTTATGCATTTTTGCTCCATACCAATCACACTGCTCCACAACAACTCTCTGACCTATCAAGGATTGATATGTGGACTTCAAGCAACCCAACACATAACACAACACAAGCTGAAACCTCCAAGAACTCAGCAATCACAAAAACTCCCTCTTATGCAAAAGCCTTCGAAACTCATAGCTCAACCATCAAACCTCCAAACTTTTTCCACCATTCAACTCCATAAACATCACTGATCATTTCCCACCCTTCATTTTGCTTTGAAACTCACCATATCCAAAATACGATTTTCACATCCTTTGAATTGAACTTCTGCCAACTTCATTTGGAGGCCATTTAAACTCCAAACAAGCATTGCAAGCTCTTGGGGGGAGTCATTGGAGTGGATTTGAGGCAAAGAACTGGCCAGAAAGCTCCTGGGTTGAAAGCTCCACTTCAGGTAGCCATGGCATTTATTTTTTCAGAACCTTCATTTTATGTTATAGAATGATTCTATGTGTTCCCCTGATTGCCATGATATGTTTGGTTTCGAAAATAGTTGAGAAATAAACATTTCATAAGCTTCTGAAATTTCTGATATGTTTTCCGTTTTGCTTCGATTCATGTTCTTGATGATGAATAAATGAATTTTGTTGAGTGATTCTTGTTGGGGTTGGTGTGAGGATCATTTTTGGAGAGTTTTAGGGCTTGGGGTTGCGTATTGAGTGAGATAGCTTGAGAGGATAGCCGGAGAAGATGATCGGAACACTGTTCCGGTCACCTGAAAGTGTTTAGGGTTCAGATTAGGGCTTAATGATGTAATTAGTGTAGTTTGAATCTCAACCATCCAGATGCGCGTGTTGGTCAATTCCCTCCCTTTCTCATTCAAATCTGGACCACTGGATCAGTTGACTTCCATTAATTCATATTTTAATTTCATTTTAATTGCATTTCTTTCTACATTTTATTAAAAATAGCAAAACACTTTCAAAAAAATTTATCTTTTGCATTTCCCTTTCAAATATTTTTCTCATTCTGAAAATAATTTTTTATTTTATTTTTTGCATAAAATTCGTATTTTTTAAATATTTAAATGTTTATTTTAATTAATTAATGAGAATTAATTAATTAAAATACCATTTAAGTTTCTAAAAATCACCAAAAAAATCATATTGCATCTTGATACATTTAGAAACATTATCAAACCCTTCACACAAATTTCTTTTTGGTTCTTGACCTATTTTGACATTTTTCTTTGGATTTAGGGTTCTTAAAAGTCAATATTTTTGCCCTAACTTAGAAAAATCCTTTCTGCCTAACCATGAAGAGTTTGATGATGATTCTTTTTGCATTGCACTCCTCATGTCATGTAGTTTCTAGGATAAAATTGGTGTGAATTTATCTTTCATTTTCAATTTGTTTTGCATTTTTCATTGTGAGGTATCCTAAAACCCTAGCCAACTTGGGAAAATCATAACTTCTTTAGGGTTAAGAGTTAGGTCTTCCCCTTTGGGAAGTGAACTTGTATAGTTTTAGGGTACCCTTGATCCTATTTTCAATTTTTTATCTTGTCATTTGCTTCTGATTTTGAATTTTGCTTTGTATCTTGTGCATAAACCCTAATTTGCTTCTTCATTTGCATTCATCCTTCATATGCTTGCATACATGAGCTTGCCATAACATTTTGTGCATCCACATGACATATAAGACATCTTAGGACATATTAGAATCATGCTTGATCATTGCATCATCCATTTGCCATGCTTTTGCTTTCATTTCATGTCATAGGCATTCATGATCTTCCATGCTTCTTTAAGTTTCATTTGCATCTTCATGATTTGTATGATCATTCACACCTCATGACATGCTTTCATACCACCTCATAGCATCATTTGCATCATGAATATGCTTCTGGTTTTTGTTTTCATCTTTTCATTTCATCCCATTTTCATTTCTTTTCATTGCTTGTTGCTAACTTTGTAGGTGGTAAGTTTTTGAGAAGTGAATTTGCCTTCACTTCTCATAATTTCTTTTCATCTCTCTTATGCATCATTGCTGCATTTTACTTTTTTATTAGAGTGAGCTTGCTCATTCATGTTCTCTCCTCACTTTCTTTCTTCAAGTAACTTATCTTCTTAAGTGAAGTAAGTTGGCTTGCTTCTTCTGCTTCTCTTCCATCTTTGCTTCTTCCTTGGTGGCTCATCTTGAAGATCTTCTTGCAAACCTCATTAACCCTAGGAACACCCAAGCATGATCAAAATTAGGGTTTGATTAGTCCCCCCATTAGTTTTGCCTTTGTGTCATCTTTGTGTCTTCTCTTCTCATCTCATAATCAAGGACTAAACCTTAAAGGTTTTAAGGCTTTATGATTAAGCTTATGCATGTATCCTTCTATTAGGATGGAGTGTATAACTTTAATCCTAAGTGTTAAACCCTTAATGTGTTTAAATCCTTTAATCAATCCATCTAATAATCACTAAGACATCAAGCTTGTAACTTGGGCCTTGCATTAGGGTTCTAATTCTTCCTTAATTGGTTAAGAAGGACTAACCCTAGTGTTAATGGACAAGTCCTCCTCAAGTTGTCTTACAAACCATAAAATCCACTTCTTAACCTTACCATTAACTAAAATCCATTTAATAAAGCTTTTGTTTTGTCATGAGGTTAATCCCTAATCATGGATTAAGTTGAGGAGCCTTCCTCAGTTTAAATGTTCTCATCTATTATCCTTCTATTAGGATGGTGTAATGGGTCCATTAAATCCTTGATTATGGCTTAAACTCATTACTTAACACTAAACAAAAAACTCCAAAAACATCTAAATAAATGCAAGTAGGTTAATGATCTTAATCCTACATCTTGGTGATTAAGTGTGAGGTGTTTACTTCATACTTAAGGTATTCTCATTACCCCTAATCAGAGGGAGGATGTGATGAGTTTACTAACCCTTGGTTTAGGCTTAAGCTCATTTTCTTATGGAAAAACACCAAAAAGCAATAAAAGATTGAAAACACAAAAACAAACAATAATCGCCTCCTCCGGGATTCTTTTCTCATCATTTTCACTCACAAACGAGAACTTGCTTCTTCCGTCTAATGCAAGACAGTTTGCACCTGAGCCAGACAGGTCATACACTTGAGCATAAGCAAGTAAGCTGTTCACAAGTCAATTTATCTTTCAGTCTCTTTGAGTCAAACTACGGTGTTCTGACTTCCTCATTGCACAAGAGGATACGTAGGCATAACTTAACAGTTATTGAACAAAAGTCTCTGTATATTCCCCCCTCTTCCAGCATTATTCTTTAAGCCTCATAATCTTGAGCTTCATACTCTTTTCTTGCACTGACACTTCTCTTGTTTCACTTCACATTTTCTTTTACACTGACACTTGCATTCTTTCCTTTTGCACACAAAATAGCACAGACACTACCCCCTTTTAAAACACAAATCTTTCAAGCGTGGATCCCGTCGAGTACGGCGGACAATCTGGGTGCTAATACCTTCCCAGGTTGTAACCAACCCCCTTTCTCAGTTTCTCTGGTTCGCGACCGTCTTATCCATCTTTTCTTAGGTTTATGCAGCATTACCTTTCCTTCGGGATAAAAATGCCTAGCTGGCGACTCTATTCATTTCCTTCTCTTTCGCCGACCGTTCGCGTCTGTACCCCTCTTGACCCGGTGTCATTTGGTGGGAGCGACAGCTTGGCGACTCTGCTGGGGACCCTTATATTGCAACCAGGGCTTCTGGTTCTTTTTGTGGGTTCCTCCTAGCGCTTGTTTGATTTGTGTTTACTGGGGTGTTATGTGATATGTGTGTTATTTATTTTGCTTTATTTACTCCTTTATGTATAGTTTTGTTTATTGCTTTCTTTAGAGTTTTGCATATTTCATACTGTCATTGCTGGATCTGGTTTGTTGTCTTGGTGGGTGGGGTTCCATTGAGAGTTTAAGGTCCTATACCTGGGACCTGAGTGACACCTAGGCTAGAGTGGTTCATGTTCTTTCCCATTTCATTTCGGTCTGGTGCGGGAATATGAAACACGTTTCAGATGTGGGTTTCTTCTTGAGAATTCTATGCTACAGATTTCCTGTAGTGCTAGGGCTATCTGGGAAGCCTGCTAAGTCTGGATGACCTTTATTATGACCTTCAGAATCTGGGGTGATTTAGAGGAGGATCTGTTATGGTTATTGTAAACACTGTACCTCCGGGTTAGAAGTGTTTACACTTCTCATAATTGATCCAAGTCTGAGGATCCTTGTTCTAGAACATTACCTGTGAGGGGGATGGGTTGTTTACAAGTTTGTAGGAACCCTTGGCCACATCATACCCTGTTACTGTTTTATTTAAGAATACTCCACTTTGGACAGTTCTTGTGATTAACCCTGGACATGTGACTCTTTATTTGAGTCCCCCACCTTGGTTACTGAGCCTTCATCTGGACTTTTTGAGCATACATGGACCTTATATCAAGGCAGATAATTAGATCCAGCTTGATCATAAACCCTTGCATATCATTTGCATATATCATCATTGCATCATTTAACATTTGTTTATTTGCTTTTCAGGGTATCCACTTCACTATATCTTGGTTTTGGTTTTGACCCATTCTTCTGCTTAGATCTCTTCTTCTGCTGCCTTCTTCAGCATCTGCTTCAGTCATTTCCATCACCACCTGCATCAGTCTATCAGAGCTGCTTCCAGCTTCTCAGTTTGTGATCTTCATCAGCATTTGTCTCCAGCTTCTTCGGCAGCACTCATGACTGCTCCCAGGAAGAGCAACATATCCTACCACTTATTTGAGCCTGTGTTGACTAGTATCAGGCAGGTCCAGTCACTCATCACACCTGATTATATCCCCTTGTTTATAGAGCATTATGGGGGAATCCTGGATATGGTTATGGACCTTGACCCTTCTCAGAGGAACATGATCCACACATGCTTGCAGTTTTATGACCCTCCTTTGAGATGTTTCACCTTCCCAGACTTTCAGCTAGGGCCTCTGATGGAGGAGTTTTCTTTATTGATTGGAGTGCCTATCAGGGGTGGAATCCATTTCAACCCAGAGATGACTGCTCCCAGAAATGAAGAGATAGCAAGAGCACTGTATTTGGAGCCTGCCTTGATTGAGCAAAGCATGACTACAAAAGCTGGGATCCCTGGTTTGCATTTGGACTTCTTGATTTCTCAGGCCATCCTGAAGGCTTCATTGGGAGAGTGGAGGGCAGTCTGTGCACTATTAGCCCTTAGCATATATGGGGCTATACTGTTTGCAGATGAGCCCAAATTTGTCAGCAAAAATGCCATCCATTTGTTTCTTCTGAAGAACCCAATGCCTACATTGCTGGGAGATTTCTATTATTCCATCCATCAGAGGAATGAGAAACAAAGGGGGAAGTTGGTAAGATGTTGTGCTCCTTTGTTTCACACCTGGCTGCTCAGACACCTGCATAAGTCAGATACTTTCTTGAATCCTCACCAACAGAGGAATTGGGCCAAGAGATTCATTACCTTGACTTCAGATGATATCAGATGGTGCACTCAGAGCACCAAGGGCAAGGACATTATCACTAGCTGTGGACAATACCCAAATGTGCCTCTGATAGGAGTAAAGGGTTGCATCAACTACAATCCTTTACTGTTTAAGAGACAGTTGGGTTATGCCTTGGTCCACCCTCCCAAAGGACAAGATTTAGCTGAGACCCTGTATTGTGAAGTAAAACCTAATTCAGCTGTTGTCAGACAAGCATCCTGGGCTTGGGATAACATCCAGACAAAGGGGGTAGCTATTCTTGGAAGGTGTAATAATGTTGCTTCAGCTCAATATTTAGACTGGTCCCGTACTAGAGCTCAAATTACCAGAATGCCTTTCATCTTGGAAGACGTGCCTGGACCATCCACAGTACAGCCAACAGCAACTGTTAGCCTAGAAGAATTTGAGAAGCTGAAGGAAAGGAATGAGAACTTATCTCAAGCCTTGAAGAAGACTCTTTGGGAAAGAAGTGATGGTCGTCTGGATATTGAGAGATTGGAGAAGCTTAGGGTGGAGCATCTTGCCAAAATTGAGAAGACAGAGGACTATATAAGGAAAGCAAGGGCTGGGGAACAGATATTGAAGAATGCCTGTAAAGAGGCCAAAATTCAGAAGGCTAGGGCTGAGCTCTATTTGCAAGAGAGTTAGGCTAGGTGGGTCAGGATCACTGAAGCCCGTACACAAGAAGACCAGAAGACTCAAGCCAAGATTGAACAGCTGGAGGCCAATGAGAAGAAACAGCAGGAAACTTTGTTGGCAGCCTAGAAGGAGATTTCAGAGTTGAAGCTCAGAGCAGGATTAAAGAGATCAAAGGACCAAGACAGGCACAAGAAGCTGACTACTGCTATTGCTACCAGGAACCTCCTCATTAGGACCATTACAGAGCACCCAGCTGGTCCAGTGACTGAGGCACTCCTGAAGGAGGTCAGAGAGGATGAGTTTGGACTGGATGTCTGACCCTTTGCTTGTTGTTTGTTTCCATTTGATGTACTTTTTTCTTTTTGATGTATTTTGACCCTTCAAGGGCATGTATTGTAAAACAAACTATGTATTGCTCCATCATTTGTAATATATTTTGGTTTGTTTTTTCGGGCTTTTCTCTCAACAACATCAAGCATCTTCCTCGAGGTCTGGAAAGGTCAAAACCAAGAACCAAACCGGATGCCTTGGAAAACAAATAAGCATACTGCATTGCATAGTAACTTTGTTCTTTGTTTTGTAGGTTTTGTAATTATTATTGTTTCTAACTTTGTTGTGATCTCAGGAAATATTGCTCGTCGCCGAGTGTTCCTTGTCAACCGCGCGCACCGGTACCCAACTCGTAACAACCTTCCCGGTATTCAAATGGAACAAGTACAGCAGGACCTGTCTGAGGTCAGAAATCAGATGGCCAATGAGAGAGTGGAGATGAGAAATCAGATGTCTCAGTTCATGGCAGTGATGACTGGCTTAGCCCAGAGTCAAGAAAGGTTAAGAGAGCTGGTGGAAAGACAAACTCCTGAAGAGCCTCATCTTGGAACAGGAGGAACTAGCAACAATGAACTGGGCCAGCCTCGTATTGACCCACCAGTATATGGACCTCATTTGGATCCAGAGGTTAACATCCCGAGGAATGTTCAAGGTAACACTACTGGGGGCAGAATCCTGCAGGAGGATCCCCAGGAAGAACAGTTCACTATCATAGGGGCTGGAGATGAAGTATATGACAGGAGATTGGACGAGATTGCTGAAAAGTTAAGATCTTTGGAGTCTCAGAATTCTTTGGGCTTCAATGTGATGGATATGGGACTAGTAGATGGGGTGAGAATTCCCCACAAATTCAAACCCCCATGCTTTGTAAAGTACAATGGTACCTCATGTCCTCGCACTCATCTGCAATCTTTCTTGGGTAGGCTCAAGGCTTATACTATGGATGAAAAGTTGTGGATGTTCTACTTTGAAGACAGTCTGACTGGGGCTTCAAGAGAGTGGTATTCGCACTTGTCTAGGGCCACCATAAGAGGCTGGAAGGATTTGGCTGAGGCTTTCATCCGTCAATATCAATACAACCTAGACATGGCTCCCAATAGGACCCTCCTAATGGGAATGTCTCAATCTTCTAGAGAGAGCTTCCGGGAGTATGCTCAGAGGTGGAGACAGCTTGCTGCTGCTGTCCAACCACCCATGTTGGAAAGGGAAATGGTCGACATGTTCATGAATACATTGCAACGGACTTATATTGATAGGTTGGTTGCTTTCTCCTCTACCAGTTTTGCTGACGTAGTCATAGCTGGTGAGAGAATTGAAAGTCTCTTGAAGATGGGCAAGATCTCCGACAGTGGCGCAAGTTCCTCCAGCAATCCCAGAAAACCTTTTGCGGGACCACGAAGGGTAGGTGAAACTAATTTCATTCATACAAGCAGGGGCAAGCCTCAATATGCTCACCGGTCAATAGCAGCTGTTACTATTCCAGCTCCAATTCCTCAACAACCATCATATCCTCAACAACAACAACCACAGTATCAACAACAAGTTCATTACCCACAACAAGGGTCGTACAACAACAACAACGGTAATCAACAGCAGCGTCCTTTCCAACAAAGGCCATCACAAGCAAATAGGGTAATTGACCCAATCCCAATGTCGTATGTTGCACTCTTGCCACAACTCCTAAAGCTCAACCTAGTTGAGTTAAGGACATTGGCACCTCCAGATCCTCTTAATCTCCCAAAGAACTATGATGCAAATTCCAGGTGTGCATTCCACTCAAACGCACCGGGGCATAATACTGAAAAATGCAGGGCCTTACAGATGAAAGTCCAGGATTTGGTGGACTCAAAAGCTCTCAATTTTGCGCCTCCTCCGAACGTCACAAGAAATCCTATGCCTAGTCACAATTGGCCCAGGATTAATGCTATTGAAGAGGGCAAACCATCCACATTGATCAACAGTGTTGCACAAATCCGAACACCTCTGGTGGAAATCAAAGCTCAGCTGTTAGAATGCCAAGTGTTCCCCGGGTGTGAGCTCGGCTGTGGATATTGCAACATTGCCACTAACGGATGTGAAAGGCTGAGAAACGTCATAGATGGCCTCATTAGAGATGGCATTCTTTAGATTACAACAACAGCAACTACAACTCCAACAATTCCTTCATCAACAATCACAGATACTCCCACAACGTCAGCAACCATTGTTCCAACGGATTCTACTACAACTCCAACAACTGCTCAGTCAATCACTTCAGCGGATACAAGTTCAATCACAATTCCTTCTACAACGACAACACCCATTATTCCTTCATTACCTGCTACAACTTCAGCACTTATCCAGTCAGCAGTATCTTCTACAACATCAGCAACAGTTAATGAAAGTCTCTCAGCGGTTACGATATACTATGATCCCGCAAATGTTCCTTCCAACAACTCACAACAAAATGCTACTCCTGTCAGAGCACCAATTACCATATATTATGATCCACACACCATTGTGGTCCCCTCTGCAGCTGCTATCAGTCCGGTCACTATCACAGTGCCTGGGCCGGTTCCTTACGAAAGCAATAATGCCATCCCCTGGCATTATGGCTCAGATCTGTACTGCGAGGGGCAGAAAATCACTTTCGAATCATCAACTTCTTCACCTTAGATAGACAATGTGGGGGGAGGCGGAGGCTTCACTAGAAGCGGACGTCTCTTTGCCTCGTAAATTCCAAGACCCATTGCTGAAGCAGAGGCTGCTGCTAAGGCAAAAGGGAAGAGCATGGTGCAAGAAGAACCAGTTGCTAAGGAAACTTTGAAGACTCCTTTTGATAAAGAGATTGATGAGTTCATGAGAAACATCAAGAAGAGTGATTACAAGGTGGTAGACCAGCTTCACCAAACACCTTCCAAAATCTCCATACTATCATTGCTAATGTGCTTCGAGGCTCATCGGAACGCACTATTAAAAGTCATGCACGCAGCTTATGTGCCGGAGGAGATTATTGTCAATCAGTTAGAGGTTGTGGTTGGAAATGTCAATGCTAGTCATGGACTAGGATTTACCAACGCTAATCTGACAACGGAAGGTCACAATCACAACAAGGCTTTGCATATTACCTTGGAGTGTAAGGGTGCAGTTCTTTCTCACGTACTGGTAGACACAGGGTCATCCCTCAATGTCCTGCCCAAGAAAGCCCTTGTGAAGTTGGAACATGATGGATTGGCACTACGCCCAAGCAACTTGGTAGTGAGAGCCTTTGACGGTTCTAAAAGATCAGTTCTGGGAGAAATAGAGTTGCCTATAATGATTGGCCCACAGGTTTTCAAAACAACCTTCTTTGTGATGGATATACAGCCTGCTTACAGCTGTCTATTGGGTAGACCATGGATCCACGCCGCTGGCGCCGTGACGTCAACCCTTCACCAGAAGTTAAAATTCGAGTGGGAAGGTCAAGTCATTACCATTTGTGGGGAGGAGGATATCTTTGTTAGCCAGCTGGCTACTTTCAAATACATAGAAATGGATGGGGAGATCCATGAAACAATGGGTCAGGGGTTCGAGGCCCTGAATATTAATGAAACATCTGTTATACTGGGGACTTCCATCACCTCGTATCAACAAGCCCGGAAGGTTGTTGAGGAGGGTACCGCTCAAGGTTGGGGCAAGCTGCTGCCGGTCGAGAAGAAGGAAGACCGATTTGGGTTGGGTTACAGACCAACTCGACAAGATCAACCAGAGGCTGCAACAGAGCCCAAGTTTGTCAGTGGGGGGATGCTCACCCCAGATGCTGTGAATAGCTTGGAAGATGAGTCAGAAGACGAGCGCAACCTGGAAAGCTGGATATGTCCAAGGATCCCGGGGACCCATGTCTCAAACTAGTCTTCCTAGGAAATTATAAGAGTTACTCCCGCAGAGTAATTATTATTTCCTGTTTTTAAAGCAGGCATCAAGTCCTGCATCTTGCCCAAGATGTCAGGGCTCATTTTGTAATCGGGTCATCTTGTATTTTGTGCAAAGATCAATTAATGAATATCATGACATCTTTTGCAAATGAGTCTTTTTTTCCCTTTCCGCTCACTGTTTTTCATTCTTTATTTTTTGTACAAAAATAAAATGGCAATGTTTTTCAAAATAATAACTTCATTTTCACTTTTTCAAAGCAAGATAAAATTGATCACTAAAATGAACCAATCTAAACCCTTGCAGAAAGTGCCCTCCAGATTGCACCGACAACAACTCCGCTATGACTTTGTATGACTTTGACAATCCGATTAATCAAGCTGATGAAGGGGTTGAGGAAGATTATGAGCTACCTGAAGAGCTAGCCAGGTTGTTAAGGAAAGAGGAGAAGGTTATAACTCCTCATCAGGAGGAGGTGGAAACGGTTAATCTTGGTATAGAAGAAGACCTGAAAGAAGTTAAGATCGGAGCCCGTCTGCAAGATTCAGTGAAAGAACAACTTATTGACATGCTTCGGGAGTATGTGGATGTTTTCGCTTGGTCTTATCAGGATATGCCGGGTCTGGATACCGACATTGTTATGCACAAGCTGCCTCTGAAAGAAGATTGTCCGCCAGTAAAACAGAAGTTGCGCCGTACTCGCCCAGATATGGCCATGAAGATAAAAGAAGAGGTACAAAAACAGTGGGACGCCGGTTTCCTTGCTGTGACTAGCTATCCTCCATGGGTTGCTAACATTATACCTGTGCCTAAGAAGGATGGCAAGGTGAGGATGTGTGTGGATTACCGGGATCTGAACAGAGCCAGCCCAAAAGATGACTTCCCATTACCTCACATTGATGTATTGGTCGACAATACGGCTCAGTTCTAGGTGTTCTCCTTCATGGATGGATTTTCAGGTTATAATCAGATCAAGATGTCACCTGAGGATATGGAGAAGACAACTTTCATCACACCCTGGGGCACATTCTGTTATAAGGTGATGTCATTCGGACTGAAGAATGCTGGTGCCACTTATCAGCGGGCTATGGTGACATTATTCCATGACATGATCCACAAAGAAATTGAATGTTATGTGGATGACATGATTGCCAAGTCCCTCACAGAAGAAGACCACCTGGTGAATCTGTTGAAGCTATTTAAACATCTGAGGAAGTACCAATTGAAGCTGAACCCCAACAAATGCACATTCGGGGTGCGGTCCGGTAAGCTGCTGGGTTTTATTGTAAGTGAGAAGGGAATTGAAGTTGAACCTGATAAAGTCAAAGCCATTCAAGAAATGCCTGCACCAAAGACTGAAAAAGAAATTCGAGGGTTTCTAGGTAGATTGGACTACATTTCACGGTTCATATCTCACCTTACAGCAACCTGTGATCCTTTGTTCAAGTTGCTAAGAAAAGAGTAAACGGTCAGGTGGAATGAAGACTGCCAAAGGGCTTTTGACAAAATCAAGGAATACTTACAAGAGCCTCCGATCCTTATGCCTCCAGTTGAAGGAAGACCTCTAATCATGTACTTGACGGTATTAGAAGAGTCAATGGGGTGTGTGCTGGGCCAGCATGACGAGTCTGGTCGAAAAGAGTATGCAATATACTACCTAAGAAAAAAGTTTACCGACTGTGAACAACGTTATTCACTGCTCGAGAAAACTTGTTGTGCTTTAGCGTGGGCTGCTCGCCGACTAAGGCAATATATGTTGACCCACACTACTTTATTAATATCCAAAATGGACCCAGTTAAGTACATTTTTGAGAAGCCAGCACTTACCGGACGGGTTGCAAGATGGCAAATGATCCTCACAGAATATGACATTCAATACACATCTCAAAAAGCCATCAAGGGCAGTGTGTTGTCTGATTATCTTGCTGAGCAACCCATTGATGATTACCAGCCTATGAGATTTGACTTCCCTGATGAAGACATCATGTTCATAAAATCAAAAGATCATGAAGAGCCTATTCACACTGAAGGGCCTGACCCAGAAGAAGAATGGGCTATGATGTTCGATGGGGCTGTTAATATGAATGGTCGTGGTGTTGGTGCAGTACTCATTACACCTAAGGGAGTTCACATGCCTTTCTCGGCAAAGCTCACCTTTAACTCCACTAACAACGAAGCTGAATACGAAGCTTGTATTATGGGTCTTGAGGAAGCCATTGACCTCAGGATCAAGACTTTGACGGTATTCGGAGATTCAGCTCTGGTAATCAATCAAACCAACGGCAAATGGTATACTCACCAGGAGCATCTGATACCTTACCGGGTGTCGCTCCCACCAAATGAAACCGGGTCAAATGGGGTACAGACGCGAACGGTCGGCGAAAGAAATGAGAACACACAGCAGTGAACTCACTGGAAAAGAAAAGAGTCGCCAGCTAGGCATTTTTATCCCGGAGGAAAGGTAATGCTGCATAGACCTGGAAAGAGATGGATAAGACGGTTGCGAACCAGAGAGACTGAGAAAGGGGGTTGGTTACAACCTGGGAAGGTATTAGCACCCAGATTGTCCGTCGTACTCGACGGGATCCACGCTTAAAAGATTTGTGTTTTAAAGGGGTAGTGTCAGTGCAATCTGTGCATAAAAGAGCTTAAAAGAAATGTACAGGTGTCAGTGTAGGAGAAGTGAAGTGTATAAGTGAATTGTCAGTGTAAGAATAAGAATGAAATGCTCATGATAATGAGGCTTTAAAGAATGATACTGAAAGAGGGGGAATATACAGAGACTTTTGTTCGATAACTGTTAAGTTATGCCTACGTATCCTCTCGTGCAATGAGGAAGTCAGAACACCGTAGTTCGACCTAAAGAGACTGAAAGATGAATTGACTTGTGAATTGCTTACTTATCTATGCTCAAGTGTATGACCTGTCTGGCTCAGGTGCTAACTGTCTTGCATTAGACGGAAGAAGCAAGTTCTCGTTTATGAGTGAATGTGATGAGAAAAGAATCCCGTAGGAGACGATTATTGTTTGTTTTTGTATTTTCAGTCTTTTATTGCTTTTGAAAGTTTGTCATAAGTTAATGAGCTTAAGCCTAAACCAATGGATTTAGTAAACTCATCACATCTTCCCTCTGATTAGGGGTAATGAGAGTACCTTAAGTGTGAAGTCAGCTTCTCACACTTAATCACCATGATGTAGGATTAAGATCATTAACCTACTTGTGATTATTTAGATGCTTTTGGTGTTTTTGTTTAGTGTTAAGTAATGAGCTTAAGCCATAATCAGGGATTAAACAGACTCATTACACCATCCTAATAGAAGGATAATAGATGAGAATGTTTAAGCTGAGGAAAGCTCCTCAACTTAATCCATGATTAGGGATTAACTTCATGACAAAACAAAGCCTTTATTAAGTGGATTTTAGTTAATGATAAGATGAAGAAGTGAGTTTTATGGTTTGTAAGACAACTTGAGGAGGACTTGTCCATTAACACTAGGGTTAGTCCTTCTTAACCAATTAAGGAAGAATTAGAACCCTAATGCAAGGCCCAAGTTACAAGCTTGATGTCTTGATGATTATTAAGTGGATTGATTAAAGGAGTTAAACACATTAAGGGTTTAACACTTAGGATTAAAGTTATACACTCCATCCTAATAGAAGGATGCAGGCATAAGCTTAATCACAAAGCCTTAAAGCCTTTAGGGTTTAGTCCCTGATTATGAGATGAGAAGAGAAGACTCAAAAGAGACACAAAGGTAAAACTAAATGGAGGACTAATCAAAACCCTAATCATTGTCATGCTTGGTTGTTCCTAAGGTTTGTGAGGTTTAACAAGAGAAATCTTCAGAGAAACCACCAGGAAGCAGATGAAAGGAGCAAAGAGAAGCAAAGCAACTTGCTTCATTCAAGAAGTCAAGTCACTTGAGGAAAGAAAGTAAGGAGGAGAAGAATGAGCAAGCTCAATCTCAAGCACATACAAAAATGCAGCAAGGATGCATAAAAAGAGATGAAGAGAAGTTATGAGAAGTGAAGGCAAATTCACTTCTCAAAGTCACTTACCACCTGAAAGGTTAGAAAAGAAATGCAATGCAATGCAAAATGGGATGAAATGACATGATGAGAAACAAAACCAGAAGCATTTACATGATGCTAATGATGCTATGAGATGCTACAAACATGAGGCAGCACATGGAAATGATCATACAAGCTTATGAATGCAAATGGGGCAAGTTAAGAACCATGAACATACATGAAAAGTTATGAAGTGCATATGTCATACAACATGGAAAATGCAAGATGCAATGACCAAACATGCTTTCAATATGTCTTATGATGTTCAATGAATCAAATGGAGGCATGAAATGTCATGGCAAGTCATGTTATGCAAGCAAATGCAAGATGAATGCATATGGAAGCCCAAATTAGGGTTTATGAACAATGCAACAAACAAAAACCAAAACCAGAAGCAAACAAAATTATAAAAAATTGAGAATGCACTCAAAGGACCCCTAATCCTATACTAACCCAATGCCCAAAGGAGAGGTTTCAACTCTTAACCAATTTCAAGTTATGATTTTTTCCAAGATTTCTAGGGTTTTAGGGTTCCTTAACAAGAAAATTATCAAACAAATGAAAGATGAAAGATCAAATCATGGCCATTTAATCTCACAAACTACATGCTAAACACAATGCAATGCAAAAAGAATCAATGTCCAACTCTTCATAATTAGGCAGAAATGATTTTTTGAAGTTGGGATCAAAATAATGCATCAAAATGATTTTAATTCAATGAAAAATTCTCAAAATGCATCAAGATCAAAAAAGAAATTTGGTTTGAAGGTTGGACAATGTTTCTAAATGTCTTAGAACACTTCATGAATTTTTTGGTGATTTTTAAATACCTAAAAGTATTTTTAACAAATTAATTTCCATTAATCAATTAAAAATAAACTTTTAAATATTTAAAAATACTTTTTTAATGCTAAAAATGAAAATAAAAATATTTTTGGGTATTAAAAATTAATGAAACTCTTGACAAAAAGTTTCATAATTTTTAAAACATTTTTGCTATTTTTTATAAATTGTACAAGTTAAATATAAAGAAAATGAAATAAAACAAAATAAAATGGAAAGTAATTCGATCCAAAGGCTGATATTTGAATCTGGGAAAGAAGGGTTGACCGCGCGCGTGAATCAAAGGACAGGATGCAATCTAACTTAATTAGGTTTTATAAATCAATTAAATGGATTTAATTAAGCTAATGATGATTAGGGCTAATGAGGGCACATCTGGACCACACGTGCACGCGCGAAGTCAACAAAGTCAGGCAATCCAACGCATGAGATTCAAATGGACTTAATGACTGGGATTAGGGTTAAACAAATTCAGGTGACCGGAGGGAAGCTCCGGTCATCTTCTCCGGCAACAACAAAACCCTAGATCCTGATTCAGGCTTCTAAACAACAAATTAAACACAGCCAAGTGATCCTCTAACAACCTAGGTCACGAATCCACCCTCAAACATCATTTAAACATCAAGAATCAAGCAAATTGAAGGAAACAAATTTCACGGGTGAAATTTCAGAGCAACAATACAAACTCATTTCTTATTCATTTTCGATTCTAAAAGCATCCCCATGACCAGCAAGACATGAGCAATCAATTTATAACTTAAAATGTAAGATCTGAGAAAAAGAATCCATGGTCATACCTGAGCTGGAAAGCTTCAATACTGAGCTTTCAGGGCCTCCTTTGTGTGCAAATGGACTTCTTTGACTCCCTTGAACTCAAAGAGAAGCTTCAAAGTTCTTGTGGATGGCTGGTTTGAAGAGAAGAGTTCTGGTGCAGCAGGTTTCACAGTCAGGAAATGTGAGGTTTCAGGCTAATCCAATGGTGGATTCTTGCTCCTTTGGGTGTGCTTGACTTGTTGGTGAAGAGAAATGGGGTGTTTTATGGCTGGGAAGTGAGATTCGAAAGTTCTGGCTTTGAGGATGAAAAAAGGTGAAGCTCAGTTCTTGCTTAGTTCAGGCCTGAGTCTTGCTGGTTTTGGCTCAGTGAAGCAAGGTGAGTTGATCAGTGGACTTGGTTTTTGTGTTTGTGAGCTGTGTAGAGAAATTCGAAGGGAAATGCTTGATGGAGTGAGTTTGTGAATGTGATGATCTTGTGTGTTTCAGCCTTGCTTGATGTATGAAATGGCTAGCATTTGTTCCACATAAAAACTCCCATTGGTCAGATGATGTGACCTGGCCTGCTGTGATAGGTAAGTTAACTTTTGCAAATTGTCAACCTTTATGTAAGAGAGGCATGGGTTGTGTTCTAGGCTAGTACAAGTGTGTGGGCTGGTGCAGCATGGTGAGGGGAAAGGCTATGGTTGGTTCAGCAGCCAAGGCAACAAGTGGATGGAAGTGTGATGATGATTTTGCAACTTGATCACTTTTGGTTCACATGAAACTTTCTTGCTTTGCAAACCATGAACATGTGATCTTTTTGGTTCAAATCTGATTTTTAGAACTTGTATGATGATTGCATATTGGTTAGACATGAATTAGAAGTTACAAATGCCTTGGTACAAAGTTTTTGCAAGTTTCTTATTTGAGGCATATTTTGAAAATTAGTGATTTTTGCCAACTTTAACACACCATAACTTTTGATCCAAAATGAATTAGATCATGTTCTTGTACTTTTTGAAAAGGGAAAGATCTAATCTACAACTTTCATGACCAAAGTTTTTCCATTTGAAGCATTTTTGGATCAAAAAGCAAGGGTTGAAAAAGTGGCATAAAATGACCTTTCATGAAAAGTCAACCATGCCCTAAAAAGTCAACTTTGCAAAAACTTGTAATTCTTGAATTTTGTGAACTTCAACCTTCTTCCATGGTCAAATAAAGATCATATACACTCAAAATGATGAAAATCACCCATTGGTTGGGTCATTGGGGGCCTCAGATGCCCTGATTTTGCACTGACTTGTCCAGAAAGTCAACCTTTGATCAGATGACTTCCCCATGGAATTTCTTCATGAAAATTGATATGCATACTCCCTACACCATATAGAGACCAAATAGAAACAAGAATGACCAAAAAATTTGGAGTTATGGCCTCTGAAACCAAAACCCTAATTTTAGGTCATCTGTGCAGTTAAACCTGGCTCTGCTTCCAGACCAATCCTAGTTCTCATGATTCTTTGGCATTCTTGACTTTGGGAGGATGTAATGTGATATAAGAACACACATGGACCCCTTTGAAGTGATTGATGACCTTTGGGGTGGCTCAAGAAGCTCTGGGATTGCTCAGATCACAAACCCTAGATGCAGATGACTTAGAACCAGTGCAGTGAATCAAAAATGTAATATGAGATGGTATGATTGTGTTTATGCATATGAAATGATCACAAGCCATGGTGTGAATGGGTGAGGGAAAATTTGGGGTGTTTACAGCTGCCCCTATTCAAACATGAGTTAGCTGTGCAGGATGTAAGCTATGGCTTAACAGGCAAACAAGATAACTTGTGGTTGAATACCAAAGACAGTCCAAAATTTGCACTCACAGAATGAAGAAGAAAAGGGATATAGATTGTGAAGGAAAATAAAGTATATTGTAAAGTGTAGGCGACGGAGGACGACCGTCGAGCAGAGGACGACTGCTGGGTAAAGAGCAATGACGGGGACGGCCGACATGCTGGGGATAAAAGGTAAAGCCAAGACGGGGACGGCCGACTAGCTGGAAAAAATAAGAGATTATGATGGGGACGGCCATCAAGTAAAGCTGTAAAATTTTCTGGGGATTGAATGAAACACGACGGGGACGGCCATCAAGTTCATAAAGTAAAGTAAACAACGATGGGGACGGCCATCGGGCTAAAAAGAAAAGGGACCGCGACGGGGACGGCCATCGGGTTAAAGAATAAATGAAATAAACAGATGATGAGGTACGGTCATCAAAGGTGAAGGAAGATCACCTAGCAGGGGACGGATGCTCTGTTGGGGATAAGATGAGGGACGGTCATCTAAGGTGAAGGACGATCACCTAGCAGGGTACGGCTGCCGAAAATATCGCGACATAGGACGAATGTCGGATAGAAAAGGTCAACGATGGGGACGGCCATCGGATGAGCATGATGGAGGATGACCATCAAGAGGTGGAGGACGACCACCTAGCAGGGGACGGCTGCTCTCAAGGTTTGTCATGACATAGGACGAATGTCAGATAACCAAAATCAACAATGGGGACGGCCATTGGATAAAATGATGAAGGACGATCATCAAAAGGTGGAGGACGACCACCTAGCAGGGGACGGCTGCTAAATATCAACGATGGGGACGGCCATCGGACGAGCATGATGGAGGACGACCATCAAGAGGTGGAGGACGACCACCTAGCAGGGTACGGCTGCTCTCAAGGCTTATCATGACACAGGACGAGTGTCAGATAAAAAAGGAAAATTTGCTTTGTTGGCGATCTACTGGGGAATAGTAAACACGGACGAGTGTTTATATCCCAGAAACAAAAGGTATAAGTGTTTGGTATGCTTGTGTATAGATTAAAGATGCGGACGAGCATCCCTAAGACTACGATACGGACGAGTATCGGGTAGAAACAAACTGACACGTGTTCAGAGATGATGATACGGACAGGTATCAACGGGTTAACAGAGAACACGGACGAGTATTGGATCTGAGGGGATTCTTCTGGGGAATAGTAGACACAGATGAGTATCTATATTCAAGAAGACATAAGTGTTTGACACGGTGTATGGATTAAAGATGCGGACGAGCATCCTTAAGACTATGATACGGACGAGTATCACGTAGAAACAAACACTTGACACATGTTCAGAGATGATGATACGGACGGGTATCAACGGGTTAACAGAGAACACGGACGAGTGTTGAATCTGCGGGGATATAAATAGTATATACAAGATACGGACGAGTATCTGTATAAGTATGAGTGTGAACATTGTATAGATGAGTATTTTAACTGCTGGGGAGAGTGACACGGACGAGTGTCAAAAAAAGGAGAAAAGTATAATAATATCAACAAGTATATGGGTTGTAAAAGTGTAGGTGACTGCGCTGGGGATACGACACGGGCGGGTGTCAAAGGATGTATATACAAGTATAGGTGAGTGCAAAGATGATGTCTTCGGCTTTCTGCTGGGAATATGACACGGACGGGTGTCAGGAAGTATCTGTAATACGGGTGGTCTTGTTTGTAAAGAGTGTTCAGGCGACTTGATTGGGGAGTGATGACACGGACGGGTGTCAAAAATGAGTATATACTGGTGTTTGTGAAAATGAGGCAACTGCTTTTGTTGGGGGCTCTGGGGGGATTTCTGTACATTGTTGATGAATGGTCATTATTCACAAGTGTTTGATTCACAACATGGCTTATGATTATGCTATGTGTTTGATTTTTTTGCCGTAATGCTCCGTATTAGACGGAATGCTACGCTTTGTGGGTGAATATGATGCAAATGCCATGATTATGCGAGGGTACAGATCCGGGGTTCGGATCCCGTTGCTGTGAAGATCTCTGGTCGATCTGCTTGAAATGGACATCCCAGCTGGGGATGAGATCATTGGTGGATCTGACGAGATGTATCTGCTTGGGGATATAGGTCACTGATTGACATATCCTTGTAATATGGGACCCGGCTGGGGTTTGTAGAAGCCTTCTGTACTCTGTTGTGACTCCTTCATGCGTTGCTCTTCTGAAAAGAGGCCGAGGATTCTGTAGGGAGATGGTTCCCTGACTTCTGCATTCTGCTGAGGAAGAATGATTGGCACTACGGCTGGGGAAATTGACAAGTGGCAACTGGCTGGGGAAAGTTGTTGGCAACTCAGCTGGGGAGAAAACACCTCTGGTGCCAAGAGTGAGTGTTGATTTGCCAGCTTGCTGGGATGTAGCTTGCATGCCCCAAGTTGCGTTCTGGATACCTGCAATCCTGCAAAGATAAGGAAACGCACAAATGGTCCCGAGGTATCCTTTACCGGATTCCGTCATAGGAGTTAGACACTCTTGAGAGTAAGTATATTCCCTGCTAGCATGTGTTTTTATTATTTTTTTTATTTTTTTTTAGAGAAAAGCATCTGTACTCATGCAATTAGTTTTTTAGAGACATCAGACATTCTTTGCAAATAAAAATGTATAAGACGAGACATGACTGAAAAATCTGATTTTATTAATTCATGTGCCCTGAATTGACGAGATACAGTCAAGGAAACATATCTCCTGAAATGAGGAGATTGTTACAAATTGAGAAACAAAATGCTGGCGATGTTGACGACGCTTTAAGGAGCTTCCTCTTTCGCTACGACTCGTATGACTTTTGACGTTCTTCTCGTCTTGCTTTCCGGAGAAGGCTGATTCTGAAAGAAGCTTGATCCTTTCGAGGTTTGTCAAGTTGTAAGTGATACAGATGAATTCAGGGTGCAGTTGTTCGCTTATTCCCTTATTTTGCATGGACCGCCCTTTCGGGTTTTCAATCCATCGGGATACCCATTTTTGCCTGAGTTGTCCAATGTGGCTTTTCAACTCAGCGGGTGTACACATTTTTTTTATTTATTTTCCCTTATTTTTGCCCGAGTCTTTTATTCTGTTTTTGACTCGCCGGGATGCCCCATTTTTGCCTGGACTTACATTCTGTTTTTATGTCCAGCGGGTCATTTTTATGCGAAGTATTTTTTAACTGCATCCGAATTCACAGGGGACGGGAAGTCTTCACCATCCATGGTGCTGAGCATCAGTGCTCCACCAGAGAAAACTTTCTTTACCACGAATGGCCCTTCATAGTTTGGAGTCCATTTGCCCCTGTGGTCTGTATGAGGAGGGAGGATTCTTTTCAGCACAAGATCTCCTACTTGGTACTCTTGGTGCCTGACTTTCTGATCGAAAGCTCTCTTCATTCTTTTCTGATATAGCTGCCCATGACAGATTGCAGCCAATCTTTTCTCTTCAATCAGACTCAGTTGCTCGTATCGGGACCGAACCCACTCTGCTTCGTTCAGCTTAACATCCATCAATACCCGGAGAGAGGGTAATTCAACTTCGACAGGTAGGACTGCTTCCATACCATACACAAGCTGATACGGTGTTGCCCCAGTGGATGTTCTGATTGACGTGCGGTACCCATGCAAAGCAAATGGTAGCATCTCATGCCAGTCTTTGTAGGTGACTACCATCTTCTGCACAATCTTCTTGATATTTTTGTTTGCCGCCTCAACAGCGCCATTCATCTTTGGCCTGTAAGGAGAAGAATTGTGGTGTTGGATTTTGAAGTCCCGGCATAACTCAGCCATCATCTTGTTGTTTAAGTTGGAACCATTATCAGTAATGATTCGCTCGGGAACTCCATACCGACAGATTATATCTCTCTTCAGAAATCTGGCTACCACTTGTCTTGTAACATTTGCATATGAGGCTGCTTCAACCCACTTGGTGAAATAATCAATGGCGACCAAGATGAATCTGTGGCCATTTGAAGCAGTTGGCTCAATCTTGCCAATCATATCAATGCCCCACATAGCAAAGGGCCATGGTGAAGACATGATGTTCAAAGGATTGGGAGGCACATGCACCTTATCTGCATAAATCTGGCATTTATGGCATTTTCTGGCGTAAGCACAACAGTCTGCATCCATTGTGATCCAGTAATAACCTGATCTTAACAACTTCTTAGCCATGGCATGTCCTCCTGCATGGGTACCGAAGGATCCTTCGTGCACTTCATGCATTAACAAATCTGCTTCCGTCTTATCAACACATCTGAGGAGTACCATATCGAAGTTCCTTTTGTATAAAGACCCATCAGTGTTCAAAAAGAAACTACCAGCGAGCCTTCTCAAAGTCTTCTTATCATTGGAAGATGCCCCAGGTGGGTATGTTTGATCCTCCAAGAAGCACTTAATGTCATGAAACCAAGGCTTATCATCTTTGACAACATCTGCTGCAAATACATATGCTGGTCTATCAAGTCTGGACACTGAAATCTGAGGTACAAAGTTGGCAGCTTGAACTTTGATCATGGATGAAATGGTAGCAAGAGCATCTGCAAACTGATTCTCGTCCCGAGGGATATACTCAAGCTTGACTGTTGTAAAGAAAGTCAATAACCTTCTTGTATAATCCCTGTAAGGTATCAGATGATCCTGGTGTGTGTACCATTTTCCGTTGGTTTGATTAACTACCAGAGCTGAATCTCCGAACACGGTCAACGTCTTGATCCTGAGGTCAATGGCTTCCTCAAGACCCATAATGCAAGCTTCGTATTCAGCTTCGTTGTTAGTGCAGTTGAAAGTGAGTTTTGCCGAGAAAGGCATGTGAACTCCTTTAGGTGTAATGAGTATTGCACCAACACCACGACCATTCATATTAACAGCCCCATCAAACATCATAGTCCATTCTTCTTCTGGGTCAGGTCCTTCCGTGTGAACAGGCTCTTCATGATCTTTCGCTTTTATGAACATGATGTCTTCATCGGGGAAGTCAAATCTCATAGGCTGGTAGTCATCAATGGGTTGCTCAGCAAGATATTCGGATAGTACACTGCCTTTGATGGCTTTCTGAGAAGTGTACTGGATGTCATATTCTGTGAGAATCATTTGCCATCTTGCAACCCGTCCGGTAAGTGCTGGCTTCTCGAAAATGTACTTAACTGGGTCCATCTTTGAGATCAATAAAGTAGTGTGGGTCAACATATACTGTCTCAGTCGGCGAGCAGCCCACGCTAAAGCACAGCAAGTTTTCTCGAGCAATGAATAACGTTGTTCACAGTCGGTAAACTTTTTGCTTAGGTAGTATATTGCATACTCTTTTCGACCAGACTCGTCATGCTGGCCCAACACACACCCCATTGACTCTTCTAATACTGTCAAGTACATTATCAGAGGTCTTCCTTCAACTGGAGGCATAAGGATTGGAGGTTCTTGCAAATACTCTTTGATCTTGTCAAAAGCCTTCTGGCAGTCTTCGTTCCACCTGACCGTCTGTTCTTTTCTTAACAACTTGAACAAGGGTTCGCAGGTTGCCGTAAGGTGAGATATGAACCGTGAGATGTAGTTCAATCGACCTAAGAACCCTCGAACTTCTTTCTCAGTTTTCGGTACAGGCATCTCTTGAATAGCTTTGACTTTATCAGGGTCAACTTCAATCCCCTTCTCGCTTACAATAAAGCCCAGCAGCTTACCAGATCGCACCCCGAATGTGCATTTGTTGGGGTTCAGCTTCAGTTGGTACTTCCTCAGACGCTTGAATAGCTTCAGCAGATTCACCAGGTGATCTTCTTCAGTAAGGGACTTGGTGATCATGTCATCCACATAACATTCAATTTCTTTATGGATCATATCGTGGAACAATGTCACCATAGCCCGTTGATATGTCGCACCAGCATTCTTCAGTCCGAATGGCATCACCTTGTAACAGAACGTGCCCCAGGGTGTGATAAAAGTTGTCTTCTCCATGTCTTCAGGTGACATTTTAATCTGATTGTATCCTGAAAATCCATCCATGAAGGAGAATACCGAGAACTGAGCCGTGTTATCCACCAATACATCAATGTGAGGTAATGGGAAGTCATCCTTCGGGCTGGCTCTGTTCAGGTCCCGGTAGTCAACACACATTCTTACTTTGCCGTCTTTCTTAGGCACAGGTACTATGTTAGCAACCCACGGCGGGTAGCTAGTTACAGCAAGGAACCCGGCGTCCCACTGCTTTTGTACCTCTTCTTTGATCTTCATTGCCATGTCTGGGCGGGTGCGGCGCAGTTTCTGTTTAACTGGTGGGCATTCTTCCCTCAAAGGCAGCTTGTGCACAACTATATCGGTGTCCAACCCTGGCATATCTTGATACGACCAAGCAAACACATCCACATATTCTTGAAGCAGATCAATCAGTTGTCTCTTCACTGAGTCTTGCAGGCAGGCCCCGATTTTAACATCTTTCACGTCTTCATCTGTACCAAGATTAATCACTTCAACCTCCTCCTGGTGAGGAGCGATAACCTTTTCCTCTTGTCTCAACAACCTGGCTAGCTCTTCAGGAAGCTCATATTCTTCTTCAACCCCTTCATCAGCTTGATTGATCGGATTGTCAAAGTCATACGAAGTCGTAGCCGTGCTGTTGTCGGTGCTGTCTGGAAGGCACTCTCTGCAAGGGTTCAGTTTGTTCATTTTAGTGATTGATTTTAATCTTGTTTTAGAAAAGTGAAATAAAGTTGTCATTTTGAAAACATCGCCATTTATTTTTTGTACAAAAAGAAAAATGGAAAAACAGTGAGCGGAAAAGAAAAAGACTCATTTGCAAAAAGATGTCTGATATTTCATTAATTAATCTTGTTTGCACAAAAAAGTACAGATGGCCCGATTACAAAATGAGTCTTGTCATCTTGGGCAAGATGCAAGACTTTGATGCATGCTATAAAAATACAGGAAATAATAATTACTCTGCATGAGTAACTCTTATAATTTCCTGGGAAGACCAGTTTGAGATACTGCTCCCCGGGATCTTTGGACGAATCCAATTCTCCAGATTGCGCTCTTCTTCCAGCTCGTCTTCCAAATTGTTGATAGCATCAGGGGTGAGCATCCCCCCACTGACAAAACCGGGCTTCTCAGCAGTCTCTGCTTGATGTTGTTGAGTTGGTCTGTAACCCAACCCAAATTTGTCTTTCTTCTCCTCCACAGATAAAACCTTGCCCCAGCCTTGGGCAGTTCCTTCCTCAACAACCTTCCGGGCTTGTTGATAAGATGACATGGAGATCCCAGATACAGCAGATGCTTCATTAACATTCAGGGCCTCAAACCCTTGGCTCATTGTTTCATGGATCTCTCCATCCATCTCGATATACTTATAAGTAGCCAGATGGCTAACAAATATATCCTCCTCCCCACAGATAGTAACGACTTGGCCTTCCCACTCAAATTTTAACTTCTGGTGAAGGGTAGACGTTACTGCGCCAGCGGCGTGAATCCATGGTCTACCCAACAAACAGCTGTAGGCAGGCTGAATGTCCATCACATAGAAGATCGTTTTAAAGGTTTGTGGGCCAATCGTTACAGGCAACTCAATTTCTCCCAGAACCGATCTCTTAGAACCATCAAAGGCTCTTACTACCAGGTTGCTGGGACGCAATGCTAATCCTTCATACTCTAGCTTCACCAGGGCCTTTTTCGGTAAGACATTAAGGGATGATCCTGTGTCTACCAGCACATGGGAAAGGACTGCACCTTTACATTCCATGGTGATGTGCAAGGCCTTGTTATGGTTGCGGCCTTCCGTTGTCAAGTCAGTATTAGTGAACCCTAGCCCATTGCTAGCAGTAACATTTCCAACCACGGTTTCCAACTGATTGACGGTGATCTCTTCAGGCACGTAAGCTGCGTGCAAGACTTTGAGTAATGCATTCCGATGGGCTTCGGAGCACATAAGCAGTGATAGGATAGAGATCTTGGATGGCGTCTGGTGAAGCTGATCCACTATTTTGTAATCACTCTTTTTGATGATTCTCATAAACTCATCAACTTCTTGATCGAATGGTGTTTTCAAAGCTTCCTTAACAGCTTGATCTTCCTGCACCGGGCTCTTTCCTTTTGCCTTGGCAGCAGCTTCTGCTTCGGCAGTGGGTCTTTGAATTTGTGGAGCAAAGAGACGCCCGCTTCGAGTGAAGCCTCCGCCTCCTCCCACATTGTCTATCTGTGGTGCAGGTGTTGATGGTTCAAGGGTGATTTTCCTTCCTTCGCAGTATACGTCAGAGCCGTAGTGCCAAGGGATGGCCCTATTGCTTTCATAAGGCACTGGTCCAGGCACTGTGACAGTGACTGGACTGATGGCGGCTGCAGAAGGGACTGTGATAGTTTGTGGATCATAATAAATCGTGACTGGTGCTCTGATGGGAGCAGCACTTTCTGAGTTGTAGGCAGAGTTGTTTTCAGGATCATAAAATATTGTGACAGTTGAGACATCTTCAGAGTTTGTTGCTGGAGTTGTAGGAGACATTGTCAGAAGGATGGATGTTGTTGTTGTAGGAGATTCAAATTGGAGTGGTGCTGAAGTTGTAGAAGAAAAATTTGTTGATAACTGATCAGTTGAGATGATAGATGAAGTACTTGTTGATGAAGCCGAAGAATTGTCAGGAACAATGGTTGCTGCACTTGTAGGAGATACCGGAACTGTTGCTGATGAGATTGCTGGATTTGTTGGAAATGATGTGGTGATCTGAAGTTGGCCACTCTGAATGAGACCATCTATGCCATTCCTCAGGTTATCACACCCATTTACTGAAATATTGCAGTAAGCACACCCTAACTCACACCCTGGGAACATTTGACATTCGAGGAGCTGAGCCTTAATTTCTACCAACGGTGTCCGAATCTGACCCACACTGGTTATTAAATAAGACGGCTTGTCTTCTTCAATAGCGTTGATCCTGGGACCCCCGTGGTTTGGCATGGGGTTCTTGTTGACATTGGGTGGTGGTGCGAAATTCAGGGCCTTTGAGTCTACCAGGTCTTGTACCTTCATGTGCAAGGCTCTGCACTTTTCTGTACTATGGCCAGGTGCATTCGAGTGAAAAGCACATCTGGCGTTGGAGTCGTAATTCCTGGGTAGACTGTTGGGATCTGGAGGTGCCAATGTCCTTAGCTCAACTAGGTTGAGTTTCAGGATTTGTGGCAGCAATGTAGCATATGGCATAGGGATCGGATCGATCACCCTGTTGGCTTGAGATGGCCTCTGCTGGAATGGCCTTTGCTGGTTATTGTTGTTGGTGTTGCTGTTGTTGTAATTTCTCGGAGGATACTGATTTTGTTGATGGTACTGAGGTTGTTGCTGATAGTTTTGCTGCGGAGGTTGATAGGCTGGTTGTGGATGAGCTGGAGCGGGAATGGTGACTGCTGCCACAGATCTATGAACATATTGGGGCCTGCCCCTGTTGGCGTGGATGGCATTGGTCTCACCAGTCCTTCTTGGGCCCGCAAAAGGCTTTCTTGCATTACTGGATGAGCTTGCACCGTTGTCTGAGATCTTACCCATCTTCAATAGGCTTTCAATTCTCTCCCCGGCTATGACTACATCTGCAAAGCTGGTAGATGAGAAGGCAGCTAGCCTATCAATGTAAGTCCCCTGAAGGGTGTTCATGAACATATCAGCCATCTCTCTTTCTGACATAGGTGGCTGGACAGCAGCAGCAAGCTGTCTCCATCTTTGAGCATACTCTCGGAAGCTCTCTCTAGATGACTGTGACATTCCCATTAGGAGGGTCCTGTTGGGTGCCATATCCAGATTATACTGATACTGTCTGATGAAGGCCTCTGCCAGGTCCTTCCAGCATCTAATAGTTGCTCTTGTCAGATGGGAATACCATTCCCTCGAAGCTCCAGTCAAGCTATCCTCAAAGTAGAACATCCACAGCTTCTCGTCCATGGTATAGGCCTTTAGCCTCCCGAGAAAAGATTGTAGATGGGTTCGGGGACAGGACGTCCCATTATACTTCTCAAAGCATGGTGGCTTAAACTTGTGGGGAATCCTGACCCCATCTACCAAGCCCATATCCATAACATCAAAACCCAAAGAGTTTTGAGACTCTAAGGATCTTAATTTCTCAGCTATCTCATCCAGCCTTCTATCATAGGCTTCCTCCCCTGCTCCCATTACTGTGAACTGGTCTTCTTGGCGGTCTTCTTGCAGTACCCTCCCTGCTGTGGCAGTCCCTTGTATATTGACAGGGATGTTGGCCTCCGGATGGAGGTGGGGTCCAAAGACCGGGGGATTGACATGAGGTTGGACTCTTTCATTGTTGCTAGTCCCAGCAGTCCCTGGCTGATGATCTTCCTGATTTCTCCCTTCTACCAGTGCTCTGAGCCTCTCCTGGCTTTGAGCCATGTTGTTCATTACCTCCATAAACTGTGTCATTTGGTTCCTCATTTCCAACCTCTCGTTGGTCATTTGGTTCCTGACCTCTGTAAGGTCTTGCTGCATCTGATCCATCTGTATGCCCGGAAGGTTGTTACGGGTTGGATATCGGTGCGGACGGTTGAGGGGAAATACCCGGCGCCGAGCAATAGTTCCTGAACATCACAACAGAGTTAGCAACAACAAAACAAAAACCTACAAAACAAACAAAGGGTTAGCATGCAATGCAATATGCTTATTTGTTTTCAAGGTATCCGGCTTGGCATTCAGTTTTGACCCTTCCAGACCCTTGAAGATGATGCTGTTGATGTTGCTTTCGAAGTAAACTCGGATGGAACAAACTAATACATATATTACAAAAGGCCAAAGGTACACAGTTTGTTTACAAATACAAGCCCTCTGAGGGGTCAAAATACATTACAAGAAAATAAAAGTACATGGAAAGAAAGCAACAACAAGCAAATGGTCAAACACCAAGACCAAACTCATCCTCCCGAACTTCCTTGAGAAGTGCTTCGGTCACAGGATCAGCTGGACGCTCCGTGAGGTTCCTGATAAGGAGGTTCCGGGTAGCAACAGCTGTAGTTAGCTTCTTGTGTTGACTTTGGTCCTTTGACCTCTTCACTCCAGCTCTGATCTTTAGCTCTGATATCTCCCTCTGGGCTGCTGCCAGGGCTTCCTGTTGCTCTTTTGCACTAGCTTCCAGTTGCTCTATCTTGTCTTGGACCCTCTTGTCCTCCAGAGTACGAGCCTCGGTGATCCTGACCCACCTAGCCTGACTTTCCTTTAGATACAAGTCTGTCCTGGCTTTCTGGAACTGAGCTTCCTTGCAGGCATTCTTCAAGATCTGCTCTCCAGCCCTAGACTTCTTAATGTAATCTTCAGACTTCTCAATTCTAGCCAGATGCTCCACTTTCAACTTCTCCAACCTCTCAATATTCAGTCTGCCATCACTCCTCTCCCAGAGGGTCTTCTGTAGAGCTTGAGTCAGCTTCTCATTTCTCTCTTTCAACTTCTCAAACTCCTCTAAGCTGACAGTTGCTGGAGGTGGTGTTGTGGAAGGCCCAGGCATATCTTCAATAGTAAAGGGCATCCCAGAGAATTGAGCCCTGGCATGGGACCAATCATAGTATTGTGCTGATGCCACATTGTTACACTTCCCCAGGATGGTTACCCCCTTAGTCTGCACATTGTCCCAGGCCCAGGCTGCCTGCCTGACACTAACCAGATTAGGCTTGATTTCAACATAAAGGGTCTCAGTCGGGTCCTGTACTCTAGGAGGATGGACCAATGCATAGCCCAGTTGCCTTTTGAATAACAGAGGGTTATAATTGATGCAACCCTTCACTCCAATTAGAGGCACATTGGGAAATTGCCCACAGCTTGTAATGATGTCTCTGCCCTTGGTGCTCTGAGTGCACCATCTAATGTCATCTGAGGTTAGAGCAACAAGCCTTCTAGCCCAGTTCTTCTACTGGTGAGGGTTTAAGAATGCATCAGTCTTTGGCAAATGTCTGAGCAGCCAAGTATAGAACAAAGGTGCACAGCATCTCACTAATCTCCCCCTTTGCTTTTCATTCCTTTGATGGACTGAGTAGTAAAGATCCCCCAGCAAGGTAGGCACTGGGTTTCTCAGGATGAAAAGATGGACTGCATTCTTGCCAACAAACCTAGGCTCATCTGCAAAAAGAATGACCCCATATATGCTAAGGGCCAACAGAGCACAGACTGCTTTCCACTCCCCTAGGGAGGCCTTCAGACTAGCCTGAGAGGTCAAGAAATCCAGATGAAAACCAGAAATTCCAGCTTTAGATGTCAAATTCTGCCCAATCAAGACTGGTTCCAGATGTAATGCTTTGGCTATCTCCTCATTACTTGGGAAAGCCATCTCAGGGTTGAAGGGGATTCCACCCCTGATAGGTACACCAACCAATGATGAATACTCCTCCAACAAAGGTCCCAACTGGAAATTCTGAAATGTGAAGCACCTCAGAGGGGGGTCATAGAATTGCAGACAAGTATGTATCAGGCTCCTCTGTGAAGGGTCCAAATCCAATACCATATCAAGGATTCCTCCATAATGTTCTCTGAAATATGGTATATGGTCTGGAGTAATCAGGGTCTGAATCCTCCTGATGCTGGCTAGCTCAGGCTCAAAGAAGTGGTAGGAGATGTTACTTTTCTTAGGTGCCATGCTGCTGAAGACTGGGTACTGATGATGATGACTGAAGAAAATACTGAAGATAGGCCACTGATAGGCTGAGACTGAGGATGCAAGTGACTGAAGCAGGTGGCTGATAGCTGGTGTAAGTGCTGATGAAGATAGGTCAATACTGAAGATGGGGTCAAAACCAAAACCAAATGAAGATGGATACCCTGAAACACAAATAAGCAAATGTCAATATGATGCAATGATTATGTATGCAAATGATATGCAAAGGGTTTGTGACTAAGCTGGATCTGATCAAGTGCTCTGATATAAGTCCATGTGTGTAAGAAATCCAGATGGAGGTCTATAAGTCCAGTAACCAAGGTGGGGGGCTCAAATAAAGAGCCACATGTCCAGGGTTTAGAATCACAAGAACTGTTCCAACATGGAGTATTCTTAATCAAATCAAAGTAACAGGGTTATTCTGAGGTCAAGGTACCTGCAAACCTGTAAACAGCCCAACCCCCTCACAGGTGGTGTTCTAAAACAAGGATCCTCAGACTCGGATCAGTTATGAGAAGTGTAAACACTTCTAACCCGGAGGTACAGTGTTTACAATAACCATAAAAGTTCCTCCTCTAATTCACCTCAGTTTCTGAAGGTCATTACTAAAAGGTCATCCAGACTTAGCAGGCTTCCCAGATAGCCCTAGCATTGCAGGAAATCTGCAACACAGAGTTCTCAAGAAGAAACCCATATCTGAACCGTGTTTCATATTCCCGCACCAAACCGAGATGGAATGGGAAAGAATATGATTCACTCTAGCCTAGGTGTCACTCAGGTCCCAGGTATAGGACCTTAACTCTCAATGGAACACCCACCCACCAAAGCAAACAAACAGATCCAGCCAGCAGCACAGTATGACAATATGATATAATGCAAGGCTATAAAGAAAGCAGTAAACAACTGTATATAAAGCAAAAATAAATACAAATATACCAACACAAATAAGCACATAACACCCCAGTAAACACAAATCAAACAAGCGCTAGGAGGAACCCACAAAAAGAACCAGAAGCCCTGGTTACCGATAACATTCCCCAGCAGAGTCGCCAAGCTGTCGTTCCCACCAAATGAAACCGGGTCAAATGGGGTACAGACGCGAACGGTCGGCGAAAGAAATGAGAACACACAGCAGTGAACTCACTGGAAAAGAAAAGAGTCGCCAGCTAGGCATTTTTATCCCGGAGGAAAGGTAATGCTGCATAGACCTGGAAAGAGATGGATAAGACGGTTGTGAACCAGAGAGACTGAGAAAGGGGGTTGGTTACAACCTGGGAAGGTATTAGCACCCAGATTGTCCGTCGTACTCGACGGGATCCACGCTTAAAAGATTTGTGTTTTAAAGGGGTAGTGTCAGTGCAATCTGTGCATAAAAGAGCTGAAAAGAAATGTACAGGTGTCAGTGTAGGAGAAGTGAAGTGTATAAGTGAAGTGTCATTGTAAGAATAAGAATGAAATGCTCATGATAATGAGGCTTTAAAGAATGATACTGAAAGAGGGGGAATATACAGAGACTTTTGTTCGATAACTGTTAAGTTATGCCTACGTATCCTCTCGTGCAATGAGGAAGTCAGAACACCGTAGTTCGACCTAAAGAGACTGAAAGATGAATTGACTTGTGAATTGCTTACTTATCTATGCTCAAGTGTATGACCTGTCTGGCTCAGGTGCTAACTGTCTTGCATTAGACGGAAGAAGCAAGTTCTCGTTTATGAGTGAATGTGATGAGAAAAGAATCCCGTAGGAGACGATTATTGTTTGTTTTTGTATTTTCAGTCTTTTATTGCTTTTGAAAGTTTGTCATAAGTTAATGAGCTTAAGCCTAAACCAATGGATTTAGTAAACTCATCACATCTTCCCTCTGATTAGGGGTAATGAGAGTACCTTAAGTGTGAAGTCAGCTTCTCACACTTAATCACCATGATGTAGGATTAAGATCATTAACCTACTTGTGATTATTTAGATGATTTTGGTGTTTTTGTTTAGTGTTAAGTAATGAGCTTAAGCCATAATCAGGGATTAAACAGACTCATTACACCATCCTAATAAAAGGATAATAGATGAGAATGTTTAAGCTGAGGAAAGCTCCTCAACTTAATCCATGATTAGGGATTAACTTCATGACAAAACAAAGCCTTTATTAAGTGGATTTTAGTTAATGATAAGATGAAGAAGTGAGTTTTATGGTTTGTAAGACAACTTGAGGAGGACTTGTCCATTAACACTAGGGTTAGTCCTTCTTAACCAATTAAGGAAGAATTAGAACCCTAATGCAAGGCCCAAGTTACAAGCTTGATGTCTTGATGATTATTAAGTGGATTGATTAAAGGAGTTAAACACATTAAGGGTTTAACACTTAGGATTAAATTTATACACTCCATCCTAATAGAAGGATGCAGGCATAAGCTTAATCACAAAGCCTTAAAGCCTTTAGGGTTTAGTCCCTGATTATGAGATGAGAAGAGAAAACTCAAAAGAGACACAAAGGTAAAACTAAATGGGGGACTAATCAAAACCCTAATCATTGTCATGCTTGGTTGTTCCTAAGGTTTGTGAGGTTTAACAAGAGAAATCTTCAGAGAAACCACCAGGAAGCAGATGAAAGGAGCAAAGAGAAGCAAAGCAACTTGCTTCATTCAAGAAGTCAAGTCACTTGAGGAAAGAAAGTAAGGAGGAGAAGAATGAGCAAGCTCAATCTCAAGCACATACAAAAATGCAGCAAGGATGCATAAATAGAGATGAAGAGAAGTTATGAGAAGTGAAGGCAAATTCACTTCTCAAAGTCACTTACCACCTGAAAGGTTAGAAAAGAAATGCAATGCAATGCAAAATGGGATGAAATGACATGATGAGAAACAAAACCAGAAGCATTTACATGATGCTAATGATGCTATGAGATGCTACAAACATGAGGCAGCACATGGAAATGATCATACAAGCTTATGAATGCAAATGGGGCAAGTTAAGAACCATGAACATACATGAAAAGTTATGAAGTGCATATGTCATACAACATGGAAAATGCAAGATGCAATGACCAAACATGCTTTCAATATGTCTTATGATGTTCAATGAATCAAATGGAGGCATGAAATGTCATGGCAAGTCATGTTATGCAAGCAAATGCAAGATGAATGCATATGGAAGCCCAAATTAGGGTTTATGAACAATGCAACAAACAAAAACCAAAACCAGAAGCAAACAAAATTATAAAAAATTGAGAATGCACTCAAAGGACCCCTAATCCTATACTAACCCAATGCCCAAAGGAGAGGTTTCAACTCTTAACCAATTTCAAGTTATGATTTTTTCCAAGATTTCTAGGGTTTTAGGGTTCCTTAACAAGAAAATTATCAAACAAATGAAAGGTGAAAGATCAAATCATGGCCATTTAATCTCACAAACTACATGCTAAACACAATGCAATGCAAAAAGAATCAATGTCCAACTCTTCATAATTAGGCAGAAATGATTTTTTGAAGTTGGGATCAAAATAATGCATCAAAATGATTTTAATTCAATGAAAAATTCTCAAAATGCATCAAGATCAAAAAAGAAATTTGGTTTGAAGGTTGGACAATGTTTCTAAATGTCTTAGAACACTTCATGAATTTTTTGGTGATTTTTAAATACCTAAAAGTATTTTTAACAAATTAATTTCCATTAATCAATTAAAAATAAACTTTTAAATATTTAAAAATACTTTTTTAATGCTAAAAATGAAAATAAAAATATTTTTGGGTATTAAAAATTAATGAAACTCTTGACAAAAAGTTTCATAATTTTTAAAACATTTTTGCTATTTTTTATAAATTGTACAAGTTAAATATAAAGAAAATGAAATAAAACAAAATAAAATGGAAAGTAATTCGATCCAAAGGCTGATATTTGAATCTGGGAAAGAAGGGTTGACCGCGCGCGTGAATCAAAGGACAGGATGCAATCTGACTTAATTAGGTTTTATAAATCAATTAAATGGATTTAATTAAGCTAATGATGATTAGGGCTAATGAGGGCACATCTGGACCACACGTGCACGCGCGAAGTCAACAAAGTCAGGCAATCCAACGCATGAGATTCAAATGGACTTAATGACTGGGATTAGGGTTAAACAAATTCAGGTGACCGGAGGGAAGCTCCGGTCATCTTCTCCGGCAACAACAAAACCCTAGATCCTGATTCAGGCTTCTAAACAACAAATTAAACACAGCCAAGTGATCCTCTAACAACCTAGGTCACGAATCCACCCTCAAACATCATTTAAACATCAAGAATCAAGCAAATCGAAGGAAACAAATTTCACGGGTGAAATTTCAAAGCAACAATACAAACTCATTTCTTATTCATTTTCGATTCTAAAAGCATCCCCATGACCAGCAAGACATGAGCAATCAATTTATAACTTAAAATGTAAGATCTGAGAAAAAGAATCCATGGTCATACCTGAGCTGGAAAGCTTCAATACTGAGCTTTCAGGGCCTCCTTTGTGTGCAAATGGACTTCTTTGACTCCCTTGAACTCAAAGAGAAGCTTCAAAGTTCTTGTGGATGGCTGGTTTGAAGAGAAGAGTTCTGGTGCAGCAGGTTTCACAGTCAGGAAATGTGAGGTTTCAGGCTAATCCAATGGTGGATTCTTGCTCCTTTGGGTGTGCTTGACTTGTTGGTGAAGAGAAATGGGGTGTTTTATGGCTGGGAAGTGAGATTCGAAAGTTCTGGCTTTGAGGATGAAAAAAGGTGAAGCTCAGTTCTTGCTTAGTTCAGGCCTGAGTCTTGCTGGTTTTGGCTCAGTGAAGCAAGGTGAGTTGATCAGTGGACTTGGTTTTTGTGTTTGTGAGCTGTGTAGAGAAATTCGAAGGGAAATGCTTGATGGAGTGAGTTTGTGAATGTGATGATCTTGTGTGTTTCAGCCTTGCTTGATGTATGAAATGGCTAGCATTTGTTCCACATAAAAACTCCCATTGGTCAGATGATGTGACCTGGCCTGCTGTGATAGGTAAGTTAACTTTTGCAAATTGTCAACCTTTATGTAAGAGAGGCATGGGTTGTGTTCTAGGCTAGTACAAGTGTGTGGGCTGGTGCAGCATGGTGAGGGGAAAGGCTATGGTTGGTTCAGCAGCCAAGGCAACAAGTGGATGGAAGTGTGATGATGATTTTGCAACTTGATCACTTTTGGTTCACATGAAACTTTCTTGCTTTGCAAACCATGAACATGTGATCTTTTTGGTTCAAATCTGATTTTTAGAACTTGTATGATGCTTGCATATTGGTTAGACATGAATTAGAAGTTACAAATGCCTTGGTACAAAGTTTTTGCAAGTTTCTTATTTGAGGCATATTTTGAAAATTAGTGATTTTTGCCAACTTTAACACACCATAACTTTTGATCCAAAATGAATTAGATCATGTTCTTGTACTTTTTGAAAAGGGAAAGATCTAATCTACAACTTTCATGACCAAAGTTTTTCCATTTGAAGCATTTTTGGATCAAAAAGCAAGGGTTGAAAAAGTGGCATAAAATGACCTTTCATGAAAAGTCAACCATGCCCTAAAAAGTCAACTTTGCAAAAACTTGTAATTCTTGAATTTTGTGAACTTCAACCTTCTTCCATGGTCAAATAAAGATCATATACACTCAAAATGATGAAGATCACCCCTTGGTTGGGTCATTGGGGGCCTCAGATGCCCTGATTTTGCACTGACTTGTCCAGAAAGTCAACCTTTGATCAGATGACTTCCCCATGGAATTTCTTCATGAAAATTGATATGCATACTCCCTACACCATATAGAGACCAAATAGAAACAAGAATGACCAAAAAATTTGGAGTTATGGCCTCTGAAACCAAAACCCTAATTTTAGGTCATCTGTGCAGTTAAACCTGGCTCTGCTTCCAGACCAATCCTAGTTCTCATGATTCTTTGGCATTCTTGACTTTGGGAGGATGTAATGTGATATAAGAACACACATGGACCCCTTTGAAGTGATTGATGACCTTTGGGGTGGCTCAAGAAGCTCTGGGATTGCTCAGATCACAAACCCTAGATGCAGATGACTTAGAACCAGTGCAGTGAATCAAAAATGTAATATGAGATGGTATGATTGTGTTTATGCATATGAAATGATCACAAGCCATGGTGTGAATGGGTGAGGGAAAATTTGGGGTGTTTACACCGGGATTATACAAGGAGGTTACTCATTCTTCACAACAGTCAAGCTTGAGTATATCCCTCGAGACGAAAATCAGTTTGCAGATGCTTTGGCTACCATTTCATCCATGATCAAAGTTCAAGCTGCCAACTTTGTGCCTCAGATTTCAGTATCCAGACTTGACAGACCAGCATACGTATTCTCAGTAGACCTTGTTGAAGATGATAAGCCTTGGTTCTATGACATCAAATGCTTCTTGGAGGATCAAACATACCCACCTGGGGCATCATCCAATGACAAGAAGACATTAAGAAGGCTAGCTGGTAGTCTCTTCCTGAATGCTGATGGTTCCTTGTACAAGAGAAACTTTGATATGGTACTTCTCAGATGTGTTAATAAGACAGAAGCAGACTTGCTGATGCACGAGGTGCACGAAGGATCTTTTGGTACCCATGCTGGAGGGCATGCTATGGCTAAAAAGTTGTTAAGATCAGGCTATTATTGGATCACAATGGATGCAGACTATTGTGCTTATGCCCGGACATGCCATAAATGCCAGATTTATGCAGATAAAGTGCATGTGCCTCTGAATCCTTTGAATGTGATGTCTTCACCCTGGCCTTTTGCCATGTGGGGCATTGATATGATTGGCAAGATTGAACCGACTGCTTCAAACGGCCACAAATTCATCCTGGTAGCCATCGACTATTTCACCAAGTGGGTCGAAGCAGCTTCTTATGCAAATGTCACCAGGCAAGTGGTAGCCCGATTCCTGAAGAGAGATATCATCTGTCGGTATGGAGTACCCGAGAAAATCATTAATGATAATGGTTCCAATTTGAACAACAAAATGATGGCAGAACTGTGTCGGGACTTCAAGATCCAACACCATAATTCTTCCCCTTACAGGCCAAAGATGAATGGCACTATAGAGGCAGCTAACAAGAATATCAAGAAGATTGTGCAGAAGATGGTGGTCACCTACAAAGACTGGCATGAAATGCTACCATTTGCCTTGCATGGGTACCGTACATCAATCAGAACATCCACCAGGGCAACACCATATCAGCTTGTGTATGGTATGGAGGCAGTCCTACCTGTTGAAGTTGAATTACCCTCCTTGCGGGTACTAATGGATGTTAAACTGAATGAAGCAGAATGGGTCCGATCCCGATACGAACAACTGAATCTGATTGAAGAGAAGAGATTAGCTGCAATCTGTCATGGGCAGCTGTATCAGAAAAGAATGAAGAAAGCCTTCGATCAGAAAGTCAAGCTTCGAGAGTACCAAGCAGGGGATCTTGTGCTGAAGAGACTCCTTCCTCCTCATACAGACCACAGGGGCAAGTGGACTCCGAATTACGATGGTCCATTCATAGTAAAGAAAGTTTTCTCCAGCGGAGCACTGATGCTCAGTACTATGGATGGTGAAGACTTCCTGTCCCCTGTGAATTCAGATGCAGTTAAAAAATACTTCGCATAAAATGACCCGTTGGACATAAAAACAGAATGTAAGTCCAGGCAAAAATAGGGCATCCCGGCGAGTCAAAAACAGAATAAAATACTCGGGCAAAAATAAGGGAAAATAAAAAAAATGTACACCCGCTTAGTTGAAAAGCCGCATTGGACAGCTCAGGCAAAAGTGGGTATCCCGGTGGATTGAAAACCCGAAAGGGCGATCCACGCAAAATAAGGGAATAAGTGAACAACTGCATTCTGAATTCGTCTGTATCACTTACAACATGGCAAGCTTCGAAAGGTTCGAGCGTCGATCAGAATCAGCCTTCTTCAGAAAGTGGGATGAGAAGAACGTCAATGTCATACGAATCATAGCAAGAGGGAAGCACTGAAGCGTCATCAACATTGTCAGCATCCTTTTGCTTCTCAATTTTTAATAATCTCCTCATTTCAGGGGATCTGTTTCTTTGACTGTACTTGCCAATTCAGGGCACACAAATTAATAAAATCAGATTTTCAGTCACGTTTCGTCTCGTACACTTTATTTTCATTTGCAAAATGTCCGATGTCCTTATAAATATTGATTGCATTAATACAAATGCATCTTTTCTAAAATTACATGCTTACAGGAAATAGATTTGCTCCCGGGAGTGTCTGAACTCCTATGACGGAATCCGGTAAGGGATACCTCGGGATACTTGTACGCTTCTTTGTCATAACAGGATTTACAGGTATTCAAAGATATGCCTCCAAGCAGCAGCTGAAATGCTTTTTCCTCAGCTGAGTTCACCATCCTCAGTAGGATCCCCACACTAGGAAGATCGTTCAGTGATCGTTCCTCCTCAACCAAGTGCAAAGACAGGGAACCGTCTCCCCGCAAAGTTTCAACCACTATCCAGAAGAGCAATGTCTGAAGATCTCACAACAAAGTGACGAAAGCTTCCACAGACCCCAGCTGGACTCCTCCTCACCAAAGATAGGTCTATCAGTGACCTGTTTCCCCAAGCAGTCATACATCTTATCAGATCTACCAATGATCTTTTCCCCAGCTGGGACATTCTTTCAAGCAGATCAGCTAGAAATCTTCACAGCAACGGGATCCGGATCCCGGATTGGTATCTTTTCATAATCATAGCATTCGCATCATATTTCCCCTCAGAGCGTAGCATTCCGTCTAAAACGGAGCATTAACGGCAAAAATCAAACATATTGCATAATCACAAGCCATGTTTGAGTCAGACACCTGTAAATACCACATCAACAATATACAAAATACCTCTCAAAATTCCCCGGCAGAAAGCCAAAGCATCCCCTTTGCACTCTCAAATACATATACATACTCCTTTTGGCACTCGTCCGTGTCACCGTTCCCCAGTAAAGTCGCCAGAACATTCTACAAACAGATACTTCCACATAACGGATACTTCTTGACACTCGTCTGTGTCATACCCCCAGCACAGTTGTCTAAAACCTCGCTTATTATACTTTCCAGACACTCGTCCGTGTCATCCCATCCCCACAGGTCGTTAAACACCTTTTACATTTATAAGTTCATAACTTATACACTTTCTCTTATGATACTCGTCTGTGTCATATTCTCCCCAGCAAGTTGAACACTCATCTGTGTCTCACTCATGTTTACTTGTTTACTCATACAGATACTCATCCGTATCTTGTATACACCACTTATCTTCCTCAGATTCGGCACTCGTCCGTGTTCTTTGTTAACCAGTTGGTACCGATACTAGTCTGTATCATGGTCCTAAGGATGCTCGTTCGCATCCTCAATCTATACACCATGTCAAACACTTATATCTTCTTGAATTTAGACATTCGTCTGTGTCTACCATTCCCCAGAAGAGTCCCCGGCAAATCCCAATAAATTACTTCCTTCCTATCTGACATTCATCCTATGTCATGATGCTTCCGGCAGCCGCATCCTGCCAGGTGATCGTCCTTCACCTTTTGATGATCGTCCTTCATCATTTTATCTGATGGCCGTCCCCTTCGTTGATCTTGTTATCTGACATTCGTCCTATGTCGTGATATTTTTAGCAGCCGTCCCCTGCTAGGTGATCGTCCTTCACCTTTTGATGATCGTCCTTCATCGTTTTATCCGATGGCCGTCCCCATCGTTGATCTTGTTATCTGACATTCGTCCTATGTCGTGATAAACCCCGAGGGCAGCCGTACCCTGCTAGGTGATCGTCCTTCACCTCTTGATGATCGTCCTTCATCATGCTTATTTCGATGGCCGTCTCCATCGTCGACCTTTTCTATCCGGCATTCGTCCTAAGTCCTGATATTTTCGGTAGCCGTACCCTGCCAGGTGATCGTCCTTCACCTCTTGATGACCGTCCCTCATCTTATCCCCAACAGAGCAGCCGTCCCCTGCTAGGTGATCGTCCTTCACCTTTGATAACCATACCTCATCATTTATCTCATTTATGCTTTGAACCTGATGGTCGTCCCCATCATTCACTTTACCTTCGATCCCCAGATAATCTTGTTACTCCACCTGATGGTCGTCCCCCATCATGATACCTCCATTTCCCCAGCATGTCGACCGTCCCCGTCATTGCTTTATCCCCCAGCAGTCGTCCTCTGCTCGACGGTCGTCCTCCGTCGCCCGCGCTTTATAAATCATACTTTATTTTCTTTCTCAATCTATATCCCTTTTCTTCTTCATTCAGTGAGTGCAAATCTTGGACTGTCTTTGGTATTCAACCACAAGTTATTTTGTTTGTCTGTTAAGCCGTCGCTTACATCCTGCACAGCTAACTCATGTTTGAATAGGGGCAGCTGTAAACACCCCAAATTTGCCCTCACTCATTTCACCAGGGCTTGTATTTCTTTTCATATTGCTTAAGTTCAATTATATCATCTCATAGTGCATTTTTGCTTCACTGCATTGGTTCGAAGTCATCTGCATCTAGGGTTTGTGATCTGAGCAATCCAAGAGCCATCTGAGCCACTCCAAGAGTCTCCAATCATCTCAATATGGTCCATGTATGTTCAAATATCATATTGTATCCTCCCAAGATCAAGGAAGTCAAAAAATCACAAGAACTGAGAAAGGCATGGAAGCAGAGCCAGGTTTAACTGCAGAGATGACCTAAAATTAGGATTTTGGTTTCAGAGGCCATAACTCCAATTTTTTTGCTCATTCTTGTTTCTATTGGTCTCTATATGTTGTAAGGATCATACATACCAATTTTCATGAAGAAATTCAATGAGGAAGACATCTGGTCATTAGATGACTTCTTGAGCAAGTCAGTGCAAAATCAGGGCATCTGAGGCCCCCCATCATCCAACCAAAGGGTCTTCTCCATCATTTTGGGTGTATATGATCTTTATTTGATCTTAGAAGAGATTATAAGTTCACAAAATTGAAGAATTTCAAGCCATTTGAAAAGTTGCCATTTTGGGAAAGTGACTTGTAATGCAAAATTGCCATTTTGGGAAAGTTTTTCAACCTCCTCTTTTTGATTCAAAAATGCTTCAAATGAAAAATTCTTGGTCATGAAAGTTGTAGATTGGATCATTCCCTTTTCAAAAAGTACAAGAACTTGATCTAATTCATTTTAGAACTCAGGTTATGGTTTGTCAAAGTTGGGAAAAATCACTTAATTTTCACTTTTGTACCAAAGAGGGAAGTTTGCAAATTCTTATGCCAAGCCAATTTGGGACCTCTAATGCATCTCTACACATCATATCATCCTAGTGCAACTCATTTGGATCAGATTTGTGCCTTGAATCACAAGCTTTCATGCTTAGAACTTCACAAATTTCAAAAGGGGCCAAACTTCCCAAAAATTGCAAAACATCACACAAACTTCATCCCACTTGCCAAATTGCCTCAAAGCCAATTCCATGGACTTCCCTAAAGTCAGTTGCGCAGGACACCCCATTGTCCTTGGCCTGCCACCAGCCCATGCCTTCACTTACACAAATGTTGACTTTATGCATTTTTGCTCCATACCAATCACACTGCTCCACAACAACTCTTTGACCTATCAAGGATTGATATGTGGACTTCAAGCAACCCAACACATAACACAACACAAGTTGAAACCTCCAAGAACTCAGCAATCACAAAAACTCCCTCTTATGCAAAAGCCTTCGAAACTCATAGCTCAACCATCAAACCTCCAAACTTTTTCCACCATTCAACTCCATAAACATCACTGATCATTTCCCACCCTTCATTTTGCTTTGAAACTCACCATATCCAAAATACGATTTTCACATCCTTTGAATTGAACTTCTGCCAACTTCATTTGGAGGCCATTTAAACTCCAAACAAGCATTGCAAGCTCTTAGGGGGAGTCATTGGTGTGGATTTGAGGCAAAGAACTGGCCAGAAAGCTCCTGGGTTGAAAGCTCCACTTCAGGTAGCCATGGCATTTATTTTTCCAGAACCTTCGTTTTATGTTATAGAATGATTCTATGTGTTCCCCTGATTGCCATGATATGTTTGGTTTCGAAAATAGTTGAGAAATAAGCATTTCATAAGCTTCTGAAATTTCTGATATGTTTTCCGTTTTGCTTCGATTCATGTTCTTGATGATGAATAAATGAATTTTGTTGAGTGATTCTTGTTGGGGTTGGTGTGAGGATCATTTCTAGAGAGTTTTAGGGCTTGGGGTTGCGTATTGAGTGAGATAGCTTGAGAGGATAGCCGGAGAAGATGACTGGAACACTGTTCCGGTCACCTGAAAGTGTTTAGGGTTCAGATTAGGGCTTAATGATGTAATTAGTGTAGTTTGAATCTCAGCCATCCAGATGCGCGCGGTGGTCAATTCCCTCCCTTTCTCATTCAAATCTGGACCACTGGATCAGTTGACTTCCATTAATTCATATTTTAATTTCATTTTAATTGCATTTCTTTCTACATTTTATTAAAAATAGCAAAACACTTTCAAAAAATTTTATCTTTTGCATTTCCCTTTCAAATATTTTTCTCATTCTGAAAATAATTTTTATTTTATTTTTTGCATAGAATTCGTATTTTTAAAATATTTAAATGTTTATTTTAATTAATTAATGATAATTAATTAATTAAAATACCATTTAAGTTTCTAAAAATCACCAAAAAAATCATATTGCATCTTGATACATTTAGAAACATTATCAAACCCTTCACACAAATTTCTTTTTGGTTATTGACCTATTTTGACATTTTTTTTTGGATTTAGGGTTCTTAAAAGTCAATATTTTTGCCCTAACTTAGAAAATTCCTTTCTGCCTAACCATGAAGAGTTTGATGATGATTCTTTTTGCATTGCACTCCTCATGTCATGTAGTTTCTAGGATAAAATTGGTTTGAATTTATCTTTCATTTTCAATTTGTTTTGCATTTTTCATTGTGAGGTATCCTAAAACCCTAGCCAACTTGGGAAAATCATAACTTCTTTAGGGTTAAGAGTTAGGTCTTCCCCTTTGGGAAGTGAACTTGTATAGGTTTAGGGTACCCTTGATCCCATTTTCAATTTTGTATCTTGTCATTTGCTTCTGATTTTGAATTTTGCTTTGTATCTTGTGCATAAACCCTAATTTGCTTCTTCATTTGCATTCATCCTTCATATGCTTGCATACATGAGCTTTCCATAACATTTTGTGCATCCACATGACATATAAGACATCTTAGGACATATTAGAATCATGCTTGATCATTGCATCATCCATTTTCCATGCTTTTGCTTTCATTTCATGTCATAGGCATTCATGATCTTCCATGCTTCTTTAAGTTTCATTTGCATCTTCATGATTTGTATGATCATTCACACCTCATGACATGCTTTCATAGCATCATTTTCATCATGAATATGCTTCTAGTTTTGGTTTGCATCTTTGCATTTCATCCCATTTTCATTTCTTTTCATTGCTTGTTGCTAACTTTGCAGGTGGTAAGTTTTTGAGAAGTGAATTTGCCTTCACTTCTCATAATTTCTTTTCATCTCTCTTATGCATCATTGCTGCATTTTACTTTTGTATTAGAGTGAGCTTGCTCATTCATGTTCTCTCCTCACTTTCTTTCTTCAAGTAACTTATTTTCTTAAGTGAAGTAAGTTGGCTTGCTTCTTCTGCTTCTCTTCCATCTTTGCTTCTTCCTTGGTGGCTCATCTTGAAGATCTTCTTGCAAGCCTCATTAACCCTAGGAACACCCAAGCATGATCACAATTAGGGTTTGATTAGTCCCCCCATTAGTTTTGCCTTTGTGTCATCTTTGTGTCTTCTCTTCTCATCTCATAATCAAGGACTAAACCTTAAAGGTTTTAAGGCTTTATGATTAAGCTTATGCATGCATCCTTCTATTAGGATTGAGTGTATAACTTTAATCTTAAGTGTTAAACCCTTAATGTGTTTAAATCCTTTAATCAATCCATCTAATAATCACTAAGACATCAAGCTTGTAACTTGGGCCTTGCATTAGGGTTCTAATTCTTCCTTAATTGGTTAAGAAGGACTAACCCTAGTGTTAATGGACAAGTCTTCCTCAAGTTGTCTTACAAACCATAAAATCCACTTCTTAACCTTACCATTAACTAAAATCCATTTAATAAAGGTTTTGTTTTGTCATGAGGTTAATCCCTAATCATGGATTAAGTTGAGGAGCCTTCCTCAGTGTAAATGTTCTCATCTATTATCCTTCTATTAGGATGGTGTAATGGGTCCATTAAATCCTTGATTATGGCTTAAACTCATTACTTAACACTAAACAAAAAACTCCAAAAACATCTAAATAAATGCAAGTAGGTTAATCATCTTAATCCTACATCTTGGTGATTAAGTGTGAGGTGTTTACTTCATACTTAAGGTATTCTCATTACCCCTAATCAGAGGGAGGATGTGATGAGTTTACTAACCCTTGGTTTAGGTTTAAGCTCATTTTCTTATGGAAAAACACCAAAAAGCAATAAAAGATTGAAAATACAAAAACAAACAATAATCGCCTCCTCCGGGATTCTTTTCTCATCATCTTCACTCACAAACGAGAACTTGCTTCTTCCGTCTAATGCAATACAGTTTGCACCTGAGCCAGACAGGTTATACACTTGAGCATAAGCAAGTAAGCTGTTCACAAGTCAATTTATCTTTCAGTCTCTTTGAGTCGAACTACGGTGTTCTGACTTCCTCATTGCACAAGAGGATACGTAGGCATAACTTAACAGTTATCGAACAAAAGTCTCTGTATATTCCCCCCTCTTCCAGCATTATTCTTTAAGCCTCATAATCTTGAGCTTCATACTCTTTTCTTGCACTGACACTTCTCTTGTTTCACTTCACATTTTCTTTTACACTGACACTTGCATTCTTTCCTTTTGCACACAAAATAGCACAGACACTACCCCTTTTAAAACACAAATCTTTCAAGCGTGGATCCCGTCAAGTACGGCGGACAACCTGGGTGCTAATACCTTCCCAAGTTGTAACCAACCCCCTTTCTCAGTTTCTTTGGTTCGCGACCATCTTATCCATCTTTTCTTAGGTTTATGCAGCATTACCTTTCCTTCGGGATAAAAATGCCTAGCTGGCGACTCTATTCATTTCCTTCTCTTTCGCCAACCGTTCGCGTCTGTACCCCTCTTGACCCGGTGTCATTTGGTGGGAGCGACACAAAGTCGGTTGCTTGAAGCTTGATCAGTTGGAGCTCTTGACTTTTTGCAGATCTGAAAAACATGTGTCGTGTTGTCTTCATCAAAATCTTCGAGGTTGAAGGCGTGCTTCTACATTCTCCCCCTTTTTGATGATGACAACCGAAAATTCTACGAGAGCTTATATCAATGTTTCTCTAAGCGAATCCTCCCCCTATGGACAGCAACTCCCCCTAAATGATAGCAGCAGTAGCAAAAAAATTCTGCATCGAGAGGCATTAGAGAAACAAGGTCTTCTCCCCCTTTGGCATTAGCAAAAAGGAAGGGACCAACAAGCAAGCATGGACATGAAAAGTATAGTATCACACAAGCAAACATACAAGCAAACACATATAAAACGCAAACATAATGCAAGTAAACCAAAAATGCCTAAAAAACTTAGGACTTGAGTTTGAGAGTACAAAACATAACATGATTAAAAGATAAAGCAACATAATAAAAACAGCATGGAGACATGGTCCTCATTCCTCATCCGACACATCCTCATCATCTTCTTCCTCTTCTTCGGTACCGTCCACATCCTCATCAACATGCTCGGTGGTGGTTCGGGAGCTTAGTACAAGGTTCCGAAGGCTTTTGATGGCACACATAGCTTCATGGTGGTGTGACATCATGGTTGAGTAGAGGAAGTCATTGGTAACGCCGGTTTCCGGAATAGGTGGGATGGAGGTGGAGGATCCGTCATCATACTTATAAGTTCCATCATTGGCTTGAACAATGTCGGTGTTCTTGATGATTGTGACTCCGTTGATTTCATTTCCCGTAGTAGTCATAGCAATAAACGGTTCTCGACCGATTTCCATATCGGTAAGTTCCAAAATCCTTGAGAGGAGGCGGCCATACGGTAAGCGAGTCTTCAAAGAGAGTTGTTGCTTCAAATGATATAGCATGGTAGGAAGCCAATTAATCTAAATCTTGTTCTTGATGGCAAAGAGCACTTGCATTTCCAAATCATTGATTTGGGATTGATTGGAGTCCTTGGGCAGCAAGACATGGCAAATGACATAATGAAGCATCCGGTCATCCACGGAGAGATTCTTCGCATAGCAAAGTACCCGAGAGGTACGCTGGCCGGATATCACGGCTGCCTTTGGAAACCTACAGATGTGATAGTAGTATTCCATCTTATCATAGTTGGCCCATTTGCCCTCATCATGGTTGACACTCTTTCAGAGAAACACTCTCGAGTATGGTAACGACAAAGAGGTAGCAAGAGTACCTAGGTCAACCTCAATCTCACAATCTCTAATAGAAGCAAAAAGTTGATGCTTATCCTTATCATCACAATTGAGAACCATGTTGTTCATGAAAGACTTCACCAAATCCGGATATACCTTTCCATTATCGGCAATCAAATCTAACATTCCTTGATATTCTAGTAATGCCGGAAACTTAAACGATTCAAAAGATTTCAGGTTCACATACTTACCCTTGAGGAGATGTCGAACACGAACACGAAAATCCAATCGTCTCTTCTTGGTAGATTCCATAGGCATGTCTTCTTCACTGCTAGACCTTGATGCTGACACTGGAGCTTTTCCCTTTCTTGAAGCCATAAAGATGAAGCTTAGGTTTGAGGGTGAGGAAGAGTATTTTCGGATTAGGGTTTGGTGTAGTGGAGAGTGAAGTGAAGGAGATGGAGTTTTTTTGAGAGTTACAATGTAGTGGGTTTTAATGGAGGAGATGGAAAGTTTGGAAGAATGAGTAAGTGGAGTTTAATGGTAGGTCAAAGGAAGAGGAATAGATTTATGAGGTGTTGGAAAGAGATACCATGCATCAATTAAACATAAAAAACACAAGACAACATAAGAGGAGAAAAAAGAAAAACAAATTTTTTAAAAGTAACAGAACCTGTCACGCAGGCAGGGACTGCTGTTTTGAAGGTGTTAATCGGTTAACCGATCCGTTAACCGGTTAACAGACAAAAAATTTCAAAAATTTTAAAAGTCCAGCAGCTTTGGGGGGGGAAATGGGAGGAAATTTTCAAAAAAAAAATTCATAAAGTGTTAGCACTTGTCATTCCGTAACTTTCGATCAAAAAATATTTTGAAACCGATTGATTTCGGGTATACGAAAGTGAGAAAAACCGAAAACGGTGAAATGTGAGTGCTAGCATTTTATGACATTAAAGTGAGCAAAAACACATATAAGCACACGTAATGCAATAAAAACATATAACAATCAATTTTTAGGTTAAGATTAGATGTCACCTTCATTGAGAATACAAAGTTCTCGTCGAATCTTGAAAAATTGCTCCTTAGCCAATGGTTTTGTGAATATGTCGGCGAGTTGATTGTGTGTATCCACGAACGTAACATCTACATCTCCGTTTAAAACATGATCTCGAAGGAAATGATGTCGGATATCTATGTGCTTTGTTCTTGAATGCATGACCGGGTTCTTTATGATATTGATGGCACTTGTGTTGTCACACCGGAGAGGGATACAACCGAGATCTATACCGAAATCGAGAAGTTGTTGTTTAAGCCACATGATTTGAGCACAACAACTTCCTGTTGCAATGTACCCCGCTTCGGTCGTGCTAAGTGCAACGCATGCTTGCTTCTTGCATGCCCACGACACTAGTGCATTCCCGAGAATGTGACAAGTACCACTTGTACTCTTTCTATCGGTCTTACATCCTGCATAATCAGCGTCAGAATAACCAATTAAAGAACATGTACTACCTTTAGGATACCATAGTCCGACGTGTGTTGTTCCTTTGAGATACTTCATGATCCTCTTCACGGCAGTGAGATGTGATTCCTTCGGATTAGCTTGAAAGCGGGCACACAAACAAACACTAAACATAATGTCAGGACAGCTCGCCGTCAAATATAAGAGTGAACCAATCATACCTCGATACTTTGTAATATCTAATGAAGTGCCAGAAAGATCTTGATTGACATACGTTCCGGATCCCATTGGAGTAGACATCTCTTTGCAATTGTCCATATCAAATATTTTCAATAACTCCTTGCAATACTTGGATTGGTTGATGAAGATGCCATCCTTTGTTTGCTTGATTTGTAAACCAAGGAAGTAGTTCATCTTTCCCATCATGGACATCTCGAATTCGCCTTGCATCATACAAGAGAATTCTTCGCAAAGATCTTTGTTTGTTGAACCGAAGATGATGTCGTCGACATAGACTTGAACAAGTAAGGTGTTACCCTTAAGATTCTTGATGAACAAAGTCTTGTCAACCTTTCCTTTAGTAAAACCTTTCTCACATAGGAAGTTGCTAAGGCGACCATACCAAGCCCTTGGGGCTTGCTTTAAGCCATAAAGAGCCTTCTTCAACTTGTAGACATGAGACGGGTTCTTGAAGTCTTCAAAACTGGGAGGTTGTTTGACGTAGACTTCTTCATTGATGTAACCGTTTAGGAAAGCGCTTTTGACATCCATCTGGTACAACTGAAAATTCATAGAACAAGCGTAAGCAAGTAATAATCTAATTGCTTTTAACCTTGCTACCGGAGCGAATGTTTCATCAAAGTCGATTCCTTCTTCTTGGTTGTAGCCTTGTGCGACCAATCTTGCTTTGTTACGAAATATGATCCCATTCTCGTCAAGTTTGTTCTTGAACACCCATCTTGTGCCTATGATATGTTTGTTGTCCGGTCTTGGTACAAGAGTCCAAACTTGGTTCCTTTAGAATTGGTTGAGTTCTTCTTGCATAGCTATTATCCATTGATCGTCGCCTAAGGCTTCATCGATTTTTGTTGGTTCAATTTGAGACACGAACGCCATGTTGAGGCAAGCATCCTTGAGATTGAGTCGAGTTGCAACGCCTTGGCTAATATCACCAATCACTTTATCTATCGGGTGATCTCTATGAGTTCTCCATTCTTTTGGAAGATCTTGATGTTCTTCAATGGTTGGTGACTTATCTTCTTGTGATATTGCTTGTTCTTTTGATATCTCCTTTTGTTGTTGTGATAGATCTACTACATCATCATCATCATCCACAATAATATTATCCTCTTTCGAGGGGTTAGTCTCATCAAATGAAACATGTATGGATTCTTCAATGGTAAGAGTACGTTTATTGAAAATTCTAAAAGCTTTACTTGATAGAGAATATCCAAGAAAAATACCTTCATCGGATTTCTCATCAAACTTACCAAGGTTGTCCTTACCGTTGTTGAGAACGAAGCATTTGCATATGAATATGTGGAAGAAAGATATGTTGGGTTTCCTTCCCTTGAACAACTCATAAGGGGTCTTCTTGAGAATAGGTCGAATATTGACACGGTTACTTACAAAACAAGTTGTGCTAACCGCATCCGCCCAAAAATATTTAGGAAGATTTGAGTCGCTAAGCATTGTCCTTGCAAGTTCCACTAGTGCCCTATTCTTCCTTTCTACGACACCGTTTTGTTGAGGAGTCCTAGGTGCGGAAAAGTTGTGAGAGATTCCATGCTCTTCACAAAAATCTTCAAATGATGAATTTTGAAATTCGCCACCATGGTCGCTTCTTATGGAAACAATTGAGAGTGACTTCTCATTTTGAATTTGCTTGGCATACTTCTTGAATGCTTTAAAGGCATCACTTTTCTGCACTAAAAACAAAGTCCAAGTATATCTAGAGAAATCATCAACAATAACTAGTGCAAAAACATTACCTCCGAAGCTTTTTGTTCTTGATGGACCGAAAAGATCCATATGTAACAATTGTAGTGGTCTTGTAGTAGATATCACTTTCTTGGTCTTGAAGGATGTTTTGGTTTGCTTCCCCTTTTGACATGCGTCACAAAGCTTATCCTTGATAAACTTCATCTTTGGAAGACCAACAACTAGATCATGCTTTAATAATTTATTTAAATGCTCCATGTGAATGTGAGCAATCCTCTTATGCCAAAGACATGCATCGTTGTTGTTTGCCATTAAACACTTCACCTTCAAGAGAGAGTCATCAAAAGAAATCATAAAAATATTATTAAATCGTTTACCTTTTAGAAAGAGTTCATGAGTGACTTCATGTTCTATCAAACATTCCTCCTTTGTGAAGTTGATTCGGAACCCTTTGTCACACAATTGACTTATGCTAAGAAGGTTGTGTTTAAGGCCTTCCACATAAAGGACGTCTTCGATGATTGTATGAGGAGATGCACCAATGGTTCCAACTCCAAGAATTCTTCCTTTATTATCATCACCGTAAGTAACGTATCCTTTGGCCTTAAGTGTTAGACTTGAAAATTTGTTGATGTCGCCCGTCATATGCTTTGAACAACCGCTATCGAGATACCATTGCGTAGAAGTTGTTTTCAAGCATACCTACAAAACAAAGTCAAGTTTTGTTAGGTACCCAAATTGCTTTGGGTCCTTGATAGTTAGTACCCTTTTCAACCCACACATAAGGCCCTTTAGCAACACCAATGTTGCGCACATAGCAAGCATTAGGTGTATGGCCTTTGATTCCACAATAAAAGCAAATAGGTTGAAATTGACTTTTAAATCTAGGAACATATTTTTGTTTCTTAATGATCCTTTTCCTTTTATGACTTTGATGCATAGTTTTAGCATTGTTAGTCTTTTCCTTAACAATTTGTTCACTAGCTTTTATGAAAACGGTTTCACTTGTGCTTGGTTTGGAAAACTTAGAATATCCTAGGCCACTTTTATCATTTGGATATCTTTGGTGCCTAAGAATTTCCTCCAAGCCAATTTGACATTTTTCATATCTTTCTAAAACTCTTTTTAGTTGAACAATTTGAAAGGACAATGACTCACAATTTTTACATGTAAGGCTTTGTTTTTCATCCTTTATCTTTTGTTTTTCATTTTCAATGTATTTTTCAAAAGATGCATTTTGTTCTTCTAAAGATAATATTTTCTTCTTTTAGGATGAAATATTTTTGTACAAAGTCTTACATTCCTTTAGAAGTTCATCTATGACTTCTTGTGCATCATTTTCATAAATTGAAAAGTTACTACTAACCTCATCCTTTTCTTTATCGGAGTGATGTGACGCCATTAACGCCATGTTTGCACATTCGTCGCTTTCCGATTCCGATGAGGAACTAACTTCATTGTCATCCCATGCGACATAAGCCTTTTTATTTTTGAAGTCCTTCTTGCCTTTGAATCCTCCTTTCTTCGCAAGTCTTGGACAATCCGGTTTTATGTGACCTTGCTTTCCACATTCATAGCATGTAACTTCTTGATTTGATGTGGATGCATCCTTCTTCCTGAAATGTTTATTCTTTTTAGGAAAAGAAGAATTATTATTTTTGTTAAAAAAACTTACCAAGCTTCTTAACAAGAAGCATGAAGTTCTCATCTTCGGAGATATCGTCATCTTTGTCATCCTTCGTGTCAATCTTCAAAGAAATTCCTTTGGACTTTTTCTCTTGACTTTCATGCTTCTCGAGCCTTCCAAGTTCCAACTCGTGCTCTTGAAGTTTTCCGAATAGAGATGCGGATGTCATTGTTGAGAGACTCTTCTTCTCCGAGATTGCGGTCACTTTCGGTTGTCATTCCCTTGTCAAAGACCTTAGAACTTTCAAATTAAGATCATCGTTGGTGAAGGTCTTTCCGAGTGCAATCAAATGGTTGGTTATATGAACAAATCTTTTTTGTAAAGCCACAATAGATTCTCCGGGCTGCATGAGGAACATTTCATATTCTTGACTCAACGTGTTAAGCCTTGATCTTTTAACTTCTGTTGTTCCTTCATGTGTTTCTACCAAAGTATCCCAGATCTCCTTCGCCGATTTGCATTGTGATACACGAAAGAATTCGTCCATGCTAAGAGCGCTTTGAAGTATGTTGATTGCTTTCTTCTCATTTAGGATCTTTCTTTTATCATCTTCATCATACATATTCTTCAACTTCGCGGTTCCAACACCGTTGATCACATTGACAGGATTATGCGGACCTTCTTCGATTGCTTCCAATATGCCTTCTCCTTGGGCTTCAAGATGTGCCCTCATTCTGATTTTCCAGAAATCGAAGTATTCGCCGGAGAAGAGCGGAGGCTTGTTGCTACTTCCACCATCTTTGAAAACAGGATTCGAGTTTGCGGAAGCCATAAGGATCTTATAGGAACAGGTTACCTAAACATGCTCTGATGCCAATTGTATGATCAGAATGCGCCTAAGAGGGGGTGAATTAGGTGTTTATAATCTTTCTCGATTCTTTTTCTTTGATGGATAGAATTTTTCTTGTAAGTTTGTATCGAAGGAAAGCAATAAGGCAGAAAATAAAAGTGACATAGAGAATTATCCTGGTTCCCTTCACAGTCTGAAGGTACATCCAGTCCCCTTTCAAATTGAAAGAGATTTCCACTAGTTTTTAGAAAAAGTACAACCTATCACACCTTCAATGGTGAGGCCTACTTTCTAACAAACTATACAAACAAGTGTGCAAGAACAATCTTCTTGCCACACTTACCCTTATGTCCAAACAATCCTTGGAACACAAGTCACAAATAGAAATACCTTTCTATACTTTTTGTAATTTTGAGTGAGTAATACAAAGATTTAATATCAATAATGATCTTCTCCTATGTACACAATTCACTTTTCAAATATCAATACAAGTGTTCAAACATGAAGTATGAAAGATGAATATCTTATGAACACTTTTGGAAATATGAAAATATTTGAATGTTGATGAATTTGATTTAAGTGATTTTCATAAAAGATTGTAGGAGGTGTTTTTGAATTTGAAAAAATTCAGATTTTATATTATACAAGTGTAACACGGTGGGAGAACTGACTTTAGTTAAATGTTGCGGATAGCAAGAGTCGCCACCGACTTTTATTTTATCCAAAGGAAAGGGCATAAAAGAACAGGAAAGACCTTAAAAGATTTTTGGGTTCGGGGGGTAGGTTATGTAAAGGGAAGGTGTTAGCACCCTTTACATCCATGGTTATCCATGGGCTCTTAGTTACTTAGCTCACTTTAAAATGTTTTTGAAATGTGTAGTGTGTGAATAAAATTTTCTTTAAGCACTTTATAATGATCCATGTACGGATATATATAAAGCCTTTGTTTTGAAAATTTGTTTGAAAATGTGAAGTGTTCGAAATGTTTTTGAAAAGTGAGCATATACATAAGAGGAACCTACCCTAAGTTAAGTCTTTTCTGTTCTTAAATGTTCTTTCAATGGTAAGACTATCCCTATTATTAAGGAATAGGTAGTCATTACCTTGGATGTGAGGGACAAGTGAAGGGACATCTGTTATTTAGGCAACTGTAAGGTGTATAAGCAATTCGAAGGGACTTATCATCTTTATTCGAAAGGGACAAGATCATTACGAAGGCAACCATTAAGGGACTTGATCTTTTTATCTGTTAAGGGACTAGATGATATAAGATGAGGGACTTTGCTTTACACCTTACTTGACCTTTTGTTTAGGCAACTTGAGAGGTGACCCTTAAGAAGTGAGACGGCGATCAAAGATCGACTTACGTGTGTGAGTGTACCAATTCAAATATTTATCTTTAAGTTTTATGATCTAATTTCAATTTTAAAATACAAACATGTTTTACACTCCCTATTTACTAACCATAGCATTTAAAATATAAATATTAAAAATTACTACAACTATTACATATTGGATACAATTACATAATAATAAAAAAAAAAAATAAGCGAATAAATAATAATAAATAATTGGGTTAGTAACAATAAAATAAAAATCATATAATATATAAATAAATGGGGTTAGTAATAATAAAATAAATAAGAATAAAATAAAGAAATTAGCATAATAATAAATAATAAATTAAAAGTTCAATTTTTAATAAATAATTATTTTTTAAGATTTTAAGAAGAAAAATAAGCAATTCATACTATATACTAATTATTATAAAGATTTATATACATGTTAAAAATAATGGTTAATTATAATTAAATAAACATATTATAAACATAAATTATATTCATAAACTCAAATTAGAATTTGTAATTGTTTTAAACATAATCTAGGGTTTACTATTTAATTAAAACTATTTATATGCAAATACTATATTCAATAATAATTATAGACAAATTATAAAATAATAGACATAATTAAAATTTACAAATACATAAATTAAAAGTTATAATATAATTAGGTTTTGTAAAAGAAAATTAGGGTTTGTAAAAATAATTAGGTTTTATAAAATATTAGGGTTTTTCTTATTAATTTACAAATTAAATCAAATTAAATCAATTTATTCACAAATTATATATATATATATATATATATATATATATATATATATATATATATATATATATACATATTATAAATAGAAATATTTTTTATAAAAGAAAATATGATGTTTTTAAGAATTTTGAATAAAAGTATTTTAATAATATTTATAAATTGAATTTGCTAATTTAAATAAAATGGAAATAATAATAATATAAATTAAAATGAGGAAAATATGATAATTGATCAAAAAGAAAGGACCTGGGATTTGAACCCAGGTCCCTTACCTCCAAACGCAACACCAAAACCACTCTGGCCAGCACACGCAGGTGACATAGAAGGAGATCCATATTGTTTTGTTTCAAATCCTGTAAAAATCATAACAAAGCAAAAAAAATAGCACAAAAAGGGCTTGGGGGGATTCGAACCCAGGACCCTCAATCCAACAAACACACACTCCAACCATCCAGCCAGAAGGGCGCACCTGATATATAATACACAACAAATAATAATATGGTAAGTTATATGAATAAGTGGGAAAATCAAGCAAAAAGAATGCTGCTTCCCAGGATCGAACCCAAGCCTTGAACCAACACACGCGCATCCCTCACCACTGGGCCAAGCCTGCTTCTGTGAAACAAATTATAAACAATGCAATAAAATATTAAGACAAAATTTGAATTCCAGCCAGCGCGCCAAGGACTTCATCTTCTTCTTGGATACCTACGAATTTTGTTGCAAAATCACCTATGCATTTTTCTGCGAGTTCTTGATACTCATAACCTGCGAATTTCAAACAGCAAGCAAACGGTACAATTTCTTCCAATTGATTAGGGCATTATGATTCCCAGAGTTCACACAATCATCATATGTCTTCCAAATTTATTTATATTAGGTTTAATGTGAAGCCCTAAAAGCTTGGACGAAACCCTAACAATGGCTGTTCCTCAAACCTGTATCAAAACTTCAATTAACCAGCCCAGAAACGATCAACAACTCATTATAAACATGAAACAATGATCAAATTTAATTTATAACACACAAATATAAGAAAACGAAAAATTCATCAAAGTATGAAGAGTTTGATTCGGGTTATGCATTATGTCATGTTTTTGATGCTCTTAATGATTGGAATGAGTTCAATGATGTCCATAGAACATGTATCAACCTTCAAATTGCCTTGAAAGAGCTTGAAGAATGAAATCTGAATTGAGTTTTTGGTGAGTTTTGAAAATTTGGAAACTTACTCTTGAGGCAGCAATTTCGTCTCCAATGCTTATGATATGTTTATGTACTTATAGTTGGATGAAACTAGGTCAAAAAATTGAATGGTTGTTTGGACTTTTTGGATTCAAGAGATTGAAAAAGATCATGGCTTGAATTTCATATATTCTTGAATGTATCCTTTTTATCTTAAGACAATCACCATCAATTGCATATCAATCTGATCCAATTCATGTTTATGACTTTCTAGAATCAAAATATATTTTAAATCTTCATATTTTATATTTTATTTGAATTTAAAATGATTTTTAATATAAAAAATCATAATAAATAAAATAAAATTATGAAAATATTGAATAAATTTCGTGCATGATGTCATGGAACACCTTGGGTCACAAAAAATTCAGCCCATTTGAAGAATTATGGTTTTAAGACCCTATTTACTTCATATGCCACCCAAAAATTTCCCAACTTTGCAAGGGCACAAATCCTTCAATTTTAATGCTATGAGGGTGTTCTTGGACATTTTGGAAAGCTTAAAGAGTTCTCTAACCAACCCCATTGGTTTCATGTCCATATCATTTACCATTTTCAAGTTATGCCCTTTTGAAGTTGTTGACTTTTTGTTGACTTTCAAAAGGACCTATAATGTCTTAGCTCATACCTTCCAAATGAAGCATTTTTGGGCTTGGCTTGTGAGACACAAAGTTGTATAGAATTCAATTTCCTTCAAAATGAGCTTTGTATAGGAAAAATTTGATGAAGCATGTGCAAGTTATGGCTGGTCAAAGTTCAGTTGACTTTTCCTGAGGAAACCCTAATTTAGAAACCCCTGATTCTTGATGATCTGGAATCTCCTTGATGAATCATGATCAACCCTTGATCAAATGATGAATTTTACTTCATATACTTGATGTTGGCAAAAAATCATGAAGTTTGACTTTGGTTTAACCACAGTTGACCTCAGTTTGACTTTTTAACTGCTTTGACTGATTTTGACTTATCTGATCATCTGACTGGGCAAACCTTTGGGAAAAGTCTTGAAACTTGTCATGGGGATTCTTAAAAACATATAAGATGTTATGGAGCTCACTTGAAGTCTTGGAAGTCCATTTAGCCTGATTAAAGTCAAAACCCTAGTTTGGGATGCATTGCTTAGGAGGATGCATTGTCTGAGGGAAATGTCAAATCTTCTGACTAATTGTGAACTTTGTGAACCTTGTGAACCTCATAAGATGTCTTGTGAACATTGTGAACCTCATGGGAGGTCTTGTGAGCCTTGTGAACCTCATGGGAGGTCTTGTGAACCTTGTGAACCTCATGGGAGGTCTTGTGAACCTTGTGAACCTTGTGAGCCTCTTAGTACACAAAGTCTTGTTTTGTGAGGGCAAATTTTGGGGTGCAACAACAAGACACCCTTTTGAAAAGGTATGAAAATTATGAAACAAAATAATTTATGAAGAGATATAATCAAAAGGTGTAATTTGAAATTCAAAGAAAATATTTTTCAAAAATATTACAGTGTTAACCGGTTAACCAAATAGTTAACCGGTTAACGCCTATAAACGTTAACTGGATTACTGAAAATTTGAACCGGTTAACCAAATGGTTAACCGGTTAACACTGTTAAAAACAGAAACATAAAGTTTTTAAAGAGTGTTAAACGATTTTGAAAAAATATCAAATTATTTTATGCAATATGCTAACATATGTTTGAATGCGTGAACACTTGTACATCAATTTAAAAGAGGGATTGATATACCTAAACAAAAGCATCCAAGCATGAAGTAGAACGATGATGCATACGAAGCTTGATCGCAAAGCCGGTTGCTTGAAGCTTGATCAGTTGGAGCTCTTGACTTTTTGCAGATCTGAAACACATGTGTCGTGTTGTCTTCATCAAAATCTTCAAGGTTGAAGGCGTGCTTCTAAAATGACCAAATAAGGGAATCGGTTTGGCATTATGTACTAACCAGGGAGGTCTCAGCTAAGTACGGGGAAAACAAGCATCCCTCATAAGTCCCCAGCTTCAAGCACTGAATCGAGAAACAATAGTACATTCATCCCGAAGGGTACAATACTATTGTCATACGAACAGTTTGCCTTGACTGGGTTCCTATGAGAGAACCAGGCCATCCTATGCGAGTTCCATATGGGCCCTCAGATGCGAGTGGGTTTGCCAACAAATGTGGTCTGCCACTGTCATCATTGGAGAGGGATGTTTCCACAAAGGTTCTCAATGATCGGTCCCCTGACTGCACATAACTATCAAGGTTGTGTATTGCCCCAGAACGATTCTGGCATCAATACATTTCCGAGAAGGTCACAAGTCAAGGTGTGGAACTCACTACTACCAACATAGCAAGATGCCATGAAGCCAAAGTGGAACCACTCTAAGTCCTAGGGTGCACTCGAGCCCCGGTTACGAGCTCATCTCACAGTAACCCCATCCCACAGAAAAAATGAAAACCAGCACAGTCCAGCATATGATGCATGTGAAAACAAATACTGAAAGCAGTAAATAAAGTTGTAAAGTAAAGCTGTAAATGAAAACAGCAAAGCTAAACTAAAGCACACAGCAGCAAACAGATAAACACCCAAAGAAACAAAACCAAACAGGCGCTAGGAGTGACTCTACAAGGGAAACCAGAGATTCTGGGTTCGATCCCCAGCAGAGTCGCCAGCTGTCACTCTCGGGATTTTCATCCTAGTACAAACGCGAAAGTGGCGCGGAAAAGGTAGAGTCGCCAGCCAGGAATTTTTATCCCGAAGGAACGGAAAAGGTAATGCTGCACAAACCTGAGGAAGAAGGAAAGGACAAGGTCCTGCAAACCAAAGATCTGGGTTCGGGAGTCGGTTACGACCTGGGAAGGTATTAGCACCCCAGACCATCCTCCGTACCCGACGGGATCCACGCTTGTTTGTTTGTTTCAAAGGGTGAGAAAATAAGAATGCTGCTGAATAAAAGAACTGCTACTGGCATGGGACTGGAATGGGAATGAGAAAGGGAACTGAAAAAGAAAAGGTACAGAAGGGGGGAAATGTAGGGAAAATAAAGAATGTGCTCGAACGGGCCCTACCCCGCTGCCTACGTACCTCATCGGGAATATGAGGATCAGAGTCGACGTAGTTCGCCTTACTAAGGCGGGAACTATTTGTATTTTTTAGGATGACGTTGTCATAGCTCTAGCTCAGGTGTTACCGGCTCTGACTCGAGGGTGTTTACCGTATCGCTGTTTGAATTTTCGAGACAAGTCGCATTCGTCCGCAAAGATTAGGAGATGAGAAGAGAAGACGCAATTGTCTTTGTTGATTGTCTTTTATGAGAAGTGTTTTGGAGTTTGTTGTTTGTGAACATTCTTATACTAAGACTTATCCATCGCGGCAAGGACTTACACCTCGCCCCGAAACAGGACGCGTATAAAAAATCCGCAACAAAGTCTCATGGCGTACAAGAACGTTCGGTTTTTATTAGGTGTCTTTTAGATTTTGTTTGAAGATGAGAGAAGAAGACTCAAATCGGAAAAGGACAAAAACTAAGGGGAACTAAGACCAACCCTAAGTTATTTATTATTCACAAAAGGGATATCCTAATGGTTTGTGAAGTTTTCTAATCCTAAAGAGCAAAAAGGAAAAGAAATAATGGAAAAGGATGCAACTTACTTCCTAAGGAAGGTAAGTTTGTCCTAACAATGGGGAATCCTACCAAACACAAATATGGAAGGAAAAGATGAATTAAAATGCATAAGAGAAGTGCATAAAAAATAAAAGGATATGGTGAAGTAAACTTACCTCAATCTTCCCCACTACAAAACAAATGATTAATGTGCATTTCTATTCAAAGAATAAGGCAAACACACCTTAATTAAATCCTAATGACTCTAGGACTCAAACTAGACTCAATCTTAATTCTAAAGGAACTAGAAAAAGGCTAAAACCAAAATACAGCACCTATTACAGCCCCCTAATATCCAAACAGCTATGAAAACAAAGCATAACACAAACAGCATACTACAGCTATCATGCAGCATGAAAAAGTAGGTGTAAAAAGTCAAATACAGCATGCACTACAAACAAACAGCACACATTTTACAGCACCTATATGTAAAAACAGCTATGAAATGCAAAATCCAGAATTGATTATTTTCATATTTTAATGCACAAACTCGATGAATAATGCACTAAATTCATCATGAACATACATTTGAACATGGATCATCATATAAAAATGCAAGAACATGAATATTTTGAAGATTATGCAAGAATGCATCACATGGTTGATTATGCAACAAGTAATGCAAAAGTATGGTACATGAACATGGTATATGCACATGATGATTATTGATTATGAACATGCAACATGATATCTCCACAAACATGCTAAACTCAATGCAAAATTCAGAATTGAATTGATATGGATAATATAATCAAATATGCAACAAAATGCAAGAAACGCACATACTTATGATTATTCAACATGCAACATACATCAACATAATGGAATGCAAAAATGATTTGATGCAATGCAAACATGTAAAAGCATAATGCAACATGATTATTATATGCCTAATGATGCATGAACATGGCAACAAAAAGCAAGAACTTAAACTATGCACAAAGAAGCACAAAAACGCATAACACGTAACATGAACGGAATCGTGTCGAAACGACTCGAAATGGGGGAATTAGCTACTGGAAATGGACCTAAAAATTCCCTAAAATCACTACCTAAACATGTATGAACATTAAAGGAACTAGAACTTAGGACTAAGCCATCAAATAAGCAAGAAAACAAAAAATTAGGAGCGTTAACCAGTTAACCAATTGGTTAACCGGTTAACGGACCTAAATCTGCCATGTTTTGTGGCCAATATGCACCCGTTAACCGGTTAGCACTGAACCAGAAGGTAAAAAAAAGTTGAGAAAAAAGTGCTTTTGGCCACAAACTCACTTCTAATGATCCCTAACATTCCTAGGAACATGCTACCACTAATTTCTACTTAATTTGAGCTTATTTACACATGATAGAACCTATAACTATTAACACCTTAAATTCAAATTCAACCAAAATCGCAAATCACAAGCAAACATAATCGAAACGGAATTGATTTTAAACAAAGCGAAAAGCACTTAAAGAATGCCAAAAGTGGCGAGATGAAAAGAATAACTTAAAGAAGAAGTGATTAAGATTACCAACCTACGAAGCGGAGGAGTGCTTCGGTAATTGTTGCAAGAATCGGAGCTTGATCGAAGAGAAAACCAAAAAGCCGAGAAATCGCAAAATAAATGCGTTCTTGATGCTTGAATCTTCGCACACTTCCGATAAGCCGAAATCTTCAACAAAATCACTAGCTTCTTCTTCTACAATCCACAATTAATGGAGGTTGGCGGCTTAAGCTTCAAGATCTTCAAGTTTCAATGTGAAACTTGAAGAGCTTATTCAAAGAAGCTTTTGGTGAAAGGAGGGAAAATGGAGGAAAAGTGAGAGAGAAAAAGTGATTATGAAAAAGTGAAAAATTTGGAATTGTGGGAAACCTTTGCATTGAAGTGATTAATGGTTATATAGAGGCTAGGCTTGGAGCTAGGTTTGGAATGAAATTAGGTTTGGGGCCCAAAAACTAGGCTTGGGATCCAAAATTAGGTTTGGGGTTAGTTAGGGTTAGGGTTGGAAAAGGAATATTCCTTGGAACACTCTAGAAGATGGTAGAAGTTGGGGGAAGTTTCCAAGGGAAATGGAGTGGAATTGAAGTGGAAAAAGGAGAAGGGGAGAATGAAAGGAAGTGTGGAAAGAAAATGGAAGGAAAGGTGGAAAAGGGAAGGAAGTGGTGAATTCTTCCTTTTTAATGGGTTAGCTTGAAAGTGGTGTGGATTATTTTTGGTACATCATTTTCTCATGAACTCCAATGTTTGTCAAGCCTCGATCGACCACACACCTCATGCAAAGGACGATGAATGATTTATTTATTTTTTTCAAATGCAATACGATGATATGCGGAATGATGCAAGAATGAAGCGTGAATCGCTCGAGGTTGATGATAAATAAGAGGGCAAATTTTGGGGTGTTACAACTTGGTGACTAGAGAAACTTCGCACACAACACCATTTAAACTTTAAAACGCGATGCCTGAGAACTAACCACCGGCACAGATAACTTGCAGTTGAAACAATCTTCTGATAATTTGACAAAGATTAGGTCAAACATCCCTCTAAAATGGATCATAATCGAACAATTGCATTTAAAGTGAAATCACTGCCATGATTTATGCCATGCTTTGTTTTTCTATGCAAAGATGCAATGACATGTATGCAATAATAGGTTAAATGTTATGAAAATGGGAGGGAAAATTTTGGGGTGTTACACTATTATCATTGTACTCCCATGGTAAGTAAACCTGTTAGTGTTTAATGATCTCATTTTTTTCTTTTCAAATTTATTTGCATTTGGTTTCGAAATTAAGAGTCCAATCTGCTGGGCTAAATGGTCGAGTAAGGACAATCTAACTTAGAAGGAACATATCTTCAGTTTGTTTTTTGCATTAAAATCATTCAATTGCACTTTTGAGATCAAACACATATTTTCATCGGTTTATTACTTAGGTTGTGCTTTAGGATGGTGTTGACTGCTAGTATAAACTACTCAAGAGGTTGGTCTCGGCATAATAAGTATTTAAATTCATTTGCATAATCAAGGGGTTCTAGGTGTCAAGACGGTACCGATATTATTAACACTTTCCCAGGTCTTTCTAACTCATTTGAGCTTGCTGAGTCAGCATTTGGGCTTGTTGAGTTCTGATGCTTTGTATCCTTTGGTCGCGTAGAGTGTTCCCTTCGCTCTGTCTCATCATCGCAACATAAATGTTGTCAAGGTTTTTGAATGACTCTTCCTCCCTCTTCTTAGTATATGCCTAGATGAGGTACTTGCAACAAATTCAGAAGATGATGGTGCGGTGTGTGCATGTGTGTCAGCGCCGACCCCTCCAACAACAACATTATTAGGAATATGTGTGGGGTCTGGGTTAGGAACATAATAATAGTTTCTTTCATCACGCACATTTGTGCGACTGGGGTTTGGAAGAATGAAGTTCGGGAAAACTTTGTTATCAATCACCAACTCATAAGTACCATCTCTCATTTTCTTTACTAATTTCGTACGCCCAGTCGTCTTAAGATTAATAGTACTGAGAGGCAGTGATGGCATGGATGAGAAATTAGCTTCGAGCTTAAGAGCTCGGGCTATCGTGGTTATCAGACCACCAAAAGTGATAGGACCCTTGTTTGAGTTGACTATTGTACGCATATGATTAAACATGAACGGGACGTGATTAATTTATTTAAGTGCAAAGGCAGTAATAAGATAAAAAAATTCTTTCTCATTTACCTTGTTGGAATTTGACCGGCCGAAAATCGTTTGAGCCAACAATTAGCGAAAATATCTTATAGTCGGGTTTTAAATTAGTGTGGCCTTATTGCCTTCACAAGTAGTTGTGTGTGTTCCCGTTATTGCCTTCAAGAGGAAATCATAAGTATGTACCCACACAGGTCCACTCGACACATTATAAGATACTTCGTCTTCTCCATAGGGAAAATTTAGTAAAGCAGCAAGTTCATCAAAAGTGAACCTATATTCATTACTAAACATTTTAAATTGGACTTTTTCTTCTTCTGGATCAAAAATCATCAAACTGAGAAATTCTGAAGTAAGTTGAACATATACAGGGTCTATAGAAGACAAAAATTCTTTTAAATTTACACAATCTAGCAAAGTTTCACGGTGAGAGAAAGAGTTTGTGCGAAATGAACAAATGAATTCCTTCTCCCCCTTTTATAATATCATAAGTTCACGTGGGAAACACAAAGGCCAATTAATTATTACCTAGGGCTAGCCCCCAGGTGTCATAAATAAATTATGGTGCTTTCCAACACGTGTCACTAAAAGCTACAAATGTTTTATCTTCTAAAAAAAGAATCTTTTTCCAATGTCTGTATGTCTCCCTCCTACGGACAGTTGCCCGTTATAGTAACCAGAACCTAAAGGAGACACGTGCTCGCAACATTTACGGAAAGGTTACGTCGACCTGGATCCTCGACACCTTAAGTCATTATCCTCGCTCGAGCACAGCGGCTTAGGGGGCTCCTGTTTTGGACTGGCCTAGTAGTTCCTTACGCCTAATTGAGGCCCAATCCTCTATACATCTGGGTATAAGCCCAATAAGAGACTAGCGAAGATATGTTCGTTGGAAAATAGAGTCGTTTGTATATAGCCGTTAGGGATTTCCCCACACGCACCATAACGCCTTTCACGCGGCCAAACTGCCCTCTGGATATATAGGAAGCCGTTATGCCCAATCAAAGGCAACGCGCCCACAATCCATGGGCATATGCCCTTATAAATACTGTCACACCCTAAATTTTGACCGACCTTTTTATTTTTATTCATCTAACGCATTTTATCGCAACATCGATAGTCAATCATTTCTTACATTTTTAAGTCAAACATCTTCATAATCACACGTTTTTTTATTATTATTTAATTTCACCATTTCAATGTCACTTTTAATCTTGATTATTATGATTTACTTCAATTTAAAATTATGTTTGTCTCGTTTTAATCTCTTTTTATTTTAATTTTTTTAAGTTAAGTATTTATTTTAAATTATTTAAAATTATATTAACTAAATTTCTACTTTAGTTCAATTTTAATTTTATTTTATTTTTATTTAATTATGTTAACTAATTTCAATTTAGTTTAATTTTAATTTAATCTTTTGATTTATATTAGTTTAATTTTTATTTTTCATTTAAGTTATCTCTTATTTAAGTTTAGTTTAATTTAAATTATCTATTATTTAAGTTTATTGTTTCTAATTAACTAATTTGAATTTACTAAATTCTTTTTCCTTTAAAAAAATATAACTAAAAAAATATAGTATTTGGTTTTCATTCTTGTTTCAAGTACACAACAATCCAAAACACAGTAGACTCCATGGCTCTCCTGCGCAAAAAAAAAAAAACGGTACCAGCCTGTGCACTCTGCATCCTGACCACAGCAAGCAACGATGATATTTCACCAATTTAACAACATTCAAACCTGCATCAAGAGACCTAAAAAAAAGCATTTCAGCAAAGTAAAAAGAAAAAAAGAAAAAAAAAAGGTTTTGATCCAAAAAAGAATACACTGATATAAGGGGGCGTTCCTCTTCATTAGCAAGGGACCATTCATAACTCATTAAAAAACAACAGTAAGAATAAAAAAACTTACAACAACAAAACCTTGACCTCCAACCACTCATCAACGTGAAGGTGTCGCCCTTCCTCCTCCATTAAAGCAACTCGTTCAAACCACTCATTTGCAACCTCATCTTCAAACATCACTACCACCGCCGACACATTCAAGTTCCTTCACCGATTCGCTCCTCAATCAACACAACAACAACAACATAAATCGTGAAATCACAGAAAACGCGAAAAACCTCAACGCCACCACCACCCACCATCGAACCTGCAAAAAAACATATTCTCCCTAACAATCATAACCGACGTGGAAGCCACGACGGAATCCATTGTCGCGCCGATTAAAACAAGGAGACATCCGAACACAAGCTTTTTCTGCCGAACACAACAGAAAAATGACCATCAAACACGAACCTTTCGATGACAACCAAAATCCTGAAATCGTAAGCAGGAGGCAGATCTGCGAGAGAGGTTAAGAGTTTGTGAAAATAGAACGAAATTTGGAAAGAGATGTGAAATAGAGAAAGACGGCGGGGTATCGGAGAGAGGGCGAGTTGTCGCCGCCGTTGGGGAAGGATGGGTGTTCCTAGGTTGTGTTTGTTGACTGAGGAAAGATACGATGCGTTTTGTTTATCTGTTGATGACTTAACCTATTTTATATTTTTCTTACAAATCTGATAATTTTCTTTTACTAATTTATTTATTATATTTTATAGTTGGATCTATTTTGTATTAGTTGTTGTATGGGCTCTTTTTCTTTAAAAAAAACCATTGGATTTGCTAATCAGTTTTCCCATTTCCTACTGCACCTCCCGCTGCTAGCTAATTTATTTATTTCCATGTTTATTAATTTATTTTGATTTCTTAACTAATATTTGTGTAATTTTTAGATTTTTTTTTTGTTAAATTTTGGAAATTAAGTTTTAGTAGGTTTACTTAGATATTTGGTAGAACTTTGGTGGTTAAACTTGTGAGTAAACGTTATTTGAACTTTAAATGTTTTATATATTTGATTAGAATTAGAATATCAATTGACCTTTTTGTGTTAAGTTCTTTCTAACTTTGTTGTTTATTTCCTGGAACTTAGATTGAATTGACCTTGTGATTTATGATATTAAGAACTTGGGGATTAAGTTGGTTGGATTGATAGTGTGAAGCTCATGATAAGTATTTTTTTGGGTTTCTTTTTGTGCATGTTAAAGAGGCAACGGACCTTCTCCGTTCGGTACTGCTAAAATTCAATTTTATCTCTTTTGTCTCTTATCATAATCTTGATGCCACATTTTCATTTGTCTGATTATTCGTACCTCACCACCGTTTCTAAAACATCTAAACAAATGAAAATACTTAATTCACATATTAAATAGCGGAGGAACTGAATTCTAGAGTCAAGCATTCCACGGGTTCTTGAATTGAATTACTCTTGAGGCTAGCCCTCGGGTTGTTATTCATTCGCCCTCTCATTCCTAAAATACCGAAAATCTCTCAATTAATTATACGAAAGAACTGAACTTCAGAATCTAGCATTTTGCGGGTTCTTCAATGAATCACTCTTAAGGCTAGCCTTCGAGCTGTGTTTCATTTACTCCTTTGTTTCTAAAATATTAAACCCTAAGTCACCTAAAACACCATAATCTTATCTTTTTCTTTTATTAAAACACGTGTCACGATTAATTAACGAGGAACTGAACTTCGGAATCTAGCATTCTGCGGGTTCTTTAATGAACCACTCTTGAGGCTAGCATTCGAGATGTGTTTCATTTACTCCTTCGTTTCTAAAACATTAAACCCTAATGCATCCAAAACAATCGCAAAAAGTCTAAATCGTAAATAAAAATCGCGAAAGAACTAAACTCCAGAATCTAGCATTCCTCGGGTTTTTGAATTGAATTACTCTTGAGGCTAGCCTTCGAGTTGTAATTCATTCGCCCTTTTGTATTCAAAACATCTAAATCTCAAATTAAAATCGTGAAAGAACTAAACTCGGGAATCTAGCACTCCTCGGGTTTTTTAATTGAATTACTCTTGAGGCTAGCCCTCAAGTTGTACTTCATTCGCCCTTTCGCATTAAGAGAACACGACTTAAAACTTACAAACAAATACAAATCATTTTATAATTAATCAACGAAGAACTGAACTCAGGAGTCTAGCAATCCTCGGGTTCTTGAATGAAATCACTCCTGGGCTAGCCCCACGTGTTGTGGTTCATTCACCCTTTCGTTTTAAAACACCTTAACAAAGATCAAACATCTTTTCTCTAAATGAACATTGTTTAAATTTGTCTATCTCGCAAACAAGCCAGTGCTTCAGCCTCCACTGCGAGTAAAATCCAACGCTTAGCAGATTAGAAAGCATTTTCAAACAATTGTTCATTAAAAAACACAAACCGTAGTTGGACGAACTACGAAGCTCAGACTTTCCCATTGCACAAGGGAATACGTAGGCACGGGGATTTTAATCCTTCGCGAGCACAATAATAAAAAATTTAATCTTTTCTCCGTCATAATAATGAATAATAATAACAACATTCATTTCCTTTTTAACAAACATATTAACAAACATTTAGAAGACAAAGACATTAATCAACATTTAATCGCATAGTTAGACTAAGAGGTTCCCGTTGATTACAACGGACGTGAGGGGAGCTAATACCTTCCCCTTGCGTAACCGACTCCCGAACTTAGAATTTGGTTTCGTAAACCATTTCTTATCCTTCCTTTAGGTTGTATCTATATCTCCCTTTTCTCTCGTAGAATAAATAGAATTAGGTGGCGACTTTGTTGTTCTTTCCGCGTCCCATCGTGAGGATCGTATTATTTTTCGAGGTACGATAGCTTGGCGACTCTTCAGGGGATAGCTCCATGCTAGAGAGGGTCGAGCCTAACTCAGCTTTATGCGTTTTATTTGTTGATCTTGTCTTTTTGTCTTCTCTATGTTTTTTATTTATGTTAGTTTATTTGTTCTTTCTCTTATTGCTCATTATTATACTTGTTTATGGGATATTGGGGTTACATCACAGGTAAAAATGAGATTTGAAAAAGAAGAGGGAACACCTAGGTTAGAATTGGTAGATATTAGTGTTAGTCTCCAAGAAATCGCTTCTTGAGGGCCTAGCATGAAAGCTCCCCCAGATAGTTAGACTTTTCTTAGATCTTGTCGCAACGTAGCTAGCCTGTCGCGTGACCTGATTCATGAAAGGGCTGTGACTCTGGACCCCTTAAAAGCAGTTTCAATATTGGTTGTTGTGTAGTGTTAGTCTCCAAGGGCTTGCCTCTTGAGGTCCTAGCATGAGAATTCCACTCAAGGTAGACCTTATCGTTATTATCGTCAAAATGCAGCTAGCCTGCGGCGGGGCATTAGTACGATAAACGTCTGTGACCTTGAGTTTCCTAAACCATCACTATAGAAACTATCATGTGAGTGGGTTTTATGGGTAGAGAATGTTGAACAAATCTCTTACAGCCTACCAAATAGGAAGTTTTGAACTTTTCCAGCTTTCGAGTCTGTTTGTGCTTGTTGATCCTAAAGCATACTTGCATTGCACCCATTCGCATATCATTGCATTTGAATTGCATATCATTTTCTTTCAGAGTAAACTCATCCTCGTCCTGTGTCCATAACCCGCAGTTCATTTCCCGACACCTACATTGGACTTGAAGTAGTTCTTGATTGATCATGGACCCTGAAGGACAAAAACCGAGTGCGTCAAGGGGAGACTTTGATTTTACAAATGACCAGTTGAACCAACTACTGGATGATTTGACAACTTTGACAAGGAGATGGGATAACGTTCAACAGACTTCCGTAACTGGAGATGTCTCTCCACCTCAAAGGAACAACCTTGTTCAACCTCAGCCTGCAAGGACCCCAGTTGGGGCACCTGTTATTCAAGAGCATACCATTATTCGGGATGGAAACTCCTTACCTCTCGATGTTGTTGAGTACCAAAGCTTTGGGTTCTCTGATCCAAATTCCCAAGGGGAAATCCCAGTGAGGAAGATCAATAGACCAAACGTTGCTGAAATGCCTTAGAAATGTCAAGCGTTGAACGAAAGACTCAAAACCGTAGAGGGGCAGAATGCTTTTGACCTGGATGCTTTAAACATGTGCTTAGTAACTATTTTGGTTATACCTACGAAATTTGAAGCACCTAACTCTCAGAAGTACAAAGGGGATAGCTGTCCAAAGCACCACTTGGTGATGTTCTGCCGAAAAATGACTGCATATGCTTTTGACGATAAGTTGATGATTCACTGCTTCCAAGACAGTTTGAGTGGGGCACCGTTGAATTAGTACATGGATTTGGAAAGAAGTCATATTCAGTCATGGTTGGACCTAGCCAATGCTTTTGTGAAGCAATACCAATACAATTTGGAAGAAGCACCCAGTCGCATTCACTTGAAAGACATATCTCAAGAAGGTAATGAGCCACTCAAAAGGTACGTCCAGAGATGGAAAGAGTTTGTCGATCGTGTTCAACCGCCGATCTCAGAAAAAAGAGTTAGTTGACCTGTTTATGGATACTCTGCAGGGCCCATATTTTGATAAGATGGTAGGCACCACATTAATAAGTTTCTATGACCTGGTGAAAATGGGAGAACGTATTGAGAGTTGTCTCAAGAGTGGAAGAATCCAATGCACCTTTAGTCTCCAGAGCATTAACATTGAATCCCTTAGTGATTCCCAAAAGGAAGAAGATGATGAACTTGATTCAATCGAGGAATCTCCACAAGCTCCACATCCAGTGCATAACTATCAATATCCATATGTGTCAGTTGTTCAAAGCCAACAACCTTTTGGGTCTCCAGATATGATGCCATTTCCCCTACATGGTTGGCATCCTCCCGTCTATCATCAACAACAGATGCCACAACAACAGCCATACCAATGGCAACCCGCTCCTCAGCGACGACACCAGTACACAAAGAATCCAAAGAGGCAGTTTGATCTTTTGCCAATGCCATACAGTCACATACTGCCACGATTGATCGATAGTGGGTTGTTAGAGCCGAAGAGACTGAATCCAATGATTCCTCCATACCCACCAGGCTTTGATCCTCGTACCCAATGTGGTTTCCATGCCAATTCACCAGGGCATTCGACTGAAGATTGCAAATAACTCCAGAACAAGGTTCAAGATCTGATTGAGTCCAGGTCAATCTCATTTACGCATCAAGGTTTTCACATCAACATCGATCCTTTGTCTGGCCAGGCAGGTCCATCAGTCTACGCTATGGAAGAAATTGTCAAGAATGGGTGTGAAGAGGATTGGTGCACTGACACCAATGAGCATGATGACCTCTAACTCTGAAGAAGGAAGTTCAATTACCTAAAGCTGACAATCCCCTGTTTGTTTCAGCATTGTTATATTTTCCTTGCATGTTGATTTTGTATTTGCTTATTAGCATTTTTGTTTTTCAATTGGAAAGATTAATGAAATTTTAATGCATCTTTTGAATCGATCCATTCGTATTCACTCGTTTTCTTTCATTGTTATAAAAAAAACATATTTCTATCATTTTGTTTATCAAACTTTTGTTTTAGCTAAGATTGGAGGGAGGATGATGAAAACTATATACCTGAATTCTCCATTTGTATGCTCTCAATTAAAACCTTGCCAATGATGTACAGGTGTCGCGGTGAGAATCGGATACCAAGCTATTAAATGAGCTTGAATCGCAAAACTTTTATGTTCACCACCGACTTTAATTTAATCCAAAGGGAAAAGGGAAAAAGATCGTAAAAACCCTAAATGAGGAGAAACTAGGTTCGGGGGTTGATTATACCTAGGGAAGGTGTTAGCATCCTAAGCATCCGCAGTATCCTACGGGAACCTCTTGTTAATATTTGTATTTTTATTGCTTGATAAAATTATGGGAACCTAAGGTTTTATTTCTAATGGTGCTCGCACAATATCGCATCGATGCCTACGTATCGGGTATAGAATCAGAGCACTCGTAGTTCTCCTAAGGATTCACGAACACTTGGTTACGCTCAAGGTTCGCGGGGGAAGGTAAGTGTTATGGCAAACACTCACGTGACTTTAGGAAAGTCACAAAAATTTGTAAAATAAAAAGTCCTAATGGCTAAGGTCAAAAAGGTAACTAGGGATGGCTAAACTTCCTATGACATTGAGTCAACTGCAGGAGTTCTTTCCCTTTTGGATTGAAAAGCATAAACGAAAGCAAATAAATGAGGGTGCAAGCTCCTAAGTCTAAGGCATAGGTTGCAACTTGCAAAAATAAATTGGATAAAGTAAATGGTAATGCAAGATAAAAGGTTTAGTAACCGGGCTATGGCTCGATATATGGATCGAGAATGCGGGGGTGGAAGACAAGCGTAGTACGTCAATTTGCTTAAGTTGAAAACTGTGAAGTGTAAAGATCGTGCAGATGGCGATCATAAAACGACCGACTTACGTGTGTGAGTGAAGTGTATGTGAACTCAACTTGGCGTTGGACCAAGGATTTATTATCTTGAAAATTAAAGTTAATATGGTGTAAAAGTGCGAGAAATAAATGAAAAAACAAATAAAGTGAAATAAATTGTGAAATAGAATAAATTAAATAGAATAAATTAAATAGAATAAAAATAAATACATGGCCTCATATTGGTCACGATTAATCGGAAATGATTTATCGTGACTTTTTGTCATATCATCGGCCCACGAAAAGGAAAATAAAGAGAACATCATAAGGAAAATTAATCAGGAGATCCATTCAACATAGCAAACACAAAGAATTTATTTTAGATAGAAATATAAAATAAAGAAAATAACAAACCATAAAAAAAATATAAAAAGAAAATAGACAGAAATAGGAGAGCCGCTTGGGCTGGGGGTTTGGATTAGGTGTGTATAACTAAACAAGTGATTATGAGCCCAACAAAACTTGCAATAATAATAATAGAAGGAAAATAAGTAAATCAAATGAGAGAATAAGTGTGTTGCTGATTAGGGCGTGTGCAGTGAATAGATCATCCATGGGTCTTATAAATCGAACAAAAATCATAAAACAGAAGAAGAAAAAAAAAGATAAAATAAATAAAATGAAAAAAACAAAACTCAGAAATATTAAAAAAGCTAGAAAAGGGGAAACGAGTTCAGGAAAGAAAACGTCAATGCCCACCGGGTCAAATTAAAATCCCTAAAAAATAATGAAACGTAATCTGAAGAAACAAACACAAGACATCGCCCTCTCATTCTAAAACGATGAATTTGAGAAAACATACACGCAACCACCCTTTTGGATAAAAAACGCACGCTTCTCCTCTCCTCAAAATCAAATTTGCAATTGGCTTTCTCACTGCGACAGAAATGGCGACTTCACTGGGGATAAAGAAACGAAAACGGAAAAAAATCAAAGTGATAAATCAACAGGTTCAAGTGTAACTGTTGACACTAAGAATAACAAAAGACGGGAACAAAAGGAAATCCAAAGCGTTGGATCAACGAAGACAGACAAAGCAAAAACAATTCAAAGTGACTGCACAGTGGCTCGATGCGACCAACTGACACCAAGAATACAAACAAGACAAGGAAATAAATCGAAGTGGTAGATCAATGACTCTATGCGACCAATTGACTTTGAGAAGTAAAAAAGCAACAACATATTCAAAGTGAATGCGCAGCGGCTCGATGCGACCAACTGACACTAAGAATACAACAAAATAAACATTCAAGGTGAATGTGCAGCGGCTCTATGCGACCAACTGTCACTGGAAATGAAATGACACAAAATTCAAAGTGAATGCGCAGCGGCTCTATGCGACCAACTGACACTAAGAATACAACAAACTAAACATCCAAAGAGAATGTGCAGTGGCTCAATGCGACCAACTGTCATTGGAAAATAGAAACGACACAATATTCAAAGTGAATGCGCAGCGGCTCGATGCGACCAACTGACACCAAGAATTCAACAAAATAAACATTCAAAGGGAATGTGCAGCGGCTCTATGCGACCAATTGTCACTGGAAATGAAACGACACAAAATTCAAAGTGAATGCGCAGCGGCTCGATGCGACCAACTGACACCAAGAATTCAACAAAATAAACATTCAAAGGGAATGTGAAGTGGCTCTATGCGACCAACTGACATTGGAAATGATAAACATAATATTCAAAGTGAATGCGCAGTGGCTCGATGCGACCAACTGTCATCAAGAATACAACAAAATAAACATTCAAAGTGAATGTGCAGCGGCTCGATGCGACCAACTGTCACTGGAAATGAAACGACACAAAATTCAAAGTGAATGCACAGCGGCTCTATGCGACCAACTGTCACTGGAAATGAAATGACACAAAATTCAAAGTGAATGCGCAGCGGCTCGATGCGACCAACTGACACTGAGAATGACAACAACAAACCTATTCAAAGTGAATGCGCAGCGGCTCGATGCGACCAACTGACACTAAGAATAGAAATGACACAATATTCAAAGTGAATGCGCAGCGGCTCGATGCGACCAACTGACACTAAGAATACAACCAAAATAAACATTCAAAGTGAATGCGCAGCGGCTCGATGCGACCAACTGACACTAAGAATAACACCAAAAAAATTTGAAGTGAATGCGCAGCGGCTCGATGCGACCAACTGACACTAAGAATAACACCAAAAATATTCGAAGTGAATGCGCAATAGGTTCGAGACCTATTGACACTAAAAAAAAGAAAGCCAAGATACACTCAAAGTGAATGCGCAACAGGTTAGAAAAAAAACCGGTTGACACTAAGAATGATAAAGACAAAGTAGTCAAAGTATTCAAAATGGTAAATTAGCAGGTTCAAATGTAACTGCCGACACTGAGGATAAAGAAAGAAATCACATTGATTTAGTAGTGGCTCTATGCGACCAACTAACATTGGGAATAGAATGAAAATCACCCAAAGATAGATCAACGGCTCTAGGTGATCGGCTAACGCAAAGAAGTAACAACAAAATATGTTGGAGTTTTCAAATAAGATAAAATATCCAACCTCTGGGAATTCCCTCAGGAACCATCAGGAGAAAGGTACAAGTATGTGCCAAAATCAAATGGACTTGGATTTAAGCAAAAGGTTTCACGACCTGCTTAAAAGATTTGTGCCAATGACAATTGGACTTCAAGGAGATATTGGTGGTCATAAAGACAAATACCAATCACAATTAGAAATCCACAGGGGACACCAGTAATTACTGGGGACAAAAACATTGGTAAACCAAACCTCGGGTACCAACAACAATGGATTTTCAAATTGAACACTAACGATATCTGGACTTGGGGTTAGACAGACGACAACTGGGGAAAGACAAATGCTAATGTCAAATGCGCATGATTGAGCATGATGCGAATGATCATGATATGCAAATGTTGACTTTGAAGAGACAAAGAGCTGACAAGACTCAAAGAGGAGTAGGCTCTCAACACCAATACTTAGATGAGCAATATGAAAAACACTGAGAAGATGTCTTCGAATTTGGAAATCATGCTTGGTCCAAGGATCCATCCAAGAGTGTTATCAGTTTTGAACTTCTATGGGGATTTCTGTAATAATAGTATAAAAGTGTTGTTGCAAACCAGGACTTCTTGGGGAACAGAATGTTTTTCCAATTTTCCCAAAGTCAAAGAAACTTAAAAGTTTTTCAGTGTGTTTTCAAAAAACATTTCCTTTTTTTAAAAAAAACTTGTCATTTTCAGAGTTAAATTGTAATCAAGTGATGGCATTTTGCATAACAAAAGAAAATAAGAAGCTGAACAACAAAATTCATAGGCAAAGTTTGTATTTTATTCAAGAATGGTAGCTTGCCAATGACAAAAACTCCATGGGAAATTATAATTTGAAAATGGCAATGGGGAAAGGTCTACATTGAATCCAACGACCACTACAATCCCTAATAACTAAGACTGCCCGACACCTTGCTTCTGACAAGAGCAATTGGATTGGTCTTCCAGTATGATTCTTCAGTAATGGTAAACACCATCTGACACAGTCAAATTCCTTTGTCCCTAACTTTTGCCTGGATCGCCCTTTCGGGTTTTCAATCCACCGGGACGCTCTTTTTTGCCTAAGCCGCCCTTTCGGGTTTTCAACTTAGCGAGCTCTTATTTTTTCATTTTTATCCCTAACTTTTGCCTGGATCTCCTTCATAGGTTTTGATCCACCGGGATACCCATTTTTGCCTAGGTCGCCATTTCTAGTTTTCGACCTATCGGGTTTTATTTAGGCATAATATTTTTTGACTGCATCAGAATTCACCGGGTGTTTCAGCTGTTCACCATCCATAGTTGTAAGGATTAAGGAACCTCCGGAGAATGCCACCTTCACAACATATGGGCCTTCATAGTTAGGACTCCATTTTCCACGCATGTCTTTGTGGACTGGCAAGATTTTCTTGAGTACAAGATCTCCTTCTTTGAATTCTCGGAGACGGACTTTCTTGTCGAACGCTCTCTTGATGCGCTTTTGGTACAACTGGCCATGGCACATGGCAGTCATTCTCTTCTCGTCAATGAGGTTCAGTTGGTCAAACCTGTTCTGGACCCACTCAGCTTCCTCTAGTTCGGTTTCCATCAAGATTCTCAAAGATGGTATCTTTACTTCAATAGGGAGAACTGCATCCATCCCATACACTAGAGAGAAAGGGGTTGCCCCTGTTGAAGTGCGAACTGATGTTCTGTATCCGTGTAAAGCATATGGTAACATCTCGTGCCAATCTTTGTAAGTTTTTACCATCTTCTGCAGAATCTTTTTGATGTTCTTGTTTGCAGCTTCAACAACTCCATTCATCTTCGGACGATACGGAGAAGAGTTATGATGTTCAATCTTGAATGTCTCACACAACTCTTTCATTGTTTTGTTGTTCAAATTGGTCCCATTATTTGTGATGATTCGGCTTGGGATTCCATAACGGCAGATAATTTGGTTCTTGATGAAACGGGCAACCACTTGCTTTGTCACATTGGTGTAGGAAGCTGCTTCTACCCATTTGGTAAAGTAATCGATTGCGACCAAGATAAACCGATGACCATTGGAAGCTTTAGGCTCAATTGCCCCTATCATGTCAATGCCCCACATTGAGAAAGGCCAAGGCGATGACAGAACATTCAAAAGTGTTGGAGGTACGTGCACCTTGTCGGCATAAATCTGGCATTTATGACACTTCCTGGCATACTTGAAACAATCTGATTCCATGGTCAACCAGAAGTATCCAGCTCTCAAAATCTTCCTGGACATGGCATGTCCATTGGCATGTGTTCCAAACGATCCTTCATGGATTTCCCTGATCAATAAGTCTACTTCGCGCTTGTCCACACATCTGAGCAGAACCATATCATGATTTCTCTTGTAAAGCACATTGTTGCTGAGGAAAAACTTGGACGCCAATCTTCTTAAAGTCTTCTTGTCTAGAGTTGTTGCATCCGCTGGGTACTCCTGATTTTGCAAGTAGTTCTTGATGTCATAGAACCACGGCTTCTCATCAGTTTCCTCTTCGACCAGTAGACAGTAGGCTGGTGCAGTTCTTCGCTCGATTGTAATGAGTGGAGCTTCATTAAGAAATCTGACTTGAAACATAGAGGCCAACATTGCCAAGGCATCTGCAATTTGATTTTTTGCTCTTGGAACATGATGGAAAGTGACTTCGTCAAAGTATTTAATTAATTCCATAATGTGGGCACGGTATGGGATCAACTTCTCATCACGAGTCTCCCATACACCTTTGACTTGGTATATTACCAAAGCTGAGTCTCCGTATACATCAAGAATCTTGATTCTGGTATCAATTGCAGCTTCGATACCCAAAACACATGCTTCATACTCAGCAATGTTGTTTGTACATTCAAAGCACAATCTAGCTGTGAAAGGAGTATAACCACCATCAGGATTCATCAAAACAACTCCTACACCATGCCCCATGTAGTTAGAGGAACCATCAAACATCATTTTCCAACGAGACCCTGGCCCGGGACCTTCATCTGGACCTGGAACTTCACAGTCCTTTATCAACATAATGTCCTCGTCCGGAAACTCGAATTGCAAAGGTTCATAATCTTCGACAGGATGGTCAGCAAGGTATTCAGACAAAACACTGCCCTTGATAGACTTCTGGGTTACATATTGGATGTCGTATTCGGATAACAACATGTGCCAACGGGCGAGTCTTCCTGTCAAGGCAGGCTTCTCAAAAATGTACTTTATTGGATCCATTTTCGAGATCAACAAAGTAGTGTGACAAATCATGTACTGCCTGAGGCGTCTGGCTGCCCACGCCAAAGCACAGCAAGTCTTCTCTAAAAGAGAATATCTGCTTTCACAGTCTGTGAACTTCTTGCTTAAGTAATAAATGGCGTGCTCCTTACGACCAGTTTCGTCTTGTTGGCCTAATACGCAACCCATAGATCCCTCGAGCACAGTCAGATACATGAAAAGAGGCTTCCCCGGAGTAGGCGGGATCAAGATAGGGGGTTCCTGTAGATAAACCTTAATCTTCTCAAAAGCCAGTTGACAATCAGGACTCCACTCAATTGCTTGATTCTTCCGGAGTAACTTGAATAAAGGCTCACATGTAGCAGTCATGTTGGAGATAAATCTGGAGATGTAGTTCAATCTTCCAAGGAAGCCTCTGACTTGCTTTTCTGTTTTTGGAGATGGCATCTCTTGAATTGCTCTGACCTTATCCGGATCTACTTCAAAACCTTGTTGGCTAACAATAAAACCAAGTAGCTTTCCTGATCGCACCCCAAAGGTACATTTAGCTGGATTCAGACGCAGTTGGAACTTTCTGAGGCGCTCAAATAACTTCAAGAGATGATCCAAATGATCCTCCTCACTCTGTGATTTGGCAATCATATCATCCACATAGACTTCTATCTCTTTATGCATCATATCATGGAAAAGGGTGACCATTGCCCTCTGATAAGTGGCTCCTGCATTTCTGAGACCAAATGGCATAACTTTGTAACAATAAGTGCCCCATGGTGTGATGAATGTAGTCTTTTCCATATCGTCAGGATCCATCTTGATCTGGTTGTATCCTGAAAACCCATCCATGAAGGAGAAAACAGCGAATTTAGCAGTGTTGTCAACCAAAGTATCAATATGCGGAAGAGGGAAATCGTCCTTCGGACTGGCTTTGTTCAAATCCCTATAGTCCACACACATTCTGACTTTGCCATCCTTTTTAGGGACTGGCACAATATTAGCTACCCACTCAGGGTACTTTGCAACTGCGAGGAATCCAGCATCAAACTGCCTTTTGACCTCTTCTCGAATCTTCAGAGCCATGTCTGGTCTTGTTCTTCGAAGCTTTTGCTTTACAGGAAGACAATCTGGTCGAAGAGGTAACTTGTGGACCACTATGCCTGTGTCTAAACCAGGCATATCCTGATATGACCATGCAAACACATCTACATACTCTCTGAGAAGCTTGACCAATCTTTCTCTGACATCTGCCCCAAGTGTTGTACCAATCTTGACTTCCTTCTTGTCTTCATCAGTGCCAAGATTGATGGTCTCTACCTGCTCCTTATGTGGCTGAAGATCTGTGTGCTCATACTCAACTAATCTTGCCAATTCTTCAGGAATATCACAATCTTCCTCACTTTCATCTTCCGCTTGGTAGATGGGCGAATCAAAGTTAGGAGAGAATGTAGAGTCAATGGATTCAACAGGGTTTTCGTTTATTCTGCATATGATAATGATTTGCTTTTATTAAAAGTGGAAAATAGAAAAATGCAAGAGAAAAAGCTTTTTATTGGTTTTGAAAGATTGCCATTTTCTTTTAAAAGTGAAAAGAGAGAAAAACAGTAAATGATCAAAATAAGAGTTTAACAAAATGCCTTCATTGATAATAACTTTAAAAATGAGAAGGGGCCCTACAAAATACTCCCATAGCCTTGGGCAGAGCTAGGGAACTTTGAAAACACTTAAAAAACAATAAATTACTTTGACAATGGAAAAATTTCTGGGATCTCGACTGCCTCCCAATTGCCCAAGGCTTCTTCACACTGATACACCAAATGATTCACATCTTCATCTTCAGAAACTCCATCAATTGCATTGACCTGATAACCAGCACTGGAAAACACCTCTTGAATGGTCTTCAGACGTCCTTTAACGGAGGTTGACGCTCCTTCTTTCACATGAGTTGGTTTGTAACCCAACCCGCAACGATCTAGCTTCTGTTTGACTTCAATGACATCACCCCAACCTTCATAGCTTCTTTCTTCAATGGTGGAAATGGTACTCTTCAGCGATGCAAAAGATGGGATACCCTTCCCTTTTGGTTCCTCTACTTCCAAAAGGACAGCATTGGCTATCTCAAGAGCTTGGAAAGAAGTTTCCAACGCATCTTCATCAGCCTCAATATAGCTAAAGGATGAAAGGTTGCTAACCATGAGATCTTCTTCCCCAGACACGGTTACCAGCTTGTTATCGACCACAAACTTCATCTTCTGATGTAGGGTAGAAGTTACTGCCCCAGCGGCATGGATCCAAGGTCTTCCGAGCAAGCAACTGTAATTGGGGTTAATATCCATAACCTGGAAAGTGATTTTGAACACCTGTGGCCCAATCAAGATCGGTAAGTCTACTTCTCCAATAACAGTCCTCCTTGACCCATCAAAAGCTTTCACAATCAGTGCACTGGGCATCATCTCTGCCCCTTGATAAGATAACTTAGCAAGTGTTCTTTTCGGCAAAACATTCAATGAAGATCCTGTATCCACAAGAACTCTTGCTAAAGTATCCTCTTGACATTTCACAGATATGTGGAGAGCACGGTTGTGGTCCAAGCCCTCCTTTGGAAGATCCTCCATACTGAAGCTGAGATTGTTACATGCAGTGATATTGGCAATGACCCCATCAAACTGATTCACAGTTATATCATGTGTAACATGGGCTTGGGATAGTAATTTCTGGAGAGCACTCCGATGGGCCGGTGAATGCATAAGAAGTGATAGGATAGATATTTTGGAAGGCGTTTGATGTAGCTGATCAATAACCTTATAATCACTTTTCTTAATGATTCTGAGAAATTTTGCATCCTCTTCTCCCAAGACTACCCCTTTATCCTTGTTGGCAACAGCTGGAATGACTTCTTTAGGCGGAACCGTATTGGCTTGCTGAGTATAAACACGACCGCTGCGAGTTAAACGGCCTGCACCCGCTATGTCAGCACTTGCCACTTTCGAACCTTCCTTCTGACTAGCTTTATCAATCTTCTGATGAACTTTCCCTGTATCATACTTCCATGGAACTGCTTTAGTGTCCTCATAAAGGAAATGGTTACTCCTTTGTTCAAATCTTGGCTCAGGTATATTGAAAATTGGCACCACAGATTCTGGAATATTGAAGATGGGTTGAACTCTTGAGGACTCAGGCAAGTTGAACACTGGCACCAAGGTAGAATCAGATTCAGGCAAGTTGAAAATGGGTTCAATCACTGCCACTTCATTCCTCTTCATATGACCGCTCACTTGTAAGACACCTTCATCAATCAAAACTTGAACATCTTTTAAGACCAATTCACATCCCTTTGGACTATCAACACAACCTTCACAATTCTTATGACAGCTCTTCAGTATACCCACTTCTACTAACTTCGCATGGAAGTCTCTAAGCGGGGTCTTGATCTCTGTGGCGTTGAAAATCAAATCTTCGTCAGACTCGTCAACAATGGCATTTATGGACCCATGCTTGGGTAAAGGATTATCTTTGACATTCAGACCAGTATTCCCAAATGACAGAATGTTCTTCTCCATCAAATCTTTCACTATGTACTTTAAAGCATAACAACCCTCCAAATCGTGCCCTGGGGCACCTTCATGGAATAAACAGTGAGCATTTGAGTTGTAATTTGGTGGGAGCGGATTTGGTGGAGGACCCAAAGGCCTTGGAGTAACCAAACCTTTCTTCAGCAGTGAAGGATATAATTCAGTATAAGTTATAGGGATTCGAGGATTAGGAGGCCTCCCTCCTGGTCTTCTATTCTGAAAGTTGGGATTCGGATGAGGAGCTGGAGTCCTCTGCTGGTAGGCTGAAGCATTGGGCGCTTGTTGATAGCCTGGATTGTTGAGCATTGGCTGATAAGGTGGAACCACTGGAGCCGCTTGCTGATACATCGGTACTGCTTGAGTTGGCCGATACATCGGGACTTGTGGATTAAATGACGGTTGAACCGCCGCTACATAAGGATGTTGGGCATACTGTGGTAGATGAGCATACTGCTGTTGAGCCATAGGTGGAGGTGCCAAAGAGGATTTCTTCTTTGACTTGTCATTATTGCATTTTCTCACCCTCTTTCTTCTTGTGGAAATTACTGGTAAATTTCTTGCCAATATTTCCACTACCATTGCTGGAACTGCCAGATGCACCACTCATCTTTCCACTTTTCAAACCGAGTTCTACCTTGATTCCCACAGCCACTAAATCAGAGAAACTAGCAGTTATACTTCCCACCATTCTCTCATAGAATTCTGGTCGCACAGTGTCAACAAACCAGTCAGCTAATTCTCTTTCAGTTAATGGGGGCTCTACTTGAGAAGCGGTCCCTCTCCACCTCTGAGCATATTCTTTAAATGATTCAGAATCTTTTTGTGACATACTCAACAGTTGCCTCCTATCGGGAGCAAGGTCCATATTGTATTTGTATTGTTGGATGAAAGCATCTGCCAAGTCTTGGAAACTGCGAATCTTCGACTGGTCTAGCGTTAGATACCATTTGGAGGAGATTCCCTTCAGACTGTCCTGGAAGCAGTGGATCATTAATTTATCATTGTCCACCTGCGCATCCATTCTTCGATAGTACATCAAGAGATGGTTCTTAGGACAAGTTGCACCCTCATACATATCAAACGTGGGTATCTTGAACTTTGGAGGTATTACCAATCCAGACACCAGACACATCTCTCTAGCAGCGGCCCCAAAGATCTGGTCACCTTCAATCGCTCTTAACCTTTTTTCAAGGGTTTCAAAATTCTCTTGCATTTTCTCATGTTTCTCGTCTCCGTTTTCAGACATAGCGGGCGCGTCATACGCCTGATGGTCATTAAAGTATGGTTGGGCACGGGTGTGCACAATGTCTTGTGTAAAATTAGCAATTGCATGATTCTCTTCATTAGTCACCGGAATAGTCTGTTGAGCAGCAAATCCTTGAGGAGGAGGCACAAAACCTTGGGAAGGAAATGCAATACCCTGAGAAAAAGGTGCGAAACTTTGAGAAGCTAAGCCTTGGGACGGAGGGAAGATACCCTGAGCAGCAAGTCCTTGGGAAGAAGGAATAAAACTTTGAGAAGCAAAGCCTTGAGAAGGAGGGAAGAAACCCTGAGTAGCAAGTCCTTGGGAAGAAGGAATAACACTTTGAGAAGCAAAACCTTGAGAAGGAGGGAAGAAACCCTGAGCAGCAAATCCTTGGGAAGAAGGTATAAAGCTTTGAGAAGCAAACCCTTGTGGAGGAGGAACGAATCCCTGAGGAAGCCCAAAAGGAGGCCAGGTCACAGGGGTAGTGACTGATGACGTAGGCTCAGTTGTTGCAGTGACAATTTCTGACACTACAGTCTGCTGGGTATCCATCTTTGCTCGAATGACCTGCAACATTTCCATCATCTGACCCATATTTCCACGAATTTCAGTAAGCTCCTCGTTAACTCTGTCCATCTCTATGTCTCTTTCAGCCATCCTTTTTCTGGCTTGAGCTCGAGTGTAGTATTTGCGTGAGAGCCTCAGTGTGAAAGCCGAAAGTTATCGGGGTGAAGAATCCGCACTGGTAAGCTCCACTTGTACACTTCCTCCTTCTTCTATTCTTCTTCCGGGCAGCTTCTTCTCTACCCCTTGCTGTTGTGTGTTTTTGGGTTTTTTTTTTGGTTGTTCTATGGTGTATTTTGTGGCTGTTTTTGGATTTTTTTCTAATGTAACAGTGGCTGTTTTTTGGTGTATTTTGTTGCTGAATTTGTAGTGTATTTGTGGATGTAACAGGATTTTTGGGGCTGTTTTATGTGTGATTTGAGGGCTGAATTTTTTGTGTTTGAAGGCTGAATTTTTTTGTGTTTGAAGGCTGTTCTGGTGTGATTTATATGGCTGTTCTAGTGTGATTTATATGGCTGTTTTGATTTGCTTTTGGTGGCTGAAATTTTTTGTCTTTGTTTGATGAATGAAACAGTGTTCTTATAGGACTTTTTCTAGGGTTTTTTGGTTTGAATTTTGTCCTTGTTGCTTGTAGGTGAAGGGTTGGAGGAAAGGAGACAACATCTGAATGCTGCTGTAGTGGAGGAAGTGGAGCAGAGGTTGTGTGCTGCAGACCTGCTGTTGGTGGTTGCATGCTTGCTGAATTTTGTGCCTTGTGCTGCTGTATTGTGCATTTTGTGTGGTTGTGTTGTACATTTTTTGTGGTTGTAACATAAACAATTATTTGGAATAAAGTTGGATATTTGAAATGTGATTATAATTGGAAATTGAAGCTTAATATTTGAAATGAGAACTTTAAATTAGAAATTAAATATAAACTTGAATTAGAAGTGAATTAAAAAAAAGGAATTAAACTTAAAATTGAAAATAACTTAGAAACTAAATAATTAAACTTGGAATTAAAATTGACTTAGAACTAAAGAAATAATTTTGGAGTTTATAAAATAAATACATGAATTAAAAATTATAAATAGAAATTGACATTAAATTTAGAAATAACAACTTGAAAATGAAATAAAATTAAAAATTGAAGAATAGAAAATAAATTCAAAAATAAAAACTTGAAAATGAAATAAAAATTAATTTAGAAATGAGGACTTGAAAATGAATAGAAATAACAAATAAGTTTTTAGAAAAAATTTGAAAGTGAACTAAAAAATTAGAGGTAGAAATTGAAATAAAATTTTAAAATAGGAACTTGAAAATAGAAACGAAAATAGAAATTAAAATTAAAAAACACAAAAATGAATTAAAAAGCTATAAATGAGAAATAGAAATTAAAATAAAATGGAAGCTTATAAGTGAAAAGAAATTAAGAATTAAAATTATAAATAACTAGAAAATGAGAAGAAAGCAACAGAAAATAAATCTGGAATTTCCCTGCTAAATGCGATGAATGTATTATGCGAGCAGTTAGGGGTAAAATTTGGGGTGTGACAACAGGCATTGTTTCAAATTCCCAAACACTGGTGAAATAAGGATGATAATCCCTCGCTAACCCCGTTGAGCCTTGAAGTAGGAGTTTTCTTCTTTTTTTTAAATGCAAAAACCCTTAATTTCAAACCTGGGGAAAGGTAGTCGGTTCAGTTAATCTGGTTGCATTCAATATTCAAGAGATTCAGTCCATCATTCAAGAAGGATCAACTATATACTTTCCTCCGCACATCAAAGAAGTCGTGAAGGGTCAAAAAGTTTGTAGTATTCGTTTCTTATTCTCCAACAAAATGGCAGTCACAATCGTTCAACAAAAGAATGAAGAAAGGAAAAGAAATATAAAGAAAAAGGTCGCTAAGTCAAAAACCAGAAAAATACGACTTAGGCGAAAATTAATGAAGTCATTAAATCCTCAACAAAGCAAGGTGGCTGCCATCACTTTTAAATCTTGATCCTTACACCGTCAAAGACTTTCAAGATCTGAGTGCGTATGTCAAATTAATTGAACGTAGGATTGGAGTTCATCACGAAGATGGGTGGGTACAAATAAATTTTGAGCCTTTATCCTTTGTTTCATAAACCGTGAACCAAACCACGTTACAACCCTTAAAAGACCTAATTGAGGCATGGTGTATTTTGAGAGCATACTACAACAAGGTTGTGTTAACCTGACTCCTAACGATCTTTGCTAATCATTTGTATTGATCACTTCATCTGCGATTCCATAAATGGCTAGATCCACTTTCTTGTTTTAATCAACTCCACTGTATCACTATCATACAATAAATTGTGATTTCAAAAACTTGCATAAATGTTGCATTAAAATTGCCAATTTTAAATGAATAATGTTTATTTGCAAGTCAATTTAGCGTCAAGGGAATCCCAACGAATGCATCCAGTTGGGAAATTCGACTTGGTAAGAGAAGCCCAACCAGGGGCAACCACTTCAAGAATCAGCCAATCTAAATCAATCTCTTTAAGAGTCAGCTACCCAGAGGTTGAACCTTTTCTCAAGACTCGGACTAGAGTGAGCTATCACAAACGGTTCAAGAGTTCGATTGCCAGTCAAATCTAAAGTTTCCCATCCCAGGAATTGGGTAACCAGGGGAAAATCTCAAACATTCAAGCACTGGGGAAACCATTTCAAAACCATGTTATGGCAGGTTGGTCCAAACCTTCGCAAAGGGAAAATTTCAAAAAACCATTGATTCAGGGGCAAGATGAATCACACGGGGCAAATCCTCTCCATGCCTTCAAGTTGATCAAGCAGGCCTTATGCGACAACAAACTTCGAGTTCAAGACGGGTGTCGGGAATCATTTTTGTCCCCTTTAAAAGAGTCGTCTTCCAAGAACTTTTTCATCCAATACCCATCCAGGGGCATATTCGGGAACCTTTGAGTCAGTGCATAAGTCATTCTCAGGTGTTAGTCATGTCTCTTCGCTCTTAGCGTTAAACCTTGTTGTTGTCTTATTCATTGAGCATCTACCCGCAGTAGAAAAGAGTCATATCTTACAAAACAAGTCTACTATGACATGCAACCTTTTAAGTCCAATTGTCATTGGCACGAGGCCGTTAAGTTGGTCGTGAAACCCTTCTGATTACAGTTTAAGTCCATTTGATTTGGCACATACCTGTGTTTTCCTGATGGTTCCTGAAGGTCTTCTTTTGACTCTTCGTTTAAGGAATTTCCAGAGGTTGGATGTTTTGAGCTCCAACATTTCTTTATTTCTTCATCTGGTCGCTTGGAGTCGTTGATCTATATTTAAGTACGTTGCTTTCTACTCCCAGTATCAGTTGGTCGCGTAGAGCCACTGCCCAAACATTGTGTTCGTCTTCTTTATCCTCAGTATCAACAGTTACACTTGAACCTGTTGATTTATCACTTTGGATTGTTTTATTTCCTCAATCGCCGTGTTGAGTTGTTTTCCCGACCGCCGTGTCGATGTTATATTCGTTATTTCCTCAACCACCGAGTTGATTTGTTTTCCCGACCGCCGAGTCGATGTCTGTTTTATTTCCTCAGCCGCTGTGTTGAGTTTGCTTTCCCGACCGTCGTGTCGATGTCTGTTATTTATTTCCTCAGCCGCCGTGTTGAGTATGTTTTCTTGACCGCCGTGTCGATGTTTGTTATTTATTTCCTCAGTCGCCGCATTGAGTTTGTTTTCCCGACCGTCTTGTCGATGTCATTTTCGTTACTTCCTCAATCGCCGTGTTGAGTTGTCTTCCCGACCGCCGAGTCGATGTCCTTTAGTTATTTCTTCAATCGCCATGTTGAATTGTTTTCCCGACCGCCGAGTCGATGCCTTTTAAGTTATTTCCTCAGCCGTCGTGTGGAGTTTGCTTTCCCGACCGCCGTGTCGATGTCTGTTATTTATTTCCTCAACCGCCGTGTTGAGTTTGTTTTCCCGACCGCCGTGTCGATGTCTGTTATTTATTTCCTCAATCACTGTGTTGAGTTTGTTTTCCCGACTTTCGTGTCGATGTCTGTTTTATTTCCTCAGCCGCCATGTTGAGTTTGCTTTCCCGACCTCCGTGTCGATGTCTGTTATTTATTTCCTCAGCCTCCGTGTTGAGTTTGTTTTCCTGACCGCTGTGTCGATGTCTGTTATTTATTTCCTCAGCCGTCGCGTTGTGTTTTTTTTCCCGACCGCCGTGTCGATGTCTGTTATTTATTTCCTCAGCCGTCGCGTTGAGTTTGTTTTCCCGACTGCCGTGTCGATGTCTGTTATTTATTTCCTCAACCGCCGTGTTGAATTGCTTTCCCGACCGCCGAGTCGATGCCTTTTAAGTTATTTCCTCAACCGCCGTGTTGAGTTTGTTTTCCCGAGCGCCGTGTCGATGTCTGTTATTTATTTCCTCAATCGCCGTGTTGAGTTTGTTTTCCCGACTGTCGTGTCGATGTCTTTTTTATTTCCTCAACCGCCGTGTTGAGTTTGCTTTTTCGACTGTCGTATCCATGTCTGTTATTTATTTCCTCATCCGTCGTGTTGAGTTTGTTTTCCCGACCGCCGTGTCGATGTCTGTTATTTATTTCCTAAGCCGCCGCGTTGAGTTTGTTTTCTCGACCGCCGTATCGATGTCTGCTATTTATTTCCTTAACCGCCGTGTTGAATTGATTTCCCGACCGCCGAGTCGATGCCTTTTAAGTTATTTCCTCAACCGCCAAGTTGGCTGGTTTTCCCAACCGCTGAGTCGACGTCATTTCAACTACCTTTCTTAATCGTCGAGTTGATATATTGGGATCCCCAGCAGTCACACTTGAACATGTTGATTGATCACTTTGGATACTTTGAATATTTCAGTTTTCCTCAATCGCTGAATTGACTTGTTTTCTCGACCGCCGAGTCGATGTCGATTTAGTTACTTCTCAACCCCCGGGTTGATGTGTCTCTTGACCCCCGATCTGTTTTCCCTCAGTTTTCTCAACCCCCGAGTTGATGTCTGTTTTGTTCAACCCCCGAGTTGATGTCTGTTTTTGTCTGACCTCCGAGTTGGTATTTGTCTGACCCCCAAGTTGGTATTTGTTTGACCCCGAGTCATTATTCTTGTCTTTTTGTTTTCGATCCTTGAATCGATTATCCTTTCAACCCCGAGTTGATATGTCATCCCCGACATATGTTATCCCCAGTGAGTCTTCACCCTCAGTTTTTGTGGATCACCATTAACATATTCAGCATATTCATCATTAAAAAAATCAGCATGTTAAGGTTTATTGCATCTCGCACATCATATCCCCAGCAAAACAAAGAGTCTCTCATGAACTCGTGATATTGCATATCATTGCATTTCATCTGCATTCGGTCAAAATTTTAGGTATTTTAATATTTAATCCTCTTCTACCTCGAATGCTCAAAAGTCTTTGTTATTCATACATTCAGGTTCAAGATGATTAAATAGGGGCAGCTGTCACACCCTAAATTTTGACCACCCTTTTTATTTTTATTCATCTGACGCATTTTATCGCAACATCGATAGTCAATCATTTCTTTACATTTTTAAGTCAAACATCTTCATAATCACGCGTTTTTTTATTATTATTTAATTTCACCATTTCAATGTTACTTTTAATTTTAATCTTGATTGTTAGGATTTACTTCGATTTAAAATTATGTTTGTCTCGTTTTAATCTCTTTTTATTTTAATTGTTTTTAAGTTAAGTATTTATTTTAGATTATTTAAAATTAGATTAACTAAATTTCTACTCTAGTTCAATTTTAATTTTATTTTATTTTTATTTAATTATGTTAACTAATTTCAGTTTAGTTTAATTTTAATTTAATCTTTTGATTTATATTAGTTTAATTTTTATTTTTCATTTAAGTTATCTCTTATTTAAGTTTAGTTTAATTTAGATTATCTTTATTTAAGTTTATTGTTTCTAATTAACTAATTTGAATTTACTAAATTCTTTTTCCTTTAAAAACTATATAACTAAAAAAATATAGTATTTGGTTTTCATTCTTGTTTCAAGTACACGACAATCCAAAACACAGTAGACTCCATGACTCTCCTGCGCAAAAAAAAAAATGGTACCAGCATGTACACTCTGCATCCTCACCATAGCAAGCAACAGTGACATTTCACCAATTTAACAACATTCAAACCTGCATCAAGAGACCATAAAAAAGAACTTTTCAGCAAAGTAAAAAGAAAAAAAAAAGAAGAGAAAAGGTTTTGATTCAAAAAAGAACACACTGATATAAGGGGGTGTTCCTCTTCATTAGCAAGGGACCATTCATAACTCATTAAAAAACAACAATAAGAATAAAAAAAACTTACAACAACAAAACCTTGACCTCTAACCACTCATCAACGTGAAGCCGTCACCCTTCCTCCTCCATTAAATCAACTCGTTCAAACCATTCATCTGCAACCTCACCTTCAAACATCACTACCACCACCAACACATTCAAGTTCCTTCACCGAGTCGCACCTCAACCAACACAACAACAACAACATAAATCGTGAAATCACAGAAAATGCGAAAAACCTCAACGCCACCACCACACACCATCGTACCTGCAAAAAAAACAACAACCTATCCGCCCTAACAATCAAAACCACTGCGGAAGCCACGACGGAATCCATTGTCGCACCGATTAAAACAAGGAGACATCCGAACACAAGCTTTTTCCGCCGAACACAACAGAAAAACAACCATCGAACACGGACCTTCCGATGACAACCAAAAACCTGAAATCGTAAGCAGGAGTCAGATCCGCGAGAGAGGTTAAGAGTTTGTGAAAATAGAACGAAAGTTGGAAGGAGATGTGAAACAAAGAAAGACGGCGGGATATCGGAGAGAGGGCGAGTTGTCGCCGCCGTTGGGGAAGGATGGTGTTCCTAGGTTGTGTTTGTTGACTGAGGAAAGATACGATTCGTTTTGTTTATCTGTTGATGACTTAACCTTTTTTTTATTTTTCTTACAAATCTGATAATTTTCTTTTACTAATTTATTTATTATATTTTATAGCTGGATCTATTTTGTCATAGTTGTTGTATGGGCTCTTTTTCTTTAAAAAAAACCAATTGGATTTGCTAATCAGTTTTCCCATTTCCTGTTGCACCTCCCGCTGCTAGCTAATTGATTTATTTCCATGTTTATTAATTTTTTTTATTTCTTAACTAATATTTGTTTAATTTTTAGATTTTTTTTTGTTAAATTTTGGGAATTAAGTTTTAGTAGGTTTACTTAGATATTTGGTAGAACTTTGGTGGTTAAACTTATGAGTAAATGTTATTTGAACTTTAAATGTGTTATATATCTGATTTTGATTAGAATTTCAATTGACCTTTTTGTGTTAAGTTCTTTCTAACTTTGTTGTTTATTTCCTGGAACTTAGATTGAATTGACCTTGTGATTTGTGATATTAAGAACTTGGGGATTTAAGTTGGTTGGATTGATAGTGTGAAGCTCATGATAAGTATTTTTTGGTTTTCTTTTTGTGCATGTTAAAGAGGCAACAGACCTTCTCCGTTAGGTACCGCTAAAATTCGATTTTATCTCTTTTGTGTCTTATCATAGTCTTGATGCCACGTTTGCGTTTGTCTGATTATTTGTACCTCACCACTGTTTCTAAAACATCTAAACAAATGCAAATACTTAATTCACATATTAAATAGCGGAGGAACTGAATTCTGGAGTCCAGCATTCCACGGGTTCTTGAATTGAATTACTCTTGAGGCTAGCCCTCGGGTTGTAATTCATTCGCCCTCTCGTTCCTAAAATACCGAAAATCTCTCAATTAATTATACGAAAGAACTGAACTTCGGAATCTAGCATTTCGCGGGTTCTTTAATGAACCACTCTTGAGGTTAGCCTTCGAGTTGTATTTCATTTACTCCTTCATATCTAAAACATTAAACCCTAAGTCACCTAAAACACCATAATCTTATCTTTTTCTTTTATTAAAACATGCATCACAATTAATTAACGAGGAACTGGATTCGGAATCTAGCATTTCGCGGGTTCTTTATTGAACCACTCTTGAGGCTAGCCTTCGAGTTGTGTTTCATTTACTCCTTTGTTTCTAAAACATTAAACCCTAATGCATCCAAAACAATCGCAAAACATCTAAATCGTAAATAAAAATCGCGAAAGAACTAAACTCCGGAGTCTAGCATTCCTCGGGTTTTTGAATTGAATTACTCTTGAGGCTAGCCCTCGAGTTGTAATTCATTCTCCCTTTCGTGTTCAAAATATCTAAACCTCAAATTAAAATCATGAAAGAACTAAACTCGGGAATCTAGCATTCCTCGGGTTTTTGAATTGAATTACTCTTGAGGCTAGCCCTTGAGTTGTACTTCGTTCGCCCTTTCGTATTAATAGAATACGACTTAAAACTTACAAACAAATACAAATCATTTTATAATTAATCAACGAAGAACTGAACTCAGGAGTCTAGTATTCCTCGGGTTCTTGAATGAAATCACTCATGGGCTAGCCCCACGCGTTGTGGTTCATTCGTCCTTTCATTTTAAAACACCTTAACAAAGGTCAAACATTTTTTCTCTAAACGAACATTGTTTAAATCTTTCTATCTCGCAAACAAGCCAACGCTTCAGCCTCCACCGCGAGTAAAAGTCAACGCTTAGCAGATTAGAAAGCGTTTTCAAACAATTGTTCATTAAAAAACACAAATCGTAGTTGCACGGACTACGAAGCTCTGACTTTCCCATTGCACAAGGGAATACGTAGGCACAGGGATTTTAATCCTTCGCGAGCACAATAATAAAAAATTTAATATTTTCTCCGTCATAATAATGAATAATAATAATAACATTCATTTCTCTTTTAACAAACATTTAGAAGACAAAGACATTAATCAACATTTAATCGCATAGTTAGACTAAGAGGTTCCCGTTGAGTACAACGGACGTGAGAGGAGCTAATACCTTCCCCTTGCGTAACCGACTCCCGAACTTAGAATTTGGTTTCGTAAACCATTTCTTATCCTTCCTTTAGGTTGTATATATATCTCTCTTTTCTCTCGTAGAATAAATAGAATTAAGTGGCGACTCTGTTGTTCTTTCTGCGTCCCATCGTGAGGATCGTATTTTTTTCGAGGTACGACAAATACCCTCCACCTTTGGAGAGTCGGGTATTCAATTCTAATCACTCAATTCTTTCTCACACTTTAGTTTGTCTCACACTAAAACTTACTTGTGCGTCAGAGTACCTTGCAGGTACATCACTCTCTCTCCTACAAACATCATCCGTCCTAGCTGAAGACCACGAGGACCTGTCCAAATTATTTTTGTACAAAAATATTACAAAAATTTTCAGATTACATCTAGAGTGAACCATCAATTAAGTGGTTTATAGATGGACCATTTTTGTATACCATAAGATATATTTAAAGGGTCCAGATGAGTTATAAAAAAAAATGAACATTGTAACTTTACTCACATAATCCCTTACCCAACCATTTCTCTCTCCTCTTTTCATATTTTCCACTTCTTTTAAGAAAACCTCTCTTTTTCCAAAATTTATCTCTCCTTTCTTAACTTGATGCACGAGACCTTCCACTGTTATATTTTTAATTTGTGAATGGTAGAATATGGCATCATAAATCATAATATGAAGGGAGGTTGCCATTATTTTTCATAATCACCTTTAATTATTCTTAAAAATTAATACATTAATTAGAATAATGGTTCATGAACAAATTCAGATTCACTCATTAGAGCCTTTAATTACTCTTTGAAATTAACACAGTAACAAGGAATAATTGACTATTTGTTGGGGTGTTCTAGGCTCTTTGTTAGGGTGTTTGTCTTTTTTACAATTGGGGTGTAAATGCCTGTTCTTTGCCACTCTATATTGTTACTGTTATTTTGGATCATACTGATCCTTCTTTAATGAAGTTTTTATTGATTATAAAAAAAAGGAATAATTGACCATGCAATAAATTGGAGTCACTCATAATGGCCTTCAATTATAATTGTAAATGTGAGTGTTGAAAAATTAATTATCAACGTAAAGAAAAGTTAATATAAGTATTATCTGATAACGAAGAAAAATAAACAATTGTGGCTATAATTTAGGATGAAAGGTATTAAAACTTAATACACTAATAATGAGCATTGAAATTTTGTGGATTTACTTAATCTAACGGTCATAATTAGTGATATATGTGAGGGATTTAAATGCATCTTCACCCTAGAAGTCACTATTTTTTCTTATTCGTTTTTTCTAAATTAAAAACTAATTTTAACGTCCTATAACATAAATATATATTATTGAAGATCAAAACATAATCGAAATTGTAATTTTTTTTTAAAGTTATATCTCAAAAATAATTTTATAAAAAAACTATTTGAAATAGCTTCAAAATTAAGTGATGTTTTGAAATTTTGATATTAAAAAAAAGTTTAAAAAAATAATGAAAAATCTAAAATAATATTTTAAGAATAACTATTTAAACTAAATTTTCATTTAACACTTTTATAAGAAAAATTATTTTTAAAACAACCCAAACAAACGGACCCTAAATAACATTGTTTTAAAAGGGAGACCAATTTTCCGCACTATATCCTTCTCTATATTAAGGGTGTTTTTGGTGGCGAGAAGAAAGTATGAAGAGAGGAATAAATGAGAGAGAGTGTGAAAAGTGAAAGGGTGTAGATTTGATATATTGTTTGGTTTAAGAGAAAGATAGGTGAAATGGAAAAGAAAGAAGCGTGTTGAACTTTAAAAAAGACCATAATGAGGATACTACAAATATATAATTTTGTTATATTTAAATTTAATTTTTATAATAAGGTGAATGTAGATTTTTTTTTAATTAAATTATTATTTTACACATTAATTAAATTATTTATTTACTTTATTAACTAATTGTTTTAAAAGTATTTAAACTAAATCAAGTTATGAGACTATGATTAAAGTTTTATAAAATTATGTTATTATGATTCAACTCAGTAAAATAATAAAATTTGCTTTTCATTGATATTTTATTAGTTGAGATAAAATTGAGAAAGACTAAAATTGTAGCATTTTTCTTTCTTTCTCTGCAGTTTCTTCGCACACGAGGAGAGAAAGGATTTACATGTGGGGTCACTTAATTCTAATCTCTCTTCTCTACTTCTTTGCAAACCAAATAACATTGATTTGACACTTCTTCTCATACTCTCTTCTCTCTTCACAACTTCTTTAGTCTCTTTCTCTTTGTTAACAATCAGAACCTTCCCAACTTCTTTCGTCTCTTTCTCTTTGGAACAATCAGACCCTAAAGAAGGAGTGATATTTGAACTCCTAAATTTAACAGCGTATAGCTACAATGTATGAAAAATAGATATGAAACAAGTTTTAATTTAACTACAGAAATGAAAAAAAAATCCCGTAAAAAAATGAAAAGAACAAATTTGTTAATTTAACTTGACAATGGTAAATAGCACTAACTCTAAAACAAAAATAGTTTTAAAATAGTGAAATATCCATACTAAATACGAACCTGATAATGGTATATGTACAGTATTTGTAGTATCAATACTCGTTTCGGACGTGCCAATCAACTTGAGTTGAAATCAAGCATATGGTCTTGGTATATTACAAGTCAGCGTATGGTAAGGGGGAGAAAAATAGATAAATCAGAGAGGGATATTGTATTATGAAGAAAAGTAAATCATCCAAAGCTCTCCCATGACAAATTCTTCAATTCTTTCAACTTTATCCTTCCTCTTTTTCTAACACTCAAACAAAGTCTAAGGGTGAGATTGAAAAGAGCATAATTTTAAACATTCTTGTACAGTAATTGATATTTTGGTATCCTTTCAGGTGGGAGAGGACATTTCACAATGAGCTTTCCATTCATTGCTCCTCTAAATATTGTCTGTAAAAAAGTAAAAAAAGTAAAAAATGTAAAAACAGTTTCATCAATATTCAAAACAAATACTTGGAAGCATACATTTCTGGATATTCTAATTTCTTAAATTATCTTCGGTAAACAAGGATGTGTACCTCTACCACATCAACCAAGTCTTGCTTTTTGTGAAAAGCGCCGATCCATTTAGTATGATCATCAGTGCTGCATAAAGTACAATACATGTTTATCAAAAGTTATTATATATAATCTATAACCTATATAACATTAGATGATTTAAACCCACCCATACAATACATGTTTATCAAGCTCAGACAACATCAAAGGCAAAAAAGAACATCTTAGTACACAACACGCATACACAATCAATGAACCACACACTATGACATGCACCTAAAATGACAGTCATGACCCCCACATTGAGCTCAATTCACACAATTCCAGCTTCTAGAAGGTTGTAGAAGCTAAGAGAATAAAATTTAATTGGGATATTCCCTTAATTTTAGGGAACTTTTTGTTATACGGAGGGAGAGGAAGTTGAGATTCGTTAAGAAAGTTTGTTAAGAGTCACTTAGGAGGGTCACTCTAGTTTAGGAGCAATTCTGCTATGGTCTAAGAGTTCTTGCAAATCTCCTGTCTTTTTTGCTGTTAGTTTCCCCCATTGTAAGAGCTTTTAGCTCAATCAACAGCAACAATTAAGCCCCATCGCACTAAGTAGAAGTTTCAAGCTCAATCCATAAATATTATTGTTTACCTTGTTTTTCTCAAGTTTTATCATAACACAGCATGGACACGTCGTTTAGCCTCTAATTTAAAATTTTAAAAAATATATATATATATATATATATATAGGACACCAACAATAATTACTTTTATTAATTTATTATAATTAAATAAAATACAATCATTATCTATAAAAAAAAACTAAATATGAGTGTGCGCGCACATCTACAAAAAGTTATTAAACAAAATATGATTGTTTTTCATATGCATTCATCTATCAACGGTATTTAAAAGTTAAAACTAATGTAATCAAATTTAATGCCTTTAACCTTGTTTGACTTCTTCTGATGGCAGTTATAGGCAGTTATGAGAAGTTATTATGGCAGTTATATTATTTAGGAATAAATAGGGAAATAATAGGAGAAACTGGGGGATGAATAATTACCGAATGGTTTTGGGTGGGAGAGACAGATCTCTAATTCTTTGAGGGAGAAACTAATAAATATATGTGTGTATTATTATGTATTCTCTATAGTGTTTTAATTATGTGTATGTTGTTAACATATTCGGCCATAAATTAAAGTTAGTTTCTACCATAAATTTGTATTTTGGTACCGGTTTCTATCATTGATATCAGAGCAGTAAGATCCGGGCAGATTAGATGGTTTCCACGCGATACATGGAGGCACTCATGGAAATTCTAGTTTGAGGGACTGTTATCTATGAGGGAAAATTTGGAAAGAGCCTTGATCAAGATAGGCTAGAACGGTTGGAAACTCGAAGGCAAATGAATGAAATTGAGGAAACCGATCAATTATTGAATGTACTACCAAGTCCATTTTACAACTGCAGTGGCAGAAGTAATGCAAGCGGTCAAAATCATGCAGTGAATGAAAATGAAATTAGAAACTCACTGGATTTGCAAAACATAGAGGAGAGATGGCAGAAATTGAAAATCCAGATTTTGAAGCCATTTGGACACTAGTTGCAATTATCATGGATCAATATCCTTCATTTCACTCACCTTGAGGACAAAGTTATTCTTTTGGGGGGAGTATTATTAGACTTCTTCTAATGGGAGTTATGATAAATTATTATGGTAGTTATATTATTTAGGAGTAAATAGGGAAAAAATAGGAGAAACCGAGGATTGATAGTTGTTGATATATATATATATATGTAAATATATATACAGTGTTAAGAATATTTGTATATAGAATAATCTCACATCGACTATATCATGTAATTAGTTGTAATCTATCTATATATAATAATGTCTCCGTAGTGTTTTTCGAACACACGGTTTAATCTAAATGTCTCTTAATCTCGCTTATTTCAACATGGTATCTAGAGCCTGCTAAGAGGTAATTTTTTCTACGTTGTGCTTTACCCGGTTGACCCATTGTCTTCCGGTGAAAATGTTTTTTTGCAAATCGTGTTGTCACTCCGGTTTGCCTCTCATTTTTCAATATTCTCCGGTAATCACCCTGCTGCCGCCACTGCCGCCGTTACTATTCCGGCAAAACTTCCGACGACGTTTCGGAAAACCGTTCTCACCATTCAACTCGCCGTCCTCCGATCCGGCCGTCGCCCTTTTCTTTCGCTGCTGCCCCGCGTGTCCGGTGTCTGATTCCGACCATTTTTCCGCCGTTCTACTCGCCTCTCCCTATCCGTTTCAGATCCGGCTTCTGTTTTACTTTCCGAACCACGGAAAACGGTGCTCCAGTGCAAACAGCCCCGATTTCACTCCGTTTTTTGTGTCACTAAGCCATGGGAGACACTGATTATGTCTCGTTTACTAAAGTTCCACTTATCCCATGTGAAAAACTAACCGGATCAACAAATTATAACATATGGGCTCGTGCTATCGATATGTGGTTTCATGGTCAGGGATATGAAGATCACCTAACCACAAAATTGACTAATGTTGCCACCGCCAAACTCGCTAAATGGAAGAAAACTAATGCCTCTCTGCTTACCGTGTTATGGTTCTCCATAGCACCTAATCTCCAAGCGCAATATCAAGCATTTTCCACTCGCAATGAGGTTTGGGAAAAGGCCAAGAAAGTCTTCTCCAACGACGTTCATTGTCTATATAGTGTCATCCTCAAACTCGACACACTGAAGTTAGAGAATATGGATATGCAAACCTATCTGAGTAAGCTTGATGCCTTGAAAGCTAGTTACGCAACCCTCATGTCGTACGCAAAAGATGCAACAGCTCATGCCGAACAACAAAGTAAATTTTTCATGGTCATGGCACTTAAAGGACTACCATCCGAACTCGACTCCGTTCGTAACCAGATTTTATCAGGTACTACTGTTCCTAACTATGATGCAGTTAATGAACAATTGTTGCGCTTGGCTACACCTCATGCGTTTGGTCCAGTTACCCCTCCATCTATTGTTGCTCCGACATCAGGTGACACTGCTGCCCTCGCATCTCTTGGCAACAATCAGAATCGCCCTCGAGGAGGGTTATCCAACTCCAAACCTCGTCCCAAGTGTGACCATTGTAACCGGCTTGGGCATACTATCGACCGTTGTTGGAGGTTACATGGCAAACCCCTACGTCAGGTAAATGCAGCTCAAAGTGATAACTCAGATACTATGCAGACTTCACCTTCTATTCAGAACCCTACGCCAAGCTACGAGGATTTCTCAGGTGGTGTCAGACTAATCAGACCTCTGGTTCCACGACTTCGATTGCACACACTTGGTCATTGGGTCCTCGATTCTGGTGCGTCTGATCATGTTACTGCTAATAAAGGTCTTTTTTCTTCCCTCTCTACCTCTGGTTTCTTACCCACTATAACCGCCGCAAATGGTTCTCAAACCCGATCCCAAGGGATTGGTACTGTTCAAATTTTACCATCTCTCTGTTACTTCTGTTCTATATGTACCTAATTGTCCATTTAATTTGTTGTCAGTCAGTCGTTTAACCCGTTCCCTTAATTGTTCTATCACCTTTACTAATAGTAATGTCACTTTGCAGGGCAGGATCAGAGTTCGGGACAGACGATTGGTGTCGGATGTGAGTCTCTTCGTCATCTACCACATGCTCCACCATAGATTCTCCTCTCATTATACATGCGCAGTTAGGTCATCCAGGTCTTCCCAAGCGACAAAAGTTGGTGCTCAGTTTAACTAAATTATCCACTTTACATTGTGAGTCTTGTCAGTTAGGGAAACATACTCGTAGTCAATTTCCCGATCAAGTCAATAAACGGGTTGCGTCCCCTTTTGCTTTAGTTCACTCCGATGTTTGGGGTCCCTCGCGTACTGTGTCTACTTTTGAGTCTAGGTATTTTGTAACTTTTATTGATGATTTTTCACGTTGCACATGGCTATTTTTAATGAAGAACAGATCTAAATTGTTTTCCATTTTTGAAAAATTTTATCGAGAAATAAGAACCCAATTTGGTTTGCCTATTCGTACCTTAAGAAGTGACAGTGCACGTGAGTATTTATCCCAACAATTTCAAACTTTTATGTCATCCAATGGTATTTTGCACCAAACATCTTGCCCTCATACACCGCAACAAAACGGGATAGCCGAACGCAAAAATCGGCACCTCGTAGAAACCACTCGGACCTTACTTCTCCATGGTAATGTTCCTCTCCGATTTTGGGGTGATGCGGTGCTCACAGCATATTCCCTCATAAATCGCATGCCCTCATCTGTCCTTAATAATAAAATCCCTTATTCAATCCTATTTCCAAACTCTCCACTTCACCCAATTCCTCCTCGAGTCTTCGGGTTTACGTGTTTTGTACACAATCTCTCTCCTGGTCTTGATAAACTATCAGCTTGATCACTAAAGTGTGTCTTTCTTGGCTATCATCGATCCCAAAAGGGTTATCGTTGCTACTCTCATACTCTACAACGATACCTCGTATCCGCCGATGTTACGTTCTTCGAGTCTGTTCCATATTTCGAGTCCAGCCAAGTGACTACGGAACCTCTACGGGAAAGTATTCCCACACCTCCTTCGGGCGTCCCATCTATCATTATTCCCCATCATTCTAGGGAACCTGATCCACTAGATACCCCTACGGTTGACCCTATCACTCCTCGCCCACTTCAAACATATCAGCGTCGTCACCCAACGTCCGTTGTACCTGTCCCTGAAGTCGTACCTGTCTCTGAAGTCGTACATGTCCATGAGGTCAATACAGACTCTCCTCCGACGCTCTCGCCATCACCGGATCTGATCCTGCAACCTGAGTCTGATCTTCCGATTGCCCTTCGAAAAGGTATACGTCAAACACGAAATCCCTCCACATTATAATGATTTATGTTATCATCGTGTTTCCCTTTTGCAGTATACTTGTTTGTCTTCCTTGTCTTCTATTTTTATTCCTAAAACTCCAGGTGAAGCATTATCTCACCCTGAGTGGAGGCAAGCAATGATTGATGAAATGTGTGCTCTTCAAAGCAGTGGTACCTGGGAACTGGTTCCTCTACCCCATGGGAAATCTTTAGTAGGTTGTCGTTGGCTTTATACAGTGAAGGTTGGTCCAGATGGTAAGATTGATCGATTTAAAGCTCGCTTGGTAGCCAAAGGATACACTCAGATTTTTGGGTTGGATTATAGTGATACCTTTTCGCCTGTAGCCAAGATGGCATCTGTTAGACTTCTTCTAGCCATTGCAGCCATTCAACATTGGCCTCTTCATCAACTTGACATCAAAAATGCATTCTTACATGGTGATCTTGAAGAGGAAGTATATATGGAGCAACCACCTGGGTTTGTTGCTCAGGGGGAGTCATCTAGTATGGTTTGTAGTCTACACAGGTCTTTTTATGGTCTTAAGCAATCTCCGAGAGCTTGGTTTGCCAGATTCAGCACTGTAGTACAACAGTTTGGTATGGTCCGTAGTGAAGTTGACCATTCTATTTTTTATCGTCACTCACCCCAAGGGTGTATTTATCTTATTGTGTATGTAGATGACATTGTCATAACTGGTAGTGATCAACAGGGAATACTCCAGTTGAAACAACATCTCTCGAAACAATTTCAGACAAAAGATCTTGGTAAACTCCGTTATTTCTTATGTATTGAAGTAGCCCAATCTAAAGATGGTTTAGTGATTTCTCAGCGGAAATATGCTTTGGATATTTTGGAAGAAACAGGTTTGTTAAATGTTAAACCAGCCGATACTCCTATGGATCCAAGTGTCAAACTACTACCTAATCAGGGGGAGCCTCTATCTGACTCAGGAAGGTATAGGAGATTGGTTGGAAAGTTGAATTATCTCACAGTCACTCGTCCGGACATTTCTTTTGCAGTTAGTGTGGTAAATCAGTTCTTAAATTCCCCTTGTCAGGAACACATGGATGCTGTTATCCGGATTCTGAGATACATCAAATGTGCTCCAGGAAAAGGTCTTGTGTATGAGGATAAAGGACATACCCAGATAGTTGGATACTCCGATGCTGATTGGGCAGGGTCACCTACTGACAGACGATCCACCTCTGAATATTGTGTACTTGTTGGAGGAAACCTTATATCCTGGAAAAGTAAGAAACAAGATGTTGTTGCAAAATCAAGCGCCGAGGCAGAGTATAGGGCCATGGCAATGGCAACATGTGAACTTATTTGGTTTAAACAGTTGCTCAAAGAACTTCAAATTGAAGAAGCAAGACCAATGACATTTATTTGTGATAATCAAGCTGCATTGCACATTGCTTCAAATTCAGTCTTCCATGAGAGGACCAAACATATTGAGATAGACGGTCACTTTGCCAGAGAGAAAATCGAGTCAGGCGACATCGTCACAAGCTCTCTAATAATGTCTTCGTAGTGATCTATCTATATATAATAATGTCTCCGTAGTGCTTTTCAAACACACGGTTTAATCTAAATGTCTCTTAGTCTCGCTTATTTCAACAATAATAATTGAATGCCTTTGGGGGAGAGAGACCAAGCTCTCTAATTTTTTTGAGGGAGAGGCCAAGACTCTCAAATTCTTGGATTACTTTATTTGTGTATTATGTATTCTCTATACTGTTTGTAATTATGTTTCTGTAGTAAATATATTCTGCCATAAATAAAAGTCTGTTTCTACCATTAATTTGTATTTTGGTACCGATTTCTATCAAACCTCTACATTGATCATTGTTTTGTCACATCTTAACTCTCGTAGAAGTGTCTAGTTAGTATTTAAGATGTGTCAAAGTAAAAATAAATTAAAGAATTGGGACACTTGTATGAGTTATTGGAAACGTGTTGTACACCAAACATCAGAGGTGTTGGTGCTTCGTAGTACAGGTATAATAGGATTCTCAAGTCCTAACTTCTAAATCAAAAAGAGAAAATGGAACGGGATGGTTTAGTTGATTAAGTTCATAATATAAGCAAACTAGCCTTAACATGGATATATCTATATATCTATGTTGTTAATCTCAAAAGCATCGCATAGCACCGACCCCTAAAATAATATAGCAGGATAGATTTTATTGCAAAGACTAAAATCAGTGCGCAAAGTAAAAATAAATACTCTAAAATAGAAAAATACATAATTAGAGAACATAACAGAATGAAAAACATAACTTTACTCTTAAAAGGCACGAATTGACATTTATACACTTAAAAAAGACAAAGATTTAAAAATTTAAAATAAAAAAAACAGTTGAGGAACTTCGCCCCAAAACCCTAATAGGGGTCGCAGTAGAGGTTTATGCAACAAAGAGCATCCGCTACTCCTGCTATTGTTGACAGCAGCTCGCGGGACAAAAGCGTCACCCCGAACCTTACCCCTGTTTTGCTATTCCACTATAGCACGCTATTGAGAACATCGGCATATATCCTTTCTAAATCATTTGAATGACATTTCAATTTGATTCAAACAACTGTAAGTTCATTTCCAGTTTTCAAACCTTTTATCAGGCAACTTCAAATCCTCAATTTTAATGACACCATTTCAGCTAAAAGAGCATACAAGCGCTATAGAACAAATAGTTAGTGAAACTAACCATCATACATTGAAAGGGAAAGTTAAATCTCATCAATTATCAATATAAATCATAATAACTCTAAAAGTAAATCATCTAACACAATACCAATTAGTATTACACAAACATAGTTGAAGAAATTTTCAAATAAATCCAGAAGAAGGGTAAGCAATGAAAAAAAAAAAAAAAAGGAAGTGATAATATATCATACCCCGAATCCATTTTCATGTGATGAGCATTGAAGAAAAACACCGTAGATGGAATTAAAGTGATGTCAAAATATTTGACATAGACTTGGATTTCAGGAGAGTCAACATCAACCAATGCCACAGTTGCGAATTTGGACAACTCTCTTGCTGCTTTAGAAAGCTATATCAAGTATCAACACCACAAAGGGTTAGAATGAAAGATATAAAGGGTTTAAATTGAGAATAAAGAAAAAACATAAAAACAAAAAACAAAAAAAAAAAAGTGAGAAAAGGAAATCATACAATTTGATCAAGGTAGAGACAGATAGGATCAGAGACACGACCAAAGCGGAGGACAAGAACCTTATCAATGGTGTCTCTGATGATGGAATCTACCTCTCTCTTTTGTGACAACGTTGTTAACATGTAACTCATTTTTTCTTCGCCGCACTTTTGCGCTTCAGCCTTGCCTTTCTTTTGTTTTCACCAATGATTTAACTATATTTAATTGAAATTCTTTTTTTTTTTTTTTACGATGAAGTATTAAAATTTGTTAATTTTTAGGGTTATTTTTATATATTTTAAAACTTTTGAGTCAAATTTAAAATATGAAAAATATTGACCAATTTGTAATTTTTGAAATTTTAAAGAGATTAATTTGTAAATTTTGAATAAAGAGTTGAATTTTAATTTTTTATGAAATATGAGGACCATCTTGTAAAATTTGAAAAATTAATAATAAACAATTTAGGTAAAATATTCAAATTGGTCCCTTAACTCTACATCAGGGTCCAATTTGGTCTCTTAACTCTAAAAAGTGACAAAATGGTCCCTTAAGTTCTTAAAAGGATCCACGTTAGTCTCTGTCGTTAGCACCGTTAGTCAAAGTCAATCAAATTGTACACGTGGTGCTGATATGTGATAAGTCATATGCCATATGGATGTCATGTTGGATCTGAAAACAGAAAAAGGAAACTCTTAAAAAATAAATATTAGTTAAAATCATAGATGTCATGTTGGATCCCAAACACACATGAACAAATGTGGGTCCAAGAAAAACGCTTCTGCCATTAAGGTTGTTTCAAGAAAATGCATCTACAATAACAAACAAAGTTGAGAATCTAAACACAGTACCAACTTCTCTCCATTTTTTTCTCCACAACTTTTTCATAACCGCTTCTGGTAGAGAACGTGCAAATCTAGTTCCTTACCTCCAATCACCGGAATCCTAAGCAAATTATCAAAAAATTGAAAATGAAATCACGTATACATTACTTCGATTTTGATTATGCTTAGAGAAATAAAAGAAGAAATAGAGAAACAGAAAGTTACATGAATTTGGTAGCCATGAGATAGTGAAAGCGACGAAGAGAGTCATGTCGTTAACGACATCGTTGTGAGACGCGAATGGAAGAGGATAGTGTTTGTCGAAGTTTTCCAGAAACCCTAGAATTTGGGGATGAAGAGACACATTGTGAGAGGCGAGTGGAAGATGATAGTGCTTGTCGGAGTTTTCCAAAAACCCTAGAATTTGGGGATGAAGAGACAATGTATAAATGAAAAAGAAGACTACATATGTCATGTCAGCCGCCACATATGACTATATAAACGTTTGTTTGTGGGTGGTTGACAGAAAGGACCAATTTGACACGATTTAAAAATTTAAGGGACCATTTTGTCACTTTTTAGAGTTAAGGGACCAAATTGGACCTTAATGTAGAGTTAAGGGACCAATTTGGGTATTTTGCCAACAATTTAACATTCTCATGAATAAAATACTTCAAAAATTTACATCATTTTAACAATTCTCCATATTTTTTATCTAAACAATTGATTTTGGTCAAGTCATTTCAAATTCTTCAAAAAATTAATTTCTCTCGTTAAAATGATTCATTCAAACACACTTGTGTTTGGATGGGATAGTTAAGAATTTGGCTAAATTACAGTTTTGGTCCTCCTGATTTACCAAACTCACAGTTTTAGTCCCCCTATTTTCTTTTTAAACAGTTTTGGTCCCCCATCCCACTTTTGGTCCAAAAAAATGCTTATTATTCATGTATTGTTCATAAACAGTGCATGAATAGTACATGAACAGTGCATGAATAGTACATGAACAGTGCATGAATAGTGGATCAAAATTGAGATGATGGACCAAAACTATTTAAAAATAAAATAGGGCGACTAAAACCGTGAGTTTGATAAAACAGAGGGACCAAAATAGTAATTTAGCCGAAGAATTTTTAAGGAATTCAAAATTCTAGGTAATTCAAATGATTCAATTAGAATCCATTCAATTTTAAATTCTTTTTTTTGGATAGAGTGTTAAAATGATTCATTGTAAAAAATTTGGGGCAATTTTCATAATTTTTAAAAAAATTGGGTCAAATCTAAAATATGGACCAATTTGTATATTTTGAAAATTTGAAGGACCAATTTGTAAAATTTGAAAATTTTGAAAAATATTAGGGACTTATTTGCAATTTTTAAAAAAAAATGGGGGTGAAATTGAAACCTTCATAAAATATGAGGGTCATCTTGCAAAATTTGAAAAATTAATAATAAACAATTTAACATTCATATTATATAGAGTGATGAAGCAATTTTAAATTCTTTACTTTTTGATGTCATTTTAAATTCCTTAAATTTAACATAAATAAAATACTTCATAAATTTACATCATTATAACAATTCTCCATATTTTTTTATCCAAACAATAAATTATAGTCAAGTCATTTCAAATTCCTTCAAAAAATTATTTTCTCTCATTAAAATGTTTCATCGAAACACATCATAAGAGTGTGTTTAGATGAGGTAATTGAGACTTTCAGGGTGTGTTTGGATGGAGCTTCTTTTTTTTTTAAGCAATAAAATTTGATTAATTCAAAAACAGATAATACAAGGTGATCTATGAAGATCCAACCTAAAGGACTAACATTTACATCATAAGTATAATTATGTGTTCTCTATACTTCTTACTATACCAACCCCTATGGATAATAGCTTTTTAATGAGGGAAAGTAATTTTTTTAGGGAATTTGAAATGACTTTACCAAAATCCATTGTTTGGATACAAAATATGGAGAATTGTTAAAATGATGTAAATTTATGGATTATTTTATTCATGTTAAATTTAAGGAATTTAAAATGACACCAAAAAGTAGAGAATTTCAAATTGCTTCATCACTCTATACAATATGAATATTAAATTCTTTATTATAAGTTTTCAATAATATTGCAAATAAGTCCCTAATAATTTTCATATTTTACAAATTGGTCCTTCAATTTTTCAAAAATTGCAAATTGGTCCTTATTTTTCATATTTTAGATTTGAACAAACAAATTTAAAATTATGAAAATTGCCCAAAAAAAATTTACAATGAATCATTTTAATACTCTATCAAAACAAAAGAATTTAGAATTGAATGGATTCTAATTGAATCATTTGAATTCCTTAAAAATTCTCAATTACTCCATCCAAAAGGAATTCAAAATTCTAGGTAATTCAAATGATTCAATTAGAATCCATTCAATTTTAAATTCTTTTTTTTGGATAGAGTGTTAAAATGATTCATTGTAAAAAATTTGGGGCAATTTTCATAATTTTTAAAAAAATTGGGTCAAATCTAAAATATGGACCAATTTGTATATTTTGAAAATTTGAAGGACCAATTTGTAAAATTTGAAAATTTTGAAAAATATTAGGGACTTATTTGCAATTTTTAAAAAAAAATGGGGGTGAAATTGAAACCTTCATAAAATATGAGGGTCATCTTGCAAAATTTGAAAAATTAATAATAAACAATTTAACATTCATATTATATAGAGTGATGAAGCAATTTTAAATTCTTTACTTTTTGATGTCATTTTAAATTCCTTAAATTTAACATAAATAAAATACTTCATAAATTTACATCATTATAACAATTCTCCATATTTTTTTATCCAAACAATAAATTGTAGTCAAGTCATTTCAAATTCCTTCAAAAAATTATTTTCTCTCATTAAAATGTTTCATCGAAACACATCATAAGAGTGTGTTTAGATGAGGTAATTGAGACTTTCAGGGTGTGTTTGGATGGAGCTTCTTTTTTTTTTAAGCAATAAAATTTGATTAATTCAAAAACAGATAATACAAGGTGATCTATGAAGATCCAACCTAAAGGACTAACATTTACATCATAAGTATAGTTATGTGTTCTCTATACTTCTTACTATACCAACCCCTATGGATAATAGCTTTTTAATGAGGGAAAGTAATTTTTTTAGGGAATTTGAAATGACTTTACCAAAATCCATTGTTTGGATACAAAATATGGAGAATTGTTAAAATGATGTAAATTTATGGATTATTTTATTCATGTTAAATTTAAGGAATTTAAAATGACACCAAAAAGTAGAGAATTTCAAATTGCTTCATCACTCTATACAATATGAATATTAAATTCTTTATTATAAGTTTTCAATAATATTGCAAATAAGTCCCTAATAATTTTCATATTTTACAAATTGGTCCTTCAATTTTTCAAAAATTGCAAATTGGTCCTTATTTTTCATATTTTAGATTTGAACAAACAAATTTAAAATTATGAAAATTGCCCAAAAAAAATTTACAATGAATCATTTTAATACTCTATCAAAACAAAAGAATTTAGAATTGAATGGATTCTAATTGAATCATTTGAATTCCTTAAAAATTCTCAATTACTCCATCCAAAAGGAATTCAAAATTCTAGGTAATTCAAATGATTCAATTAGAATTCATTCAATTTTAAATTCTTTTGTTTGGATAGAGTATTAAAATGATTCATTGTAAATTTTTTAGGCAATTTTCATAATTTTAAATTTTTTAGGTCAAATCTAAAAAATGAAAAATAGGGATCAATTTGCAAATTTTGAAAATTTGAAGGACCAATTTGTAAAATATGAAAATTATTCGGGACTTATTTGCAATATTATTGAAAATTTTGGGGTGAAATTGAAATTTTTATAAAATATGAGGACCATCTTGCAAAATTTAAAAAAATTACAATAAACAATTTAATATTCATATTATATAGAGTGATGAAGCAATTTGAAGTTCTCTACTTTTTGTGTCATTTTAAATTCCTTAAATTTAATATGAATAAAATACTCCATAAATTTACATCATTTTAACAATTCTCCATATTTTGTATCCAAACAATGGATTTTGGTTAAGTCATTTCAAATTCCCTTTCAAAATTACTTCCCCTCATTAAAATGTTTCATCCAAACACATCATAAGAGTATGAGACATTTTCACACACAATTTGTTTTTTCTTCTCATCATCGCACCAACTAACCAAATATATATATATATATATATATATATATATATATATATATATATATATATATATATATATATATATATATATATATATATATATATATATATATATATAACCATTATTAGACGTGGCAAAACGGGTTGTGGCTCACTTGGTCAGTCTGTGTACCCGCCAAAAAAATGGCGGGTTGAGTTGTGATTTTAGGTCCACCTGCCCGCTCAGCCTGCCTCATTTTAAGCCCGTTCGACCTTAAACCCGTCAAAAAGGGGGTGGATTGATCCGCCAGTCCGCCAACCTAGTTATCTAGCACTCGAAATATTTATTTTGAGAAAATTTTACCTTGTACCCCTACGATTGTCCTCATACCCTACATATTTTACAATATTCCAATTTTATCCTTTTAATTTTTATTTAATTATTTTTAACTTTTACCGTGAAGTCGGAGTAGTAAAAAAATATTTTTTGACGATGCACGACAAGAACCGGAAGTAGCAAGGGAAAGAAATCTGGTGTACAAAATTTGTAAATCGGAAGTAACCAGAGAGAGAATTTTGGTTTACCAAAATCCTACACCGGAAGTAAGACGTTTGTGTTATCTAGTTTAGGAAAATTCATAACCGGAAGTAGAGCACCTACGTGTTCCGGTTTGTGTTTTCCCCTACACAGGAAGTAACCTTGTTAGGTTATCCGATTTGTATTTTTATCTACACCAGAAGTAACCTTGTTAGGTTATCTGGTTCGTAATTTACTTTTTTATTTAAATTTTTAATTTTTATTTTGAAAATTTTTTTAGGAGACATGAATGTTCATTTGATGATATGCGGCTAAGATCACACAAATGTAGATACAACATAGATATTCTCAACTACACAAAACTTTCTTACAAGAGAAGAGACGACTAGGTGGATCAGGGAGGTTGGACTCAGAAATAGAGTTAATATTATAATTACTCGTTCAGACACAAAGACCGGTAAGAGAGGAAGAAGTGACAAAGTTATATTTGGCTGTGATAGAGGTGGAAAATACAAAGAAGCAGAAAGAGAAACACAAAGTGCTTCCAAAATATGTGAGTGTCCTTTCAAAGTTAGATCAACACCTTCAAAGGATGGTTCTGGTTGAAGGTTAATACTTAACCTATAGTGTAGCGGTAAAAATCATGAGTGTAAGCTATTGATTAACTTAACTCAAGGAAACTAGAGTCACCACCACACTTTTTATTTCTTCCACAATGGAATAGGGAAGCAAACAAAACCTAAATGAATCTAAAAGCAAAAGCTAAAAGAAATGAACAGATATCGGGGTAAGGGGGTTGGTTACAAATAGGGAAGGTGTTAGCACCTAAAACGTTTGTGGTACTCCACGAGAACCTCTTTGATTTATTGAAAACTTTTGGTTTGAAAGGGTTTGTTAAAATAAGATTGAAGAGATGAGAAGAGAAATGCTTTTGTAAGATTTTTGTGTTTGACAAGACTTACGTCTCATGCCTACATACCCAAAAAGTGCAATATAGGATCAAAATCTCGTAGTTCGTGGTACAAAGAATGAAATTGATGTGTTGGATTTATTTTAAAATGTAGAGACAACTTGTAATACCCTTCTAACCCCAAGGAAAATACCCGATGAAATAATTAATTAAATCAGATTTCAACTTAGAAAGGCATCACATTTACTTCATAAAACATCAATTAACATCCTGCTCCGTAATACGGGTTTTCAAAACATTTAAACTAACTTATTTGGCAATATCAACAATCAAATCTAAACTTCGCAACAAAATCATAATTTCAACTTAACTTCCTTTATTTTATCAAAACATCAAGACCTTTTGGTCGTTGTCAACAATCGTCATCAAATAAAATCGGCGTATAGAAACTCATAAAATAACTCTAACTATACAACATAATATTCATTTAAGCGTCCCCACCCGATGTTACATATCAGAGCAAGACACCCTCTAAACAACAGAATTAATAAACGACTCCAATGATAATTCTTCAGACATCTACGAGCTAATCGTGATCACCTACAAGTTACCCACCATAGAGACAACATTTTCAAGCAGGCGGGGTGAGTAATCACAATTCATTATAATGATATAACGAAAAGAAAATAAATAGATCAACAACACATCATCAACTAAAACATCATAGGAATATCAACACATTATCAACAACAATGATACATAATTATGCAATGCCACTTAGCATGAAATGCATCGTCATAAAATCATACATGTGGTACCAATCAACATGTAATGGGCATTGGGCCATCAACCCCCCCACTCAGTGAGCACAACATAAACAACATAATCAATTCAATCCACACAATGGGATTGGATCCAACACTAGACCGAAGTGTCAACATCATCACTGGACCGAAGTCCCAATACGGTATGTGATGAATGCATGATGCAACAATATCAACATAATCAACATAAGTCGTCAAGGGTTGCATCATCATTCATATAATCATCAAACTTCACATTGCAACATCACCAAACTCATTATAATACTTCACCGATCATGTATAACATCACATTCCCATTATCAATTTAAACCACAAAACATCTAATTATGACATCAATATCCCATGTCACAATCATCATAACAACATCAATGCATAATTATCATCACATAAGCATCATCTAATTTAATAACACGCAATCATCATCGCCTAATCATCGAACACCACTACAACGACACTATCACATTACCTACACATCTACATCAACAATACTAACCCCTCAACATCATCATTACTATCACTCGACATAGGACATCACCGCTCTCCAATTACAATAAGTCCTTACACACATCTCACTAAACAACATGACTCGACATGTGCGAATCAACCGCCCGCATGCCGAATAGTAAGAATTCTGATACTGAAAGTATACTTTTATAAGAAAGTATATTACATCAGCTTCCTAAAGATTCGAACTACGCGTCAATCGAACATTTACAAGTCGAGTTATGAGTTTTCAAAGTTTTCGTGTTAAAATAGCCACATACTCATCAAATTGAACCATCATTCATCTCCTAAAAAATTAATCATATTAACCTATACGTCATCATCATAAATCATCCAAATATACAACATTATAATCATACATCGACAACACACTAAAAACAACAAGAAACATCAATGAAAACCACAAAAGAAAACACAACAACATTGCTAGGCCTCTTGCACTGCCCGATGCTACACGAGAAGCAAGCCTCCCCATTCAACCAATAATCTAGTAGCGTTCCACGTTGTGCCTACTCTCACCGCCCTACCTAGCACTGTCTCGCGCTACCATTCCACCGTCTGGGCCTAAAATCACGGGACATATTTTCTGCAATTAGAATTTCTGCTATACCAGACCCAATTTCCTCCCCAAAACAGTTCCCATAGTGCACGAAAATCACATTCAACCCCAGCACCATTTCACAACAATAGCATACAACATATTATCAACAACATCATCAAACCTAACTCATTAGAATCTACCTCATTCTCACAAACCCCACCAAAACCTTAAAACCCCAAGTACATATCATTATCAAATCATCATATCACAATAATAAACAACGATTCTCCTCATACCTTAAGGTAGAATCTGATTTTTCCTCTCCTTCTCCAGTACATCATACCCTAGCCTCCTATTCTTTAGACTTTTCTCTAGAGCACTTTTGCTTCAACCATAATAACACGACTAATGAGAATCCTTCTCATATTCCCTCTTTGTCTCCAAATACTTCAATTATGATCTCCTCATATTATCCTCACTTTCCACATATTATTACCAACATGCCCTCAAGCTTCTCTTTTTATTTTAATTAATAATAATAGTCCAAATAATATTATTCTACTACTATTATTACTTAATAATTCCGAATAATTACATAATTCATCAATTCCTATGACACGCATCATAAACACATCTTGCCTCATAATATCTCTCTAAAGTTCGTCGATAAATCCTGAATATTTATAATAAATCCATTAAATAAATATTTTAATCATTTTTGGGTGTTACAACTCTCCCCCACTTAAAGAATTTTCGCCCTCGAAAATTACCTGAAGAAAACAGAGTCGGATACGACTCCCTCATCTGATCTTCATGCCCCCAAGTCCAACACACAAGCTATCAACAAACCCTCACAAGCTAGATACTCCTCTCTGTTTGACCATCCGTCTGCGGATGATAAGCAGAACTCAACCTTAACTTAGTGCCTAAATCACCCTGCAACTTTCCAAACCTCCATGAAAATCTTGGATCTCCATCCCAAGTAACTTCATAGCTTCCTCAATGTACATCTCAACTAATTTTTGCATAGAATACTTAATCTTCATCAGTAAGAATAATCTTATTTAGTTAATCCCTTCACCATCACTCAATTCGAATCATTCCCCTTTTCCCTACTCGAGCATCAAAATAGCTTATGCAATTCCTGATACATCTTTGTAGCACCAGGATGAATACTCAACTTACTTTGATGTCCTTCCTCTAAAATACTCTTTTTAAATTTCTGGAACATGCATTTTGTCTCGAAATCTCAATACACTATTTCCATCAACTCGGAATTCACCTCTGTTACCTTGGTTAATTAAGGTCGACTGATCAACCAACTTCAAGTCAGATTTCTGACCCGCCGAATCTCTTCTAAAATATTGTTAGTTAGTGTCAACATACCTAAATTCACACGGTCAAGAGTCTCATCACATACTAACTCAGATCTCGAAACTACTCGATCACTTCTAATTCTTTCACCATAAACATCGACATAGGTAACCACTTCCTACTCAAAGCATCAATCACTATAATTCCCTTTCCAGGGTGGTAACTCAAATCAAAATCACAATCCTTCAATAATTCCAATCACTCTATCTGCCTCATATTCAACTCTTTTGTCCAAACAAGTGTTTTAAGCTTTCATGATCGCTGAACACTTCAAATTTAAATCCAAAACGATAATGTCGCCAAATTTTCAACACAAACACCACATTTTCCAATTCTAAATCACACGTAGGATAATTCCTTTTCATGAATCCTAAATTATATTGAATTATACTCAGACCATTTTGCATCAACACACCAAAACCCATCTTAGACACATCACAATACACTACAAAAGACTCACTCGGATTTGGAAAAATCAATACCAAAGCAGTCGTCAATTTCTTCTTCAGTTCAAAAAAACTCTCTTCCCATGCAACATTCCACACATAAGCTTGACCTCCTTCGAGTCAAGTGCATCAAAGATAATGCCAACATAGAAAAGCCTTCGATAAACTTATGATGGTATCCTGCCAATCCCAGAAAACTTCTTATTTCCGTAGCAGACTTCAGAGTCCCCCATCACAACATAACATCAATCTTAGAAGGATTAACAACTATTCCACCACTATAAGTTACGTGGCCAATGAAACTCACTTCCTTCAACCAGAACTCACATTTTGACAACTTCGCATACAACTTCCTTTCTCTCAATATTGTAACATAACTTTGACTGCTCTTCTTTGGATTTAGGGCATATTAACACATTGTCAATGTAAACCACACTTGTAACACCCCAATTCTACCCGATAATTATTAACGAAGATAGAGTATAAAAACTTCAACAAATTAAATTGAGATGATACATTTCGACTTTGAAACATCATTGCAACACCTGATAAGTCTTTAAAACAAATTATTTATTCCTAAGCAACGGATTCATAAATAATTCAACTTAAAACAACTTCAATCGTATTCAACTTCAAAACAACTCAAAGGAAATAATTATTTAATTAAACAACTCAAAATTCAGCAACTATAATAGAAGTCAACATCAACATAAAACAAGCGTTATTCCCCCCGAGTGCTATGTATCAAAGTGACAACACCGACTCAAATCTACTAAGGTACTCAACTCACTCTGGATTACCGACACATTACCAACAGAGGGCAACATTCAAACAGAAGGGGTGAGATATCTAATATTATAATCAAGAATATGATAAATAACATATTGAATTAGATTACACAGATCACCACTTCGCAAACAACCAACAACTTAGAATCAACATAAGATACAACACAACAACGTAATATGCAACTTGATATGCAACTTAGACAAATGCGATGCATGTGGTACCAACAGAGAAAAACTCCCAACTTATAATCATGCCAATTAATAGAGGCGTAAACACAAGGCTAAAGCTTTCAACTTTATATTGCTAAATTCAGGCCAACTTACCGAGCAATCAGCTCCAACTTGAACATGGTATGTTATGCGAATCGACATGATTATCAACTAACAACAACTATAATAGTATAACAACATAACGACATAACAACATTCAACTTTGGCCAAAGGCCTGCAACTCATGATTTAGCCATTTATAAGGCACTGCCACATAGCACAATCACCAACAACTATACAACTTTACAAAAAAACACAACACAACAGTAACCAAAATTACTACGTTCCTATCCATAAAAGTTCATACTAAAAATCAATTAATTAAACTATTTACTACGCTTGGTTATTATTACTCATTATTAGTTTATTACTATGCTTATGTTAATTCCATGACAATAACCAACATACCAAACCTACTATTATTCTTGTTCCACTGTCATGTAATTTCCTTCTTCTAACTCATCATATTATTACTATTTGATTTTTCTGTCATTAACTCATCATAATCATTGTTGCTTTAAATGGTATTCTTCAACTTAATTATGCTATTGGAATTGATTTAGGATAGACCAGTATAGCAGACACGGAAACATAATATCTCACAAAACAAAATAACCATTTTTCTCCCAGACCCGTGTTTACATCGTCACAATTGGGTGACCTTCGTCACACTTTGTGACGGGCGTCCTTGGGATGTGATGAACGTCACAAATCCCAGACGTTCGTCCACAAGCCAAACCATGCGCTCTCTGTTTCGTCTCTGTAACTCTTCTCAGTCCAATTCCTTCTCCAATTATTTCACTAATCAGCCGATACATAATTCAACAAACAACACAACATCGACATAATTTTCTTAATCGTCTAAATCAGCTTATTCATCCCAACGACTTATTCATCAAAACTACTTATTAATCAAAACAACTTATTAATCCATGTAACACCCTTCTACCCCAAAACAAAACATTTAAATAATATCAGAGTAATCATCGAGAAGGGTATCACATTTCATCATAATTCAAACAAACAGTGTCCTGTCCCGTAACACGGGTTAATCAACATCTAGAATAACATATAGCATTTCGCAGCGGAATTTAAACTTCATATTTCAAAATCATAATTTTCACTTCATAAACATAATTTTCACCATCCTGAATTTAATATCATAAAATGGGAAAACATTTATCCAAATAATAACATAACTGAAAACAGTTTAACAAATAGACCCCGTCCCAGTGTTACATGACACAGAGCAGGACACATAGACCACAACCACTTCTAAGGAACACTAAAGCACGCTCCGAGACTCATGAAAAACTCCTCAATGCACTGCAAGCCTATTATTTATCATCTGCAAGTTACCCACGAAAGAGACAACATTTCCAAGCAGGCAGGGTGAGTAATCATAATATATCATAAATATATTAGAATATGGAATATAAATAAATTAGCATAAGCATGTCATAACATCTTCAACCATATAATTCAGCAACAACAACTCAATCATGAACACATCATAAAAATTCAGCAACACAGCACAATCGTGAATTCATCCAGAAATATGCAATTCCAACTATCATGATATGCAATTATGCACGTGGTACCAATTTCATCGTGATATGGATACATGACCATCAACCATCCACAAGGGAGCACACCGTAATCATCGAGACACTCCAATCCACACAATAGGATTGAAGCTACTAAATAGGCAGAAGCCCCATCGTGAATATCATGAAATGCAATGATGCGTTACACCGTAAAATTCATCGAGAAATCAATTGCGCATCATTCATTTCATATCAACAACTCAACATCAATTAATCATATATTTCCATCGTAATAACACGTCAAAACCTCATTTCATTAGCTACCTCAACTTATCAAGACATAACCCGAACCCGGTAAAAATATAATGTAATTTAATCATTTCCCTAAAAACTCCGTTCAGAAAATTACTTCGTTTTCTCTCATTTTCATTCATCAAAACAAAGATTATTTTATTCTCTTTCCTACGCTTCAAACGGAATGCAAATCGGGATTACGGTTAAAAAGTTACGAATTTTTAAAGAATTAAAATTTGCCTCCCAAACAGTGTTAACCGGTTAACCCATAGCGTTAACCGGTTAACGCCTGCGAAACTTCAGAAAAACACCAAAATTGTAATGGTTAACCGGTTAACCCATAGCGTTAATCGGTTAACACACGCTTTACAGCAGTTCTCTGCTACTCAATGCAGACTGCACTCCAACCATCAAAACTCCAAATTTCACTACGGGTTTCATATCAATCCACCCCAAAACCATTCCAATACATCAATCAAAACACAATAACATCGAGACAACAAGTTATACAATTAATTATATGATTCAACACATTTTTATCACTCTAATTCATCAAGATTTTACTCATAAACTCAACCTAAATCAAAAACCCCTAAACTCACAAAACTCATACAAATCTAATCTAATCATAATCCAGTTCTTATATAATTATAATAGATTATGAAAACTCCCCATACCTTAGAGAATTTCACCAATTGATACACCTCTCCAAGGTCCTTCGTAACTTCCTGACTCTGAGCTTCTTCTCCTTCCTTTCTTCAGAGCTCTTTTCCAAAAACACGATAGATCCAATTTTGATCGTATACTCACTTTTACAAAAGCTATCCCAGTTAATGTTTTTCCCAACTTAACCTTACTCTTTCCTCATAAAGACCATCTTGCCCTTTTCCTCAATATTTTTATTAAATAATACTAATATAATAATACACTAATTATTCATATTATATAAAAGTACTCCTCATATTCTCAATTGACCAGCATAACCTCCATACCCCCACTTTTATTATTATCTAATAATAAACAATAATTTCGAATAATACTACATGATTATTCTTATTACTAATATTACTAAAATAATATCACCACAATGCATCGGGTCACATAACCACCTATTTTCCAAAATCATCATATATCCTCAAATAAGCAACAATTACTCATAATCGAATTTGGTGTGTTACAACTCTCCCCCACTTACAGAATTTTCGTCCTCGAAAATTACCTGAAGTAGATAGAGTCGGATATGACTCCTTCATCTGATCTTCCCGCTCGGAACTCAAGTGCTTTTCTTCCCTTATCACAATAACTCTTCTGACGACTCTGCGACGTGTTCATCCTTTCCCAAATTTTTTTTCCAGTTGTTTCCTGGACAACCTCTTACCCAAGCACCAAACTCTCTCCTAACTCATACCAACACAATGGAGTGCGACAATGTCTACCATACAACGCCTCATATGGAGCCATTCCAATACTAGCATGAAAATTATTGTTGTATGTAAACTCAACCAACGACAAATGACTATCCCAAGATCCTCCTTGATCCAAAACACAAGCTCTCAGCAGATCTTCTAAAGATTGGAATGTCCTTTCCGTCTGACCATCCGTCTGTGGATGATAAGCATAATTCATCCTCAATTTAGTACCCAAAGCATCTTGCAAACTCTTCCAAAACTTCGACGTAAACCGCAGATCTCTATCTGATACTTTACTCGAAGGTACACCGTGCAGTTTCACAATTTCCTCAATATTAATCTCTACTAGCCTCTACATAGAATAATTAATCTTCTTTGACAAGAAATGTGCCGACTTAGTTAATCAGTCAATAATTACCCACATCAAATCATTACCTCTTGTATTCTTAGTAACCCAGTCACAAAATCCATGAAAATGCTATCCCATTTCCACTCAGGAACATTCAATGGTTGCATCATACCTGAAGGTCTCTGATGTTCAATCTTCGACTTCTAGCGTGTCAAACAAACATATACAATTCAGCAATACCCTTTTTCATACCCGGTCACCAAAATAACCTGCGTAAATCCTGATACATCTTCGTAGCGCCATGATGAATACTCAGTCGACTTTTATATCCCTAAAAAACACTTTGTTTAATTCCCGAAATGTCTGGAACACACAGTTTAAATCCAACATCAAAACAATCGACTATCAACAGCTTCTTCATTCGCAAACAACAACTACACCGCATCATGCATTTGCTGCGCACTCTGATTACTCTGCAAAGTTCCAGGACTACCAAGTTTATTTCCAACTTCTTCAATCACCAAACCAACACATCAATAACACCTTCGACTTAACTCTTCTGAATTTCGTTTCAATAGGTATTCTACTCTTGTAGTTACCGAATACATCCAACTTAAATTCATAAGACAACACCTCTGAACGTTCAATCATAAATACAACTGCGACAACTTCCAAATTTTTGGTCAAAAATTTACATACTTCATGAATTTCCAATTATCCTCAACACAACTACAACTTTACCATCTTAAATAATACCTCCTTTGAAAATTACCTTAAACACACTACATCATTATGACAATATAAGGTACATCGATACAACAGTTTCCACAAGATAACTCATATTTCTTTGCTTCTAATTAATCCAATGTATCGAATCCTTGATTCTTACTCATACTAACACACCTTTCATAAATTCTTATCCGAACCAACGCAACCAAAACAATTATCCATGTTCTAATCAAAATCACGCTTTAATAAACCCACTTATAATCTTACTTCGTCTGATTCTTTCAACTCAATTCAATCCTATACTCTTGAAAATCTTGGTCTTACTTTTCCATATACTTTAGCCTCGAATCATCTCAAGAAACTCCAAGCCTCATGCCACTTAATTTATCATCAAACAATAATTTTATTATCCAGAGTTTAACTACAAATTTCCACAATACTATTTACTCCCAACGTAACTTCATACCATCATTCTTAAATCTGACTAACATTCTTATATATGATTCTTCATCGATAATTCAAATAATACTCAAATGCCCAGCTCGACTTCAACTGATTTAACTCATATACTAAACTAGTTAGCATGACGCATCTATTCCTCAATTATGATTTCGTCTATTATCAACAATAGATTAAGGGTGATCAGTTCCTCAATTTGTCAATAAATATCCGACAACCATAATAGCGGCATAAATAGTCGTTACCCAACACAATAGCGTACTTCAACTTATGTATAAAGTCTGTAGGCATAATTCCCCGCCAACTCTCTAAGACTTATCAACATCTTCTTAGTTTCCTTAATTCCGACTTAGTCGATTTCACCAAGACATCCAAAATCCAATACACAATCCATCATACATGCCCTTGTATAACACTGCTTCAAATATTCTTATAACACTGGAGTCACTACAACATTAAGCACAATCCAATTTGGTTCTCTTCCATTCATGACTTTCATTCAAATTATAATTCTTAACAACACAATTCAAACATCCATCTTCCTCTCAACATTACTATCATCTAACATCAGAAATTTAATCATCCTCATCACACATTTATGCATTCTCCAAATACTTATGCATTCCCTCTAATACCGACATCTTATTATTTTTCAATATTTCATCTTCCTAAAATTTCCAGCAAAACACTCCCCAATTTGAACGCAATTATCTTCTCCAATAAAGACCTCCAAATAAAAAAATATATATTCTAACATGAAGAGAATTTTGTGCAGATTTCAGAACTTCAAGAATCACACAAATCCGGCTTACGAGTAAAAAGTTATTCCCCTTGCAATGGGACTGGTCAAGAATTCTCGTATGCAGAATTTTCCAAAATCAGCAGCAGACCCGACTAGTAAAACACACTTATCTTACTTATCACAAACATCCCGAATGCAAATCTTATATGTAAACTGTAGGGAATTCTGTAAGCTTTCCAAAAAGTCCATAACCGCTTCATTTCAAGTCACGAGCAAAAAGTTATGCCACTTCTCGTGACAGCTACTCCAAGATTTCAAAAACCAGAATTTTGAGATTGATGAACATAAGTTCAATCTCTCTCCTCCTTTTCTTCCAAACTCTACCAAGGATTTTACTCTAACTCCAGCTTCAAAAATTACTTAGCTTAATCCAACTACACTCAAAGCGAAACAATCTAGCGACTTGATCTGTCAACTTATCATTTCCATCAAAGTAAATATTCCTTCTCAAACAATTCCCACCTAAAATATACACACTTCTTTAACCCGACCGATACGAATTCAGGAGTCCAAACTCCTGCCGGTCCACAACAACATCATATTCACAACCTTGCACTCTCACAACTAACATCAACTCGAACCAACTTCTTCATGCCAATAACATTTCGGAAGCAAGCCTCTCCCCCACTTAATTCCAAACTAATCTCTGCAAACAACAACTAGAAACCAACAAACAAGTGTCGACAGTGTTTCACACACATATCACGCACTAGGGAAATAAACGACATTAACGACACTGGCCGGACAGACCGACCTGCTCTGATACCACTAATGTAACACCCTTCTAAGCCAAAACAAAACATTTAAATAATATCAGAGTAATCATCGAGAAGGGTATCACATTTCATCATAATTCAAACAAACAGTGTCCTGTCCCGTAACACGGGTTAATCAACATCAAGAATAACATATAGCATTTCGCAGCGGAATTTAAACTTCATATTTCAAAATCATAATTTTCACTTCATAAACATAATTTTCACCATCCTGAATTTAACATCATAAAATGGGAAAACATTTATCCAAATAATAACATAACTTAAAATAGTTTAACAAATAAACTCCGTCCCAGTGTTACATGACACAGAGCAGGACACATAGACCACAACCACTTCTAAGGAACACTAAAGCACGCTCCGAGACTCATGAAAAACTCCTCAATGCACTGCAAGCCTATTATTTATCATCTGCAAGTTACCCACGAAAGAGACAACATTTCCAAGCAGGCAGGGTGAGTAATCATAATATATCATAAATATATTAGAATATGGAATATAAATAAATTAGCATAAGCATGTCATAACATCTTCAACCATATAATTCAGCAACAACAACTCAATCATGAACACATCATAAAAATTCAGCAACACAGCACAATCGTGAATTCATCCAGAAATATGCAATTCCAACTATCATAATATGCAATTATGCATGTGGTACCAATTTCATCGTGAGATGGATACATGACCATCAACCCTCCACAAGGGAGCACACCATAATCATTGAGACACTCCAATCCACACAATGGGATTGAAGCTACTAAATAGGCAGAAGCCCCATCGTGAATATCATGAAATGCAATGATGCGTTACACCGTAAAATTCATCGAGAAATCAATTGCGCATCATTCATTTCATATCAACAAATCAACATCAATTAATCATATATTTCCATCGTAATAACATGTCAAAACCTCATTTCATTAGCTACCTCAACTTATCAAGACATAACCCGAACCCGGTAAAAATATAATGTAATTTAATCATTTCCCTAAAAACTCCGTTCATAAAATTACTTCGTTTTCTCTCATTTTCATTCATCAAAACAAAGATTATTTTATTCTCTTTCCTACGCTTCAAACGGAATGCAAATCGGGCTTACGGTTAAAAAGTTACGAATTTTTAAAGAATTAAAATTTGCCTCCCAAACAGTGTTAACCGGTTAACCCATAGCGTTAACCGGTTAACGCCTGCGAAACTTCAGAAAAACACCAAAATTGTAATGGTTAACCGGTTAACCCATAGCGTTAACCGGTTAACACACGCTTTACAGCAGTTCTCTGCTACTCAATGCAGACTGCACTCCAACCATCAAAACTCCAAATTTCACTACGGGTTTCATATCAATCCACCCCAAAACCATTCCAATACATCAATCAAAACACAATAACATCGAGACAACAAGTTATACAATTAATTATATGATTCAACACATTTTTATCACTCTAATTCATCAAGATTTTACTCATAAACTCAACCTAAATCAAAAACCCCTAAACTCACAAAACTCATACAAATCTAATCTAATCATAATCCAATTCTTATATAATTATAATAGATTATGAAAACTCCTCATACCTTAGAGAATTTTGTCGATTGATACACCTATCCAAGGTCCTTCGTAACTTCCTGACTCTGAGCTTCTTCTCCTTCCTTTCTTCAGAGTTCTTTTCCAAAAACACGATAGATCCAATTTTGATCGTATACTCACTTTTACAAAAGCTATCCCAGTTTATGTTTTTCCCAACTTAACCTTACTCTTTCCTCATAAAGACCATCTTTCCCTTTTCCTCAATATTTTTATTAAATAATACTAATATAATAATACACTAATTATTCATATTATATAAAAGTACTCCTCATATTCCCAATTGACCAACATAACCTCCATACCCCCACTTTTATTATTATCTAATAATAAATAATAATTTCGAATAATACTACATGATTATTCTTATTATTAATATTACTAAAATAATATCACCACAATGCATCGGGTCACATAACCACCTATTTTCCAAAATCATCATATATCCTCAAATAAGCAACAATTACTCATAATCGAATTTGGGGTGTTACAATCCACACAAACAACAATTGACAACAACAAATTATGTACCCAATCCCATACGAATTCATCATATATTCCCGATTATAAGGTTTGAAACCCACCCTTGCCTTTGGATTTAAGGCGACTCTAACACTTTTCGATCGGAACCCTAGCTTTTGCCTCTCCTATGCACTTCACGTAACCACCTCTTTTCCAACTTCTTGTTCTTCTTACTGATAACCTATTTTCCACTAATTCCACTTAACTTATGATTTTTCTTTTAAATAATCTTAATCATTCTAATGGGCCTTAACCACACCTCCCATAATTACTACTTCTAATTACCAACAAACCCATTTATTAAGCTACCACAATCCCACTAATAACTCACAACTTAATTAATTCAACTTAGTCCAAATAACAACAATGCAACTTAAATAAACTTAAATGAAATTATTCAACTTTATTTAAACCAACTTAGTAACTCAATGAAAACCAACACCTAATGTACGACAATATTTAATTAAATAATCTGGGCATACAACTCTCCCTCACTTAGAACATTTTTGTCCTCGAAAATCTTACCTTGTTCAAACAACTTGGGATAAGATTCCCGCGTCTTTCTTTCTAACTCCCACGTCATACTTTCTCCGGCTGCTCCCAACCAGACTACTTTCACCAACACTATCTTTTTGCCTCTTGGAGTTTGCATTTCACGATCCGCGATCCATATAGGCATTGTCTCATCAGTAAGATTATCCCATACTTGTACATCATCTATACTAATCACATGATATGGATCTGAAATGTACTTCCGAAGTTGCGACACGTGAAACACATCATGAAAATTCGACAGATTAGGCGGTAAAGCCACTCAATAAGCAACCTTCCCAACTTTGTCTGAAATCTGATATGGACCAATAAAACGAGGAGTAAGCTTCTTAGACTTCAACGCTCACCCAACACTGGTTACATGTGTAACTCTCAAAAACACATGATCACCAGCTTGAAATTCCAAATCCTTCCTTCGATTGTCATGATAACTCAGTAGTCTCTCGAATCAACTTCACTTTCTCAGTAATCTCTTGAACAATCTATGGTCCAAGAACTACACTTTCTCCAGATTCATGCCAACACAAAGGAGTCCTACATCCTCGACCATACAACGCTTCAAAAGGTGCCATTCCAATACTAGAATGGTAATTGTTATTATAAGTGAATTCTATCAAAGGAAGATAAGTATCCCACGAACCCCCTTGTTCAAGAACACACACTCTCAGCAAATCCTCTAACGACTGAATAGTTCTTTCCATTTGACCATTTGTCTGAGGATGATACGCTGAACTCAACCTCAACTTAGAACCCAACGCCTCTTACAAACTCTTCCAAAACTCAGAAGTAAACCTCGGATCTCTATACGACACAATACACAAAGGCACACCATACAACTTAACAATCATTCAAGTATAAATCTCTGCCAACTTAGATACTAGAAAACTGATGTCAATAGGAATGAAATGAACCAACTTAGTAAGCCTATCAATAATCACCCAAATCGAATCATGTCCTCTTGAAGTATTAGGAAATCCCATTAGAAAGTCCATTAAAATGCCATCCCATTTCCATTTTGGAACTTCTAATGGTTGCATCAACCCTGCAGGATTTTGATGTTCAACTTTCGACTTCTGACATGTTAAACATGCATACACAAAACGTGCTACATCATTCTTCATCCCTGGCCACCAAAACAAATTCTTCAAATCTTGATACATCTTTGTAGCACCTGGATGAATACTCAACTTACTTCTATGACTCTCTTCAAGAATCATTATCTTCATCCCCACATCATCCGGAATACAAATTCGATCACAGAACCTCAACACACCTTGCACATCCAACTTGAAATCCTTATTCTCAGACTGATTGATTCCTACCATTGAATCTACCAACTTCACATCTAACTTCTAAGCCTCTCTGATACTGTCCAGAAAATCATTGTTAATCTTCAACATTCCCAACATAACACTATTCGGTCTCACTTCGCAAACTAAACTCATATCTCTGAACTATTCAATTAGTTCCAACTATTTAGCCATCATCGTCGACATATGCAGCGTTTTCTGACTTAAAGCATCAACTACAACATTAGCTTTACCTGGATGATAGTTCAAACTAAAATCATAATCCTTTAATAACTCCAACCACCTTCGCTGCCTCATTTTCAACTCCTTCTGATTAAACAAATACTTTAAACTTTTATGGTCACTAAACACTTCAAATCTAGAACCATAGAGATAATGCCTCCAAATCTTCAGCACAAAAACAACTGCAACGAGTTCTAAATCATGCGTAGGGTAGTTCTTTTCATGAATTCTAAACTGTCTCGACGCATAATCAACCACCTTATTATTATGCATAATCACACCTTCTAAACCCATCATAAAAGCATCACAATAGGCCACAAACGGTTCCCCTGCATTCGGTAATGTCAAAACCATAGCCGACATCAACCTCTTCTTCAATTCGATAAAACTTTGTTCGCATTGAACGTCCCACACAAAAGCCTTACTCTTACAATTCAACTTAGTCAACGGAAGTGCCAACTTAGAAAAACCTTCGATAAACCTCCTATAATAACCAGCTAGTCCCAAGAAGCTTCTAATCTCAGTAACCTACCTTGGAGTTTCCCACTGCAACACAACATCAACTTTAGATGGATCCACAACAATGCCACTTCCTAAAATGACATGCCCAAGGAAACTAACTTCCTTAAACCAAAACTCGCACTTAGATAACTTCGCGTACAACTTCTTCTCTTTCAAAACTTGCAATACTAGTTTCAAGTGTTTTGCATGCTCTTCTTCCGACTTGGAGTAAATCAAGATGTCATCAATAAACACCACCATAAAATGATCCAAATAGGTATGAAAAATACGGTTCATGTATTCCATAAATACTCCCGACGCATTAGTAACACCAAAAGGCATCACCGAATACTTGTAATGTCCATAACATTTTCTGAACATCGTCTTCAGAATACCTCATCTTTCACCTTAATCTGATGATAGCCTGATCTCAAATCGATCTTGCTAAATACACAAGAACCTACCAATTGATCCATCAAATCATCTATTCTCGGAAGCGGATACTTGTTCTTAATTGTCACTTTATTCAACTGACTATAATCAACATAAAGTCTCATACTTCCATCTTTCTTTTTCACTAACAATACTGGAGCTCCCCACAGTGATATATTATGTCTCACAATCTTCTTTTCAAGTAGCTCCTCTAACTGCTTCTTCAATTCCAACAATTCAGATGCAGACATCTTGTACGGTTCCATAGACACAGGTCTAGTACCAGGTACAATATCAATTGAAAATTCAACTTCTCTCTCTGGAGGTACATTAGGAATTTCATCAGGGAAAACTTCAGGAAATTCTTGCACCACTTGCAACTCTTCAATCTTAGCTTTGCTCTCAATAGACAACGTCGCCATTAACGAAAATATCTGACCTTCTTCCTTCATCAACTTCTGCAACTCTTTAAAAGACAACAAACCAACTCCTTCCTCTTCAGGAATAGAAAACCTCACCAACTTACTATAAAAATTGATATGAACATAGTTGTACTCTAACCAGTTCATCCCCAAAATCACGTCCATTCTGGTTAACGACAAACACACCATATCAACAACAAAGTCTCTATCAAAGATAGACAACCGACACCTTAAACACACAAGAGAAGTAATCATTGATCCCTTACCCGGAATCTCGATGAACAATTCTCCATCCATAATAAACAACTTAAGACTCAATCTTTTAACACAATCAACAGCAATAAAGCAATGCGTAGTACCAATATCAATAATACTAATTAAAGGAGTACTATTAATGAAACATGTACCTCTGATGAGTTTTTCCTCATTAGCTGTCTGAGTCCCAACCAATGTGAACACCTTTCCAGTACGTGCCTTCTTTGGTTTCTCACACTGACTACCAATGTGTCCCTCTTCACCATAGTTGAAGCAAATCATCTCGTTATGCTTGCATTCAGATATTGCATGCCCAGTCTTACCACAACAAAAACACCTTTTAGCCTCAACAGTACACACATTACTCTTATGACCAGGTTTCCCACATTTGAAACAAACAATACCAGCGGGAGCATCTCCCCCAATAGTCTTTTTACCATCATCCACTTTCTATTTACCTTTTCCAGCTGGAGTATCATAAGGCTTGTCACAACTCTGTTGGTGCTTGCCTTTCCTCTCATTAATGATCTTATAATGAACATAATTATCCTCTTCATAGATCCTGCAACTATCAACCAAATCAGTGAAGACGCGAATCTTCTGATATCCAACTGATTTCTTAATCTCAAGATGCAACCCATTCTCAAACTTGATACACTTCAAAAATTCAGCATTCGGCTCATTGTAGTACGGATAAAACTTGGCCGGCTCAACAAACTTCGCAACATAGTCACTAACCAACATGTTACCTTGCTTCAACTCGAGGAATTCAATCTCCTTCTTTCCATGGATATCCTCTAGGTGATACTTCCTCAGAAATTCCCTACGAAACACAACCCAAGTGATCCCTCACTTGCAGCATCCAATCTCTGATGAGTCTCTAGCCACCAGTCATCAGCTTCAACTGCCAACATATGAGTCCCATACCGAACCTTCTGCACTGGAGTGCAATCCATCACACGAAAGATTCTCTCAATCTCTTTCAACCAAGCCAATGTTGCATCATGATCATACTTACCCTTGAAGGTAGGCGAATTCTCTCTATAAAAAGTCGCCAAACTACTAGATCCAACATCCTCACCAGCATTCGACAAATTCATCACAACCTAAACCATCTCTTGCATAGCAACAACCATCGCAACATCGATCCTTCCATACATCTCAACTTAATCACTACAACACAACAAAAGTTATAACTAGCTAACAATACTCGATTATTAAACGACTACGACTCGACAACTTGGCCAGACGGATCGACCTGCTCTGATACCATTAATGTAACACTCCAATTCTACATGATAATTATTAAGAAAAACAGAGTATAAAAACTTCAACAAATTAAATTGAGATGATACATTTCGACTTTAAAACAACATTGCAACACCTGATAAGTCTTTAAAACAAATTCTTTATTCCTACGTAGCAGATTCATAAATAATTCAACTTAAATCAACTTTAATCGTATTCAACTCCAAAAAACTCAAAGGCAATAATTCTTTAATTAAACAACTCAAAATTTAGCAACTATAACAAAAGTCAACATCAGAGCGACAACATCGACTTGAATCTACTAAGGTACTCAGTTCACTCTGAATTTCCTGCACGTTACTGTATACACCCCAAATTTGCCCTCACCCATTCACACCATGGCTTGTGATCATTTCATATGTATAAACACAATCATAACATCTCATACCACATTTTTTATTCACTGCATAGATTCTAAGCCATCTGCATCTAGGGTTTGTGATCTGAGCAATCCAAGAGCTTCTTGAGCCACTCCAAAGGTCAACAATCACTTCAAAGAGGTCCATGTGTGTTCTTATATCATATTACACCCTCTCAAAGTCAAAAATGCTAAAGAATCACAAGAACTGGGATTGGTATGGAAGCAGAGCTAGGCTTGACTGCACAGATGACCTAAAATTAGGGTTTTGGTTTCAGAGGCCATAACCTCAATTTTTTTGGTCATTCTTGTTTCTATTGGTCTCTATATGGTATATGGAGTATACATATCAATTTTCATGAAGAAATTCCATGGGGAAGTCATCTGATCAAGAGTTGACTGTTCAGACAAGTCAGTGCAAAATCAGGGCATCTGAGGCCCCCAATGACCCAACCAAGGGGTGATCTTCATCATTTTGAGTGTATATGATCTTTATTTGATCATGGAAGAAGTTAGAAGTTCACAAAATTCAAGAATTATAAGTTTTTGCAAAGTTGACTTTTTTGGGCATGGTTGACTTTTAATGAAATGTCATTTTTTGCAACTTTTTCAACCCTTACTTTTTGATCCAAAATTGCTTCAAATGGAAAAACTTTGGTCATGAAAGTTGTAGATTAGATCTTTCCCTTTTCAAAAAGTACAAGAACATGACCTAATTCATTTTGGATCAAAAGTTATGGTGTGTCAAAGTTGGCAAAAATCACTAATTTTCAAAATATGCACCAAATGAGAAACTTGCAAAAACTTTGTACCAAGGCATTTGTGACTTCTAGTTCATATCAAACCAATATGCAAGCATCATACAAGTTCTAAAAATCAGATTTGAACCAAAAGATCACATGTTTCATGGTTTGTGAAGCAAGATACTTCCATGTGAACCAAAAGTGAGCAAGTTGCAAAACCATCATCACACTTCCATCCACTTGCTGCCTACAATGCTGAACCACCCTAGCCTCTCCCTCACACCATGCTGCGCAGCCCACAGCCCTTGTACCAAGCTAGAACTTGACCCATGCTTTCTCTTACATAAAGTTGACATTTTGCAAAAGGCACCATACCAATCAATAAAGGGCAGGTCACATCATCTGACCAATAGGAATTGTTTATGTGGATCAAATGCTAGCAAAACATAACAACAATCCAGCCTGAAAACTCACCATAACACACATTCACAAACTCCCTCCAACTTGCATTTTCCTTCGAATCTGATTCCACAAGCCACAAACATTCAAACAAGTTTCACCAACCTTCTCACCATGCTTCATTGAACCCAAACCAACAAGACATAAGCCTGAAACCAGCAAGAACTCAGCTTCCCCATTTTTCACTCTCAAAGCAAAAGCTTTCGAAACTCTTCATACAGGCTACAAACACTTGAACAAACTTCACAAACCTTCTCAAATCATCATCCTGATCACAAAGAACCCCTCACCCTTGTCTGAAATGGCCTGAATCACAAACACAGTTCTCACCTGAGCTTGAACAGAACTTGTTCAGTCTCCCAAACTGGCCAGCATAAACTCTTGCTAAGCATCCAGACATCATCAAGGGACCAAAGGGAGTGGTTTGCATCAAAGGAAGGGGTCAGAAAGTTGCAAGATTGAAAGCTTTGAAACTCAGGTAGCTCAAGAACTTTTTTTCCAGAAATGATTTTTTAAGTTCCTAAGTTGTTCTTTGTTGTTCACTGATCACTCTGATACCTTTGGTTTTGAAAATGGTGGAGAGATGAGAGTTTAATCAATCTCTGAAACTTTTTGCCCTAGAACTAGTTTGATTCGATTCAGCTCGTTTAGAAGTGATAAATATGTTTTGAATGGGGGTTTTGATTCGTGAGTGAGTGGGGATCATTTCTGTTTAATTAGATTTCATTTTAGATGCGTGTGGAGAGAGTTGGTGTTTTGGAGTGAACAGAGAAGATGACCGGAACACTGTTCCGGTCACCTGAGGGTCATTAACGGCAGGATTAGGGCATAATCTTTAATTGGCTGAGTTTGAATTTTGGCCGTAGGATTTGGCGCCAGGTCAATTCGCGCGCAGGCTTGTTTGAATCTGAACCCTAGGATTTGATTACTTTTCCTTTTTCAGTTTAAAATTCATTTAATTTTCATTTAATTTCATTTGTTTTCCATAATTTATTAAAAATAGCAAAAACCATTTAAAAATTATGAAATTTTTTACCAAGAGTTTCATTAATTTTTAAAACACAAAAATATTTTTATTTTTATTTTTTTAGAATTAAAAAGTATTTTTAAATATTTAAAAGTTTATTTTTAATTGATTAATGAAAATTAATTATTAAAAATACTTTTAGGTATTTAAAAAATCACCAAAAAAATTCATGAAATGTTCTAAGACATTTAGAAACATTGTCCAACCTTCAAACCAAATTTATTTTTTGATCTTGATGCATTTTGAGAATTTTTCATTGAATTAAAACCATTTTGATGCATTATTTTGATCCAAACTTCCAAAAATCATTTCTGCCTAACCCTAAAGAGTTGGACCTTGGTTCTTTTTGCATTGCATTGTGTTTAGCATGTAGTTTGTGAGATTAAATGGCCATGATTTGATCTTTCATTTTCCATTTGTTTGACATTTTTTCTTGTTAAGGAACCCTAAAACCCTAGAAAACTTAGGAAATTCATAACTTGAATTAGGTTAAGAGTTGGAACCTCTCCTTTGGGCATTGAGTTAGTATAGGATTAGGGGTCCTTTGAGTGCATTTTCAATTTTTTATATTGTTGTTTGCTTCTGATTTTGGTTTGTGTTTGATGCTTTGATCATAAACCCTAATTTGGGCTTCCATATGCATACATCTTGCATTTGCTTGCATAACATGACTTGCCATAGCATTTTGTGCATTCATTTAATTCATTTGACATCTTAAGACATATTGTAAGCATGCTTGATCATCACATCTTGCATTTGCCATGTTGTATGCCATTTGCACTTCATAACCTTTCATGTATGATCATGGTTCTTAACTTGCTTCATTTGCCTCCATAAGCTTGCATGATCATCCTCATGAGTTGTTTCATGTTTGTGGCATCTCATAACATCATTAACATCATGTATGTGCTTCTGGTTTTGTTTCTCATCATGTCATGTCATTTCATTTTGCATTGCATTGCATTTCTTTCACTAACTTTTCAGGTGGTAAGTTATCTTGAGAAGTGAATTTGCCTTCACTTCTCATAACTTCTCTTCATCTCTTTTTGTGCATCCTTGCTGCATTTATGTTTGTGTTTGAGATTGATCTTGCTCATTCTTCTTCTTCCCACTTTCTTCCTTCAAGTGACTTGTCTTCTTAAATGAAGCAAGTTACTTTGCTTCTCCTGATCCTTTCATCTGCTTCCTGGTGATTCCATTGAAGATTTCTCTTGTTAAACTTCACAAACCTTAGGGACAACCAAGCATGACAATGATTAGGGTTTTGATTAGTCCCCCACTTAGTTTTACCTTTGTGTCTCTTTTGAGTCTTCTCTCCTCATCTCATAATCAGGGACTAAACCCTAAAGGCTTTAAGGCTTTGTGATTAAGCTTATGCCTGCATCCTTCTATTAGGATGGAGTGTATAACTTTAATCCTAAGTGTTAAACCCTTAATGTGTTTAAATCTCTTAATCAATTCACTTAATAATCATCAAGACATCACACTTGTAACTTGGGCCTTGCATTAGGGTTCTAATTCTTCCTTAATTGGTTAAGAAGGACTAACCTTAGTGTTAATGGACAAGTCCCCCTCAAGTTGTCTTACAAACTCTAAGACTCACTTCATCATCTTGTCATTAATTAAAATCCATTTAATAAAGGCTTTGTTTTGTCATGAAGTTAATCCCTAATCATGGATTAAGTTGAGGAGCTTTCCTCAGCTTAAACACCCTCATCTATTATCCTTCTATTAGGATGGTGTAATGAGTCTGTTTAATCCCTGATTATGGCTTAACCTCATTACTTAACACTAAACAAAAACACCAAAAACATCTAAATAATCACAAGTAGGTTAATGATCTTAATCCTACATCAAAGGTGATTAAGTGTGAGAAGCTGACTTCACACTTAAAGTATTCTCATTACCCCTAATCAGAGGGAAGATGTGATGAGTTTACTAACCTATTGGTTTAGGCTTAAGCTCATTAACTTATGACAAACTTTCAAAAGCAATAAAAGACTGAAAACACAAAAACAAACAATAATCGTCTCCTCCGGGATTCTCTTCTCATCTCATTCACTCACAAACGAGAATTTGCTTCTTCCGTCTAATGCAAGACAGTTTGCACCTGAGCCAGACAGGTCATACACTTGAGCATTGACAAGCAAGCAGTTCACCAGTCAATTCATCTTTCAGTCTCTTTGGGTCGAACTACGGTGTTCTGACTTCCTCATTGCACGAGAGGATACGTAGGCATAACTTAACAGTTATCGAACAAAAGTCTCTGTATATTCCCCCTCCTTCTAGCTTTATTCTTTAGCCTCATGATCTTGAGCATTTCACTCTTATTCTTACACTGACACATCATTATACACTTCACTTCTTACACTGACACCTGTACATCTTTTCCAGCTCTTTTATACACAAATTGCACTGACACTACCCCATTAAAACACAAATCTTTTAAGCGTGGATCCCGTCGAGTACGACGGACAATCTGGGTGCTAATACCTTCCCAGGTTGTAACCAACCCCCTTTCTCAGTCTCTCTGGTTCGCAACCGTCTTATCCATCTCTTTCTAGGTCTATGCAGCATTGCCTTTCCTCCGGGATAAAAAATGCCTAGCTGGCGACTCTTTTCATCTCCAGTGAGTTCACTGCTGTGTGTTCTCATTGTCCTTTTCGCCGACCGTTCGCGCTTGTACCGGGGATGTAAATCTATCGGGAGCGACAGCTTGGCGACTTCACTGGGGACCCTTATACTGTAACCAGGGCTTCTGGTTCTTTTTGTGGGTTCCTCCTAGTGCTTGATTGATTTGTGTTTACTGGGGTGTTATGTGTTATCTGTGCTTGTATATTTATTTTGTTTACTGCTTTATGTACAGTTGTTTATTTGCTTTCTTTATAGCTTTACATATATCATATTGTCATACTGTGCTGGCTGGATCTGGTTTTGCTTTGGTGGGTGGGGTTCTATTGAGAGGTAAGGTCCTATACCTGGGACCTGAGTGACACCTAGGCTAGAGTGGTTCATATTCTTTCCCATTCCATCTCGGTCTGGTGCGGGAATATGAAACACGGTTCAGATATGGGTTTCTTCTTGAGAACTCTGTGTTGCAGATTTCCTGCAGTACTAGGGCTATCTGGGAAGCCTGCTAAGTCTGGATGACCTTTTAGTATTGACCTTCAGAAACTGAGGAGAATTAGAGGAGGAACTTTTATGGTTATTGGAAACACTGTACCTCCGGGTTAGAAGTGTTTACACTTCTCATAACTGATCCAAGTCTGAGGATCCTTGTTTTAGAACATCACCTGTGAGGGGGTTGGGCTGTTTACAGGTTTGCAGGTACCCTTGACCTCAGCATACCCTGTTACTTTGTTTTGATTAAGAGTACTCCATTTTGGAACAGTTCTTGTGATTCTAAACCCTGGACATGTGGCTCTTTATTTGAGTCCCCCACCTTGGTTACTGGACTTATAGACCTCCATCTGGATTTCTTGAACATATGTGGACCTATATCAGAGCAGTTAATCAGATCCAGCTCAGTCACAAACCCTTGCATATCATTTGCATACATCCTCATTGCATCATTCTAACATGTGTTTATTTGTTTTTCAGGGTATCCATCCTATCATTTTGGCTTGGTTTTGACCCCTTCTTCAGCTTAGACCCATCTTCATCAACACTTGCTTCAGTTATCAGCCATTTGCTTCAGTCACTTGCATCCTCAGTCTCAGCCTATCAGTGGCCCATCTTCAGTGTTGTCCTCAGTCATCATCATCAGCATTCAGTCTTCAGCAACATGGTACCTAAGAAAAGTAACATCTCCTACCACTTCTTTGAGCCTGAGCTAGCCAGCATCAGGAGGATTCAGACCCTGATTACTCCAGACCATATACCATATTTCAGAGAACATTATGGAGGAATTCTTGATATGGTATTGGATTTGGACCCTTCACAGAGGAGCCTGATACATACTTGCCTGCAGTTCTATGATCCCCCTCTGAGGTGCTTCACATTTCAGAATTTTCAGTTGGGACCCTTGCTGGAGGAGTATTCATCATTGGTTGGTGTACCCATCAGGGGTGGAATCCCCTTCAACCCTGAAATGGCTTTCCCAAGTAATGAGGAGATAGCAAAGGCATTACACCTGGAACCAGTTTTGATTGGGCAGAATTTGACATCTAAAGCTGGAATCTCTGGTATTCATCTGGATTTCTTGATTTCTCAAGCTAGTCTGAAGGCCTCCCTGGGGGAGTGGAAGGCAGTCTGTGCTCTGTTGGCCCTTAGCATATATGGGATCATACTTTTTGCATATGAGCCTAGGTTTGTTAGCAAGAATGCAGTCCATTTTTTCATCCTGAGAAACCCAGTGCCTACCTTGCTGGGAGATCTTTACTACTCTGTTCATCAAAGGAATGAAAAGCAAAGGGGAAGATTAGTGAGATGCTGTGCACCTTTGTTCCATACTTGGCTGCTCAAGCATTTGCCAAAGACTGATGCATTTCTGAACCCTCACCAGCAGAAGAACTGGGCTAGAAGGCTGGTTGCTCTAACCTCAGATGATATCAGATGGTGTACACAGAGTACTAAGGGCAGAGACATCATTACAAGTTGTGGGAAGTTCCCCAATGTGCCCCTGATTGGAGTAAAGGGTTGCATCAATTACAACCCTCTGCTTTTCAAAAGACAACTGGGCTATGCATTGGTCCATCCCCCTAGAGCACAAGATCTGACTGAGACCCTTTATGTTGAAATCAAGCCTAATCTGGCTATTGTCAGGCAGGCATCCTGGGCCTGGGACAATGTGCAGACTAAGGGGGTGACTATTCTTGGAAGATGCAATAATGTAGCCTCTGCCCAGTACTATGAGTGGTCACATGCCAGGGCTCAAATTTCTGGAATGCCTTTCACTATTGAAGATATGCCTGGACCTTCCACAGCACCACCTCCAGCAACTGTCAGCTTAGAGGAGTTTGAGAAATTGAAAGAGAGAAATGAGAAGCTGACTCAGGCTTTACAGAAGACCCTCTGGGAGAGGAGTGATGGTAGGTTGGATATTGAAAGGTTGGAAAAGCTGAAAGTGGAGCATTTGGCTAGAATTGAGAAGTCTGAGGATTACATTAAGAAGTCTAGGGCTGGAGAACAAATCTTGAAGAATGCCTGCAAAGAGGCTCAGTTCCAGAAGGCCAGGACTGATTTGTATCTAAAGGAGAGTCAGGCTAGGTGGGTCAGGATCACCGAAGCCCGTACTCAAGAGGACAAAAGAACTCAGGATAAGATGGAGCAGATGGAAGCTAGTGCAAAAGAGCAACAGGAAGCCCTGGCAGCAGCCCAGAGGGAGATCTCAGAGTTGAAGATCAGAGCTGGTGTGAAGAGGTCAAAGGACCAGAGTCAGCACAAGAAGCTAACTGCAGCTATTGCCACAAGGAATCTCCTTATCAGGAATCTTACAGAGCGTCCAGTTGATCCTGTGACTGAAGCACTTCTCAAGGAAGTTCAGGAGGATGAATTTGGCCTTGGAGTTTGACTTTTTGCTTGTTGTTGCTTTCATTTTATGTATTTTTCTTTATATTGTACTTTTGACCCCTCAGAGGGCTTGTATTGTAAAAGAATCAAACTATGTGTCATTTACCTTTTTGTAATATATGTGTTGGTTTGTTTCATATGAATTCCTCAAGCAACATCACAAGCATCTTCTTCAAGGGGTCTGGAAAGGTCAAAACCAAGTACCAAGCCGGATACCTTGGAAACAAATAGACACATTGCATTGCATACTAACCTTTTGTTTTGTTTTGTAGGTTTTGTTTTATTGTTACTAACTCTGTTGTGATCTCAGGAATTATTGCTCGACGTAGAGGATTTCCACTCAACCGTCCACACAGATACCCCACCCGCAACAATCTTCCGGGCATACAGATGGATCAAATGCAGCAGGACCTTACAGAGGTCAGGAATCAAATGACCAACGAAAGGTTGGAAATGAGGACCCAAATGACACAGTTTATGGAGGTAATGAACAATATGGCTCAAAGTCAGGAGAGGTTAAGAGCACTGGTAGAAGGGAGAAACCAGGAAGACCATCAGCCAGGGACTGCTGGGACAAGCAACAATGAAAGAGTCCAACCTCATGTCAATCCCCCAGTCTTTGGACCCCACCAGCATCCAGAAATCAACATCCCTGTCAATATACCAGGGACTGCCACAGCGGGGAGGGTACTGCAAGAAGACCCCCAGGAAGATCAGTTCACAGTGATGGGAGCTGGGGAGGAGGCCTATGATAGAAGGCTGGATGAGATAGCTGAGAAGTTAAGATCCTTGGAGTCTCAAAACTCTTTGGGTTTTGATGTTATGGATATGGGCTTGGTAGACGGGGTCAGGATTCCCCACAAATTTAAACCACCATGCTTTGAGAAGTATAATGGGACTTCCTGTCCCCGGACCCATCTACAATCTTTCCTGGGGAGGCTGAAGGCCTATACCATGGACGAAAAGTTATGGATGTTTTATTTCGAGGATAGCTTAACTGGAGCATCGAGGGAATGGTACTCCCATCTGACAAGAGCAACTATTAGATGCTGGAAGGACCTGGCAGAGGCCTTTATCAGACAGTATCAGTACAACCTGGATATGGCACCCAACAGGACCCTCCTAATGGGAATGTCACAGTCATCCAGGGAGAGCTTCCGAGAGTACGCTCAAAGATGGAGACAGCTTGCTGCTGCTGTCCAGCCACCTATGTCAGAGAGGGAGATGGCTGATATGTTCATGAACACCCTCCAGGGGACTTACATTGATAGGCTAGCTACCTTCTTATCTACCAGCTTTGCAGATGTAGTCATAGCCGGGGAGAGAATTGAAAGCCTATTGAAGATGGGTAAGATCTCAGACAACGGTGCAAGCTCATCCAGTAATGCAAGAAAGCCTTTTGCAGGCCCAAGAAGAACTGGTGAGACCAATGCTATCCACACCAACAGGGGCAGGCCCCAATATGTTCACAGGTCTGTGGCAGCAGTCACCATTCCCGCTCCAGCTCATCCACAACCAGCTTATCAACCACCGCAACAAAATTATCAGCAACAACCTCAGTACCAGCAACAAACTCAGTATCCTCCGAGAAATTATAACAACAGCAACACCAACAACAACAATCAGCAGAGACCATTCCAACAGAGGCCCTCTCAGGCCAATAGGGTGATCGATCCGATCCCTATGCCCTATGCCACATTGCTGCCACAACTCTTGAAACTCAACCTAGTTGAGCTAAGGACGTTGGCACCTCCAGATCCCAACAGTCTGCCCAGAAACTACGACGCCAACGCCAGATGTGCCTTTCACTCAAATGCACCTGGTCATAGTACGGAAAAGTGCAGAGCTTTGCACATGAAAGTGCAGGATCTAGTGGATTCCAAGGCTTTAAACTTTGCACCGCCACCAAATGTCAACAAGAACCCTATGCCACACCATGGTGGTCCCCGAATCAATGCTATTGAAGAAGACAAGCCGTCTTACTTGATAACCAGTGTGTGTCAGATTCGGACACCGTTGGTAGAAATCAAAGCTCAGCTCCTTGAATGTCAAATGTTCCCAGGATGTGAGCTAGGGTGTGCTTACTGCAACATTTCAGTGAATGGTTGCAATAATTTGAGGGATGGCATAGATGGTCTCATTCAGAGTGGCCTGCTTCAGATTACAACATCAATTCCTACCAATCCAGCAATTTCATTAACAACAGCTCCAGAACCTCCTACAACTGCAACAACCATTGTTCCAGATAACTCCTCAGCTTCATCAACAAATTTTTCATCCGTCATCTCAACTGACCAGATATCAACAAACTTTCCTTCTACAACTTCAGCACCACTTCATTTTGAATCTCCTACAACAACAACACCCATCCTTCCGACAATGTCTCCTACAACATCAGCAACAAACCATGAAGATGTCTCAACAGTTACGATTTATTATGATCCTGAAAATGACTCTACCTACAACTCACAAAGTGCTACTCCCATCAGAGCACCGGTCACAATATATTATGATCCACAGACTATCACAGTCCCTTCTGCAGCTGCCATCAGTCCAGTCACTGTCACAGTGCCTGGACCAGTACCTTATGAAAGCAGTAAGGCCATCCCTTGGCATTACGGCTCTGACGTATACTGCGAAGGACAGAAAATCACTCTTGAATCATCAACCCCTGCCCCACAAATAGACAATGTGGGAGGAGGCGGAGGCTTCACTCGAAGCGGACGTCTCTTCGCTCCACAAATTCAAAGACCCACTGCCGAAGCAGAAGCTGCTGCCAAGGCAAAAGGGAAGAGCCCGGTGCAGGAAGATCAAGCTCTTAAGGAAACTTTGAAAACACCCTTTGATCAAGAAGTTGATGAGTTCATGAGAATCATCAAGAAGAGTGATTACAAAATAGTGGATCAGCTTCACCAGACGCCTTCCAAGATCTCTATCCTATCATTGCTTATGTGCTCCGAAGCCCATCGGAATGCACTACTCAAAGTCTTGCACGCAGCTTACGTGCCTGAAGAGATCACCGTCAATCAGTTGGAAACCGTGGTTGGAAATGTTACTGCTAGCAATGGGCTAGGGTTCACCAATACTGATTTGACTACGGAAGGCCGCAACCATAACAAGGCCTTGCACATCACCATGGAATGTAAAGGTGCAGTCCTTTCCCATGTGCTGGTAAACACGGGGTCATCCCTCAATGTCTTGCCTAAAAAGGCTCTGGTGAAGCTAGAGTATGAAGGATTGGCATTGCGTCCCAGTAACCTGGTAGTAAGAGCCTTTGATGGTTCTAAGAGATCGGTTCTGGGGGAAATTGAGCTGCCTGTAACGATTGGCCCACAAACTTTTAAAACGACCTTCTACGTGATGGACATTCAGCCTGCCTACAGCTGTTTGTTGGGTAGACCATGGATTCATGCCGCTGGCGCAGTAACGTCTACCCTTCACCAGAAGTTAAAATTTGAGTGGGAAGGTCAAGTCGTTACTATCTGTGGAGAGGAGGATATTTTTGTTAGCCATCTGGTTACTTATAAATATATTGAGATGGATGGGGAGATCCACGAGACGATGAGTCAAGGGTTTGAGGCCCTGAATGTTAATGAAACCTCTGCTGTGCTTGGGACCTCTATGACATCCTACCAACAAGCCCGGAAGGTGGTGGAAGAAGGAAACGCTCAAGGCTGGGGCAAATTGTTGCCTGTGGAGAAGAAAGAAGATAGATTTGGGTTGGGTTACAGACCAACTCGAGAAGATCAAGCAGAGGCTGCTGAGAAGCCCGGTTTTGTTAGTGGGGGGATGCTCACCCCTGATGCTGTCAACAATTTGGAAGACGAGTTGGAAGAAGAACGCAACCTGGAAAGCTGGATTCGTCCAAAGATCCCGGGGAGCAGTGTCTCAAACTGGTCTTCCCAGGAAATTATAAGAGTTACTCATGCAGAGTAATTATTATTTCCTGTATTTTTATAGCATGCATCAAAGTCTTGCATCTTGCCCAAGATGACAAGGCTCATTTTGTAATCGGGCCATCTGTACTTTTTGTGCAACAAGATTAATCAATGAAATATCAGACATCTTTTTGCAAATGAGTCTTTTTCTTTTCCGCTCACTGTTTTCCCATTTTTCTTTTTGTACAAAAAATAAATGGCGATGTTTTCAAAATGACAACTTCATTTCACTTTTCTAAACAAGGTTAAAATCAATCACTAAAATGAACAAACTGAACCCTTGCAGAGAGTGCCTTCCAGACAGCACCGACAACAGCACGGCTATGACTTCGTATGACTTTGACAATCCGATCAATCAAGCTGATGAAGGGGTTGAAGAAGATTACGAGCTTCCTGAAGAGCTAGCCAGATTGTTGAGACAAGAGGAGAAGGTTATCACTCCTCATCAGGAGGAGGTGGAAACAATTAATCTTGGTACAGATGAAGATGTGAAAGAGGTTAAGATCGGGGCCTGCCTACAAGACTCAGTAAAGAAACAAATGATTGACCTGCTTCAAGAGTATGTGGATGTGTTTGCTTGGTCTTACCAGGATATGCCAGGGTTGGACACTGATATTGTCATGCACAAGCTGCCTTTAAGAGAAGAATGCCCACCGGTTAAACAGAAACTGCGCCGTACTCGCCCAGACATGGCAATGAAAATCAAAGAAGAGGTACAAAAGCAGTGGGACGCCGGATTCCTTGCTGTAACTAGCTATCCGCCGTGGGTTGCTAATATAGTACCTGTGCCTAAGAAAGACGGCAAAGTAAGGATGTGTGTTGACTACCGGGATCTGAACAGAGCCAGCCCAAAAGATGATTTCCCATTACCTCACATTGATGTATTGGTTGATAACACGGCTCAGTTCTTGGTATTCTCCTTCATGGACGGATTTTCAGGATACAATCAGATCAAAATGTCGCCTGAAGACATGGAGAAGACAACATTCATCACACCCTGGGGCACGTTCTGTTACAAAGTGATGCCATTCGGACTGAAGAATGCGGGTGCAACATATCAACGGGTTATGGTAACGTAATTCCACGATATGATCCATAAGGAAATCGAGTGTTATGTGGATGACATGATTGCCAAGTCCCTTACAGAGGAAGACCACCTGGTGAATCTACTGAAACTATTCAAGCGTCTGAGGAAGTACCAATTGAAGTTGAACCCCAACAAATGCACATTCGGGGTGCGATCCGGTAAGCTGCTGGGTTTTATTGTAAGTGAAAGAGGGATTGAGGTTGACCCTGATAAAGTCAAAGCTATTCAAGAGATGCCTGCACCGAAAACAGAAAAAGAAGTTCGGGGGTTCTTAGGACGATTGAACTACATTTCGCGGTTCATATCTCACCTTACAGCAACCTGTGAACCCTTGTTCAAGCTGTTAAGAAAAGAACAGACGGTCAGGTGGAATGAAGACTGCCAGAGGGCTTTTGACAAGATCAAAGAATATCTGCAAGAACCTCCCATCCTTATGCCTCCAGTTGAAGGAAGACCTCTGATAATGTACTTGACAGTATTAGAAGAGTCAATGGGGTGTGTGCTGGGCCAGCATGACGAGTCTGGTCGAAAAGAGTATGCAATATACTACCTAAGCAAAAAGTTTACCGACTGTGAACAACGTTATTCACTGCTCGAGAAAACTTGCTGTGCTTTAGCGTGGGCTGCTCGCCGACTGAGACAGTATATGTTGACCCACACTACCTTATTAATCTCAAAAATGGACCCAGTTAAGTACATTTTCGAGAAGCCAGCTCTTACCGGACGGGTTGCAAGATGGCAGATGATTCTCACAGAATATGACATCCAGTACACCTCTCAGAAAGCCATCAAGGGCAGTGTACTATCTGAATATCTTGCTGAGCAACCTATTGATGACTACCAGCCTATGAGATTTGACTTCCCTGATGAAGACATCATGTTCATAAAAGCAAAAGATCATGAAGAGCCTATTCACACTGAAGGGCCTGACCCGGAAGAAGAATGGACTATGATGTTTGATGGGGCTGTTAACATGAATGGTCGTGGTGTTGGTGCAGTACTTATTACACCTAAGGGAGTTCACATGCCTTTCTCGGCAAAACTCACTTTCAACTGCACTAACAACGAAGCTGAATACGAAGCTTGCATTATGGGTCTTGAGGAAGCCATTGACCTCAGGATCAAGACATTGACTGTATTCGGAGATTCAGCTCTGGTAGTTAATCAAACCAACGACAAATGGTACACCCACCAGGATCATCTGATACCTTACAGGGATTATACAAGGAGGTTATTGACTTTCTTCACAACGGTCAAGCTTGAGTATATCCCTCGGGACGAGAATCAGTTTGCAGACGCCCTGGCTACCATTTCATCTATGATCAAAGTTCAAGCAGCCAACTTTGTGCCGCAGATTTCAGTGTCCAGACTCGTTAGACCAGCATATGTATTTGCAGCAGATATTGTCAAAGATGATAAGCCTTGGTTTCATGACATTAAGTGCTTCTTGAAGGATCAAACATACCCACCTGGGGCATCTTCCAATGATAAGAAGACTTTGAGAAGGCTTGCTGGTAGTTTCTTTCTGAACACTGATGGTTCCCTATATAAGAGAAACTTTGATATGGTACTCCTCAGATGTGTTGATAGAACAGAAGCAGACTTGTTAATGCACGAGGTGCACGAAGGTTCCTTTGGTACCCATGCTGGAGGGCATGCCATGGCTAAGAAGTTGTTAAGATCAGGTTATTACTGGATCACAATGGATGCAGACTGTTGTGCTTATGCCAGAAAGTGCCACAAATGCCAGATCTATGCAGATAAGGTGCATGTACCTCCCAATCCTTTGAACATAATGTCTTCACCATGGCCCTTTGCCATGTGGGGCATTGACATGATTGGCAAGATTGAGCCAACTGCTTCAAACGGCCACAGATTCTTCCTGGTCGCCATTGACTATTTTACCAAGTGGGTTGAAGCAGCCTCATATGCAAATGTTACAAGGCAAGTGGTAGCCAGATTTCTGAAGAGAGATATCATCTGTCGATACGGAGTTCCCGAGCGAATCATTACTGATAATGGTTCCAATCTAAACAACAAGATGATGGCTGAATTATGCCGGGACTTCAAGATCCAACACCACAATTCTTCTCCTTACAGGCCAAAGATGAACGGCGCTGTTGAGGCAGCTAACAAGAATATCAAGAAGATTGTGCAAAAGATGGTAGTCACCTACAAAGACTGGCATGAAATGCTACCATTTGCCTTGCATGGGTACCGCACATCAATCAGAACATCCACTGGGGCAACACCGTATCAGCTTGTGTACGGTATGGAGGCAGTCCTACCTGTTGAAGTTGAATTACCCTCCTTGCGAGTACTGATGGATTTTAAGCTGAACGAAGCAGAGTGGGTTCGGTCCCGATACGAGCAACTAAGTCTGATTGAAGAGAAAAGATTGGCTGCAATCTGTCATGGGCAGTTGTATTAGAAAAGAATGAAGAGAGCCTTCGATCAGAAATTCAGGCACCGAGAGTACCAAGTGGGGGATCTTGTGTTGAAAAGAATCCTCCCTCCTCATACAGACCACAGGGGCAAATGGACTCCAAACTATGAAGGACCATTCGTGGTAAAGAAAGTCTTCTCTGGTGGGGCACTGATGCTCAGCACCATGGATGGTGAAGATTTCCCGTCCCCTGTGAATTCAGACCCAGTTAAAAAATACTTCGCATAAAAAATGACCCGCTGGACATAAAAACAGAATGTAAGTCCAGGCAAAAATAGGGCATCCCGACGAGTCAAAAACAGAATAAAGGACTCGGGCAAAAATAAGGGAAATAAATAAAAAATGTACACCCGCTGAGTTGAAAAGCCGCATTGGACAACTCAGGCAAAAATGGGTATCCCGATGGATTGAAAACCCGAAAGGGCGATCCATGCAAAAATAAGGGAATAAGCGAACAACTGCATTCTGAATTCGTCTATATCACTTACAACTTGGTAAACCTCGAAAGGATCAAGCTTCGGTCAGAATCAGCCCTCTTCAGAAAGCAAGACGAGAAGAGCGTCAATAGTCATACGAGTCATAGCAAGAGGAAGTTCCTTCAAAGCATCGTCAACATTGCCAGCATTTTGTTTCTCAATTTGTAACAATCTCCTCATTTCAGGAGATATGTTTCCTTGACTGTATCTTGCCAATTCAGGGCACATGAATTAATAAAATCAGATTTTTCAGTCAGGTTTTGTCTTGTACATTTTATTCGCAAAAATGTCTGATGTCCTAAAAATTGGTTGCACGAATATAGATGCTTATCCTCAAAAATAATAAAACACATGCTTGCAGGAAATATACTTACTTTTGAGAGTGTCTCACTCCTATGACGGAATCCAGTAAGGGATGCCTCGAGATTACTTGTACGTTTCTCTGTCTTTGCAGGATTGCAGGTATTCAAAAGCGCAACATGGGGCATGAAAGCTTCACCCCAGCAAGCTGGCAAAATCAACACTCACTCAGTCTTAGCACTCAAGGTGCTGTCTCCCCAGCTGAGTTGCCACTTGTTATTTTCTCCCCAGCTGAGTTGTCACCGACAACTTTCCCCAGCTAGTTTGCCACTTGTCACTCCCCCTAGCCGAGGTGTCAAGCTTTCTTCCTCAGCAGAATATGAAAGTCAGGGAACCATCTCCCCACAGAGTTTCAGCCTCTATCCAGAAGAGCAACGTGTGAAAGAGTCACAACAGAGTACGGAAAAGCTCCTACAAACCCCAACTGGGTCCCTCATTTACTGGAATAGGTCTATCATTGATCCATTTCCCCCAAGCAGATACATCTCATCAGATCTATCAATGATCTCATCCCCAGCTGGGATGTTCACTTCAGACAGATCGACCAGAGATCTTCACGGCAACGGGATCCGAATCCCGGACTGTTATCCTTTGCATAATCATGGCATTGGCATCATATTCACCCACAAAGCGTAGCATTCCGTCTAATACGGAGCATTACGGCAAAAATCAAACATATAGCATAATCATAAGCCAAGTTTTGAGTCAAACACTTGTGAATAATAACCGTTCGTCATCAATATACAGAGAAACCCCCCAGAGTCCCCCAGCAAAAGCAGTTGCCTCACCTTCACAAACACCAATATATATACTCCCTTGTGGCACCCGTCCGTGTCATCATTCCCCAGTAAAGTCGCCTGAACACTCTTCACAAACGATACCACTCGTATTACAGATACTTCCTGACACCCGTCCGTGTCATTCCCCCAGCAAAAAGCCAAAGACATCATCTTTGCACTCACCTATACTTTTATATACACTTTCTTGACACCCGTCCGTGTCATATCCCCAGCGCAGTCGCCTACACTTTTACACCCCATATACTTGTTGATACTATACTTTTCTCCTTTTTTGACACTCGTCCGTGTCACTCTCCCCAGCAGTTAAAATACTCATCACCAATACTCATACTCACTACTCATGTTATACTTATACAGATACTCGTCCGTATCTTATATATACCATTCGTATCCCCACAAATTCGACATTGGTCCATGTTCTTTGTTAACCAGTTGGTACTCGTCCGTACCATCATCTCAGAATATGCGTCAAGTGTTTGTTTCTACATGATACTCGTCCGTATCATAGTCTTAAGGATGCTCGTCCGCATCTTTAATCCATACACTATGTCAAACACTTGTGTCTTCTTGAATATAGATACTCGTCTGTGTCTACTATTCCCCAGAAGAGTCCCCTCAGATTCAACACTCGCCCGTGTTCTCTGTTAACCAGTTGATACTCGTCCGTATCATCATCTCTGAACACGTGTCAGTTTGTTTCTACCCGATACTCGTCCGTATCGTAGTCTTAAGGATGCTCGTCCGCATCTTTAATCTATACACTAACGTCAAAACACTTATACCTTTTGCTTCTTGGATATAAACACTCGTCCGTGTTTACTATTCCCCAGTAGATCACCAACAAAACAAAATTTTCCTTCTTATCTGACACTCGTCCTGTGTCATGATAAACCTCGAGAGCAGCCGTCCCCTGCTAGGTGGTCGTCCTCCACCTCTTGATGGTCGTCCTCCATCATGCTCATCCGATGGCCGTCCCCATCGTTGATATTTAGCAGCCGTCCCCTGCTAGGTGGTCGTCCTCCACCTCTTGATGATCGTCCTTCATCATTTTATCCAATGGCCGTCCCCATTGTTGATTTTGGTTATCTGACATTCGTCCTATGTCATGACAAACCTCGAGAGCAGCCGTCCCCTGCTAGGTGGTCGTCCTCCACCTCTTGATGGTCGTCCTCCATCATGCTCGTCCGATGGCCGTCCCCATCGTTGACCCTTTTATCCGGCATTCGTCCTATGTCGCGATATTTTCAGCAGCCGTACCCTGCCAGGTGGTCGTCCTCCACCTTAGATGACCGTCCCTCATCTTACCCCAACAGAGCAGCCGTCCCCTGCTAGGTGATCGTCCTTCACCTTTGATGACCGTACCTCATCATCTGTTTATTTCATTTATTCTTTAGCCCGATGGCCGTCCCCATCGTGGTCCCTTTTCTTTTTAGCCCGATGGCCGTCCCCATCGTGGGTTACTTTGCTTCATGAACTTGATGGCCGTCCCCGTCATGTTTCATTCGATCCCCAGAGAATCTTGCAGCTTTACTTGATGGCCGTCCCCATCATAATATCTTTTTTTCCAGCTAGTCGGCCGTCCCCGTATTTGCTTTACCTTTTATCCCCAGCATGTCGGCCGTCCCCGTCATTGCTCTTTATCCAGCAGTCGTCCTCTGCTCGACGGTCGTCCTCCGTCGCCCACACTTTACAATATACTTTATTTTCCTTTTACAATCTATATCCCTTTTCTTCTTCATTCTGTGAGTGCAAATTTCGGACTGTCTTTGGTATTCAACCACAAGTTATCTTGTTTGCCTGTTAAGCCTTGGCTTACATCCTGCACAGCTAACTCATGTTTGAATAAGGGCAGCTGTATACACCCCAAATTTGCCCTCACCCATTCACACCATGGCTTGTGATCATTTCATATGTATAAACACAATCATAACATCTCATACCACATTTTTGATTCACTGCATAGATTCTAAGCCATCTGCATCTAGGGTTTGTGATCTGAGCAATCCAAGAGCTTCTTGAGCCACTCCAAAGGTCAACAATCACTTCAAAGAGGTCCATGTGTGTTCTTATATCATATTACACCCTCTCAAAGTCAAAAATGCTAAAGAATCACAAGAACTGGGATTGGTATGGAAGCAGAGCTAGGCTTGACTGCACAGATGACCTAAAATTAGGGTTTTGGTTTCAGAGGCCATAACCTCAATTTTTTTGGTCATTCTTGTTTCTATTGGTCTCTATATGGTATAGGGAGTATACATATCAATTTTCATGAAGAAATTCCATGGGGAAGTCATCTGATCAAGAGTTGACTGTTCAGACAAGTTAGTGCAAAATCAGGGCATCTGAGGCCCCCAATGACCCAACCAAGGGGTGATCTTCATCATTTTGAGTGTATATGATCTTTATTTGATCATGGAAGAAGTTAGAAGTTCACAAAATTCAAGAATTATAAGTTTTTGCAAAGTTGACTTTTTTGGGCATGGTTGACTTTTAATGAAATGTCATTTTTTGCAACTTTTTCAACCCTTACTTTTTGATCCAAAATTGCTTCAAATGGAAAAACTTTGGTCATGAAAGTTGTAGATTAGATCTTTCCCTTTTCAAAAAGTACAAGAACATGACCTAATTCATTTTGGATCAAAAGTTATGGTGTGTCAAAGTTGGCAAAAATCACTAATTTTCAAAATATGCACCAAATGAGAAACTTGCAAAAACTTTGTACCAAGGCATTTGTGACTTCTAGTTCATATCAAACCAATATGCAAGCATCATACAAGTTCTAAAAATCAGATTTGAACCAAAAGATCACATGTTTCATGGTTTGTGAAGCAAGATACTTCCATGTGAACCAAAAGTGAGCAAGTTGCAAAACCATCATCACACTTCCATCCACTTGCTGCCTACAATGCTGAACCACCCTAGCCTCTCCCTCACACCATGATGCGCAGCCCACAGCCCTTGTACCAAGCTAGAACTTGACCCATGCTTTCTCTTACATAAAGTTGACATTTTGCAAAAGGCACCATACCAATCAATAAAGGGCAGGTCACATCATCTGACCAATAGGAATTGTTTATGTGGATCAAATGCTAGCAAAACATAACAACAAGCCAGCCTGAAAACTCACCACAACACACATTCACAAACTCCCTCCAACTTGCATTTTCCTTCGAATCTGATTCCACAAGCCACAAACATTCAAACAAGTTTCACCAACCTTCTCACCATGCTTCATTGAACCCAAACCAACAAGACATAAGCCTGAAACCAGCAAGAACTCAGCTTCCCCATTTTTCACTCTCAAAGCAAAAGCTTTCGAAACTCTTCATACAGGCTACAAACACTTGAACAAACTTCACAAACCTTCTCAAATCATCATCCTGATCACAAAGAACCCCTCACCCTTGTCTGAAATGGCCTGAATCACAAACACAGTTCTCACCTGAGCTTGAACAGAACTTGTTCAGTCTCCCAAACTGGCCAGCATAAACTCTTGCTAAGCATCCAGACATCATCAAGGGACCAAAGGGAGTGGTTTGCATCAAAGGAAGGGGTCAGAAAGTTGCAAGATTGAAAGCTTTGAAACTCAGGTAGCTCAAGAACTTTTTTTTCCAGAAATGATTTTTTAAGTTCCTAAGTTGTTCTTTGTTGTTCACTGATCACTCTGATACCTTTGGTTTTGAAAATGGTGGAGAGATGAGAGTTTAATCAATCTCTGAAACTTTTTGCCCTAGAACTAGTTTGATTCGATTCAGCTAGTTTAGAAGTGATAAATATGTTTTGAATGGGGGTTTTGATTCGTGAGTGAGTGGGGATCATTTCTGTTTAATTAGATTTCATTTTAGATGCGTGTGGAGAGAGTTGGTGTTTTGGAGTGAACGGAGAAGATGACCGGAACACTGTTCCGGTCACCTGAGGGTCATTAACGGCAGGATTAGGGCATAATCATTAATTAGCTGAGTTTGAATTTTGGCCGTAGGATTTGGCGCCAGGTCAATTCGCGCGCAGGCTTGTTTGAATCTGAACCCTAGGATTTGATTACTTTTCCTTTTTCAGTTTAAAATTCATTTAATTTTCATTTTATTTCATTTGTTTTCCATAATTTATTAAAAATAGCAAAAACCATTTAAAAATTATGAAATTTTTTACCAAGAGTTTCATTAATTTTTAAAACACAAAAATATTTTTATTTTTATTTTTTTAGCATTAAAAAGTATTTTTAAATATTTAAAAGTTTATTTTTAATTGATTAATGAAAATTAATTATTAAAAATACTTTTAGGTATTTAAAAAATCACCAAAAAAATTCATGAAATGTTCTAAGACATTTAGAAACATTGTCCAACCTTCAAACCAAATTTATTTTTTGATCTTGATGCATTTTGAGAATTTTTCATTGAATTAAAACCATTTTGATGCATTATTTTGATCCAAACTTCCAAAAATCATTTCTGCCTAACCCTAAAGAGTTGGACCTTGGTTCTTTTTGCATTGCATTGTGTTTAGCATGTAGTTTGTGAGATTAAATGGCCATGATTTGATCTTTCATTTTCCATTTGTTTGGCATTTTTTCTTGTTAAGGAACCCTAAAACCCTAGAAAACTTAGGAAATTCATAACTTGAATTAGGTTAAGAGTTGGAACCTCTCCTTTGGGCATTGAGTTAGTATAGGATTAGGGGTCCTTTGAGTGCATTTTCAATTTTTTATATTGTTGTTTGCTTCTGATTTTGGTTTGTGTTTGATGCTTTGATCATAAACCCTAATTTGGGCTTCCATATGCATACATCTTGCATTTGCTTGCATAACATGACTTGCCATAGCATTTTGTGCATTCATTTAATTCATTTGACATCTTAAGACATATTGTAAGCATGCTTGATCATCACATCTTGCATTTGCCATGTTGTATGCCATTTGCACTTCATAACCTTTCATGTATGATCATGGTTCTTAACTTGCTTCATTTGCCTCCATAAGCTTGCATGATCATCCTCATGAGTTGTTTCATGTTTGTGGCATCTCATAACATCATTAACATCATGTATGTGCTTCTGGTTTTGTTTCTCATCATGTCATTTCATTTCATTTTGCATTGCATTGCATTTCTTTCACTAACTTTTCAGGTGGTAAGTTATCTTGAGAAGTGAATTTGCCTTCACTTCTCATAACTTCTCTTCATCTCTTTTTGTGCATCCTTGCTGCATTTATGTTTGTGTTTGAGATTGAGCTTGCTCATTCTTCTTCTTCCCACTTTCTTCCTTCAAGTGACTTGTCTTCTTAAATGAAGCAAGTTACTTTGCTTCTCCTGATCCTTTCATCTGCTTCCTGGTGATTCCATTGAAGATTTCTCTTGTTAAACTTCACAAACCTTAGGGACAACCAAGCATGACAATGATTAGGGTTTTGATTAGTCCCCCACTTAGTTTTACCTTTGTGTCTCTTTTGAGTCTTCTCTCCTCATCTCATAATCAGGGACTAAACCCTAAAGGCTTTAAGGCTTTGTGATTAAGCTTATGCCTGCATCCTTCTATTAGGATGGAGTGTATAACTTTAATCCTAAGTGTTAAACCCTTAATGTGTTTAAATCTCTTAATCAATTCACTTAATAATCATCAAGACATCACACTTGTAACTTGGGCCTTGCATTAGGGTTCTAATTCTTCCTTAATTGGTTAAGAAGGACTAACCCTAGTGTTAATGGACAAGTCCCCCTCAAGTTGTCTTACAAACTCTAAGACTCACTTCATCATCTTGTCATTAATTAAAATCCATTTAATAAAGGCTTTGTTTTGTCATGAAGTTAATCCCTAATCATGGATTAAGTTGAGGAGCTTTCCTCAGCTTAAACACCCTCATCTATTATCCTTCTATTAGGATGGTGTAATGAGTCTGTTTAATCCCTGATTATGGCTTAACCTCATTACTTAACACTAAACAAAAACACCAAAAACATCTAAATAATCACAAGTAGGTTAATGATCTTAATCCTACATCAAAGGTGATTAAGTGTGAGAAGCTGACTTCACACTTAAAGTATTCTCATTACCCCTAATCAGAGGGAAGATGTGATGAGTTTACTAACCTATTGGTTTAGGCTTAAGCTCATTAACTTATGACAAACTTTCAAAAGCAATAAAAGACTGAAAACACAAAAACAAACAATAATCGTCTCCTCCGGGATTCTCTTCTCATCTCATTCACTCACAAACGAGAATTTGCTTCTTCCGTCTAATGCAAGACAGTTTGCACCTGAGCCAGACAGGTCATACACTTGAGCATTGACAAGCAAGCAGTTCACCAGTCAATTCATCTTTCAGTCTCTTTGGGTCGAACTACGGTGTTCTGACTTCCTCATTGCACGAGAGGATACGTAGGCATAACTTAACAGTTATCGAACAAAAGTCTCTGTATATTCCCCCTCCTTCTAGCTTTATTCTTTAGCCTCATGATCTTGAGCATTTCACTCTTATTCTTACACTGACACATCATTATACACTTCACTTCTTACACTGACACCTGTACATCTTTTCCAGCTCTTTTATACACAAATTGCACTGACACTACCCCATTAAAACACAAATCTTTTAAGCGTGGATCCCGTCGAGTACGACGGACAATCTGGGTGCTAATACCTTCCCAGGTTGTAACCAACCCCCTTTCTCAGTCTCTCTGGTTCGCAACCGTCTTATCCATCTCTTTCTAGGTCTATGCAGCATTGCCTTTCCTCCGGGATAAAAAATGCCTAGCTGGCGACTCTTTTCATCTCCAGTGAGTTCACTGCTGTGTGTTCTCATTGTCCTTTTCGCCGACCGTTCGCGCTTGTACCGGGGATGTAAATCTATCGGGAGCGACAGTTACCAATAGAGGGAAACATTCAAACATAAGGGGTGAGATATCTAATATTATAATCAATAATATGATAAATAACATATTGAATTAGATTACACGGATCACCACTTTGCAAAAAACCAACAACTTAGAATTAACATAAGATACAACACAACAACGTAATATGCAACTTAGACAAATGAGATTTATGTGGTACCAATGGAGCAAACCTCCTAGCTTATAATCATGACAATTAATAGAGGCGTAAACACAAGGCAAAAACCTTCAAATTTATATTGTCAAATCCAGGCCAACATACTGAGCATTCAGCTCCAACTTGAACATGGTATGTTATGTGACTCGACATGATTATCAATCAACAACAACTATAACAACATAAATACATAACAACAATCAACTTTGGCCAAAGGCCTGCAACTTATGATTTTGCCATTTATAAGGCACTGCCACATAGCATAACCACCAGCAACTATACAACTTGTACAAAGCAACACAACACAACAGGAACCAAAATTACTATGTTCCTATCCACACAAGTTCAAACTAAAAATCTATTAATTAAACTATTTACTACACTTGGTTATTACTACTCATTATTAGTTTATTACTATGCTTCTGTTAATTCCATGATAGCAACCAACATACCAACCCTACTACTAATCCTGTTCCACTATCATGTAATTTCCTTATGCTAATTCATCATATTATTACTATATGATTTTTCTGTCAACTACTCATCATGACCACTACTACTTTAAATAGTATTCTTTAACTTAATTATGCTACTGTAATTTATTTAGGATAGACCAGTATAGCAGACACTGAAACACAACACCTTACAGAACAAAATAACCATTTTTCTCCCAGACACGTGTGACCATCGTCACAATTGGGTGACCCTTGTCACACTTTGTGACGGTCGTCCTAGGGATGTGATGGACGTCATAAATCCCAGATGGTCATCTGGAAAATAGGACGGTCGTCCACAAGCCAAACCTTGCACTCTCTATTTCATCTTTGTAACTTTTCCCAGTCCAATTCCTTCTCCAATTATTTCACCAATCAGCCGACATATAATTCAACAAACAACACATCATCGACATAATTTTCTTAATAATATAAATCAACTTATTCATCCCAACAACTTATTCATCAAAATTACTTATTAATCAAAACAACTTATTAATCCACACAAACAACAATTGACATAAACAAATTATGTAACACCCATATACAAAAGACATACATAAAGCATATTTTTCATATATAATATTAATAATTTGGTACTGAAATACAAATAAGTTATTAGCAACACATTGTATAAATATAGCCACTACAACATAAGGTACTAAATAAGGCTATAAAATAGTACAAGATGTTCAACTACAAAAAGATCTAAGAACTAGATCCGAAGATCTCAAAAATCCACAGCGGAAGACTAAGCCATCAACTAGTAAGGATAATCAAGTCGACTTATCCTTACCTTTAGCGGAACCTGAAGTACCTGAAATAACAACATCAACATGGGGTGAGATAAAACATCTCATTGGGTTCCCCATCTTAGAGTTCTCTCGGCTCTAAGGGTCAAGCATAACAATTCTACGAGTACAAAGGTTCCTCTAAAAAATAACCAAGTCGAAACAGAACAGCCCAGCAATACATCGTACAAGACTTCCCGTGGGACTCAGTGGAACACCCACCTCAAGTATGAACCACTATACTTCTCATGGGACTCAATGAAATACCCATCTCAAGTTATCACTCGCTTCCCATGGGACTCAATGTAATACCCACCTCAAGCTAACTCTCGCTTCCTGTGGGACTCAATGTAATACCCACCTCAAGCTAACAAAGGGAAAAACAATCAAGCGCAATCTTTAATTCTTATTAGTCTACGAGCTCCTAGGTGTCTCACAAGTCTCACCATTCCTTATCTTAAACTCACAATTCCATAATTACGTTTCGTTACCTTTTAATCGAATAGTCGGGTAAAAGTCGGGTGGAACTAACATTTCTTGATCTCAAAATATAGATTTCATCATTAGCTTCGAAACGATATGTGGAACGCTAAAAACGGATACCCGGATCATAAGTTACGAATTAAAAACCAAGGTTGGAACCTACAGGTCTCGCTGAGCGAAAATCGCCCTGAACTTTCGCTGAGCGAGGTATGCTCGCTGAGCAAGCTACACTAGTTCAGGAAGTTCCAGCCTTACGGGAAAACACTTCTCCCACACCAAATCTCTCCCAAACATCAACCATTGCAGAAAGACATAATCAAACATGTTCATAAACATCATATGAGTATTTTAGTTAAGTTTTAATTGAGTTTTAACCGTTCAACTTCCGATTTTTCTTAGATTTTCCAATTTAGCCCTAACCATAAAATCTCTAAAACTCAACCAAAATCAAAGATAAAAGTTTCTAACTAAGAACCCACCTCAAGAGATGAAGATTGGCGGAAAGATGGAGTTGATTCGACGGACGGATGATTGAGAATGAGGAATTGAAGCTTTTGGGGTTTTATCTCTTCTTCTTCTCTTCTCCTCTCCTTTTCTTCTTTTCTTCTTTTTCTTACCAACTCCTTCTTTCTCTCATATTCCTTATATATATATATATAAATATAAAACTTATATTTTTACCAATGGGTCAAAAATTAGAGAGTATCCAAAAATGTTTCTTAATCCGATATTTTATAAAACCTCTGAGTTAGATAATATCAATTAATAAAATAATATCCCGTTGATTACTCTATTTGGTTCCATTAAAATTTCTTAGAGTATTCCGGGATAATATTATTACCAATTAATATTGTTCAGAGCTTTAAATAAAATACGGGGTATTACAAATTATGTACCCAATCCCATACAAATTCATCATATATTCTCGATTATAAGGTTAAAACCCCACCCTTACCTTTGAATTTAAGGAGACTCTAACACTTTTCGATCGGAACCATAGCTTTTACATCTCCTATGCACTTCACGTAACCACCTCTTTTCCAACTTCTTGTTCTTCTTATTGATAACCTATTTTCCACTAATTCCACTTAACTTATGGTTTTTCTTTTAATTAATCTTAATCATTCTAATGGGCCTCAACCTCACCCCCCACACAATTACTACTTCTAATTACCAACAAGCTCATTTATTAAGCTACCATAATTCCACTAATAACTCACAACTTAATTAATTCAACTTAGTCCAAATAACAACAATGCAACTTAAATCGACTTATTCAAATTTATTTAAAACAACTTAGTAACTCAACAAAAAACAACACCTAACGTACTACAATTTTTAATTAAATAAATTATTAAATGATTTGGGCGTTACAACACCCAATTTATCCAGATACTCACGAAAACCCGATTTGTAAACTCCACGAACATGTCGGATGCATTAGATACACCAAACGACATCAAAGTGTACTCATAATGACCATACTTCATCCTAAAAAATTGTCTTCGGAATATCCTTAAATTCTTACTTTATCACCAAATGGGCTACCTCATCTATTCATGATTAGTCACCTCATTTATGTCACAACAATATCATTACTAAATCACCACAATAGTACTTCATAATTAACATCATGTTTATAATCAAATAGCATGTCGTAGCATAGCAACATGTGATAAATTAAACACATAAACACATAGGTACTGGAATCATGCATTAAAGGACTCAATTAATCTTGTTATAATGTAGTTCATCATTTCATATTTCCAACACTCTGAACGCGCATCAAACGGACTTACAAAACTAGAGTTACGACATTTTCAAAAACTCGGTCTGCTGCTCTCGCTCGTAGCTCGCCCAACAACGCTGGGGTGACTGCCTATGGGACATCACTACTCAGCCTACAATTTTTAGTGTTTGGAGGCCTTTTGGACCTCCGAATTCGATTTTGTAAAAAGTTACAGTTTCGTAATTTAAAATCTTACGATTGTATAACACTTATTTGCAGGTCTTAACATCTTACATTCATCAAAGGTTTACTCATCCATTTATTCAACACATGTTTCCTCCCCGAGAATTAACCATCAACAATACCTGATCGTTCTCCCTTAACATATTCCAACTAGACTAATAAATAGGAAACTCAAATTTGCTTCACTTCCAAATATAATAAACTACATCGACTCATTAAAACCATCTATAAGCACTCAGCTCAACTCCAATCAATTTCACCATAAACACCATTTAAGCTGGTAAAACATGTTTATTCCTGTAACACGGTGGGAGAACTGACTTTCTATAAATGTTGCGGATAGCAAGAGTCGCCACCGACTTTTATTTTATCCAAAGGAAAGGGCATAAAAGAACAGGAAAGACCTTAAAAGATTTTTGGGTTCGGGGGGTAGGTTATGTAAAGGGAATGTGTTAGCACCCTTTACATCCATGGTTATCCATGGGCTCTTAGTTACTTAGCTCACTTTAAACTGTTTTGAGAAGTGTAGTGTGTGATTAAAAATTTTCTTAAGTACTTTATAATGATCCATGTACGGATATATATAAAGACTTTGTTTTGAAAATTGTTTGAAAATGTGAAGTGTTTTTGAAATGTTTTTGAAATGTTTTTGAATGAGTGAGCAAGTACATAAGAGGAACCTACCCTAATTTGAATCTTTTCTGTTCTTAAATATCCTTTTAATGGTAAGACTATCCCTATTATTAAGGAATAGGTAGTCATTACCTTGGATGTTTTAAGGGACATGTGAAGGGTCATCTGTTATTAGGCAATTGTAAGGTGTACTTAGCAATTCGAAGGGACTTATCATCTTTTATTCGAAAAGGGACAAGATCTTTTACGAAGGCAACCATAAAGGGACTTGATCTTATAATGCTTTAAAGGGACAAGATGATATTAATGAAATAAGGGACTTTGCTTTATACACCTTTGTCGCTCCCCGGATTTCCATCCTGGTACAAACGCGAAAGTGGCGCAGAAAAAAGAATAGAGTCGCCAGCCAGGCATTTTTATCCCGAAGAAAGGGAATGGTAATGCTGCACAAACCAGAAGAAAGAAGAGGAAGGACACGGGTCCTGCGAACCAAAGAGACTGAGTTCGGGAGTCGGTTACGACCTGGGAAGGTATTAGCACCCAGATCGTCCGCCGTACCCGACGGTATCCACGCTTGCAAAAGAAACTGTTTCAAAGGGTGAGGGTATGAAAACTGCAGCAAAAGAAATGAAAATGAAAAGAAACTGGAACTGGAAAAGAAATGAAATAAGAAACAAAGAGAAAAAATGTAGGGAAGATAAAGATTGTGCTCGAACGGGCCCTACCCCGCTTCCTACGTACCTCATCAGGATAATGAGGATCAGAGACGCCGTAGTTCCCCTAACTAGGGGTGGCAAGGAAATTGCTTGTGAATTAAGGCTTGAACTGCCTGTGCCATTGCTCAGGTGTTACAGACTCGGACGACGAGTGCGTAACCGTCTTGCAAAGTGACAAGTAGGAGCAAGTTCGCGTACGGAGCGAATGAGGTGAGAAAAGAATTCCCGAAGGAAAGACGCTTATTGTTTGTTTGGTGTTTTTTTATGAAGATTTTATGAGTGAAGGTTTGCATAGGTAAGTGTACCTAAGTCTTACTCAATTCGATGTGTACATCTCACATCATCCCGAAATGGAATGCGCAAGAGGCACACCTATCTATGGAGGAAATCCCCAAAGCTAGTCCCATAAGTGAAGGCTTAAGCACACCGGCCTATTACCATTATTAAGTATTTTTGTGGTTTTATGGTTAAGAAGTGTTTTTTAGCTTTTTCTTTGTGAGGTACTCATGTTAAGACCTATCCACCACGAGTGATGACTCACACCTCGCCCCGAAATGGAACGCGTGCAAGCATCTCATAGCAAAGTATCATGTCACATGAAAGTACTCAACCTTTATTAAATGAATTAGAATTAAGTTTGAAGATGAGAAGAGAGAGAGCACCAAAGGATCTCAAAGGAAAAAATTCTAAAGGGGACTAAAGCAACCCTAAGTGTTAACATGCATGGATATCCTAAGGGTTAATGAGGTTTCTATCCTAATGAAGAAGGAAGAAGAAGATAGAAGAAGGGATGAGAAAGGCCTAGGCCCAACAAAAGAGGGTTAATTCACATAAACATAAAAGGAAGAGATAAGAATTAGAGATGTGGAACTCAATTCCCACATCTCACACTTACCATAGCCCCTGCAAGGTTTGTATGCGCAAGTGAAACAAAAATGAGCAAATTAACATGACATCATCCAACAATCAGAAGTGAAATGAAGTAAACAAATTCTTAATGCCAATTCAACTCAAAGAAATGAAAATGAGAGACTTATGACTTAAAATGAGGCAACATGAATACATATGGAAACAAGTGCGCACCTATGAAAGATGTAATGCAAAACACACAAAATACAAGCACAAAATTCAAAACCAGAATCAAAATGATATGAAGAATAGCCTAGGAGGCCAGCAAGATGAAGAGAGAAGTCATACAATACCAACCAATGTCAAAATAGAAACAACGGAATCAAAAGATGGAATTTAAACACTTAAAGAAACAAATGACTTGAATAAGAATCAAACTTAAAAATTCAGAAGAAACAAGACATATCCTAGGACCAGGAAGGTATCCACACCCCAAAGGAACCCCAAATGAGAAGAAGAAGTTGGCACAAGTGCCCTTCTAAGCCTATAAGAGGTCTCATGAACCAAACGAAGCAAAATGGGACAAGGTGAGAACAAAAATCCACAAATAATCAACCAGCCATCTAAAAATTCTACAACTTAAACCAAATGATCTTCAAACATTTCATATCAACTTGCCAAAAGATTTTACAAAAATTCAGAAAGGAACTAGGTCAAATGAAGGTACAAACACAAGTTAGGACAGAAAACTTACATCACAAGATATCAGATCAAAACTCAAGAAATAATTTCCTAAAAATTCAGAGAAAAATTACATGAATACTACAAGATCTCAGGAACACAATGCAAAAAGAATGGGATCAAAACTCCAACTATTGAAAGGTATAGAAAATAAACAAGACAGGCTGGTCAGGAAATGAAGCAAAAGAGGCTATGCACCTTGGTGAATTATTTCTGGCACGTGGATCAATGGAAAAAATAAAATAAAAATGTGATAAAAAACTAGAAACATCAAGGAAGGTCCATGATTTATTTGATAATTTTTAGATGAATAGAACTATTTTTAATGGATTAAAACGAAAACTGAAATAAAAGGAATTAAATGGAAAGAAGGAAATTGAAATGAATTGAAAGGGGGTGCAATTAGTACAGTTGTACGCATAATTGGAATGGGCCCAGGCTTGGGGGAGGTGCGAATAACAACTTCTAAGGCCCAAACGCGCTAGTCCACGTTCATGAGGAGGGAACTGTCTATGCATGAATGGAAGGGACGGTCCTACCGGACGGTGACACTTGTCACCGCCGGTATGGACAAACACACCAGCAAATCCTCCATCTCCTTATCTCTTATCTCTTCAAAATCCTTTTATTAATTCTGCCATAATTTTTTTATTATATTTCCTAAAAAAAACTCTCATTAATTTGTGCCATTCTTTAATATATTCAAACACTTGAACAAATAACAATTAAAAACAACACAGCAAACCTAACAAACCCTCTCTCTCTCTGCGCCGCCGTCCTTCTTCATCTTCTACGAAAAACCCTAGCCCGCCGCTGTTCAACTTCCGGCCTAACGCTGTCAGCGCGAATCACCACCTCCGATTCTCCTTCCTCCTCACGACTTCGCCTTCACAAACTTTCCGCCACCACTCATCCTAACCTAAGCCTCTCTCAATCTTATCACTCGGCCTCACCTCACTCCCTCCATGACCGCCGCCAACTCTGCTTCAACCTTACGGCGCCATGTTCATCACCTTCTTTATGACTCTCCGCCGCCGACGAAATCTCCTACCCCCTAGCTTGACCTAGCCGCCACCATCCACAATCCTAACACGAACTTCTCATTCTCCTTCAGTTTCACCCCTAACCTAAGCATGTCATTCTCAAATCGGACTCACCTCACACGAATCTAGCCTATCGCTAACACGCCTCTTACCGAATCAGACTCGGATAATCAAGTGCATAAGCATAGCAATCAAAATCGCGTACAAACACCAACAGTTCAACATACATCCATCAATTGCATCGAACAAATAAATCGAAGACGTACCTGTTATGCGACGAGACGACGAACAACGCGAAAGGCAACCTCGATTCGGTAATGCTTCTCTTCTTCCGAACTGACTCGCAAATTTGTTACGGTTATGGAGCTTTGATTCAACTTTGTAATTACGTATTATTCATTCTGAGCCGATACGAACTGCTTCGTGCGTGAATGAATTTGCAGGTTGGTTAATGCTACTGCGAATACTCCGTTCGATTGAAGAGGCTGAATCGATTGAATAGGTTGAAACAGAATGCCGAATATATGCTTGGATCGAAAACCGAAGCTTAATCCACAGTGTTGATGAAGATGCTGTAAAGAGAATCGATGAAGATTGCGGATGATCATTGAAGCTGGAATCAATTATGTGCGTTCTTGGTGATGAAGATTCAAGAGAATGGAAGAAGATTATGAGGAATTGATGAAGATTGGAATCAGTTGAAGTTTGTGAAGAAAAGTGAATTCTGTTATTGAATTGAACTCATGAGGATTCTGAAGAAATTGGGAATCGGTTATGGATATTCTTGGTGATAAAAATGAGAGTGAATTCTGTTATTGTTTTGAGCAGCCCCCAAAATTCGGTTATGAAAATCTATTATTCCCTTTTTTCCTTTATTTTTTCGTTATATATTTTTTTTGTGATCTTGAAGAAAATCCACGAAACCAGCGTAACAAACTGTTTCTTTTTTTTTCATTTTTTCAGTTTGTTATTTTCAGTTTATTATTAGATGCTACACTGCGTTTTTGGCCTTTCACGAAATTCTCGTGCTTGCCGTGTGATATTGATGAGGCTTACGTGAAGTTATAGTCTCATAAGGCTAGTTATCTTGCTGAATATTTCGTTGCGTTTCGTGTAGTGTCAGCTGAGCTTGGTTTATGTATTGGGATGTGAATGTGATGTACTGCATATGATTTGGGAGGAAAACGTGATAGGCCCATCTTTCCTTTCAAAAAAAATAAATTTGCTTTGGTACTGCATCATGTGCCTGGGCTTATGGGCCTTTCCTTCTTCTATATTTTTTTATAATAACATCTATATGGGATTAAGAAAACATTTATGGAATTATTATGAACATGGACCTAAGAAAATGAAATAGAAAAAGCTTTGGTAATTGACTTAAACAAAAGACTAATGGAAATTTGGTGGATAACTGGAAATGAAAATCAAATAACAAAATGATAGAAATAGGTTTGAATTTAAAAGGAAAAACGGATAATGAGTATGAAAATGGATGGAATGTGATGGTTTTACTGGAATAGGAATGGGTAATTTGGTAGCTAGTGATGGGCTAAAGACGTGTCTAATTATGTGTCTAGCGGTATCTTAACTGCAAGTGCACAGCCTATCGAAGTAATATTTAAGATTATCGATCCACAGGGACTCTATGGTTACTTAGTGCTAGATGAACTTCTAGTTTAGCTAAGGCGAAGGGTTGTCACGATTTTTTGTTGTTTTTAAAGATTAAAAGCGGGAATTAAATTTAAGTTTTAATAAAATAATACTAAGGCGGTCGGTATGTAATTAGGCTAACTTAGGTGGGTCAATCTAACCTAGGCTTATAAAGGTGTTCACTTAATTATTCTGTAGAGGTTACCAGTTTAAATACCCTTAACTCACACTATCGTGGTCTTATCTCAAATCTTATCCCTAAAGCCCTATGCCTGCTCTCGCTAGCCCATAAGTGTTTAGAGGTAATTTTTGGAAACTTAGTAATTCTAATTTATTTTAAAGCGCTCTTGCTGTGTTTAATTTAAATGCCTAACTTTAGCTATCTGGTTAAAATCTCACACTCTCGTGGTCTTGACCTAACCTAATACACTTTCCTTACTCTCGTAACAAAAAGGTCGATTTTAAATAAAAAGTATCAGCCAGAACACTAAGCTATTAATTATTTTAAGCCTATAGTTGATTTTACCGATTTAGTTTGTTTTAATTACATACCGCCCTAAGATAATTAGCTACTCATTTTTGTTGAACCAGACAGAGGCAGAGAAACAATAAACAAAATATTCATGGCAGAAAAATAAATAAATAACATAAATATAAAATTGCAAATTAAAATAAACCTGGTTAACAATAAAATGGCAGACTCCTTCTTCCACAGACCGGAAAGCTCGGAGTAATTGGTGGAATCGAAAATAAAATAAAAATTCTGAAGGCTTTGAAACAAGTAAATTTTATAACAATTTCCTGATGTTGGAAATTGTTATAGGTTGGGTTTGGATACAATAAAAATAAAACGGGTGTTAAAATGACGATTATGCGATAAAACGGTAATGAAACTAAGCAATATAATCGATACATTTTCTCGTTATCAAACTTCCCCAAACTTAAACCTTTGCTTGTCCTCAAGCAAATAGTCGGTTGAAAATCGTCGGACAAGTTTTTATCGACGCATACACATAACAAACCGTACGAGGGATCGTTTTGTCGGATAAACCGGTAATGATAAAACACTAACGATACACTAATGACACAAGCAACAAGCTAAGTCGTCTAATTCCCGTTAAACAAAACAATCGGTAATTTCTTTATGATTTCACCTAGAGTTTTTCGATCTTATTTCGCCCGGTTTCATTCTAGCGCAATCACATTAAGCCCTTTGCCTTAGCACGCACGTAGTGGAGTAGCCGGTTAGCGACTTTGATCCTTTTTAAGCACGGGGTCTGGTACACGAGTGCGGTAACCCTTCATATATTATCCGATTTGGAGGTTGTGGGGGATCGAGCCGTAGCACGCCCTACCAAGTTCAGAACCAATACCTCTGAACCAACCCGCAATGGACTTCTTCTCATATTTCTCGTTTCTTATATGCGACCGTGTACTTTGGTGCAATTTCTTTTCATTTGCATCGAGATATGAAGGATCATTATTGATTAGGCATCAAACGCTTATATTCATCGGCTCCCCACGTGGTTTGTGTTCAGACGGTGCTAACTGCTAGTATAAACTACTAGGGGTTACTTTTGAACTGAAACTTAAGGTGTACTCGTAACGATAATCGGAATGGAATCGCTTAAGTGGGAAGTCAAAGGTGTCAAGATTGTATTGGTCTTGTTGAATCGTTCTTAGCTTCCTAATTACGATTTTGTAGGCAAGTCGGGTAATGCGAATAATTAAAGATTTTTTTCGGTATGGCTAAATAAACGGGGAAAGTTCTAAACTAAAGAAAATAGCACAAAGATTTGCTCGTTTCATTAACTTACAAAAAGAAATACAACGGAATTGAAAAAGTGCGAAAAGGGAAAATGCGGAAAATGAAAGGTACCTCTCCCACACTATATCAGACATTGTCCTCAATGTTGTGATATAATAGCGGTAAAAGTACAATACAAACTATGAAAATGAAAAACAAACATAAGCAAAAACTAAAACTAAGGCTGCTGAGGACCGCGGGCTCGGCTTCTGGTGCGGGAGCGTCTGGTAGGAGTCGCTTCAGGATCAGAACCGGTACCGGTAACAGCAGTGATGTCAATGCGTAATGCCTCTAGCTCGCTGAAAATTTCTCCGAGCTTTGTATCAGTAGCTTCCTGGTTGGTTGCAATAGTGCGGAGTAAAGCATCATACTGCTCCTTCTGCCTTCGCTCCAGTGCGGCGTTCATCTGGTTCTGCTGATGAATCGCACGGAGGACGTCCTCAAGAGTGAATTCCTGTGCAGGAGGCTGTCGGGTAGATGACTCTGGAATGTCCTGGACAGGCTCAGCTGCATCCATGGCGTCCTGCATCTCATCCGCTGGAGGATCGGCCTGATCATCATGAATGGGGGCGTGGCCGGCAGCATCTGGTAAAACAAAGAGCCAGTTGGCTCGGCTGGATGGGTCGATGCGATCACGGGACGGCAGAATGATGTGGTGATAAATAGTGCCGTGGATAACAGGGCTATACCTGCCATCCTCTCTCTGCGCAATCAAGTGAGCGGACCTGCAATAGCTCTTGGTTAGGAATTCTGCGGCTATGCGAGGCAAATTGGTGAGCAAGTCACTAAGCCCTAACTGAAAGGCGAGGGTGGTGACAATGCCGCCTATGAAAAATGGGGTTGAGCCTCTTTGCGCAATGGCCTGGATGTGAGAAAGCATAAACGGGGCACAGTTGATTGGCTCGTCATTTTTTTCAAAATGCAAGTTTCGGTCAAAAAATCGTAATATATCATACACAAGTTTATTCTAGTTTAGCTAAAAAATAAAATATAAATCGAGGACTGTACGAAACGATACAAAACGTTTCAGATCCTTCCTATATGTTACGAAGGAAGGTTATGATGGAAGGCCATGCAAAAAATCATCTGAAAATTTTATTATACGAAACTTTTCAAAATGCAAGTTTCAGTCAAAAAATCGTAATATATCATACACAAGTTTATATTAGTTTTGCTCAAAACATAAAAATTAAATTGAGGACTATACGAAACGATACAAAAATTTTCAAATCCTTCCTATAAGTTACGAGGGAAGGTTATGATGGAAGTCCATGCAAAAAATCATCTGAAAATTTTATTCTACGAAACGTTTCCAATTGCAAGTTTCGTTCAAAAAATCATAATGTATTATGCACATGTTTATAATAGTTTAGCTCAAAAAGTATAATTAAATCGAGGACTGTACGAAACGTTAAAAAACTTTTCAGATCCTTCATATATGTTACGAGGGAAGGTTATGATGGAAGTCCATGCAAAAAATCATCTGAAAATTTGATTCTATGAAAAAGTTTCAAAATGTAAGTTTCGGTCAAAAAATCGTAATATGTTATACACAAGTTTATACTAGTTTGGCTCAAAAAATAAAAATTAAATTGAGGACTATACGAAACGATACAAAACTTTTCAAATCCTTCCAATATGTTACGAGGGAAGGTAATGATGTAAGTCCATGCAAAATATCATTTGAAAATTTGATTATATGAAACATTTCTAATTGCAAGTTTCGTTCTTTATCATTATATATTATAGACATGTTTATACTAGTTTTGCTCAAAAACTATAATTAAATCGAGGACTGTACGAAACGATATAAAACTTTTCAGATCCTTCCTATACGTTACAAGGGAAGGTTATGATGGAAGTCCATGTAAAAAATATTCTGAAAATTTGATTCTATGAATCTTTTCAAAATGCAAGTATCGGTCAAAAAATCGTAATATATCATACACAAGTTTATTCTAGTTTTTTCCTAAAAAATAAAAAATAAATTGAGGACTGTACGAAACGATACAAAACTTTTCAGATCTTTCCTATATGTTACGAGGGATGGTTATGATGGAAGTCCATGCAAAAAATCATCTGAAAAATTGATTCTACGAAACTTTTCAAAATGCAAGTTTTGGTCAAAAAATCGAAATAATCATACACAAGTTTATACTAGTTTTGCTCAAAAAAATAAAAATTAAATTGAGGACTATACGAAACGATACAAAACTTTTCCGATCATTCCAATATGTTACGAGGGAAGGTTATGATGGAAGTCCATGCAAAAAATCATCTGAAAATTTGATTCTACGAAACTTTTCCAATTGCAAGTTTCGTTCGAAAAATCATAATATATTATGCACATGTTTATACTAGATTAGCTCAAAAACTATAATTAAATCGAGGACTGTACGAAACGATGCAAAACTTTTCAGATCCTTCCTATATGTTACGAGGGAAGGTTATGATGGAAGTCCATGCAAAAAATAATCTGAAAATTTGATTCTATGACACTTTTAAAAATGAAAGCTTCGGTCGAAAAATCGTAATATATCATACACAAGTTTATACTAGTTTTGCTCAAAAAATTAAAATTAAATTGAGGACTATACGAAATTATACAAAACTCTTCAGATCCTTCCTATATGTTAAGAGGGAAGGTTATGATGAAGTCCATGCAAAAAATCATCTGAAAATTTTTTTTCTACGAAACTTTTCCAATTACAAGTTTCGTTCAAAAAATAATAATATATTATGCACATGTTTATACTAGTTTAGCTCAAAAACTATAATTAAATCGAGCACTCGACGAAGCGATGCAAAACTTTTCAGATCCAACCTATATGTTAGGAGGGAAGGTTGTGATGGAACTCCATGCAAAAAATCATCTGAATATTTGATTCTATGAAACTTTTTAAAATGCAAGTTTCGGTCAAAAAATCACAATATATCATACACAAGTTTATACTCGTTTTGCTCAAAAAATAAAAATAAAATTGAGGACTATACAAAACGATACAAAACATTCGAGATCCTTCCAATATGTTACGAGGGAAGGTAATGATATAAGTTCATGCAAAAAATCATCTGAAAATTTGATTCCACGAAACTTTTCCAATTGCATGTTTCGTTCAAAAAATCATAATATATTATGTACATGTTTATACTAGTTTAGCTCAAAAACTATAATTAAATCGAGGACTGTACGAAACGATGCAAAACTTTTCAGATCCTTCCTATATGTTACGAGGGAAGGTTATGATGGAAGTCCATGCAAAAAATCATCTAAAAATTTGATTCTATGAAACTTTTCAAAATGCAAGTATCGGTCAAAAAATTGTAATATATCATACACAAGTTTATACTCGTTTTGGTCAAAAAATAAAAATTAAATTGAGGACTATACAAAACGAGACAAAACATTCCAGATCCTTCCAATATGTTACGAGGGAAGGTTATGATGTAAGTCCATGCAAAAAATCATCTGAAAATTTGATTCTACGAAACTTTTCCAATTGCAAGTTTCGTTCAAAAAATCATAATATATTATGCACATGTTTATACTAGTTTAGCTAAAAATTTATAATTAAATCGAGGACTGTACGAAACGATGAAAAACTTTTCAGATCCTTCATATATGTTATGAGATAAGATTGATGAAAGTCCATGCAAAAAGTCTTCTGAAAAATTGATTCTATGAAACTTTTCAAAATGCAAGTTTCGATAAAAAAAATTGTAAAATATCATACACATGTTTATTCTAGTTTAGCTAAAAAATAAAATATAAATCGAGGACTGTACGAAACAATACAAAACTTTTCAGATCCTTCCTATATGTTACGAGGGAAGGTTATGATGGAAGGCCATGCAAAAAATCATCTGAAAATTTGATTATACGAAACTTTTCAAAATGCAAGTTTTGGTCAAAAAATCGTAATATATCATACACAAGTTTATACTAGTTTTGCTCAAAAAATAAAAATTAAATTGAGGACTATACGAAACGATACAAAACTTTTCAGATCATTCCAATATGTTACGAGGGAAGGTTATGATGGAAGTCCATGCAAAAAATCATCTGAAAAATTGATTCTACGAAACTTTTCCAATTGCAAGTTTCGTTCAAAAAATCATAATATATTATGCACATGTTTATACTAGTTTAGCTCAAAAACTATAATTAAATCGAGGACTGTACGAAACGATGCAAAACTTTTCAGATCCTTCCTATATGTTACGAGGGAAGGTTATGATGGAAGTCCATGCAAAAAATCATCTGAAAATTTGATTCTATGACACTTTTAAAAATGAAAGTTTCGGTCAAAAAATCGTAATATATCATACATAAGTTTATACTAGTTCTGCTCAAAAAATTAAAATTAAATTGAGGACTATACGAAACGATACAAAACTTTTCAGATCCTTCCTATATATTACGAGGGAAGGTTAGGATGGAAGTCCATGCAAAAAATCATCTGAAAATTTGATTCTATGACACTTTTGAAAATGAAAGTTTCGGTCAAAACATCGTAATATATCATACACAAGTTTATACTAGTTTTGCTCAAAAAATTAAAATTAAATTGAGGACTAAACGAAACGATACAAAACTTTTCAGATCCTTCCTATATGTTACGAGGGAAGGTTATGATGGAAGTCCATGCAAAAAATCATCTGAAAATTTGATTCTACGAAACTTTTCCAATTGCAAATTTCGTTCAAAAAATCATTATATATTATACACATGTTTATACTAGTTTTGCTCAAAAACTATAATTAAATCGAGGACTGTACACAAGGATACAAAAGTTTTCAGATCCTTCCTATATGTTACAAGGGAAGGTTATGATAAAAGTCCATCCAAAAAATCATTTAAAAGTTTGATTCTACGAAACTTTTCAAAATGCAAAATTCGGTCAAAAAATCGTAATATATCATACACAGGTTTATACTAGTTTTGCTCAAAAAATAAAAATTAAATTGAGGACTATACGAAACGATACAAAACTTTTCAGATCCTTTCTATATGTTACGAGGGAAGGTTATGATGGAAGTCCATGCAAAAAATCATCTGAATTTTTTTTTTCTACGAAACTTTTCCAATTGCAAGTTTCGTTCAAAAAATAATAATATATTATGCACATGTTTATACTAGTTTAGCTCAAAAACTATAATTAAATCGAGCATTCGACGAAACGATGCAAAACTTTTCAGATCCTTCCTATATGTTAGGAGGGAATGTTGTGATGGAAATCCATGCAGAAAATCATCTGAAATTTTGATTCTATGAAACTTTTTAAAATGCAAGTTTCGGTCAACAAATCACAATATATCATGCACAAGTTTATACTCGTTTTGCTCAAAAAATAAAAATTAAATTGAGGACTATACAAAACGATACAAAACATTCCAGATCCTTCCAATATGTTACGAGGGAAGGTAATGATATAAGTCCATGCAAAAAATCATCTGAAAATTTGATTCTACGAAACTTTTACAATTGCATGTTCCGCTTAAAAAATCATAATTTATTATGCACATGTTTATACTAGTTTAGCTCAAAAATCTATAATTAAATCGAGGACTGTACGAAACGATGCAAAACTATTCAGATCCTTCCTATATGTTACGAGGGAAGGTTATGATGGAATTCCATGCAAAAAATCATCTAAAAATTTGATTCTATGAAACTTTTCAAAATGCAAGTTTCGGTCAAAAAATCGTAATACATTATACACAAGTTTATACTAGTTTTGCTCAAAAAATAAAAATTAAATTGAGGACTATACGAAACAATACAAAACTTTTCAGATCCTTCAAATATGTTACGAGGGAAGGTTATGATGTAATTCCATGCAAAATATCATCTGAAAATTCGATTCTATGAAACTTTTCCAATTGCAAGTTTCGTTCTTTATCAATATATATTATAGACATGTTTATACTAGTTTTGCTCAAAAACTATAATTAAATCGAGGACTGTACGAAACGATATAAAACTTTTCAGATCCTTCATATATGTTACAAGGGAAGGTTATGATGGAAGTCCATGCAAAAAATATTCTGAAAATTTGATTCTATGAAACTTTTCAAAATGCAAGTTTCGGTCAAAAAATCGTAATATATCATACACAAGTTTATTCTAGTTTTGCTCAAAAAATAAAAAATATATCGAGGACTGTATGAAATGATACATAACTTTTCAGATCTTTCCTATATGTTACGAGGGATGGTTATGATGGAAGTCCATGCAAAAAATCATCTGAAAAATCTATTCTATGAAACATTTTAAAATGCAAGTTTCGGTCAAAAAATCGAAATAATCATACACAAGTTTATACTAGTTTTGCTCAAACAAATAAAAATTAAATTGAGGACTATATGAAACGATACAAAACTTTTCAGATCATTCCAATATGTTACGAGGGAAGGTTATGATGGAAGTCCATGCAAAAAATCATCTGAAAATTTGATTCAACGAAACTTTTCCAATTGCAAGTTTTGTTCGAAATATCATAATATATTATGCACATGTTTATACTAGTTTAGCTCAAAAACTATAATTAAATCGAGGACTGTACGAAACGAATCAAAACTTTTCAGATCCTTCTTATATGTTACGAGGGAAGGTTATGATGGAAGCCCATGCAAAAAATCATCTGAAAATTTGATTCTATGACACTTTTAACAATGAAAATTTCGGTCAAAAAATCTTAATATATACTACACAAGTTTATACTAGTTTTGCTCAAAAAATTAAAATTAAATTGAGGACTATACGAAACGATACAAAACTTTTCAGATCCTTCCTATATGTTACGAGGGAAGATTATGATGGAAGTCTATGCAAAAAATCATCTGAAAATATTATTTTATGACACTTTTAAAAATGAAAGTTTCGGTCTAAAAATCGTAATATATCATACACAAGTTTATACAAGTTTTGCTCAAAAAATTAAAATTAAATTGAGGACTATACGAAACGATACAAAACTTTTCAGATCCTTCCTATATGTTACGAGGGAAGGTTATGATGGAAGTCCTTGTAAAAAATCATCTGAAAATTTGATTCTACGAAACTTTTCCAATTGCAAGTTTCGTTCAAAAAATCATTATATATTATACACATATTTATACTAGTTTTGCTCAAAAACTATAATTAAATCGAGGGAAGGTTATGATAAAAGTCCATCCAAAAAATCATTTAAAAGTTTGATTCTACGAAACTTTTCAAAATGCAAAATTCGGTCAAAAAATCGTAATATATCATACACAAGTTTATACTAGTTTTGCTCAAAAAATAAAAATTAAATTGAGGACTATACGAAACGATACAAAACTTTTCAAATCCTTCCTATTTGTTACGAGGGAAGGTTATGATGGAAGTCCATGAAAAAAATCATCTCCAATTTTTTTTTCTACGAAACTTTTCCAATTGCAAGTTACGTTCAATAAATAATAATATATTATGCACATGTTTATACTAGTTTAGCTTAAAAACTATAATTAAATCGAGCACTCGACGAAACGATGCAAAACTTTTCAGATCCTTCCTATATGTTACGAGGGAAAGTTATGATGGAAGTCCATGCAAAAAATCATCTGAAAATTTGATTCTATGAAACTTTTCAAAATGCAAGTTTCGGTCAAAAAATCGTAATATATCATACACAAGTTTATACTCGTTTTGGTCAAAAAATAAAAATTAAATTGAGGACTATACAAAATGATACAAAACATTCCAGATCCTTCCAATATGTTACGAGGGAAGGTTATGATGTAAGTCCATGCAAAAAATATCTGAAAATTTGATTCTATGAAACTTTTCCAATTGCAAGTTTCGTTCAAAAAATCATAATATATTATGCACATGTTTATACTAGTTTAGCTAAAAATTTATAATTAAATCGAGGACTGTACGAAACGATGAAAAACTTTTCAGATCCTTCATATATGTTATGAGATAAGATTGATGAAAGTCCATGCAAAAAGTCTTCTGAAAAATTGATTCTATGAAACTTTTCAAAATGCAAGTTTCGATAAAAAAAATCGTAAAATATCATACACAAGTTTATTCTAGTTTAGCTAAAAAATAAAATATAAATCGAGGACTGTACGAAACAATACAAAACTTTTCAGATCCTTCCTATATGTTACGAGGGAAGGTTATGATGGAAGGCCATGCAAAAAATCATCTGAAAATTTGATTATACGAAACTTTTCAAAATGCAAGTTTTGGTCAAAAAATCGTAATATATCATACACAAGTTTATACTAGTTTTGCTCAAAAAATAAAAATTAAATTGAGGACTATACGAAACGATACAAAATTTTTCAAATCCTTCCTATAAGTTACGAGGGAAGGTTATGATGGAAGTTCATGCAAAAAATCATCTGAAAATTTTATTCTACGTAACTTTTCCAATTGGAAGTTTCGTTCAAAAAATCATAATGTATTATGCACATGTTTATAATAGTTTAGCTCAAAAACTATAATTAAATCGAGGACTGTACGAAACGTTAAAAAACTTTTCAGATCCTTCTTATATGTTACGAGGGAAGGTTATGATGGAAGTCCATGCAAAAAATCATCTGAAAATTTGATTCTATGAAAATTTTAAAAATGTAAGTTTCGGTCAAAAAATCGTAATATATTATACACAAGTTTATACTAGTTTTGCTCAAAATATAAAAATTAAATTGAGGACTATACGAAACGATACAAAACTTTTCAGATCCTTCAAATATGTTACGAGGGAAGGTTATGAAGTAATTCCATGCAAAATATCATCTGAAAATTCGATTCTATGAAACTTTTCCAATTGCAAGTTTCGTTCTTTATCATTATATATTATAGACATGTTTATACTAGTTTTGCTCAAAAACTATAATTAAATCGAGGACTGTACGAAACGATATAAAACTTTTCAGATCCTTCCTATATGTTACAAGGGAAGGTTATGATGGAAGTCCATGCAAAAAATATTCTGAAAATTTGATTCTATGAAACTTTTCAAAATGCAAGTTTCGGTCAAAAAATCGAAATAATCATACACAAGTTTATACTAGTTTTGCTTTAAAAAAATAAAAATTAAATTGAGGACTATATGAAACGATACAAAACTTTTCAGATCATTCCAATATGTTACGAGGGAAGGTTATGATGGAAGTCCATGCAAAAAATCATCTGAAAAATCTATTCTACGATTGTTTTCCAATTGCAAGTTTTGTTCGAAATATCATAATATATTATGCACATGTTTATACTAGTTTAGCTCAAAAACTATAATTAAATCGAGGACTGTACGAAACGATGCAAAACTTTTCAGATCCTTCCTATATGTTATGAGGGAAGGTTATGATGGAAGCCCATGCAAAAAATCATCTGAAAATTTGATTCTATGACACTTTTAAAAATGAAAATTTCGGTACAAAAATCATAATATATCATACACAAGTTTATACAAGTTTTGCTCAAAAAATTAAAATTAAATTGAGGACTATACGAAACGATACAAAACTTTTCAGATCCTTCCTATATGTTACGAGGGAAGGTTATGATGGAAGTCCTTGCAAAAAATCATCTGAAAATTTGATTCTACGAAACTTATCCAATTGCAAGTTTCGTTCAAAAAATCATTATATATTATACACATATTTATACTAGTTTTGCTCAAAAACTATAATTAAATCGAGGACTGTACACAAGGATATAAAAGTTTTCAGATCCTTCCTATATGTTACGAGGGAAGGTTATGATAAAAGTCCATCCAAAAAATCATTTAAAAGTTTGATTCTACGAAACTTTTCAAAATGCAAAATTCGGTCAAAAAATTGTAATATATCATACACAAGTTTAAACTAGTTTTGCTCAAAAAATAAAAATTAAATTGAGAACTATACGAAACGATAAAAAACTTTTCAGATCCTTCCTATATGTTAGGAGGGAAGGTTGTGATGGAAGTCCATGCAAAAAATCATCTGAAAATTTGATTCTATGAAACTTTTTAAAATGCAAGTTTCGGTCAAAAAATTGCAATATATCATACACAAGTTTATACTCGTTTTGCTCAAAAAATAAAAATTAAATTGAGGACTATAAAAAACAATACAAAACATTCCAGATCCTTCCAATATGTTACGAGAGAAGGTAATGATATAAGTCCATGCAAAAAATCATCTGAAAATTTGATTCTACGAAACTTTTCCAATTGCAGGTTTCGTTCAAAAAATCATAATATATTATGCACATGTTTATACTAGTTTAGCTCAAAAACTTTAATTAAATCGAGGACTGTACGAAACGATGCAAAACTTTTCAGATCCTTATGTTACGAGGGAAGGTTATGATGGAAGTCCATGCAAAAAATCATCTGAAAATTTGATTCTATGAAACTTTTCAAAATGCAAATTTCGGTCAAAAAATCGTAATATATCATACACAAGTTTATACTCGTTTTGGTCAAAAAATAAAAATTAAATTGAGGACTATACAAAACGATACAAAACATTCCAGATCCTTCCAATATATTACGAGGGAAGGTTATGATGTAAGTCCATGCAAAAAATCATCTGAAAATTTGATTCTACGAAACTTTTCCAATTGCAAGTTTCATTCAAAAAATCATAATATATTATGCACATGTTTATACTAGTTTAGCTAAAAATTTATAATTAAATCGAGGACTGTACGAAACGATGAAAAACTTTTCAGATCCTTCCTATATGTTACGAGGTAAGATTGATGAAAGTCCATGCAAAAAGTCTTCTGAAAATTTGATTCTATGGAACTTTTCAAAATGCAAGTTTCGGTCAAAAAATCGTAATATATCATACACAAGTTTATTTTAGTTTAGCTAAAAAATAAAAAATAAATCGAGGACTGTACGAAATGATACAAAACTTTTCAGATCCTTCCTATATGTTACGAGGGAAGGTTATTATGGAAGTCCATGCAAAAAATCATCTGAAAATTTGATTATACGAAACTTTTCAAAATGCAAGTTTCGATCAAAAAATCGTAATATATCATACACAAGTTTATACTCGTTTGGGTCAAAAAATTAAAATTAAATTGAGGACTTTACAAAACGATACAAAACATTCCAGATCCTTCCAATATGTTACGAGGGAAGGTTATGACGTAAGTCCATGCAAAAAATCATCTGAATATTGATTCTACGAAACTTTTCCAATTGCAAGTTTCGTTCAAAAAATCATAATATATTATGCACATGTTCATACTAGTTTATCTCAAAAACTATAATTAAATCGAGGACTGTATGAAACGATGCAGAACTTTTCAGATCCTTCCTATATGTTACGAGAGAAGGTTATGATGGAATTCCATGCAAAAAATCATCTGAAAATTTGATTCTACGAAACTTTTCCTATTGTAAGGTTCGTTCAAAAAATAATAATATATTATACACATGTTTATACTAGTTATGCTCAAAAACTATAATTAAATCGAGGACTGTATGAAACGATAAAAAACTTTTCAGATCCTTCCTATAAGTTACGAGGGAAGGTTATGATGTAAGTCCATGCAAAAAATCATCTGAAAATTTGATTCTACGAAACTTTTCCATTTGCAAGTTTCGTTCAAAAAATCATAATATATTATGCATATGTTTATACTACTTTAGTTCAAAAACTATAATTAAATCGTGGACTGTACTAAACGATGCAAAACTTTTATGATCCTTCCTATATGTTACGAATGAAGATTATGATGGAAGTCCATGCAAAAAATATTCTGAAAATTTGATTCTATGAAACTTTTCAAAATGCAAGTTTCGGTCAAAAAATCGTAATATATCATACACATGTTTATTCTAGTTTTTCTCAAAAAATAAAAAATAAACCGAGGACTGTACGAAACGATACAAAACTTTTCAGATCTTTCCTATATGTTACGAGGGAAGGTTATGATGGAAGTCCATGCAAAAATCCATCTGAATAATTGATTCTACGAAACTTTTCAAAATGCAAGTTTCGGTCAAAAAATCGTAATAATATACAAGTTTATACTAGTTTTGCTCAAAAAAATAAAAATTAAATTGAGGAATATACGAAACGATACAAAACTTTTCAGATCATTCCAATATGTTACGAGGGAAGGTTATGATGGATGTCCATGCAAAAAATCATCTGAAAATTTTATTCTACGAAACTTTTCCAGTTGCAGGTTTCGTTCGAAAAATCATAAGATATTATGCACATGTTTATACTAGTTTAGCTCAAAAACTAAAATTAAATCGAGGACTCTATGAAACGATGCAAAACTTTTCAGATCCTTCATATATGTTAGGAGGAAAGGTTATGATGGAAGTCCATGCAAAAAATAATCTAATAATTTGATTCTATGAAACTTTTCAAAATGCAAGTTTCGGTCAAAAAATCGTAATATATCATACACAAGTTTATACTCATTTTGCTCAAAAAATAAAAATTAAATTGAGGACTATACAAAATGATACAAAACATTCCAGATCCTTCCAATATGTTACGAGGGAAGGTTTTGATGTCAGTCCATGCAAAAAATCATCTGAACTTTTGATTCTACGGAACTTTTCCAATTGCAAGTTTCGTTCAAAAAATTATAATATATTATGCACATGTTTATTCTACTTTAGCTCAAAAACTATAGTTAAATCGAGGACAGTACGAAACGATGCAAAAAATCTTCTGAAAATTTGATTCTATGAAATTTTCAAAATGCAAGCTTCCGTAAAAAAATCGGAACTTATCATACACAAGTTTATTCTTATTTTGCTCAAAAAAGAAAAAATAAATCGAGGACTGTACGAAACGATACAAATCTTTTCAGATCTTTCCTATATGTTACGAGGGAAGGTTATGATGGAAGTCCATGCAAAAAATCATCGGAAAATTTGATTATACAAAACATTTCAAAATGCATGTTTCGGTCAAAAAATCGTAATATATCATACACAAGTTTATACTAGTTTTTCTCAAAAAACAAAAATTAAATTGAGGAATATACGAAACGATACAAAAAATTATAAAATCCTTCCTATAAGTTACGAGGGAAGGTTATGATGGAAGTCCATGCAAAAAATCATCTGAAAATTTGATTCTACGAAACTTTTCCTATTGCAAGTTTCGTTCAAAAAATCATAATATATTATACACATGTTTATACTAGTTATACTCAAAAACTATAATTAAATCGAGGAATGTACGAAACGATACAAAACTTTTCAGATCCTTCCTATTTGTTATGAGGGAAGGTTATGATGGAAGTCCATGCAAACAATCATCTGAAAATTTGATTCTACGTAACTTTTCAAAATGCTAGTTTCGGTCAAAAAATCGTAATATATCATACAAAAGTTTATACTAGTTTTGCTCAAAAAAATTAAAATTAAATTGAGGACTATACGAAACAATACAAAACTTTTCAGATCATTCCAATATGTTACGAGGGAAGGTTATGATGGAAGTCCATTCAAAAAATCATCGGAAAATTTGATTCTACGAAACTTTTACAATTGCAAGTTTCGTTCAAAAAATCATAATATATTATGCACATGTTTATACTAGTTTAGCTAAAAAAACTATAATTAAATCAAGGACTGTACGAAACGATGCAAAACTTTTCAGATCCTTCTTATATGTTACGAGTGAATATTGATGGAAGTCCATGCAAAAAGTCTTCTGAAAATTTGATTCTATGAAACTTTTCAAAATGCAAGTTTCGGTCAAAAAATCGTAATATATCATACACAAGTTTATTCTAGTTTAGCTTAAAAATTAAAAAAATAAATCAAGGACTGTACGAAACGATACAAAACTTTTTAGATCCTTCCTATATGTTACGAGGGAAGGTTATGATGGAAGTCCATGCAAAAAATTATCTGAAAATTTGATTCTACGAAACTTTTCAAAATGCAAACTTCGGTCAAAAAATCGTAATATATCATGCACAAGTTTATACAAGTTTTGCTCAAAAAATGAAAATTAGATTGAGGACTATACGAAACGATACAAAATTTTTCAGATCCTTCCTATAAGTTACGAGGGAAGGTTATGATGGAAGTCCATGCAAAAAATCATCTGAAAATTTGATTCTACGAAACTTTTCCAATTTTTAGTTTCGTTCAAAAAATTATAATATATTATACACATGTTTATACTAGTTTAGCTCAAAAACTTTAATTAAATCGAGGACTGTACGAAACGATAGAAAACTTTTCAGATCCATCTTATATGTTACGAGGGAAGATTATGATGGAAGTCCATGCAAAAGATCATCTGAAAATTTTATTCTACGAAACTTTTCAAAATGCATGTTTCGGTCAAAAAATCGTAATGTATCATACACAAGTTTATACTAGTTTTGCTCAAAAAATAAAAATTAAATTGAGGACTATACGAAACAATACAAAACTTTTCAGATCCTTCCTATATGTTACGAGGGAAGGTTATGATGGAAGTCCATGCAAAAAATCATCTGAAAATTTGATTCTACGAAACTTTTCCAATTGCAGGTTTCGTTCAAAAAATCATAATGTATTATGCACATGTTTATAATAGTTTAGCTCAAAAAGCTATAATTAAATCGAGGACTGTACGAAACGATAAAAAACTTTTCAGATCCTTTATATATGTTACGAGGGATGGTTATGATGGAAGTCCATGCAAACAATCATCTGAAAATTTGATTCTATGAAAATTTTCAAAATGCAAGTTTCGGTCAAAAAATCGTAATATATTATTCACAAGTTTATATTAGTTTTGCTCAAAAAATAAAAATTAAATTGAGGACTATACGAAACGATACAAAACTTTTCAAATCCTTCCAATATGTTACGAGGGAAGGTTATGATGTAAGTCCATGCAAAAAATCATCTGAATATTGATTCTACGAAACTTTTCCAATTGCAAGTTTCGTTCAAAAAATCATAATATATTATGCACATGTTCATACTAGTTTATCTCAAAAACTATAATTAAATCGAGGACTGTATGAAACGATGCAGAACTTTTCAGATCCTTCCTATATGTTACGAGAGAAGGTTATGATGGAATTCCATGCAAAAAATCATCTGAAAATTTGATTCTACGAAACTTTTCCTATTGTAAGGTTCGTTCAAAAAATAATAATATATTATACACATGTTTATACTAGTTATGCTCAAAAACTATAATTAAATCGAGGACTGTATGAAACGATAAAAAACTTTTCAGATCCTTCCTATAAGTTACGAGGGAAGGTTATGATGTAAGTCCATGCAAAAAATCATCTGAAAATTTGATTCTACGAAACTTTTCCATTTGCAAGTTTCGTTCAAAAAATCATAATATATTATGCATATGTTTATACTACTTTAGTTCAAAAACTATAATTAAATCGTGGACTGTACTAAACGATGCAAAACTTTTATGATCCTTCCTATATGTTACGAATGAAGATTATGATGGAAGTCCATGCAAAAAATATTCTGAAAATTTGATTCTATGAAACTTTTCAAAATGCAAGTTTCGGTCAAAAAATCGTAATATATCATACACATGTTTATTCTAGTTTTTCTCAAAAAATAAAAAATAAACCGAGGACTGTACGAAACGATACAAAACTTTTCAGATCTTTCCTATATGTTACGAGGGAAGGTTATGATGGAAGTCCATGCAAAAATCCATCTGAATAATTGATTCTACGAAACTTTTCAAAATGCAAGTTTCGGTCAAAAAATCGTAATAATATACAAGTTTATACTAGTTTTGCTCAAAAAAATAAAAATTAAATTGAGGAATATACGAAACGATACAAAACTTTTCAGATCATTCCAATATGTTACGAGGGAAGGTTATGATGGATGTCCATGCAAAAAATCATCTGAAAATTTTATTCTACGAAACTTTTCCAGTTGCAGGTTTCGTTCGAAAAATCATAAGATATTATGCACATGTTTATACTAGTTTAGCTCAAAAACTAAAATTAAATCGAGGACTCTATGAAACGATGCAAAACTTTTCAGATCCTTCATATATGTTAGGAGGAAAGGTTATGATGGAAGTCCATGCAAAAAATAATCTAATAATTTGATTCTATGAAACTTTTCAAAATGCAAGTTTCGGTCAAAAAATCGTAATATATCATACACAAGTTTATACTCATTTTGCTCAAAAAATAAAAATTAAATTGAGGACTATACAAAATGATACAAAACATTCCAGATCCTTCCAATATGTTACGAGGGAAGGTTTTGATGTCAGTCCATGCAAAAAATCATCTGAACTTTTGATTCTACGGAACTTTTCCAATTGCAAGTTTCGTTCAAAAAATTATAATATATTATGCACATGTTTATTCTACTTTAGCTCAAAAACTATAGTTAAATCGAGGACAGTACGAAACGATGCAAAAAATCTTCTGAAAATTTGATTCTATGAAATTTTCAAAATGCAAGCTTCCGTAAAAAAATCGGAACTTATCATACACAAGTTTATTCTTATTTTGCTCAAAAAAGAAAAAATAAATCGAGGACTGTACGAAACGATACAAATCTTTTCAGATCTTTCCTATATGTTACGAGGGAAGGTTATGATGGAAGTCCATGCAAAAAATCATCGGAAAATTTGATTATACAAAACATTTCAAAATGCATGTTTCGGTCAAAAAATCGTAATATATCATACACAAGTTTATACTAGTTTTTCTCAAAAAACAAAAATTAAATTGAGGAATATACGAAACGATACAAAAAATTATAAAATCCTTCCTATAAGTTACGAGGGAAGGTTATGATGGAAGTCCATGCAAAAAATCATCTGAAAATTTGATTCTACGAAACTTTTCCTATTGCAAGTTTCGTTCAAAAAATCATAATATATTATACACATGTTTATACTAGTTATACTCAAAAACTATAATTAAATCGAGGAATGTACGAAACGATACAAAACTTTTCAGATCCTTCCTATTTGTTATGAGGGAAGGTTATGATGGAAGTCCATGCAAACAATCATCTGAAAATTTGATTCTACGTAACTTTTCAAAATGCTAGTTTCGGTCAAAAAATCGTAATATATCATACAAAAGTTTATACTAGTTTTGCTCAAAAAAATTAAAATTAAATTGAGGACTATACGAAACAATACAAAACTTTTCAGATCATTCCAATATGTTACGAGGGAAGGTTATGATGGAAGTCCATTCAAAAAATCATCGGAAAATTTGATTCTACGAAACTTTTACAATTGCAAGTTTCGTTCAAAAAATCATAATATATTATGCACATGTTTATACTAGTTTAGCTAAAAAAACTATAATTAAATCAAGGACTGTACGAAACGATGCAAAACTTTTCAGATCCTTCTTATATGTTACGAGTGAAGATTGATGGAAGTCCATGCAAAAAGTCTTCTGAAAATTTGATTCTATGAAACTTTTCAAAATGCAAGTTTCGGTCAAAAAATCGTAATATATCATACACAAGTTTATTCTAGTTTAGCTTAAAAATTAAAAAAATAAATCAAGGACTGTACGAAACGATACAAAACTTTTTAGATCCTTCCTATATGTTACGAGGGAAGGTTATGATGGAAGTCCATGCAAAAAATTATCTGAAAATTTGATTCTACGAAACTTTTCAAAATGCAAACTTCGGTCAAAAAATCGTAATATATCATGCACAAGTTTATACAAGTTTTGCTCAAAAAATGAAAATTAGATTGAGGACTATACGAAACGATACAAAATTTTTCAGATCCTTCCTATAAGTTACGAGGGAAGGTTATGATGGAAGTCCATGCAAAAAATCATCTGAAAATTTGATTCTACGAAACTTTTCCAATTTTTAGTTTCGTTCAAAAAATTATAATATATTATACACATGTTTATACTAGTTTAGCTCAAAAACTTTAATTAAATCGAGGACTGTACGAAACGATAGAAAACTTTTCAGATCCATCTTATATGTTACGAGGGAAGATTATGATGGAAGTCCATGCAAAAGATCATCTGAAAATTTTATTCTACGAAACTTTTCAAAATGCATGTTTCGGTCAAAAAATCGTAATGTATCATACACAAGTTTATACTAGTTTTGCTCAAAAAATAAAAATTAAATTGAGGACTATACGAAACAATACAAAACTTTTCAGATCCTTCCTATATGTTACGAGGGAAGGTTATGATGGAAGTCCATGCAAAAAATCATCTGAAAATTTGATTCTACGAAACTTTTCCAATTGCAGGTTTCGTTCAAAAAATCATAATGTATTATGCACATGTTTATAATAGTTTAGCTCAAAAAGCTATAATTAAATCGAGGACTGTACGAAACGATAAAAAACTTTTCAGATCCTTTATATATGTTACGAGGGATGGTTATGATGGAAGTCCATGCAAACAATCATCTGAAAATTTGATTCTATGAAAATTTTCAAAATGCAAGTTTCGGTCAAAAAATCGTAATATATTATTCACAAGTTTATATTAGTTTTGCTCAAAAAATAAAAATTAAATTGAGGACTATACGAAACGATACAAAACTTTTCAAATCCTTCCAATATGTTACGAGGGAAGGTTATGATGTAAGTCCATGCAAAAAATCATCTGAAAATTTGATTCTATGAAACTTTTCCAATTGCAAGTTTCGTTATTTATCATTATATATTATAGACATGTTTATACTAGTTTTGCTCAAAAACTATAATTAAATCGAGGACTATACGAAACGATATAAAACTTTTCAAATCCTTCCTATATGTTACAAGGGAAGGTTATGATGGAAGTCCATGCAAAAAATATTCTGAAAATTTGATTCTATGAAACTTTTCAAAATGCAAGTTTCGGTCAAAAAATCGTAATATATCATACACAAGTTTATTCTAGTTTTGCTCAAAAAATAAAAACTAAATCGAGGACTGTACGAAACGATACAAAACTTTTCAGATCTTTCCTATATGTAACGAGGGAAGGTTATGATGGAAGTCCATGCAAAAAATCATCTGAAAATTTGATTATACGAAACTTTTCAAAATGCAAGTTTCGGTCAAAAAATCGTAATATATAGTACACAAGTTTATACTAGTTTTTCTCAAAAAATAAAAATTAAATTGAGGACTATACGAAACGATACAAAAAATTTCAAATCCTTCATATAAGTTACGAGGGAAGGTTATGATGGTAGTCCATGCAAACAATCACCTGAAAATTTGATTCTACGAAACTTTTCCAATTTTAAGTTTCGTTCAAAAATTCATAATATATTATACACATGTTTATACTAGTTTTGCTCAAAAACATTAATTAAATCGAGGACTGTACGAAACGATACAAAACTTTTCAGATCCTTCCTATATGTTACGAGGGAAGATTATGATGGAAGTCCATGCAAAAAATCATCTGAAATTTGATTCTACGAAACGTTTCAAAATGCATGTTTTAGTCAAAAAATAGTAATGTATCATACACAAGTTTATACTAGTTTTGCCAAAAAAATAAAAATTAAATTGAGGACTATGCGAAACGATACAAAATTTTTCAGATCCTTCCTATATGTTACGAGGGAAGGTTATGATGGAAGTCCATGAAAAAAATCATCTGAAAATTTGATTCTACGAAACTTTTCCAATTGCAAGTTTCGTTCAAAAAATCATAATGTATTATGCACATGTTTATTTTAGTTTAGCTCAAAAACTATCATTAAATCGAGGACTGTATGAAACGATAAAAAACATTTCAGATCCTTCATATATGTTACGAGGGAAGGTTATGATGGAAGTCCATGCAAAAAATCATCTGAAAATTTGATTCTATGAAAATTTTCAAAATGCACGTTTCGGTCAAAAAATCGTAATATATTATACATAAGTTTATACTAGTTTTGCTCAAAAAATAAAAAATTAAATTGAGGACTATACGAAACGATACAAAACTATTCAGATCCTTCCAATATGTTACGAGGGAAGGTTATGATGTAAGTCCATGCAAAAAATCATCTGAAAATTTGATTCTATGAAACTTTTCCAATTGCAAGTTTTGTTCTTTATCATTATATATTATAGACATGTTTATACTAGTTTTGCTCAAAAACAATAATAAAATCGAGGACTGTACGAAACGATATAAAACTTTTCAGATCCTTCCTATATGTTACAAGGGAAGGTTATGATGGAAGTCCATGCAAAAAATATTCTGAAAATTTGATTCTATGAAACTTTTCAAAATGCAAGTTTCGGTCAAAAAATCGTAATATATCATACACAAGTTTATTCTAGTTTTGCTCAAAAAATAAAAAATAAATCGAGGACTGTACGAAACGATACAAAACTTTTCAGATCTTTCCGATATGTTACAAGGCAAGGTTATGATGGAAGTCCATGCAAAAAATCATCTGAAAAATTGATTCTACGAAACTTTTCAAAATGCAAGTTTCGGTCAAAAAATCGTAACAATCAAACACAAGTTTATACTAGTTTTGCTCAAAAAAATAAAAATTAAATTGAGGACTCTACGAAACGATGCAAAACTTTTCAGATCCTTCCTATATGTTAGGAGGGAAGGTTATGATGTAAGTCCATGCAAAAAATCATCTGAAAATTTGATTCTATGAAACGTTTCCAATTGCAAGTTCCGTTCTTTATCATTATATATTATAGACATGTTTATACTAGTTTTGCTCAAAAACTATAATTAAATCGAGGACTGTACGAAACGATACAAAACATTTCAGATCTTTCTTATATGTTACGAGGGAAGGTTAAGATGGAAGTCCATGCAAATAGGGATGGCAACGGGTCGGGTCGGGTGCGGGTTTCACACTACCCAAACCCGCACCCGAAATCAACACCCGAACCCGAACCCAAACCCAAAGGGTTTTTCGGGTGGCAAAATAACACCCGCACCCACACCCGTTGGGTTCGGGTTTTTCCACCCAAACCCAAACCCGTAAGAAAAACACAAAATTAATTTTTTTTTTCAAAAAATTTAATTAGTTTTCAAGTATATATATATATATATATATATATATATATATATATATATTACTTAGTTAATTATAAGAAGGATTATAAGTTTTATTTACTACTATAATATTGTTGCTTACAAAATAAGATTTCAATTAAAATTTTGCACTCAACCGAATATTTTGCACACCCCTAATTATAATTAAAATTAAGGTCTTCAATATCTTAACATTATAATTAAAATTAAATTCTACAATCAACAATTAAAATTAAAATTAAAGTCTAAACGGGTGTAGTTTCGGGTTTCGGGTGTGGGTTTCACACTACCCAAACCCGCACCCGAAATATCGGGTGGCACCCGAACCCGAACCCAAACCCAGTCAAATCGGGTTTTCACCCGTTGACTCGGGTTTGGGTGCGGGTGGGGCCCGTGGGTTTGGGTCTGCCTGCCATCCCTACATGCAAAAAATCATCTGAAAATTTGATTCTATGAAACTTTTCCTATAGCAAGTTTCGTTCAAAAAATCATAATATATTATACACATGTTTATACTAGTTATGCTCAAAAACTATAATTAAATCGAGGACTGTACGAAACGATACAAAACTTTTCAGATCCTTCCTATATGTTACGAGGGAAGGTTATGATAAAAGTCCATCCAAAAAATAATTTAAAAGTTTGATTCTACGAAACTTTTCAAAATGCAAGTTTCGGTCAAAAAATCGTAATATATCATACACAAGTTTATACTAGTTTTGCTCAAAAAATAAAAATTAAATTAGGACTATACGAAACGATACAAAACTTTTCAGATCATTCCAATATGTTACGAGGGAAGGTTATGATGGAAGTCCATGCAAAAAATCATCTGAAAATTTGATTCTACGAAACTTTTCCAATTGCAAGTTTCGTTCAAAAAATCATAATATATTATGTACATGTTTATACTAGTTTAGCTAAAAAACTATAATTAAATCGAGGACTGTACGAAACGATGCAAAACTTTTCAGATCCTTCCTATATGTTACGAGGGAAGGTTATGATGGAAGTCCATGCAAAATATTATCTGAAAATTTGATTCTATGACACTTTTAAAAATGAAAGTTTCGGTCAAAAAATCGTAATATGTCATACACAAGTTTATACTAGTTTTGCTCAAAAACTAAAAATTAAATTGAGGACTATACGAAACGATACAAAACGTTTCAGATGCTTCCAATATGTTACGAGGGAAGGTTATGATGGAAGTCCATGCAAAAAATCATCTGAAAATTTGATTCTACGAAACTTTTCCAATTGCAAGTTTCGTTCAAAAAATCATAATATATTATGCACATGTTAATACTAGTTTAGCTCAAAAACTATAATTAAATCGAGGGCTGTACGAAACGATACAAAACTTTTCAGATCTTTCATATATGTTACGAGGGAAGGTTATGATGGAAGTCCATGCAAAAAATCATCTGAAAATTTAATTCTACAAAACTTTTCCAATTGCAAGTTTCGTTCAAAAAATCATAATGTATTATGCACATGTTTATAATAGTTTAGCTCAAAAACTATAATTAAATCGAGGTTTGTACGAAACGATGAAAAACTTTTCAGATCCTTCATATATGTTACGAGGGAAGTTTATGATGGAAGTCCATGCAAAAAATCATCTAAAAATTTTGATTCTATGAAAATTTTCAAAATGCAAGTTTCGGTCAAAAAATCGTAATATATGCACAAGTTTATACTAGTTTTGCTCAAAAAATAAAAATTAAATTGGGGACTATACGAATCGATAGAAAACTTTTCAGATCCTTCCAATATGTTAAGAGAGAAGGTTGTGATGTAAGTTCATGCAAAAATTCATCTGAAAATTTGATTCTATGAAACTTTTCCAATTGCAAGTTTCGTTCTTTATCATTATATATTATAGACATGTTTATACTAGTTTTTCTCAAAAACTATAATTAATTCGAGGACTGTACGAAACGATATAAAACTTTTCAGATCCTTCCTATATGTTACAAGGGAAGGTTATGATGGAAGTCCATGCAAAAAATATACTGAAAATTTAATTCTATGAAACTTTTAAAAATGCAAGTTTCGGTCAAAAAATCGTAATATATCATACACAAGTTTATACTAGTTTTACTCAAAAAATAAAAAATAATTCGAGGACTGTATGAAATGATAAAAACTTTTCAGATCTTTCCTATATGTTACGAGGGAAGGTTATGATGGAAGTCCATGCCAAAAATCATCTGAAAATTGGATTCTACGAAAATTTTCAAAATGCAAGTTTCGGTCAAAAAATTGTAATAATCATACACAAGTTTATACTAGTTTTGCTCAAAATAATAAAAAATAAATTGAGGATTATACGAAACGATACAAAACTTTTCAGATCATTCCAATATGTTACGAGGGAAGGTTATGATGGAAGTCCATGCAAAAAATCATCTGAAAATTTGATTCTACGAAACTTTTCCAATTGCAAGTTTCGTCCAAAAAATCATAATATATTATGCACATGTTTATACTAGTTTACTCAAAAACTATAATTAAATCGAGTAATGTATGAAACGATGCAAAACTTTTCAAATCCTTCCTATATGTTACGAGGGAAGATTGATGGAAGTCCATGCAAAAAATCTTCTGAAAATTTGATTCTATGAAACTTTTCAAAATGCAAATTTCGGTCAAAAAATCGTAATATTTCATATACAAGTTTATTCTAGTTTAGCTCAAAAAATAAAAAAATAAATCGAGGACTGTACGAAACGATACAAAACTTTTAAGATCCATCATATATGTTACGAGGGAAGGTTTTGATGGAAGTCCATGCAAAAAATCATCTGAAAATTTGATTCTACGAAACTTTTCCAATTTTAAGTTTCGTTAAAAAATCATAATATATAATACACATGTTTATACTAGTTTTGCTCAAAAACTATAATTAAATCGTGGATTGTACGAAATGATACAATACTTTTCAGATCCTTCCTATATATTACGAGGGAAGGTTATGATAAAAGTCCATGCAAAAAATCATTTCAAAATTTGATTATAGGAAACTATTCAAAATGCAAGTTTCACTCAAAAAATCGTAATATATCATACACAAGTTTATATTAGTTTTGCTCAAAAAATAAAAATTAAATTGAGGACTATACGAAACGAAACAAAACTTTTCAGATCCTTTCTATATGTTACGAGGGAAGTTTATGATGTAAGTCCATGCAAAAAATCATCTGAAAATTTGATTCTATGAAACTTTTCCAATTGCAAGTTTCGTTCAAAAAATCATTATATATTATACACAAGTTTATACTAGTTTTGCTCAAAAACTATAATAAAATCGAGGACTGTACAAAACGATACAAAACTTTTCAGATCCTTCCTATATGTTACGAGGGAAGGTATTGATGGAAGTCCATGCAAAAAATCATCTGAAAATTTGATTCTACGAAACTTTTCAAGATGCAAGTTTCAGTCAAAACATTGTAATATATCATACACAAATTTATACTAGTTTTGCTCAAAAAATAAAAATTAAATCGAGGACTATACGAAATGATAGAAAACTTTTCAGATCCTTCCTATATGTTACGAGGGAAGCTTATGATGGAGGTCCATGCAAAAAATCATCCGAAAATTTGATTCTACGAAACTTTTACAATTGCAAGTTTTGTTCAAAAAATCATAATATATTATGCACATGTTTATATTAGTTTAGCTCAAAAACTATAATTAAATCGATGACTGTATGAAACGATGCAAAAATTCTCAGATCCTTCCTATATGTTACAAGGGAAGGTTATGATGGAAGTCCATGCAAAAATTCATCTGAAAATCTGATTCTATGAAACTTTTCAAAATGCAAGTTTCGGTCAAAAAATCGTAATATATATCATACACAAGTTTATACTAGTTTTTCTCAAAAAATAAAAATTAAATTGAGGACTATACGAAACGATACAAAACTTTTCAGATCCTTCCAATATGTTACGAGGGAAGGTTATGATGTAACTCTATGCAAAAAATCATCTGAAAATTTGATTCTATGAAACTTTTCCAATTGCAAGTCACGTTTAAAAAATCATTATATATTATACACATGTTTATACTAGTTTTGCTCAAAAACTATAATTAAATTGAGGATTGTATGAAACGATACAAAACTTTTCAGATCCTTCTGATATGTTACGAGGGAAGGTTATGATGTAAGTCTATGCAAAAAATCATCTGAAAATTTGATTCTATGAAACTTTTCCAATCGCAAGTTTCGTTCAAAAAATCATTATATATTATACACATGTTTATACTAGTTTTGCTCAAAAACTATAATTAAATTGAGGATTGTACGAAACGATACAAAACTTTTCAGATCCTTCCGGTCTGTTACGAGGGAAGGTTATGATAAAAGTCCATGCAAAAAATCATTTAAAAATCATTATATCATACACAAGTTTATACTAGATTTGCTCAAAAACTAAAAATTAAATTGAGGACTATACGAAATAATACAAAACTTTTCAGATCCTTCCTATATGTTACGAGGGAATGTTATGATGGAAGTCCATGCAAAAAATCATCTGAAAATTTGATTCTATGAAACTTATCCAATTGCAGTTTCGTTCAAAAAATGATAATATATTATACACATGTTTATCCTAGTTTTGCTCAAAAGCTATAATAAAATTGAGGACTATACGAAACGATACAAAACTTTTCAGATCCTTCCTATATGTTACGAGGGAAGGTTATGATGAAACTCCATACAAAAAATCATCTAAAAACTTGATTCTACGAAACTTTTCAAGATGCAAGTTTCAGTCTAAAAATTGTAATATATCATACACAAGTATATGCTAGTTTTGCTCAAAAAATAAAAATTAAATCGAGGACTATACGAAATGATACAAAACTTTTCAGATCCTTCCAATATCATAACCTTCCCTCGTAACATATTGGAAGGATCTGAAAAGTTTTGTATCATTTCGTATAGTCCTCAATTAATTTTTATTTTTTGAGCAAAACTAGTATAAACTTGTGTATGATATATTACGATTTTTTGACCGAAACATGCATTTTTAAAATTTTCATAGAATCAAATTTTCAGATGATTTTTTAAATAGACTTCCATCATAACCTTCCATCCTAACATATAGGAAGGATCTGAAAAGTTTTGCATCGTTTCGTACAGTCCTCGATTTAATTATAGTTTTTGAGCAAAACTAGTATAAACATATGCATAATATATTATGATTTTTTGAACGAAACTTGCAATTGGAAAAGTTTCGTAGAATCAAATTTTCAGATGATTTTTTGCATGGACTTCCATCATAACCTTCCCTCGTAACTTATAGGAAGGATCTGAAAAATTTTGTATCGTTTCGTATAGTCCTCAATTTAATGTTTATTTTTTGAGCAAAACTAGTATAAACTTGTGTATGATACATTACGATTTTTTGACCTAAACATGCATTTTGAAAAGTTTCGTATAATCAAATTTTCAGATGATTTTTTGCATGGACTTCCATAACCTTCCCTCGTAACATATAGGAAGGATCTGAAAAGTTTTGTATCGTTTCGTACAGTCCTCGATTTATTTTTTATTTTTTGAGCAAAACTAGAATAAACTTATGTATGATATATTACGATTTTTTGACCGAAACTTGCATTTTGAAAAGTTTCACAGAATCAAATTTTCAGAAGATTTTTTGCATGGACTTCCATCATAACCTTCCCTCATAACATATTGGAAGGATCTGAAAAGTTTTGTATCGTTTCGTATAGTCCTCAATTTAATTTTTATTTTTTGAGCAAAACTAGTATAAACTTGTGTATGATATATTACAATTTTTTGACCGAAACTTGCATTTTGAAAAGTTTCATAAAATCAATTTTTCCGATGATTGTTTTCATGGACTTCCATCATAACCTTCCCTCGTAACATATAGGAAGGATCTGAAAAGTTTTGCATCGTTTCATACAGTCCTCGATTTAATTATAGATTTTGAGCTAAACAAGTATAAACATGTGCATAACATATTATGATTTTTTGAACGAAACTTGCAATTGGAAATGTTTTGTAGAATCAAATTTTCAGATGATTTTTTGCATGAACTTCAATCATAACTTTCCCTTGTAACATATAGGGAGGAATTTAAAACGTTTTGTATCGTTTCATATAGTCCTCAATTTAATTTTTATTTTTTGAGCAAAACTAGTATAAACTTGTGTATGATACATTACGATTTTTTGACCAAAACATGCATTTTGAAAAGTTTCGTAGAATAAAATTTTCAGATGATTTTTTGCATGAATTTCCTTCATAACCTTCTCTTGTAACATATATGAAAGATCTGAAAAGTTTTGTATCATTTCGTACAGTCCTCGATTTAATTATAGTTTTTGAGCAAAACTAGTATAAACATGTGTATAATATATTATGATTTTTTGAACGAAACTTAAAATAGGAAAAGTTTCGCATAATCAAATTTTCCGATGATTTTTGGCATGTACTTCCATCATTAACCTTCCCTCGTAACATATAGGAAGGACCTGAAAAGTTTTGTATCGTTTCGAATAGTCCTAATTTTAATTTTAATTTTTTGAGCAAAACATGTATGATATATTACGATTTTTTGACCGAAACTTGCAATTGGAAAAGTTTCATAGAATCAAATTTTCAGATGATTTTTTTGCATGGACATCCATCATAACCTTCCCTTGTAACATATAGGAAGGATCTGAAAAGTTTTGTATCGTTTCGTACAGTCCTCAATTTATTTTTTATTTTTTAGCAAAACTAGAATAAACTTGTGTATGATATATTACGATTTTTTGACAGAAACTTGCATTTTGAAAAGTTTCATAGAATCAAATTTTCAGAAGATATTTTACATGGTCTTCCATCATAACCTTCACTCATAATATATAGGAAGGATCTGAAACGTTTTGCATCGTTTCGTACAGTCCTCGATTTAATTATAATTTTTGAGCTAAACTAGTATAAACATGTGCATAATATATTATGATTTTTTGAATGAAACTTGCAAATGGAAAAGTTTCGTAAAATCAAATTTTCAGATGATTTTTTGCATGGACTTCCATCATAACCTTCCCTCGTAACGTATAGGAAGGATCTGAAAAGTATTGTATCGTTTCGTACAGTCCTCGATTTATTTTTTATTTTTTGAGAAAAACTAGAATAAACTAGTGTATGTTATATTACGATTTTTTCACAGAAACTTGCATTTTGAAAAGTATCATAGAATCAAATATTCAGAAGATTTTTTGCATGGACTTCCATCATAACATTCCCTTGTAACATATAGGAAGGATCTGAAAAGTTTTGCATTGTTTTGTACAGTCCTCGGTTTAATTATAGTTTTTGAGCAAAAATAGTATAAACATGTGTATTATATAATGATTTTTTGAACGAAACATGCAATTGGAAAAGTTTCATAGAATCAAATTTTCAGACGATTTTTTGCATGGACTTCCATAACAACCTTCCCTCGTAACATAGAGGAAGGATATGAAAAGTTTTGCATCGTTTCGTACAGTCCTCGATTTAATTATAGTTTTTGAGCTAAACTAGTATAAACATGTGCATAATATATTAGTATTTTTTGACCGAAACATGCATTTTGAAAAGTTTCGTAGAATAAAATTTTCAGATGATTTTTTGCATGGACTTCCATCATAACCTTCCCTCGTAACATATAGGAAGGATCTGAAACGTTTTGTATCGTTTCGTACAGTCCTCGAATTATTTTTTATTTTTTGAGCAAAACTAGAATAAACTTGTGTAGATATATTACGATTTTTTGACCGAAACTTGCATTTTGAAAAGTTTCATATAATCAAATTTTCAGAAGATTTTTTGCAGGACTTCAATCATAACCTTCCCTTGTAACATATAGGAAGGATTTGAAAAAAATTTCATCGTTTCGTACAGTCCTTGATTTAATTATAGTTTTTGAGCAAAACTAGTATAAACATGTGTATAATATATAATGATTTTTTGAACGAAACTTGCAATTGGAAATGTTTCATAGAATCAAATTTTCAGATGATTTTTTGCATGGACTTACATCATAACCTTCCCTCATAATATATCTGAAGGATCTGAAAAGTTTTGTATCGTTTAGTATAGTCCTCAATTTAATTTTTATTTTTTGAGAGAAACTAGAATAAACTTGTGTATGATATATTACGATTTTTTGACCAAAACTTGCATTTTGAAAAGTTTCATAGAATAAAATTTTCAGATGATTTTTTGCATGGACTTCCATCATAACCTTCCCTTGTAACATATAGGAAGGATCTGAAAAGTTTTGCATCGTTTCGTACAGTCCTTGATTTAATTATAGTTTTTGAGCTAAACTAGTATAAACAAGTGCATAATTTTCAAATTTTCAAATTTTCAAATTTTCAAATTTTCAAATGATTTTTTGCATGGACTTCCATCATAACCTTCCCTCTTAACATATAAGAAGGATCTGAAAAGTTTTGTATCGTTTCGTATAGTCCTTAATTTAATTTTTATTTTTTGAGCAAAACTAGTATAAACTTGTGTATGATACATTATGAATTTTTGACCGAAACTTGCATTTTGAAAAGTTTCATAGAATCAAATTTTCAGAAGATTTTTTGCATGGACTTCCATCTTAATCTTCCCTCGTAACATATAGGAAGAATCTGAAAACTTTTGCATCGTTTTAGACAGTCCTCGATTTAATTATAGTTTTTGAGCAAAACTAGTATAAACATGTGCATAATATATTATGATTTTTTGAACGAAACTTGCAATTGGAAAAGTTTCGTAGAATCAAATTTTCAGATGATTTTTTGCATGGACATCCATCATAACCTTCCCTCGTAACATATAGGAAGGATCTGAAAAGTTTTGTATCGTTTCGTACAGTCCTCGATTAATTTTTTATTTTTTGAGCAAAACTAGAATAAACTTGTGTATGATATATTACAATTTTTTGACCGACACATGCATTTCGAAAATTTTCGTAGAATCAAATTTTCAGATGATTTTTTGCTGGGAATTCCATCATAACCTTCCCTCGTAACATATAGGAAGGATCTGAAAAGTTTTGTATCGTTTCGTACAATCCTCGATTTAATTATAGTTTTTGAGCTAAACTAGTATAAACATGTGCATACTATATTATGATTTTTTGAACAAAACTTGCAATTGGAAAAGTTTCGTAGAATCAAATTTTCAATTGATTTTTTGTATGGACTTCCATCATAACCTTCCCTCGTAACATATAGGAAGGATCTGAAATGTTTTGTATCGTTTCGTATAGTCCTCCATTTAATTTTTATTTTTTGAGCAAAACTAGTATAAACTTGTGTATGATACATTACAATTTTTTGACCGAAACATGCATTTTGAAAAGTTTCGTAGAATCAAATTTTCAGATGATTTTTTGCATGGACATCCATCATAACCTTCCCTCGTAACATATAGGAAGGATCTGAAAGGTTTTGTATCGTTTCGTACAGTCCTTGATTTAATTATAGTTTTTGAGCTAAACTAGTATAAACATGTGTATAATATATAATGATTTTTTGAACGAAACTTGCAATTGGAAAAGTTTCATAGAATCAAATTTTCAGATGATTTTTTGCATGGACTTACATCTTAACCTTCCCTCGTAATATATTGGAAGGATCTAAAAAGTTTTATATCGTTTCGTATAGTCCTCAATTTAATTTTAATTTTTTGAGAGAAACTAGTATAAACTTGTGTATGATATATTACGATTTTTTTGACCAAAACTTCCATTTTGAAAAGTTTCATAGAATAAAATTTTCAGATGAATTTTTGCATGGACTTCCATCATAACCTTCCCTCGTAACATATAGGAAGGACCTGAAAATATTTGCATCGTTTCGTACAGTCCTTGATTTAATTATAGTTTTTGAGCTAAACTAGTATAAACATGTGCATAATATGTTAATATTTTTTGTATGAAACTTGCAATTGGAAAAGTTTCGTAGAATCAAATTTTCAGATGAATTTTTGCATGGACTTCCATCATAACCTTCCCTCATAACATATAAGAAGGATCTGAAACGTTTTGTATCGTTTTGTATAGTCCTCAATTTAATTTTTATTTTTTGAGCAAAACTAGTATAAACTTGTGTATGATACATTACGATTTTTTGACCGAATCTTGCATTTTGAAAAGTGTCATAGAATCAAATTTTCAGAAGATTTTTTGCATGGACTTCCATCATAACCTTCCCTTGTAACATATAGGAAGGATCTGAATAGTTTTGCATCGTTTCTTACAGTCCTCGATTTAATTATAGTTTTTGAGCTAAACTAGTATAATCATATGCATAATATATTATGATTTTTTGAATGAAACTTGCAATTGGAAAAGTTTCGTAGAATCAAATTTTCAGATGATTTTTTTCATGGACTACCATCAAAACCTTCCCCAGTAACATATAGGAAGGATCTATAAAGTTTTGTATCTTTTCGTACAGTCCTCGATATAATGATTGTTTTTGAGCAAAACTAGTATAAACTTGTGTATGATACATTACGATTTTTTGACCGAAACATGCATTTTGAAAAGTTTCGTAGAATCAAATTTTCAGATGATTTTTTGCACGGACATCCATCATAACCTTCCCTCGTAACATATAGGAAGGATCTGAAAAGTTTTGTATCGTTTCGTATAGTCAGTGATTTAATTATAGTTTTTGAGCAAAACTAGTATAAACATGTGTATAATATATTATGATTTTTTGAAAGAAACTTGCAATTGGAAACGTTTCGTAGAATCTAATTTTCAGATGATTTTTTGCATGGACTTCCATCATAACCTTCCCTCGTAACATATAGGAAGGATCTGAAAAGTTTTGAATTGTTTTGTATAGTCCTCAATTTAATTTTTTTTAGCAAAACTAATATAAACTTGTGTATGATATATTAAGATTTTTTGAAACATGCATTTTGAAAAGTTTCGTGAATAAAATTTTCAGATGATTTTTGCATTGACTTCCATCATAACCTTCCCTCGTAACATATAGGAAGAATTTGAAATTTTTTGAATCGTTTCTTACAATCCTCGATTTAATTATAGTTTTTGAGCAAAACTAGTATAAACATGTGTATAATATATTATGATTTTTTGAACGAAACTTGCAATTGGAAAAGTTTCGTAGAATCAAATTTTCAGATTATTTTTTGCATGGACTTCCATCATAACCTTCCCTCGTAACATATATGAAGGATCTGAAAAGTTTTGTATCGTTTCGTATAGTCCCAATTTAATTTTTATTTTTTGAGTCAAAGTAGTATAAACTTGTGTATGATATATTACAAATTTTTAACCGAAACATGCATTTTGAAATTTTTTGTAGAATCAAATTTTCAGATGATTTTTTGCATGGACTTCCATCAAAACCTTCCCTCGTAACATATAGGAATGATCTGAAATTTTTTGCATTGTTTCGTACAATCCTTGATTTAATTATAGTTTTTGAGCTAAACTAGTATAAACATGTGCGTAATATATTATGATTTTTTGGATGAAACTTGCAAGTGGAAATGTTTCGTAGAATAAACTTTTCAGATTATTTTTTGCATGGACTTCCATCATAACCTTCCCTCGTAACATATAGGAAGGATCTAAGAAGTTTTGTATCGTTTTGTATAGTCCTCAATTTAATTTTTATTTTTTGAGCATAACTAATATAAACTTGTGTATTATATATATTACAATTTTTTGCCCAAAACATGCATTTTGAAAATTTTCGTAGAATCAAATTTTCAGATGATTTTTTGCATAGACTTCCATCATAACCTTCCATCATAACCTATAGGAATGATCTGAAAAGTTTTGCATCGTTTCGTACAATCCTCGATTTAATTATAGTTTTTGAGCTAAACTAGTATAAACATGTGCATAATATATTATGATTTTTTGAACGAAACTTGCAATTGGAAAAGTTTCGTAGAATCAAATTTTAAGATTATTTTTTGCATGGACTTCCATCATAACCTTCCCTCGTAACATATAGGAAGGATCTGAAAAGTTTTGTATCGTTTCGTACAGTCCACAATTAAATTTTTATTTTTATAGCAAAACTAGTATAATCTTGTGTATGATATATTACAATTTTTTGACTGAAACATGCATTTTGAAAATTTTCGTATAATCAAATTTTCAGATGATTTTTTGCATGGACTTCCATCATAACCTTCCATCGTAACCTATAGGAATGATCTGAAAAGTTTTGCATCGTTTCGTACAATCCTCAATTTAATTATAGTTTTTAAGCTAAACTAGTATAAACATGTGGATAATATATTATGAGTTTTTGAATGAAACTTGCAATTGGAAAAGTTTCGTAGAATCAATGTTTCAGATTACTTTTTGAATGGACTTCCATCATAACCTTCCCTCGTAACATATATGAAGGATCTGAAAAGTTTTGTATTGTTTCGTATAGTCCTCAATTTAATTTAATTTTTTGAGCAAAACTAGTATAAACTTGTGTATGATATATTACAATTTTTTGACCGAAACATGCATTTTGAAAATTTTCGTAGAATCAAATTTTCAGATGATTTTTTGCATGGACTTCCATCATAACCTTCCATCGTAACCTATAGGAATGATCTGAAACGTTTTGCATCGTTTCGTACAATCCTCGATTTAATTATAGTTTTTGAGCTAAACTAGTATAAACATGTGCATAATATATTATAATTTTTTGAATGAAACTTGCAATTGGAAAAGTTTCGTCGAATCAACTTTTCAGATTATTTTTTGCATGGACTTCCATCATAACCTTCCCTTGTAACAATAGGAAGGATCTGAAAAGTTTTGTATCGTTTCGTTTAGTCCTCAATTTAATTTTTATTTTTTGAGCAAAACTAGTATAAACTTGTGAATGATATATTACAATTTTTTGACCGAAACATGCATTTTGAAAATTTTCGTAGAATCAAATTTTCAGATGATTTTTTGCATGGACTCCCATCATAACCTTCCCTCGTAACCTATAGGAATGATTTGAAAAGTATTGCATCGTTTCGTACAATCCTCGATTTAATTATAGTTTTTGAGCTAAACTAGTATAAACATGTGCATAATATATTATGATTTTTTGAATGAAACTTGCAATTGGAAAAGTTTCGTAGAATCAACTTTTCAGATTATTTTTTGCATGGACTTCCATCATAACCTTCCCTCGTAACATATAGGAAGGATCTGAAAGGTTTTGTATCATTTCGTATAGTCCTCAATTTAATTTTTATTTTTGTGAGCAAAACTTGTATAAACTTGTGTATGATATATTACAATCTTTTGACCGAAACATGCATTATGAAAATTTTCGTAGAATCAAATTTTCAGATGATTTTTTGCATGGACTTCCATCATAACCTTCCCTCATAACATATAGGAAGGATCTGAAATGTTTTGCATCGTTTTGTACAATCCTCGATTTAATTATAGTTTTTGAGCTAAACTAGTATAAACATGTGCATAATATATTATGATTTTTTGAATAAAACATGCAATTGGAAAAGTTTCATAGAATCAAATTTTCAGATTAATTTTTGCATAGACTTCGATCATAACCTTACCTCGTAACATATAGGAAGGATCTGAAAAGTTTTGTATCATTTCCTACAGTCCTCAATTTAATTTTTATTTTTTTAGCAAAACTAGTATAAACTTGTGTATGATATATTACGATTTTTTGACCGAAACTGGCATTTTGAAAGTTTCGTAGAATTAAATTTTCAGATGATTTTTTGCATGGACTTCCATCATAACAATCCCTCGTAACATATAGGAAGGATCTGTAAAGTTTTGCATCGTTTCGTACAGTGCTCGATTTAATTATAGTTTTTGAGCTAAACTAGTATAAACATGTGCATAATATATTATGATTTTTTGAACGAAACTTGCAATTGGAAAAGTTTCGTAGAATCAAATTTTCAGATGATTTTTTGCTTGGACTTCCATCATAACCTTCTGTCGTAACATACAGGAAGGATCTAAAAAGTTTTGTATCGTTTCGTATAGTCCTCAATTTAATTTTTATTTACTGAGCAAAACTAGCATAAACTTGTGTATGATATATTACAATTTTTTGACCGAAACTTGCATTTTGAAAAGTTTCGTATAATCAAATTTTCAGATGATTTTTTGTATGGACTTCCATCATAACCTTCCCTCGTAACATATAGGAAGGATCTGAAAAGGTTTGTATCGTTTAGTACAGTCCTCGATGTAATTATAGTTTTTGAGCAAAACTAGTATAAACATGTGTATAATATATTATGATTTTTTAACCGAAACTTGCATTTTGAAAAGTTTCGTAAAATCAAAATTTCAGATGATTTTTTGCATGGACTTCCATCATAACCTTCCCTCGTAACATATAGGAAGGATCTGAAAAGTTTTGTATCGTTTCGTACAGTCCTCGATTTAATTATACTTTTTGAGCTAATCTAGTATAAACATGTACATAACGAAACTTGCAATTGGAAAAGTTTCGTAGAATCATATTTTCAGATACTTTTTTGCATGGACTTCCATCATAAACTTCTGTCGTAACATACATGAAGGATCTGAAAAGTTTTGTATCGTTTCATATAGTCCTCAATTTAATTTTTATTTTTTGAGCAAAACTAGTATAAACCTGTGTATGATATATTACAATTTTTTGACCGAAACTTGCATTTTGAAAAGTTTCGTAGATTCAAATTTTCAGATTATTTTTTGCATGGACTTCCATCATAACCTTCCCTCGTAACATACATGAAGGATCTGAAATGTTTTGTATCGTTTCGTACAGTCCTCGATTTAATTATAGTTTTTGAGCAAAACTAGTATAAACATGTGTATAATATATTATGATTTTTTTAACGAAACTTGCAATTGGAAAAGTTTCGTAGAATCAAATTTTCAGATTATTTTTTGCATGGATTTCCATCATAAACTTCCCTCGTAACATATATGAAGGATCTGAAAAGTTTTGTATCGTTTCGTATAGTCCTTAATCTAATTTTTATTTTTTGAGTAAAACTAGTATAAACTTATGTATGATATATTACAATTTTTTGACCGAAACATGCATTTTGAAAATTTTCGTAGAATCAAATTTTCAGTTAATTTTTTGCATGGACTTCCATCATAACCTTCCCTCGTAACATACATGAAGGATCTGAAGAGTTTTACATCGTTTCGTACAATCCTCGATTTAATTATAGTTTTTGAGCTAAACTAGTATAAATATGTGTATAATATATTATGATTTTTTGAATGAAACTTGCAATTGAAAAGTTTTCGTAGAATCAAATTTTCAGATTATTTTTTGCATGGACTTCCATCATAACCTTCCCTCATAACATATATGAAGGATCTGAAAAGTTTTGTATCGTTTCGAATAGTCCTCAATTTAATTTTTATTTTTTGAGCAAAACTAGTATAAACTTATGTGTCTCTCCCAAAGATTTGGATCCCGGTACAAGCGCGAACCGTCGGCGAAAGAGAACATGAAGATGAACTTAAAAGAGTCGCCAGCTATGCATTTTTATCCCGAAGGAAAGATGATGCTGCATAAACCTAGAAAGATATGGAAAAGACGGTTGCGAACCAGAGAAACTGAGAAAGGGGGTTGGTTACAACCTGGGAAGGTATTAGCACCCAGATTGTCCGTCGTACTCGACGGGATCCACGCTTAAAAGATTTGTGTTTAAAGGGGTAGTGTCAGTGCTATCTGTGTGCAAAAGGTGGAAAAGAATGTACAGGTGTCAGTGAAAAAGAGATGTGAAATGGATTGCTCAGGAATGAGGCTTAAAGAATAATGCTGAAAGAGGGGGAATATACAGAGACTTTTGTTCGATAACAGTTAAGTTATGCCTATGTATCCTCTCGTGCAATGAGGAAGTCAGAACACCATAGTTCGACTCAAAGAGACTGAAAGATAAATTGACTTGTGAACTGCTTACTTATCTATGCTCAAGTGTATCACCTATCTGGCTCAGGTGCAAACTGTCTTGCATTAGACGGAAGAAGCAAGCTCTCGTTTATGAGTGAATGAGGTGAGAAAAGAATCCCGAAGGAGACGATTATTTTTTGTTTCTGGTGCTTTCAATATTTTATTGCTTTTTGATGTTTGTCATAAGTTAACGAGCTTAAGCCTAAACCAAGGGTTAGTAAACTCATCACATCCTCCCTCTAATTAGGGGTAATGAGAATACCTTAAGTATGAAGTAAGCACCTTACACTTAATCACCATGGTGTAGGATTAAGATCATTAACCTACTTTCATTTATTTAGATGTTTTTGGAGTTTTTGTTTAGTGTTAAGTAATGAGTTTAAGCCATAATCAAGGATTTAATGGACCCATTACACCATCCTAATAGAAGGATAATAGATGAGAACATTTAAGCTGAGGAAGGCTCCTCAACTTAATCCATGATTAGGGATTAATCTCATGACAAAACAAAGCCTTTATTAAAGTGGATTTTAGTTAATGGTAAGAGTAAGAAGTGGATTTTATGGTTTGTAAGACAACTTGAGGGGGACTTGTCCATTAACACTAGGGTTAGTCCTTCTTAACCAATTAAGGAAGAATTAGAACCTAATGCAAGGCCCAAGTTACAAGCTTAATGTCTTAATGATTATTAGATGAATTGATTAAAGGATTTAAACACATTAAGGGTTTAACACTTAGGATTAAAGTTATACACTCCATCCTAAGAGAAGGATGCAGGCATAACCTTAATCACAAAGCCTTAAAACCTTAAAGGTTTAGTCCCTGATTAAGAGGTGAGAAGAGAAGACACAAAAGATGACACAAAGGTAAAGCTAATGGGGGACTAATCAACCCTAATTGTTATCATGCTTGGGTATTCCTAGGGTTTATGAGGCTTGCAAGAAATCTTCAAGAAAAGCCACCAAGGAAGAAGCAAATGGAAGGAGGAGAAGCAGAAGAAGCAAGCCAACTTACTTCACTTAAGAAGATAAGTTGCTTGAAAAAAGAAGGTGAAGAAAGAACATGAATGAGCAAGCTCAATCTAATACAAATACAAAATGCAGCAAGGATGCATAAGAGAGATGAGGAGAGATTGTGAGAAGTGAAGGCAAATTCACTTCTCAAAATACTTACCATCTGAAATGTTAGCATGAGGAAATGAAATGAAATGAAAAATGAAATGAATGCAAGGATGAAAACCAAAACCAGAGGCATATTTATGATTCCAATGATGTTATGAGAGGATATGAAAGCATGTCAAGAGATATGAATGTTCATACAAGTGATGAGGATGCAAAGGAAGCATGAAAGAAGCATGAAAGCACATGAATGCACATGAAATGAAATGAAGGCATAACATGGCAAATGGATGAGGAAATGATCAAGCATGAGTCTAATGTGTCCTAGGATGTCATATATGTCATGTGAATGCATAAAATGTCATGGAAAGTTCATGAATGCAAGCATATGCAAGATGTATGCAAAGGAAGATGAGAAATTAGGGTTTTCATGCAACATGAGATGCAAAACTCAAAAACAGAAGCAAATGACAAGATAAAAAATTGAAAATGCAATCAAAAGAACCCTAACCCCATATGATATCACACCCCCAAAGGAGAAGACCTAACTCTTAACCTAATGAAAGATATGATTTTTCTAAGTTATCTAGGGTTTTAAGGTACCTAAAGGGGAAAAATGCCAATCAATTCAAAAAGGCAGAAGACATTCATGGAAAAATTATTCTCGAAAATACATTTCAAATGAAGATCAACGCAAAAAGAATCATTGTCATACCATTCTTGATTAGGCATAAAATAATTCTTGAAGTTAGGGTTCTAAAATGTGAATTTTATGAACCCTAAATTCAAGAAAATTGTCAAAAATGGTTCAAAACCAAAAAGAAATTTGTGTGGATGGTATGACAATGTCTCTAAATGTTTAAAGATGCAATATGAATTTTTTGGGATTTTTTAGAAACCTAAATGATATTTTAATTAATTAATTTTCATTAATTAATTAAAATAAACATTTAAATGCAAAAAATAAAAATATTTTTAGGTCAAGACAAATATTTGAAACAAAAATGCAGAATAAAAATATTTTTGGAAATTTCTTGCTATTTTAAATAAATGCTACAAAATAAATGAGAAAAATATGAATTAAAATTGAATTAAATAAAAGTAAGCAGATCTGAAGGCTCACATTCAAAGCTGAGAGATTTTGGTTGACTGGCGCGTGAATGGGTGGACAAGATTCATTCTGGGCTAATTTTCATTAACTAATTAATTAAACAGAATTAGGGTTTAATGATGGCATCTAGACCATTCAAATACGCGGGGAAGCTCAATCATACGGCCAGAATTCAAATGAAACCCTAAACCTAATTAAAACACTAATTACTCTCAGGTGGCCGGAGAAGACCTCCGGTCATCTTCTCCGGCCACACACTCACCTGAAAATCTCCATCTTCTTCCCTAGGTACTTTCTGGAGCTCTAAAGCTCCAGAGTCACTCCTCTCACTCTCCTAAGATCAAATCCACTCTCAAAACAAATTTCTTTTCACTCAAACTCCTGATTCGAAGAGAAACATAAACATGACAAAAATTTCAGACAATCAATACACACTCATTTCTCAACCATTTTAAAAAATTCCAAGTTCAGTGTGATCAGTGAAGCATGCTTAATCATTTTGTAACATAAAAGAGAAGTTCTGGAAAAATTAATTCGAATGGCTACCTGAGATGGAGCTTTTCACCCTTGAGCTTTCTGGCTGCTTCCTTGGTGCAAAATGCCTCTAATGACCTTCCTGAAGAGGTTGCAATGCTTGGAAAGCTTTGTGGATGGCTGGTTTGTGAGTTTGCACCTCAACTGGCTGAAAATCGTATTTTGTTTATGGTGTGTTCTTGGCTGTGTTTAATGGGTGGTTTATGATCAATGAGTGATTTAGAGATGAATGGTGGTGTTTGTTTGAAGATTAAGTGGCTGAGTTGGGAAATTCGAAAGCTTTTGCAAGAGGGAGTGTTTTTGGTAACTTGGTGATTCTTTGGGCTCAGCTTGTGTTCTTGTGTGTTATGACCAGCATTTGGTCCACATATCAACTTGTGATAGGTTTGTGGAGTGGTTGTGCCCTATTGTGATTGGTATGGCCTTTTTGCAAAAAGTCACCAACTTGTGTACTTGAGGTATGGGCAAGGATGCAGCTGGCCTTTGGGCATGTCCATGCGCAACTAACTTCAAGGAAGTCCACAAATTCATTCTTGAGGCAATTCAGCATGTGGGAAATAAGTTATGGGGTGTTTTGCAATTATGTGAAGTTTTGGCCCCTTTGAGAAATCTTGGTGTTCAAGGCATGTGATCTTGCAATTCCTTGGGCAATTCTGATCTAGAAGCAATGCACTATGATGATATGATTTATTGAAGTGTGTTTTAAGTCACAAAAAGCCTTGGCAAGTGGTTTTGCAAAGAATCCCTTTTGGTGCATTCTTGAAATTTATGGGATTTTTGCCAACTTTGACAAGCCATAACTTGTGTTCCATAATGAATTAGAACTTGTTCTTGTAATTTTTGAAAAGGGAATGATCCAATCTACAACTTTCATGACCAACAATTTTTCATTTGAAGCATTTTTGGTTGAGAAAGAGGAGGTTGAAAAACTTTCCCAAAATGGAAAGTTTACATTACAAGTCATTTCCATTTTTGGTAACTTTTGGTTTAGCTCACTTTTCTTCAAATTTTTGAACTTCTAAGCACTTCAATGATCAAATAAAGACCATATAACTTCAATTTGATGAAAAATCCACTTTGGTTCCATGGATGGGGGCCTCAGATGCCCTGATTTTGCTCTGACTTGCTCAAGAAGTTACCCAGTGATCAGATGACTTCCACAATGAATTTCTTCATCAAACTTGGTATGCATGATCCTTATAACATATTGAGACCAATATAAACAAGAATGCCAAAAAAATTGGAGTTATGGCCTCTGAAACCAAAACCCTAATTTCAAGTCATCTGTGTAGTTAAACCCTGGCTCTGCTTCCATGCTTTGCAAGTTCTTGTGATTCTTTGACTTCCTTGATCTTTGGAGGATATAATATGATGATTGAACATTCATGGACCCTCTTGAGATGATTTAAGACCTTTGGAATGGCTCAGATGGATCCTGGATTGCTCAGATCACAAACCCTAGATGCAGATGACCTTGAACTAATGCAGTGAAGCAAAAATGCAACATAATATGATATGACTAAACTTATGTAAATATGAAAGATCACAAGCCATGGTGTGAACTTAGTTAGGGCAAATTTGGGGTGTTTACATTATGTATGATATATTACAATTTTTTGACCGAAACATGCATTTTGAAAATTTTCGTAGAATCAAATTTTCAGATGATTTTTTGCATGGACTTCCATAATAACCTTCCCTCGTAACATATAGGAATAATCTGAAACGTTTTGCATCGTTTCGTACAATCCTCGATTTAATTATAGTTTTTGAGCTAAACTAGTATAAACATGTGCATAATATATTATGATTTTTTGAATAAAACTTGCAATTGAAAAAGTTTCGTAGAATCAACTTTTCTGATTATTTTTTGCATGGACTTCCATCATAACCTTCCCTCGTAACATATAGGAAGGATCTGAAAAGTTTTGTATCGTTTCGTATAGTCCTCAATTTAATTTTTATTTTTCTAGCAAAACTAGTATAAACTTGTGTATGATATATTACAATTTTTTGACCGAAACATGCATTTTGAAAATTTTCGTAGAATCAAATTTTCAGATGATTTATTGCATGGACTTCCATCATAACCTTCCCTCGAAACATATAAGAAGGATTTGAAAAGTTTTGCATCGTTTCGTACAATCCTCGATTTAATTATAGTTTTTGAGCTAAACTAGTATAACATGTGCATAATATATTATGATTTTTTGAACGGAACTTGCAATTGGAAAAGTTTTGTAGAATCAAATTTTCAAATTATTTTTTGCATGGACTTCCATCATAACCTTCCCTCATAACATATAGGAAGGATCTGAAAAGTTTTGTATCGTTTCATATAGTCCACAATTTAATTTTTATTTTTTGAGCAAAACTAGTATAATCTTGTGTATGATATATTATAATTTTTTGACCGAAACATGCATTTTGAAAATATTCGTAGAATCAAATTTTCAGATGATTTTTTGCATGGACTTCCATCATAACCTTCCCTCGTAACATATAGGAAGGATTTGAAAAGTTTTCCATCGTTTCGTACAATCCTCGATTTAATTATAGTTTTTGAGCTAAACTAGTATAACATGTGCATAATATATTATGATTTTTTGAACGGAACTTGCAATTGGAAAAGTTTAGTAGAATCAAATTTTCAGATTATTTTTTGCATGGACTTCCATCATAACCTTCCGTCGTAACATACAGGAAGGATCTGAAAAGTTTTGTATCGTTTCGTATAGTCCTCAATTTAATTTTTATTTCTTGAGCAAAACTAGTATAAACTTGTGTATGATATTTTACAATTTTTTAACCGAAACTTGCATTTTGAAAAGTTTCGTAGAATCAAATTTTCATATGATTTTTTGCATGGACGTCCGTCATAACCTTCCCTCGTAACATATAGGAAGGATCTGAAAAGGTTTGTATCGTTTAGTACAGTCCTCGATTTAATTATAGTTTTTGAGCAAAACTAGTATAAACACGTGTGTAATATATTATGTTTTTTTGACCGAAACTTGTGTTTTGAAATTTTTTGTAAAATCAAATCTTCAGATGAATTTTTGCATGGACTTCTATCATAACCTTCCCTCGTAACATATAGGAAGGATCTGAAAAGTTTTGTATCGTTTCGTAAAGTCCTCGATTTAATTATAGTTTATGACCTAAACTAGTATAAACATGTACATAACGAAACTTGCAATTGGAAAAGTTTCGTTGAATCATAATTTTCAGATGATTTTTTGCATGGACTTCCATCATAACCTTCCGTCGTAACATAAAGGAAGAATCTGAAAAGTGATGTATCGTTTCATATAGTCCTCAATTTAATTTTTATTTTTTGAGCAAAACTAGTATAAACTTGTGTATGATTATTACAATTTTTTGACCGAAACTTGAATTTTGAAAAGTTTCGTAGAATCAAATTTTCAGATGATTTTTTGCATGGACTTCCATTATAACCTTCCCTTGTAACATACAGGAAGGATCTAAAAAGTTATGTATCGTTTCGTACAGTCCTCGATTTAATTATAGTTTTTGATCTAAACTAGTATAAACATGTGCATAATTTATTATGATTTTTTGAATGAAACTTGCAATTGAAAAAGTTTCGTAGAATCAACTTTTCAGATTATTTTTTGCATGGACCTCCATCATAACCTTCCCTCGTAACATATAGGAAGGATCTGGAAAGTTTTGTATCGTTTCGTATAGTCCTCAATATAATTTTTATTTTTTGAGCAAAACCAGTATAAACTTGTGTCTGATATATATTATGATTCTTTGACCAAAACTTGCCTTTTGAAAAATTTCGTAGAATCAAATTTTCAGATGATTTTTTGCATGGACTTCCATCATAACCTTCCCTCGTAACATATTGGAAGGATCTGAAAAGTTTTGTATCGTTTCGTACAGTCCTCGATTTAATTATAGTTTTTGAGCTAAACTAGTATATACATGTGAATAATATATATGATATTTTGAACGAAACTTGCAATTGTAAAAGTTTCATAGAATCAAATTTTCAGATGATTTTTTGCATGGACTTCCATCATAACCTTCCCTCGTAACATATAGGAAGGATCTGAAAAGTTTTGTATCGTTTCATACAGTCCTCAATTTAATTTTTATTTTTTGAGCAAAACTAGTATAAACTTGTGTATTATATATTACGAATTCTTGACCGAAACATGCATTTTGAAAAGTTTCGTAGAATCAAATTTTCAGATGATTTATTGCATGGACTTCCATCATAACATTCCCTCGTAACATATAGGAAGGATCTGAAACGTTTTGCATCGTTTCGTACAATCCTCAATTTAATTATAGTTTTTGAGCTAAACTAGTATAAACATGTGCATAATATACTATGATTTTATGAACGAAACTTATAATTGGAAACGTTTCATAGAATCAAATTTTCAGATTTTTGCATGGACTTCAATCATAACGTTCTGTCGTAACATACAGGAAGGATCCGAAAAGTTTTGTATCGTTTCGTATAGTCCTCAATTTTATTTTTATTTTCTGAGAAAAACTAGTATAAACTTGTGTATGATATATTACAATTTTTTGACCGAAACATGCATTTTGAAAAGTTTCATAAAATCAAATTTTCAGATGATTTTTTGCATGGACTTCCATCATAACTTTCCCTCATAACATAAAGGAAGGATCTGAAAAGTTTTGTATCGTTTCGTACAGTCCTTGATTTAATTATAGTTTTTGAACAAAACTAGTATAAACATGTGTATAATATATTATGATTTTTTGCATGGACTTCCATCATAACCTTCCCTCGTAACATATAGGTAGGATCTGAAAAGTTTTGCATCGTTTCATACAATCCTCAATTTAATTTTTATTTTTTGAGCAAAATTAGTATAAACTTGTGTATGATATATTACAATTTTTTGACCGAAAACTTGCATTGTGAAAAGTTTAGTAGAATCAAATTTTCAGATGATTTTTTGCATGGTCTTCCATCATAACCTTCCCTCGTAACATATAGGAAAGATCTGAGAAGGTTTGTATCGTTTAGTACAGTCCTCGATTTAATTATAGTTTTTGAGCAATACTAGTATAAACGTGTGTATAATATATTATGATTTTTTGAACGAAAGTTGCATTTTGAAAAGTTTCGTAAAATCAAAATTTCAGATGATTTTTTGCATGGACTCCCTTCATAACCTTCCCTCGTAACATATAGGAAGGATCTGAAAAGTTTTGCATCATTTTGTACAGTCCTCAATTTAATTATAGTTTTTGAGCTAAACAAGTATAAACATGTGCATAATATATTATGATTTTTTGAACGAAACTTGCAATTGGAAAAGTTACGTAGATTCAAATTTTCAGATGATTTTTTGCATGGACTTCCATCATAACCTTCCGTCATAACATACAGGAAGGATCTTAAAAGATTTGTATCGTTTCGTATAGTCCTCAATTTAATTTTTAGTTTTTGAGCAAAACTAGTATAAACTTGTGTATGTTATATTACAATTTTTTTACCAAAACTTGCATTTTGAAAAGTTTAGTAGAATCAAATTTTCAGATGATTTTTTGCATGGACTTCCATCATAACCTTCCCTCGTAACATATAGGAAGAATCTGAAAAGTTTTTTATCGTTTCCTATAGTCCTCGATTTAAATTTTTTTTTGAGCAAAACTAGTATAAATTTGTGTATGACATTACAATTTTTTGACCGGAACCTTCATTTTGAAACGTTTCGTAGAATACATTATTCAGATGATTTTTTTGCATGGACTTCCATCATAACCGTCCCTCGTAACATATAGGAAGGATCTGAAAAGCTTTGTATCGTTTCGTATTGTCCTCGATTTAATTAGAGTTTTTGAGTAAAACTAGTATAAACATGTGTATAATATATTATGATTTTTTGACCGAAACTTGCATTTTGAAAAGTTTCGTAGAATCAAATTTTAAGATGATTTTTTGCATGGACTTGCATCATAACATTCTCTCGTAACATATAGGAAGGATCCGAAACGTTTTGCATCGTTTCGTACAGTCCTCGATTTAATTATAGTTTTTGAGCTAAACTAGTATAAACATGTGCATAATATATTATGATTTTTTGAACGAAACTTGCAATTGGAAAAGTTTCGTAGAATCAAATTTTCAGATGATTTTTTGCATGGACTTCCATCATAATCTTCCGCCGTAACATACAGTAAGGATCTGAAAAGTTTTGTATCGTTTCGTATAGTCCTCAATTTAATTTTTATTTTCTGAGCAAAACTAGTATAAACTTGTGTATGATATATTACAATTTTTTGACCGAAACTTGCATTTTGAAAAGTTTAATAGAATCAAATTTTCAGATGATTTTTTGCATGGTCTTCCATCATAACCTTCCCTCGTAACATACAGGAAAGATCTGAAAAGGTTTGTATCGTTTAGTACAGTCCTCGATTTAATTATAGTTTTTGAGCAAAACTAGTATAAACATGTGTATAACATATTATGAATTTTTTTACCGAAAGTTGCATTTTGAAAAGTTTCGTAAAATCAAAATTTCAGATGATTTTTTGCATGGACTTCCTTCATAACCTTCCCTCGTAACATATAGGAAGGATCTGAAAAGTTTTGCATCATTTTGTACAGTCCTCAATTTAATTATAGTTTTTGAGCTAAACAAGTATAAACATGTGCATAATATATTATGATTTTTTGAACAAAACTTGCAATTGGAAAAGTTACGTAGATTCAAATTTTCAGATGATTTTTTGCATGGACTTCCATCATAACCTTCCGTCATAACATACATGAAGGATCTGAAAAGATTTGTATCGTTTCGTATAGTCCTCAATTTAATTTTTTGTTTTTGAGCAAAACTAGTATAAACTTGTGTATGTTATATTACAATTTTTTTACCAAAACTTGCAATTGGAAAAGTTTAGTAGAATCAAATTTTCAGATGATTTTTTGCATGGACTTCCATCATAACCTTCCCTCGTAACATACAGGAAAGATCTGAAAAGTTTTTTATCGTTTCGTACAGTCCTCGGTTTAATTATAGTTTTTTAGCAAAACTAGTATAAACATGTGTATAATATATTATGATTTTTTGACAGAAAGTTGCATTTTGAAAAGTTTCGTAGTATCAAATTTTCAGATGATTTTTTGCATGGACTTCCTTCATAACATTCCCTCGTAACATATAGGAAGGATCTGAAAAGTTTTGCATCATTTTGTACAGTCCTCAATTTAATTATAGTTTTTGAGCTAAACAAGTATAAACATGTGCATAATATATTATGATTTTTTGAACGAAACTTGCAATTGGAAAAGTTACGTAGAATCAAATTTTCAGATGATTTTTTGCATGGACTTCCATCATAACCTTCCGTCATAACATACAAGAAGGATCTGAAAAGATTTGTATCGTTTCGTATAGTCCTCAATTTAATTTTTAGTTTTTGAGCAAAACTAGTATAAACTTGTGTATGTTATATTACAATTTTTTTTACCAAAACTTGCATTTTGAAAAGTTTAGTAGAATCAAATTTTCAGATGATTTTTTGCATGGACTTCCATCATAACCTTCCCTCGTAACATATAGGAAGAATCTGAAAAGTTTTTTATCGTTTCATATAGTCCTCGATTTAAATTTTTTTTTTTTGGAGCAAAACTAGTATAAATTTGTGTATGACATTACAATTTTTTAACCGGAACTTGCATTTTGAAACGTTTCGTTGAATACATTTTTCAGATGATTTTTTTGCATGGACTTCCATCATAACAATCCCTTGTAACATATAGGAAGGATCTGAAAAGCTTGTATCGTTTCGTATTGTCCTCGATTTAATTATAGTTTTTGAGTAAAACTAGTATAAACATGTGTATAATATATTATGATTTTTTGACCGAAACTTGCATTTTGAAAAGTTTCGTAGAATCACATTTTAAGATGATTTTTTGCATGGACTTCCATCATAACATTCCCTCGTAACATATAGGAAGGATCCGAAACATTTTGCATCGTTTCGTACAGTCCTCGATTTAATTATAGTTTTTGAGCTAAACTAGTATAAACATGGGCATAATATATTATGATTTTTTGAACGAAACTTGCAATTGGAAAAGTTTCGTAGAATCAAATTTTCAGATGATTTTTTGCATGGACTTCCATCATAATCTTCCGTCGTAACATACAGTAAGGATCTGAAAAGTTTTGCATCGTTTCATACAATCCTCAATTTAATTTTTATTTTTTTTAGCAAAACTAGTATAAACTTGTGTATGATATATTACAATTTTTTGACCGAAACTTGCATTTTGAAAAGTTTAATAGAATCAAATTTTCAGATGATTTTTTGCATGGTCTTCCATCATAACCTTCCCTCGTAACATACAGGAAAGATCTGAAAAGGTTTGTATCGTTTAGTACAGTCCTCGATTTAATTATAGTTTTTGAGCAAAACTAGTATAAACATGTGTATAATATATTATGAATTTTTTTTACCGAAAGTTGCATTTTGAAAAGTTTCGTAAAATCAAAATTTCAGATGATTTTTTGCATGGACTTCCTTCATAACCTTCCCTCGTAACATATAGGAAGGATCTGAAAAGTTTTGCATCATTTTGTACAGTCCTCAATTTAATTATAGTTTTTGAGCTAAACAAGTATAAACATGTGCATAATATATTATGATTTTTTGAACAAAACTTGCAATTGGAAAAGTTACGTAGATTCAAATTTTCAGATGATTTTTTGCATGGACTTCCATCATAACCTTCCGTCATAACATACATGAAGGATCTGAAAAGATTTGTATCGTTTCGTATAGTCCTCAATTTAATTTTTTGTTTTTGAGCAAAACTAGTATAAACTTGTGTATCTTATATTACAATTTTTTTACCAAAACTTGCAATTGGAAAAGTTTAGTAGAATCAAATTTTCAGATGATTTTTTGCATGGACTTCCATCATAACCTTCCCTCGTAACATACAGGAAAGATCTGAAAAGTTTTTTATCGTTTCGTACAGTCCTCGGTTTAATTATAGTTTTTTAGCAAAACTAGTATAAACATGTGTATAATATATTATGATTTTTTGACAGAAAGTTGCATTTTGAAAAGTTTCGTAGTATCAAATTTTCAGATGATTTTTTGCATGGACTTCCTTCATAACATTCCCTCGTAACATATAGGAAGGATCTGAAAAGTTTTGCATCATTTTGTACAGTCCTCAATTTAATTATAGTTTTTGAGCTAAACAAGTATAAACATGTGCATAATATATTATGATTTTTTGAACGAAACTTGCAATTGGAAAAGTTACGTAGAATCAAATTTTCAGATGATTTTTTGCATGGACTTCCATCATAACCTTCCGTCATAACATACAGGAAGGATCTGAAAAGATTTGTATCGTTTCGTATAGTCCTCAATTTAATTTTTAGTTTTTGAGCAAAACTAGTATAAACTTGTGTATGTTATATTACAATTTTTTTTACCAAAACTTGCATTTTGAAAAGTTTAGTAGAATCAAATTTTCAGATGATTTTTTGCATGGACTTCCATCATAACCTTCCCTCGTAACATATAGGAAGAATCTGAAAAGTTTTTTATCGTTTCATATAGTCCTCGATTTAAGTTTTTTTTTTTGGAGCAAAACTAGTATAAATTTGTGTATGACATTACAATTTTTTAACCGGAACTTGCATTTTGAAACGTTTCGTTGAATACATTTTTCAGATGATTTTTTTGCATGGACTTCCATCATAACAATCCCTTGTAACATATAGGAAGGATCTGAAAAGCTTGTATCGTTTCGTATTGTCCTCGATTTAATTATAGTTTTTGAGTAAAACTAGTATAAACATGTGTATAATATATTATGATTTTTTGACCGAAACTTGCATTTTGAAAAGTTTCGTAGAATCAAATTTTCAGATGATTTTTTGCATGGACTTCCATCATAACATTCCCTCGTAACATATAGGAAGGATCCGAAACATTTTGCATCGTTTCGTACAGTCCTCGATTTAATTATAGTTTTTGAGCTAAACTAGTATAAACATGGGCATAATATATTATGATTTTTTGAACGAAACTTGCAATTGGAAAAGTTTCGTAGAATCAAATTTTCAGATGATTTTTTGCATGGACTTCCATCATAATCTTCCGTCGTAACATACAGTAAGGATCTGAAAAGTTTTGCATCGTTTCATACAATCCTCAATTTAATTTTTATTTTTTTTAGCAAAACTAGTATAAACTTGTGTATGATATATTACAATTTTTTGACCGAAACTTGCATTTTGAAAAGTTTAATAGAATCAAATTTTCAGATGATTTTTTGCATGGTCTTCCATCATAACCTTCCCTCGTAACATACAGGAAAGATCTGAAAAGGTTTGTATCGTTTAGTACAGTCCTCGATTTAATTATAGTTTTTGAGCAAAACTAGTATAAACATGTGTATAATATATTATGAATTTTTTTTACCGAAAGTTGCATTTTGAAAAGTTTCGTAAAATCAAAATTTCAGATGATTTTTTGCATGGACTTCCTTCATAACCTTCCCTCGTAACATATAGGAAGGATCTGAAAAGTTTTGCATCATTTTGTACAGTCCTCAATTTAATTATAGTTTTTGAGCTAAACAAGTATAAACATGTGCATAATATATTATGATTTTTTGAACAAAACTTGCAATTGGAAAAGTTACGTAGATTCAAATTTTCAGATGATTTTTTGCATGGACTTCCATCATAACCTTCCGTCATAACATACATGAAGGATCTGAAAAGATTTGTATCGTTTCGTATAGTCCTCAATTTAATTTTTTGTTTTTGAGCAAAACTAGTATAAACTTGTGTATGTTATATTACAATTTTTTACCAAAACTTGCAATTGGAAAAGTTTAGTAGAATCAAATTTTCAGATGATTTTTTGCATGGACTTCCATCATAACCTTCCCTCGTAACATACAGGAAAGATCTGAAAAGTTTTTTATCGTTTCGTACAGTCCTCGGTTTAATTATAGTTTTTTAGCAAAACTAGTATAAACATGTGTATAATATATTATGATTTTTTGACAGAAAGTTGCATTTTGAAAAGTTTCGTAGTATCAAATTTTCAGATGATTTTTTGCATGGACTTCCTTCATAACATTCCCTCGTAACATATAGGAAGGATCTGAAAAGTTTTGCATCATTTTGTACAGTCCTCAATTTAATTATAGTTTTTGAGCTAAACAAGTATAAACATGTGCATAATATATTATGATTTTTTGAACGAAACTTGCAATTGGAAAAGTTACGTAGAATCAAATTTTCAGATGATTTTTTGCATGGACTTCCATCATAACCTTCCGTCATAACATACAGGAAGGATCTGAAAAGATTTGTATCGTTTCGTATAGTCCTCAATTTAATTTTTAGTTTTTGAGCAAAACTAGTATAAACTTGTGTATGTTATATTACAATTTTTTTTACCAAAACTTGCATTTTGAAAAGTTTAGTAGAATCAAATTTTCAGATGATTTTTTGCATGGACTTCCATCATAACCTTCCCTCGTAACATATAGGAAGAATCTGAAAAGTTTTTTATCGTTTCATATAGTCCTCGATTTAAATTTTTTTTTTTGGAGCAAAACTAGTATAAATTTGTGTATGACATTACAATTTTTTAACCGGAACTTGCATTTTGAAACGTTTCGTTGAATACATTTTTCAGATGATTTTTTTGCATGGACTTCCATCATAACAATCCCTTGTAACATATAGGAAGGATCTGAAAAGCTTGTATCGTTTCGTATTGTCCTCGATTTAATTATAGTTTTTGAGTAAAACTAGTATAAACATGTGTATAATATATTATGATTTTTTGACCAAAACTTGCATTTTGAAAAGTTTCGTAGAATCAAATTTTCAGATGATTTTTTGCATGGACTTCCATCATAACATTCCCTCGTAACATATAGGAAGGATCCGAAACATTTTGCATCGTTTCGTACAGTCCTCGATTTAATTATAGTTTTTGAGCTAAACTAGTATAAACATGGGCATAATATATTATGATTTTTTGAACGAAACTTGCAATTGGAAAAGTTTCGTAGAATCAAATTTTCAGATGATTTTTTGCATGGACTTCCATCATAATCTTCCGTCGTAACATACAGTAAGGATCTGAAAAGTTTTGCATCGTTTCATACAATCCTCAATTTAATTTTTATTTTTTTTAGCAAAACTAGTATAAACTTGTGTATGATATATTACAATTTTTTGACCGAAACTTGCATTTTGAAAAGTTTAATAGAATCAAATTTTCAGATGATTTTTTGCATGGTCTTCCATCATAACCTTCCCTCGTAACATACAGGAAAGATCTGAAAAGGTTTGTATCGTTTAGTACAGTCCTCGATTTAATTATAGTTTTTGAGCAAAACTAGTATAAACATGTGTATAATATATTATGAATTTTTTTTACCGAAAGTTGCATTTTGAAAAGTTTCGTAAAATCAAAATTTCAGATGATTTTTTGCATGGACTTCCTTCATAACCTTCCCTCGTAACATATAGGAAGGATCTGAAAAGTTTTGCATCATTTTGTACAGTCCTCAATTTAATTATAGTTTTTGAGCTAAACAAGTATAAACATGTGCATAATATATTATGATTTTTTGAACAAAACTTGCAATTGGAAAAGTTACGTAGATTCAAATTTTCAGATGATTTTTTGCATGGACTTCCATCATAACCTTCCGTCATAACATACATGAAGGATCTGAAAAGATTTGTATCGTTTCGTATAGTCCTCAATTTAATTTTTTGTTTTTGAGCAAAACTAGTATAAACTTGTGTATGTTATATTACAATTTTTTTACCAAAACTTGCAATTGGAAAAGTTTAGTAGAATCAAATTTTCAGATGATTTTTTGCATGGACTTCCATCATAACCTTCCCTCGTAACATACAGGAAAGATCTGAAAAGTTTTTTATCGTTTCGTACAGTCCTCGGTTTAATTATAGTTTTTTAGCAAAACTAGTATAAACATGTGTATAATATATTATGATTTTTTGACAGAAAGTTGCATTTTGAAAAGTTTCGTAGTATCAAATTTTCAGATGATTTTTTGCATGGACTTCCTTCATAACATTCCCTCGTAACATATAGGAAGGATCTGAAAAGTTTTGCATCATTTTGTACAGTCCTCAATTTAATTATAGTTTTTGAGCTAAACAAGTATAAACATGTGCATAATATATTATGATTTTTTGAACGAAACTTGCAATTGGAAAAGTTACGTAGAATCAAATTTTCAGATGATTTTTTGCATGGACTTCCATCATAACCTTCCGTCATAACATACAGGAAGGATCTGAAAAGATTTGTATCGTTTCGTATAGTCCTCAATTTAATTTTTAGTTTTTGAGCAAAACTAGTATAAACTTGTGTATGTTATATTACAATTTTTTTTACCAAAACTTGCATTTTGAAAAGTTTAGTAGAATCAAATTTTCAGATGATTTTTTGCATGGACTTCCATCATAACCTTCCCTTGTAACATATAGGAAGAATCTGAAAAGTTTTTTATCGTTTCATATAGTCCTCGATTTAAATTTTTTTTTTTTTGGAGCAAAACTAGTATAAATTTGTGTATGACATTACAATTTTTTAACCGGAACTTGCATTTTGAAACGTTTCGTTGAATATATTTTTCAGATGATTTTTTTGCATGGACTTCCATCATAACAATCCCTTGTAACATATAGGAAGGATCTGAAAAGCTTGTATCGTTTCGTATTGTCCTCGATTTAATTATAGTTTTTGAGTAAAACTAGTATAAACATGTGTATAATATATTATGATTTTTTGACCGAAACTTGCATTTTGAAAAGTTTCGTAGAATCAAATTTTCAGATGATTTTTTGCATGGACTTCCATCATAACATTCCCTCGTAACATATAGGAAGGATCCGAAACATTTTGCATCGTTTCGTATAGTCCTCGATTTAATTATAGTTTTTGAGCTAAACTAGTATAAACATGGGCATAATATATTATGATTTTTTGAACGAAACTTGCAATTGGAAAAGTTTCGTAGAATCAAATTTTCAGATGATTTTTTGCATGGACTTCCATCATAATCTTCCGTCGTAACATACAGTAAGGATCTGAAAAGTTTTGCATCGTTTCATACAATCCTCAATTTAATTTTTTTTTTTTAGCAAAACTAGTATAAACTTGTGTATGATATATTACAATTTTTTGACCGAAACTTGCATTTTGAAAAGTTTAATAGAATCAAATTTTCAGATGATTTTTTGCATGGTCTTCCATCATAACCTTCCCTCGTAACATACAGGAAAGATCTTAAAAGGTTTGTATCGTTTAGTACAGTCCTCGATTTAATTATAGTTTTTGAGCAAAACTAGTATAAACATGTGTATAATATATTATGAATTTTTTTTACCGAAAGTTGCATTTTGAAAAGTTTCGTAAAATCAAAATTTCAGATGATTTTTTGCATGGACTTCCTTCATAACCTTCCCTCGTAACATATAGGAAGGATCTGAAAAGTTTTGCATCATTTTGTACAGTCCTCAATTTAATTATAGTTTTTGAGCTAAACAAGTATAAACATGTGCATAATATATTATGATTTTTTGAACAAAACTTGCAATTGGAAAAGTTACGTAGATTCAAATTTTCAGATGATTTTTTGCATGGACTTCCATCATAACCTTCCGTCATAACATACATGAAGGATCTGAAAAGATTTGTATCGTTTCGTATAGTCCTCAATTTAATTTTTTGTTTTTGAGCAAAACTAGTATAAACTTGTGTATGTTATATTACAATTTTTTTACCAAAACTTGCATTTTGAAAAGTTTAGTAAAATCAAATTTTCAGATGATTTTTTGCATGGACTTCCATCATAACCTTCCCTCGTAACATATAGGAAGAATCTGAAAAGTTTTTTATCATTTCCTATAGTCCTCGATTTATATTTTATTTTATAGCAAAACTAGTATAAATTTGTGTATGACATTACAATTTTTTGACCGAAACTTGCATTTTGAAAAGTTTCGTAGAATCAAATTTTCAGATGATTTTTTGCATGTACTTCCATCAAAACCTTCCCTCGTAACATATAGGAAGGATCTGAAAGGTTTGTATCGTTTCGTACAGTCCTCGATTTAATTATAGTTTTTGAGTAAAACTAGTATAAAGATGTGTATAATAATATTATGATTTTTTGACCGAAACTTGCATATTGAAAAGTTTTGTCAAATCAAATTATCAGATGATTTTTTTGCATGGACTTCCAACATAACCTTCCCTCGTAACATATAGGAAGGATGTGTAAAGTTTTGAATTGTTTCGTACAGTCCTCGATTTAATTATAGTGTTTGAGCAAAACTAGTATAAACATGTGTATAATATATTATGATTTTTTGAACTAAACTTGCAACTGTAAAAGTTTCATAGAATCTAATTTTCAGATGAATTTTTGAATGAACTTCCATCATAACCTTCCCTCGTAACATATAGGAAGGATCTAAAAAGTTTTGTATCGTTTCATATAGTCCTGAATTTAATTTTTATTTTCTGAGCAAAACTAGTATAAACTTGTGTATGATATATTTCAATTTTATGACCGAAACTTGCATTTTGAAAAGTTTCGTAGAATCAAATTTTCAGATGATTTTTTGCATGGACTTCCTTCTTAACCTTCCCTTGTAACATAGAAGAAGGATCTGAAAAGTTTTGTATCGTTTCATACAGTCCTCGATTTATTTATAGTTTTTGAGTAAAACTAGTATAAACATGTGTATAATATATTATGAGTTTTTGACCGAATATTGCATTTTGAGAAGTTTCGTAAAATCAAATTTTCAGATGAATTTTTGCATGGACTTCCATCATAACCTTCCCTCATAATATATAGGAAGGATCTGAAAAGTTTTGTATCGTTTCGTACAGTCCTTGATTTAATTATGGTTTTTGAGCTAAACTAGTATAAACATGTACATAACGAAACTTGCAATTGGAAACGTTTCGTAGAATCATATTTTCAGATGACTTTTTTGCATGGACTTCCATCATAACCTTTCGTCGTAACATACAAGAAGGATCTCAAAAGTTTTTTATCGTTTCGTATAGTCCTCAATTTAATTTTTATTTTTTGAGCAAAACTAGTATAAACTTGTGTATGATATAATACAATTTTTTGACCGAAACTTGCATTTTGAAAAGTTTCGTAGAATCAAATTTTCAGATGATTTTTTGCATGGACTTCCATCATAACCTTCCCTTGTAACATACAGGAAGGATCTGAAAACTTTTGTATCGTTTCGTAGAGTCCTTGATTTAATTATAGTTTTTGAGAAAAACTAGTATAAACATGTGCATAATATATTATGATTTTTTGAACGAAACTTGTAATTGGAAAAGTTTCGTAGAATCAAAATTTCAGATGATTTTTTGCATGGACTTCCATCATAACCTTTCATCGTAACATATAGGAAGGATCTGAAACGTTTTGTATCGTTTCGTATAATCTTCAATTTAATTTTTATTTTTTGAAAAAAACTAGTATAAACTTGTGTTTGTTATATTACAACTTTTTTTACCAAAACATGCATTTTGAAAAGTTTAGTAGAATCAAATTTTCAGATGATTTTTTGCATGGACTTCCATCAATACCTTCCCTCGTAACATATAGGAAGGATCTGAAAAGTTTTGTATCGTTTCCTATAGTCCTCGATTTATATTTTATATTTTGAGCAAAACTAGTATAAATTTGTGTATGACATTACAATTTTTTGACCGGAACTTGCATTTTGAAAAGTTTCGTAGAATCAAATTTTCGGATGATTATTTGCATGGACTTCCATCATAAACTTCCCTCGTAACATATAGGAAGGATCTGAAAAGTTTTGTATCGTTTCGTACAGTCCTCGATTTAATTATAGTTTTTGAGTAAAACTAGTATAAACATGTGTATAATATATTATGATATTTTGACCGAAACTTGCATTTTGAAAAGTTTCGTCAAATCAAATAAGAAGATGATTTTTTTGCATGGACTTCCATCATAACCTTCCCTCGTAACATATAGGAAGGATGTGTAAAGTTTTGTATTGTTTCGTACAGTCCTCGATTTTATTATAGTTTTTGAGCAAAACTAGTATAAACATGTGTATAATATATTATGATTTTTTGAACTAAACTTGCAATTGTAAAAGTTTCATAAAATCAAATTTTCAGATGATTTTTTGAATGGACTTCCATCATAACCTTCCCTCATAACATGTAGGAAGGATCTGAAAAGTTTTGTATCGTTTCATATAGTCCTCAATTTAATTTTTATTTTCTGAGCAAAACTAGTATAAACTTGTCTATGATATATTACAATTTTATGACTGAAACTTGCATTTTGAAAAGTTTCATAGAATGAAATTTTCAGATGATTTTTTGCTTGGACTTCCATCATAACCTTCCCTCATAACATATAGGAAGGATCTGAAAAGTTTTGTATCGTTTCGTACAGTCCTTGATTTAATTATGGTTTTTGAGCTAAACTAGTATAAACATGTACATAACGAAACTTGCAATTGGAAACGTTTCGTAGAATCATATTTTCATATGACTTTTTTGCATGGACTTCCATCATAACCTTTCGTCGTAACATACAAGAAGGATCTCAAAAGTTTTTTTATCGTTTTGTATAGTCCTCAATTTAATTTTTATTTTTTGAGCAAAACTAGTATAAACTTGTGTATGATATATTACAATTTTTTGACCGAAACATGCATTTTGAAAAGTTTCGTAGAATCACATTTTCAGTTGATTTTTTGCATGGACTTCCATCATAACCTTCCCTCGTAACATATAGGAAGGATTTGAAAAGTTTTGCTTCGTTTCGTACAGTCCTCGATTTAATTATAGTTTTTGAGCTAAACTAGTATAAACACGTGTATAATATATTATGATTTTTTGAACAAAACTTGCAATTGGAAAAGTTTCGTATAATCAAATTTTCAGATGATTTTTTGCATGGACATCCATCATATCCTTTCGTCGTAACATACAAGAAGGATCTGAAAAGTTTTGTATCGTTTCGTATAGTCTTCAATTTAATTTTAATTTTTGAGAAAAACTAGTATAAACTTGTGTATGTTATATTACAACTTTTTTACCAAAACATGCATTTTGAAAAGTTTAGTAAAATCAAATTTTCAGAAGATTCTTTGCATGGACTTCCATCATTACCTTCCCTCGTAACATATAGGAAGGATCTGAAAAGTTTTGTATCGTTTACTATAGTCCTCGATTTAAATTTTATTTTTTGAGCAAAACTAGTATAAATTTGTGTATGACATTACAATTTTTTGACCGGAACTTGCATTTTGAAAAGTTTCGTAGAATCAAATTTTCAGATGTTTATTTACATGGACTTCCATCATAACCTTCCCTCATAACATACATGAAGGATCTTTAAAGTTTTGTATCGTTCCGTACAGTCCTCGATTTAATTATAGTTTTTAAGTAAAACTAGTATAAACATGTGTATAATATATTATGATTTATTGATCGAAACTTGCATTTTGAAAAGTTTCCTAAAATCAAATTTTCAGATGATTTTTTGCATGGACTTCCATCATAACCTTCCCTCGTAACATATAGGAAGGATGTGTAATGTTTTGTATCGTTTTGTACAGTCCTCGATTTAATTATAGTTTTTGAGCAAAACTAGTATAAACATGTGTATAATATGTTATGATTTTTTGAACGAAACTTGCAATTGTAAAAGATTCATAGAATCAAATTTTAAAATGATTTTTTGAATGGACTTCAATCATAACCTTCCATCGTAACATATAAGAAGGATCTGAAAATTTTTGTATCGTTTCATATAGTCCTCAATTTAATTTTTATTTTATGAGCAAAACTAGTATAAACTTGTGTATGATATATTACAATTTTTTGACCGAATTTGCATTTTGAAAAGTTTAGTAGAATCAAATTTTCAGATGATTTGTTGCATGGAATTCTATCATTACCTTCCCTCGTAACATATAGGAAGGATCTGAAAAGTTTTTTTTTGTTTCCTATAGTCCTCGATTTAAATTTTATTTTTTGAGCAAAACTAGTATAAATTTGTGTATGACATTACAATTTTTTGACCGGAACTTGCATTTTGAAAAGTTTCGTAGAATCAAATTTTCTGATGAATATTTGCATGGACTTCCATCATAACCTTCCCTCATAAGATATAGGAAGGATCTGAAAAGTTTTGTATTGTTTCGTACAGTCCTCGATTTAATTATAGTTTTTGAGTAAAACTAGTATAAACATGTGTATAATATATTATGATTTTTTGACCGAAACTTGCATTTTGAAAAGTTTCGTAAAATCAAATTTTCAGATGATTTTTTGCATGGACTTCCATCATAACCTTCCCTCGTAACATATAGGAAGGATATGAAAAGATTTGTATCGTTTTGTACAGTCCTCGATTTAATTATAGTTTTTGAGTAAAACTAGTATAAGCATGTGTATAAATATATTATGATTTTTTGACCGAAACTTACATTTTGAAAAGTTTCGTAAAATCAAATTTTCAGATGATTTTTTGCATGGACTTCCATCGTAACCTTCCTTCGTAACATATAGGAAGGATCTGTAATGTTTTGTATCGTTTCGTACAATCCTCGATTTAATTATAGTTTTTGAGCTAATCTAGTATAAACATGTACATAACGAAACTTGCAATTGGAAAAGTTTCATAGAATCATATTTTCAGATGACTTTTTTGCATGGACTTCCATCATAACCTTCCGTCGTAACATATAGGAAGAATTTGAAATGTTTTGTATCGTTTCGTATAGTCCTCAATTTAATTTTTATTTTTTGAGCAAAACTAGTATAAACTTGTGTATTATATATTACAATTTTTTGACCGAAACATGCATTTTGAAAAGTTTTGTAGAATCAAATTTTCAGATGATTTTTTGCATGGACTTCCATCATAACCTTCCCACGTAACATACAGGAAGGATTTGAAAAATTTTGTATCGTTTCGTACAGTCCTTGATTTAATTAGTTTTTGAGCAAAACTAGTATTAACAAGTGTATAATATATTATGATTTTTGGACAGAAAGTTGCATTTTGAAAGTTTTGTAGAATCAAATTTAAAGATGATTTTTTGCATGGACTTCCAACATAACCTTCCCTCGTAACATATAGGAAGGATCTGAAATGTTTTGCATTGTTTCGTACAATCCTCGATTTAATTATGGTTTTTGAGCTAAACTAGTATAAACATGTGCATAATATATTAGGATTTTTTGAACGAAACTTGCAATTGGAAATGTTTCGTAGAATCAAATTTTCAGATGATTTTTTGCATGAACTTCCATCATAACCTTCCCTCGTAACATACAAGAAGGATCTGAATTATTTTGTATCGTTTTGTACAGTCCTCGATTTAATTATAGTGTTTGAGCAAAACTAGTAAAAATTTGTGTATGACATTACAATTTTTTGACCGGAACTTGCATTTTGAAAAGTTTCGTAGAATCAAATTTTCAGATGATTATTTGCATGGACTTCCATCATAACCTTCCTTCGTAACATATAGGAAGGATCTGAAAAGTTTTGTATCGTTTTGTACAGTCATCGATTTAATTATAGTTTTTGAGTAAAATTAGTATAAACATGTGTATAATATATTGTGATTTTTTGACCGAAACTTGCATTTTGAAAAGTTTCGTAAAATCAAATATTCAGATGATTTTTTTGCATGGACTTCCATCATAACCTTCCCTCGTAACATATAGGAAGGATCTGAAAAGATTTGTATCGTCTCGTACAGTCCTCGATTTAATTATAGTTTTTGAGTAAAACTAGTATAGACATGTGTATAATATATAATTATTTTTTGAACGAAACTTGCATTTTGAAAAGTTTCGTAAAATCAAATTTTCAGATGATTTTTTGCATGGACTTCCATCATAACCTTCCCTCGTAACATATAGGAAGGATCTGTAAAGTTTTGTATCGTTTCGTACAGTCCTCGATTTAATTATAGTTTTTGAGCAAAACTAGTATAAATATGTGTATAATATATTATGATTTTTTGACCGAAACATGCATTTTGAAAAGTTTCGTAAAATCAAATTTTCAGATGAATTTTTGAACGGACTTCCATCATAACCTTCCCTCGTAACATATAGGAAGGATCTGAAAAGTTTTGTATCGTTTAGTATAGTCCTCGATTCAATTATAGTTTTTGAGCTAATCTAGTATAAACATGTACATAACGAAACTTGCAATTGGAAAAGTTTCGTAGAATCATATTTTCAAATGACTTTTTTGCATGGACTTCCATCATAACCTTCCGTCGTAATATACAGGAAGGATCTGAAAAGTTTTGTATCGTTTCGTATAGTCCTCAATTTAATTTTTATTTTTTGAGCAAAACTAGTATAAACTTGTGTATGATATATTACAATTTTTTGACCGAAACATGCATTTTGAAAAGTTTTGTAGAATCAAATTTTCAGATAATTTTTCGTACAGTCCTTGATTTAATTTTAGTTTTTGAGCAAAACTAGTATAAACAAGTGTATAATATATTATGATTTTTTGAAAGAAAGTTGCATTTTGAAAAGTTTCGTAGAATCAAAGTTTAAGATGATTTTTTGCATGGACTTCCATCATAACCTTCCCTCGTAACATATAGGAAGGATCTGTAAACTAGTACAAACATGTGCCTAATATATTATGATTTTTTGCATGGACTTCCATCATAACCTTCTGTCGTAACATACAGGAAGGGTCTGAAAAATTTTGTATCGTTTCGTATAGTCCTCAATTGAATTTTTATTTTTCATCAAAACTAGTATAAACTTGTGTTTGTTATATTACAATTTTTTTACCAAAACTTGCATTTTGAAAAGTTTAGTAGAATCAAATTTTCAGACGATTTGTTGCATGGACTTCCATCATTACCTTCCCTCGTAACATATAGGAAGGATCTTAAATTTTTTGTTTCGTTTCCTATAGTCCTCGATTTAAATTTTATTTTTTGGGCAAAACTAGTTTAAATTTGTGTATGACATTACGATTTTTTACCGGAATTTGCATTTGGAAAAGTTTTGTAGAATCAAATTTTCAGATGATAATTTGCATGGACTTCCATCATAACCGTCCCTCGTAACATATAGGAAGGATCTGAAAAGTTTTGTATCGTTTCGTACAGTCCTCGATTTAATTATATTTATTGAGTAAAACTAGTATAAACATGTGTATAATATATTATGATTTTTTGATCGAAACTTGAATTTGAAAAGTTTCGTAAAATCAAATTTTCAGATGGTTTTTTGCCTGAACTTCCATCATAACCTACCCTCGTAACATATAGGAAGGATCTGTAAAGATTTGTATCGTTTCGTACAGTCCTCGATTTAATTATTGTTTTTGAGTAACACTAGTATAAACATGTGTATAATATATAATTATTTTTTGACCGAAACTTGCATTTCGAAATGTTTCATAAAATCAAATTTTCAGATGATTTTTTGCATGGACTTCCATCATAACCTTCCCTCGTAACATATAGGAAGGATATGTAAAGTTTTGTATCGTTTCGTACAGTCCTCGATTTAATTATAGTTTTTGAGCAAAACTAGTATAAACATGTGTATAATATATTATGATTTTTTGACCGAATCTTGCATTTTGAAAAGTTTCGTAAAATCAAATTTTCAGATGAATTTTTGAATGGACTTCCATCATAACCTTCCCTCGTAACATATAGGAAGGATCTGAAAAGTTTTGTATCGTTTCGTATAGTCCTCGATTCAATTATAGTTTTTGAGCTAAGCTAGTATAAACATGTACATAACGAAACTTGCAATTGGAAAAGTTTCGTAGAATCATATTTTCAAATGACTTTTTTGCATGGACTTCCATCATAACCTTCTGTCGTAATATACAGGAAGGATCTGAAAAGTTTTGTATCGTTTCGTATAGTCCTCAATTTAATTTTTATTTTTTGAGCAAAACTAGTATAAACTTGTGTATGATATATTACAATTTTTCAACCGAAACATGCATTTTGAAAAGTTTTGTAGAATCAAATTTTCAGATGATTTTTTGCATGGACATCCATCATAACCTTCCCTCGTAACATACAGGAAGGATATGAAAAATTTTGTATCGTTTCGTACAGTCCTTGATTTAATTATTGTTTTTGAGCAAAACTAGTATAAACAAGTGTATAATGTATTAGGAATTTTTGACAGAAAGTTGCATTTTGAAAAGTTTCGTAGAATCAAATTTTAAGATGATTTTTTGCATGGACTTCCATCATAACCTTCCCTCGTAACATATAGGAAGGATCTGAAAAGTTTTGCATCGTTTCGTACAGTCCTCGATTTAATTATAGTTTTTGAGCTAAAATAGTATAAACATGTGTCTAATATATTATGATTTTTTGAATGAAACTTGCAATTGAAAATGTTTCGTAGAATCAAATTTTCAGATGATTTTTTGCATGGACTTCCATCATAACCTTCTGTCGTAACATACAGGAAGGGTCTGAAAATTTTTGTATCGTTTCGTATAGTCCTCAATTGAATTTTTATTTTTCACCAAAACTAGTATAAACTTGTGTTTGATATATTACAATTTTTGTACCAAAACTTGCATTTTGAAAAGTTTAGTAGAATCAAATTTCCAGACGATTTGTTGCATGGACTTCCATTATTACCTTCCCTCGTAACATATAGGAAGGATCTGAAAAGTTTTGTTTCGTTTCCTATAGTCCTCGATTTAAATTTTATTTTTTGAGCAAAACTAGTTTAAATTTGTGTATGACATTACGATTTTTGACCGGAACTTGCATTTTGAAAAGTTTTGTAGAATCAAATTTTCAGATGATAATTTGCATGGACTTCCATCATAACCTTCCCTCGTAACATATAGGAACGATCTGAAAAGTTTTGTATCGTTTCGTACAGTCCTAGATTTAATTATAGTTATTGAGTAAAACTAGTATAAACATGTGTATAATATATTATGATTTTTTGACCGAAACTTGAATTTGAAAAGTTTCGTAAAATCAAATTTTCAGATGGTTTTTTGCCTGGACTTCCATCATAACCTTCCCTCGTAACATATAGGAAGGATCTGAAAAGATTTGTATCGTTTCGTATAGTCCTCGATTTAATTATAGTTTTTGAGTAAAACTAGTATAAACATGTGTATAATATATAATTATTTTTTGACCGAAACTTGCATTTTGAAATTTTTCGTAAAATCAAATTTTCAGATGATTTTTGCATGGACTTCCATCATAACCTTCCCTCGTAACTTATAGGAAGGATCTGTAAAGTTTTGTATCGTTTCGTACAGTCCTCGTTTTCATTATAGTTTTGGAGCAAAACTTGTATAAACATGTGTATAATATATTATGATTTTTTGACCGAAACTTGCATTTTGAAAAGTTTCGTAAAATCAAATTTTCAGATGAATTTTTGAATGGACTTCCATCATAACCTTCCCTCGTAACATATAAGAAGGATCTGAAAAGTTTTGTATCGTTTCGTACAATCCTCGATTTTATTATCGTTTTTGAGCTAAACTAGTATGAACATCTACATAACGAAACTTGCAATTGGAAAATTTTCGTAGAATCATATTTTCAGATGACTTTTTTGCATGGACTTCTATCATAACCTTCCGTGGTAACATACATGAAGGATCTGAAAAGTTTTGTATCGTTTCGTATAGACCTCAATTTAATTTTTATTTTTTGAGCAAAACTAGTATAAACTTGTGTTTGTTATATTACATTTTTTTTACCAAAACTTGCATTTTGAAAAGTTTAGTAGAATCAAATTTTCAGATGATTTGTTGCATGGACTTCCATCATTACCTTCCCTCGTAACATATAGGAAGAATCTGAAAAGTTTTGTATCGTTTCCTATAGTCCTCGATTTAAATTTTATTTTTTGAGCAAAACTAGTATAAATTTGTGTATGGCATTACAATTTTTTGACCGGAACGTGCATTTTGAAAAGTTTCGTAGAATCAAATTTTCAGATAATTATTTGCATGGAATTCCATCATAACCTTCCCTCGTAACATATAGGAATGATCTGAAAAGTTTTGTATCGTTTCGTACAATCCTCAATTTAATTATAGTTTTTGAGTAAAACTAGTATAAACATGTGTATAATATATTATGATATTTTGAGCGAAACTTGCATTTTGAAAAGTTTCGTAAAATCAAATTTTCAGATGATTTTTTGCATGGACTTGCATCATAACCTTCCCTCGTAACATATAGGAAGGATCTGAAAATATTTGTATCCTTTCGTACAGTCCTCGATTTAATTATAGTTTTTGAGCTAAATTAGTATAAACATGTGCATAATATATTATGATTTTTTGAACGAAACTTGCTATTTGAAAAGTTTCGTAGAATCAAATTTTCAGATGATATTTTACCTGGACTTCCATCATAACCTTCCCTCGTAACATATAGGAAGGATCTGAAAGGATTTGTATCGTTTCGTACAGTCCTCGATTAAATTATAGTTTTTGAGAATAACTAGTATAAACATGTGTATAATATATTATGATTTTTTGACCGAAACATGCATTTTGAAAAGTTTCGAAAATCAAATTTTCAGATGATTTTATGCATGGACTTCCATCATAACCTTCCCTCGTAACTTATAGGACGGATCTGTAAAGTTTTGAATCTTTTCGTATAGTCCTCAATTTAATTATAGTTTTTGAGCAAAACTAGTATAAACATGTGTATAATATATAATAATTTTTTGACCGAAACTTGCATTTTGAAAAGTTTCGTAAAATCATATTTTCAGATGAATTTTTGAATGGACTTCCATCATAACCTTCCCTCGCAACATATGGGAAGGATCTGAAAAGTTTTGTATTGTTTCGTACAATCCTCGATTTTATTATAGTTTTTGAGCTAAACTAGTACAAACATGTACATAACGAAACATGCAATTGGAAACATTTCGTAGAATCCAATTTTCATATGACTTTTTTGCATGGACTTCCATCATAACCTTCCGTCGTAACATACATGAAGGATCTGAAATGTTTTGTATCGTTTCGTATAGTCCTCAATTTAATTTTTATTTTTTGAGCAAAACTAGTATAAACTTGTGTATGATATATTACAATTTTTTGACCGAAACATGCATTTTGAAAAGTTTCGTAGAATCAAATTTTCAGATGATTTTTTGCATGGACTTCCATCATAACCTTCCCTCGTAACATACAGGAAAGATCTGAAAATTTTTGTATCGTTTCGTACAGGCCTCGATTAAATTATAGTTTTTGAGCAAAACTAGTATAAATATGTGCATAATATATTATGATTTTTTGAACGAAACTTGCAATTGGAAAAGTTTCGTAGATTCAAATTTTTCAGATGATTTTTTGCATGGACTTCCATCATAACCTTCCGTCGTAACATACAGGAAGGATCTGAAAAGATTTGTATCGTTTCGTATAGTCCTCAATTGAATTTTTATTTTTTGAGCAAAACTAGTATAAACTTGTGTATGTTATATTATAATTTTTTTTACCAAAACTTGCATTTTGAAAAGTTTAGTAGAATCAAATTTTAAGATGATTTTTTGCATGGACTTCCATCATTACCTTCCCTCGTAACATATAAGAAGGATCTAAAAAGATTTGAATCGTTTCGTACAGTCCTCGATTTAATTATAGTTTTTGAGAATAACTAGTATAAACATGCGTATAATATATTATGATTTTTTGACCAAAACTTGCATTTTGAAAAGTTTCGTAAAATCAAATTTTCAGATGAATTTTTGAATGGACTTCCATCATAACCTTCCCTCGTAACATATAAGAAGGATCTGAAAAGTTTTGTATCGTTTCGTATAATCCTCGATTTTATTATCGTTTTTGAGCTAAACTAGTATGAACATCTACATAACGAAACTTGCAATTGGAAAAGTTTCGTAGAATCATATTTTCAGATGACTTTTTTGCATGGACTTCTATCATAACCTTCCGTGGTAACATACATGAAGGATCTGAAAAGTTTTGTATCGTTTCGTATAGACCGCAATTTAATTTTTATTTTTTGAGCAAAACTAGTATAAACTTGTGTTTGTTATATTACATTTTTTTTACCAAAACTTGCATTTTGAAAAGTTTAGTAGAATCAAATTTTCAAATGATTTGTTGCATGGACTTCCATCATTACCTTCCCTCGTAACATATAGGAAGGATCTGAAAAGTTTTGTATCGTTTCCTATAGTCCTCGATTTAAATTTTATTTTTTGAGCAAAACTAGTATAAATTTGTGTATGGCATTACAATTTTTTGACCGGAACGTGCATTTTGAAAAGTTTCGTAGAATCAAATTTTCAGATAATTATTTGCATGGACTTCCATCATAACCTTCCCTCGTAACATATAGGAATGATCTGAAAAGTTTTGTATCGTTTCGTACAATCCTCAATTTAATTATGGTTTTTGAGTAAAACTAGTATAAACATGTGTATAATATATTATGATTTTTTGAGCGAAACTTGCATTTTGAAAAGTTTTGTATAATCAAATTTTCAGATGATTTTTTGCATGGACTTCCATCATAACCTTCCCTCGTAACATATAGGAAGGATCTGAAAATATTTGTATCCTTTCGTACAGTCCTCGATTTAATTATAGTTTTTGAGCTAAATTAGTATAAACATGTGCATAATATATTATGATTTTTTGAACGAAACTTGCTATTTGAAAAGTTTCGTAGAATCAAATTTTCAGATGATATTTTACCTGGACTTCCATCATAACCTTCCCTCGTAACATATAGGAAGGATCTGAAAAGATTTGTATCGTTTCGTACAGTCCTCGATTAAATTATAGTTTTTGAGAATAACTAGTATAAACATGTGTATAATATATTATGATTTTTTGACCGAAACATGCATTTTGAAAAGTTTCGTAAAATCAAATTTTCAGATGATTTTATGCATGGACTTCCATCATAACCTTCCCTCGTAACTTATAGGACGGATCTGTAAAGTTTTGAATCTTTTCGTATAGTTCTCAATTTAATTATAGTTTTTGAGCAAAACTAGTATAAACATGTGTATAATATATAATAATTTTTTGACCGAAACTTGCATTTTGAAAAGTTTCGTAAAATCATATTTTCAGATGAATTTTTGAATGGACTTCCATCATAACCTTCCCTCGCAACATATGGGAAGGATCTGAAAAGTTTTGTATTGTTTCGTACAATCCTCGATTTTATTATAGTTTTTGAGCTAAACTAGTACAAACATGTACATAACGAAACATGCAATTGGAAACATTTCGTAGAATCCAATTTTCATATGACTTTTTTGCATGGACTTCCATCATAACCTTCCGTCGTAACATACATGAAGGATCTGAAATGTTTTGTATCGTTTCGTATAGTCCTCAATTTAATTTTTATTTTTTGAGCAAAACTAGTATAAACTTGTGTATGATATATTACAATTTTTTGACCGAAACATGCATTTTGAAAAGTTTCGTAGAATCAAATTTTCAGATGATTTTTTGCATGGACTTCCATCATAACCTTCCCTCGTAACATACAGGAAAGATCTGAAATTTTTTGTATCGTTTCGTACAGGCCTCGATTAAATTATAGTTTTTGAGCAAAACTAGTATAAATATGTGCATAATATATTATGATTTTTTGAACGAAACTTGCAATTGGAAAAGTTTCGTAGAATCAAATTTTTCAGATGATTTTTTGCATGGACTTCCATCATAACCTTCCGTCGTAACATACAGGAAGGATCTGAAAAGATTTGTATCGTTTCGTATAGTCCTCAATTGAATTTTTATTTTTTGAGCAAAACTAGTATAAACTTGTGTATGTTATATTATAATTTTTTTTACCAAAACTTGCATTTTGAAAAGTTTAGTATAATCAAATTTTAAGATGATTTTTTGCATGGACTTCCATCATTACCTTCCCTCGTAACATATAAGAAGGATCTAAAAAGATTTGAATCGTTTCGTACAGTCCTCGATTTAATTATAGTTTTTGAGAATAACTAGTATAAACATGCGTATAATATATTATGATTTTTTGACCGAAACTTGCATTTTGAAAAGTTTCTTAAAATCAAATTTTCAGATAATTTTTTACATGGACTTCCATCATAACCTTCCCTCGTAACTTATAGGAAGGATCTGTAAAGTTTTGAATCGTTTCGTATAGTCCTCAATTTAATTATAGTTTTTGAGCAAAACTAGTATAAACATGTGTAAATTATATAATGATTTTTTGACCGAAACTTGTATTTTGAAAAGTTTCGTAAAATCAAATTTTCAGATGAATTTTTGAATGGACTTCCATCATAACCTTCCCTCGTAACAAATGGGAAGGATCTAAAAAGTTTTGTATCGTTTCGTACTATCCTCGATTTTATTATAGTTTTTGAGCTAAACTAGTATAAACATGTACATAACGAAACTTGCAATTGGAAAAGTTTCGTAGAATCATATTTTCATATGACTTTTTTGCATGGACTTCCATCATAACCTTCCGTCGTAACATACAGGAAGGATTTGAAAAGTTTTGTATCGTTTCGTATAGTCCTCAATTGAATTTTTATTTTTTGAGCAAAACTAGTATAAACTTGTGTATGTTATTACAATTTTTTTTACCAAAACTTGCATTTTGAAAAGTTTAGTAGAATCAAATTTTAAGATGATTTTTTGCATGGACTTCCATCATTACCTTCCCTCGTAACATATAGGAAGGATCTGAAAAGATTTGAATCGTTTCGTACAGTCCACAATTTAATTATAGTTTTTGAGAATAACTAGTATAAACATGTGTGTAATATATTATGATTTTTTGACCGAAACTTGCATTTTGAAAAGTTTCGTAAAATCAAATTTTCAGATAATTTTTTACATGGACTTCCATCATAACCTTCCCTCGTAACTTATAGCAAGGATCTGTAAAGTTTTGAATCGTTTCGTATAGTCCTCAATTTAATTATAGTTTTTGAGCAAAACTAGTATAAACATGTGTATATAATATAATGATTTTTTGACCGAAACTTGTATTTTGAAAAGTTTCGTAAAATCAAATTTTCAGATGAATTTTTGAATGGACTTCCATCATAACCTTCCCTCGTAACAAATGGGAAGGATCTAAAAAGTTTTGTATCGTTTCGTACAATCCTCGATTTATTATAGTTTTTGAGCTAAACTAGTATAAACATGTACATAACGAAACTTGCAATTGGAAAAGTTTCGTAGAATCATATTTTCATATGAATTTTTTGCATGGACTTCCATCATAACCTTCCGTCGTAACATACATGAAGAATCTGAAATGTTTTGTATCGTTTCGTATAGTCCTCAATTTAATTTTTATTTTTTGAGCAAAACTAGTTTAAACTTGTGTATGATATATTACAATTTTTTGACTGAAACATGCATTTTGAAAAGTTTCGTAAAATCAAATTTTCACATGATTTTTTGAATGGACTTCCATCATAACGTTCCCTCGTAACATACAGGAAAGATCTGAAAATTTTTGTATCGTTTCGTACAGACCTCGATTTAATTATAATTTTTGAGCAAAACTAGTATAAATATGTGCATAATATATTATGAATTTTTGAACGAAACTTGCAATTGGAAAAGTTTCGTAGAATAAAATTTTTCAGATGATTTTTTGCATGGACTTCCATCATAACCTTCCGTCGTAACATAATGGAAGGATCTGAAAAGTTTTGTATCGTTTCGTATAGTCCTCAATTGAATATTAATTTTTTGAGCAAAACTAGTATAAACTTGTGTATGTTATATTACAATTTTTTTTAACAAAACTTGCATTTTGAAAAGTTTAGTAGAATCAAATTTTAAGATGATTTTTTGCATGGACTTCCATCATTACCTTCCCTCGTAACATATAGGAAGGATCTGAAAAGATTTGAATCGTTTCGTACAGTCCTCAATTTAATTATAATTTTTGAGAATAACTAGTATAAACATGTGTATAATATATTATGATTTTTTGAACGAAACTTGCATTTTGAAAAGTTTCGTAAAATCAAATTTTCATATGATTTTTTGCATGGACTTCCATCATAACCTTCCCTCGTAACTTATAGGAAGGATCTGTAAAGTTTTGAATCGTTTTGTATAGTCCTCAATTTAATTATAGTTTTTGAGCAAAACTAGTATAAACATGTGTATAATATATAATGATTTTTTGACCGAAACTTGCATTTTGAAAAGTTTCGTAAAATCAAATTTTCAGATGAATTTTTGAATGGACTTCCATCATAACCCTCCCTCGTACAGTCCTCGATTTTATTATAGTTTTTGAGGTAAACTAGTATAAACATGTACATAACGAAACTTGCATTTTGAAAAGTTTCGTAGAATCAAATTTTCTGATGATTTTTTGCTTGGACTTCCATCATAACCTTCCCTCGTAACATACATGAAGGATCTGCAATGTTTTGTATCGTTTTGTACAGTCCTCGATTTAATTATAGTTTTTGAACAAACTAGTATAAACTTGTGAATGATATATTACAATTTTTTGACCGAAACTTGCATTTTGAAAAGTTTTGTAAAATCAAATTTTCAGATGATTTTTTGCATGGACTTCTATCATAACCTTCCCTCGTAACATACAGGAAAGATCTGAAATATTTTGTTTTGTTTCGTACAATCCTCGATTTAATTATAGTTTTTGAGCAAAACTAGTATAAATATGTGCATAATATATTATGATTTTTGAACGAAACTTGCAATTGGAAAAGTTTCGTAAAATCAAATTTTCAGATGATATTTTGCATGGACTTCCATCATAACCTTCCTTTGTAACATACAGGAAGGATCTGAAAAGTTTTGTATCGTTTCGTATAGTCCTCAATTGAATTTTTATTTTTTGAGCAAAACTAGTATAAACTTGTGTATGTTATATTACAATTTTTTTTACCAAAACTTGCATTTTGAAAAGTTTCGTAGAATCAAATTTTTAGATGATTATTTGCATAGACTTCCATCATAACCTTCCCTCGTAACATATAGGAAGTCTATGAAAAGTTTTGTATCGTTTCGTACAGTCCTCGATTTAATTATAGTTTTTGTGTAAAACTAGTATAAACATGTGTATAATATGTTTTGATTTTTTGACCGAAAGTTGCATTTTGAAAAGCTTCATAAAATCAAATTTTCAGATGATTTTTTGCATGGACTTCCATCATAACCTTCCCTCGTAACATATAGGAAGGATCTGGATAGTTTTGTAACGTTTCGTATATTCCTCGATTTAATTATAGTTTTTGAGCAAAACAAGTATAAACATGTGTATAATATATTATGATTTTTTGACCGAAACTTGCATTTTGAAAAGTTTCGTCAAATCAAATTTTCAGATGAATTTTTGCATGGACTTCCATCATAACCTTCCCTCGTAAGATATAGGAAGGATCTGAAAAGTTTTGTATCGTTTCGTACAGTCCTCTATTTAATTATAATTTTTGAGCTAAACAAGTATAAACATGTACATAAACAAAACTTGCAATTGGAAAAGTTTCGTAGAATCATATTTTCAGATGACTTTTTCGCAAGGACTTCCATCATAACTTCCGTCGTAACATACATGAAGGATCTGAAAAGTTTTGTATCGTTTCGTATAGTCCCGAATTTAATTTTTATTTTTTGAGCAAAACTAGTATAAACTTGTGTATGATATATTATAGTTTTTTTTACCGAAACTTGCATTTGAAAAGTTTCGTAGAATCAAATTTTCAGATGATTTTTTGCATGGACTTCCATCATAACCTTCCCTCGTAACATACAGGAAGGATCTGAAAAGTTATGTATCGTTTCGTACAGTCCTCGATTTAATTATAGTTTTTGAGCAAAACTAGTATAAACATGTGTATAATATATTATGATTTTTTGACAGAAATTTGCATTTTGAAAAGTTTCATAGAATCAAATTTTCAGATGATTTTTGGCCTGGACTTCCATCATAACCTTCCCTCGTAACATATAGGAAGGATCTTAAAAGTTTTGCATTGTTCCGTACAGTCCTCAATTTAATAATAGTTTTTGAGCTAAACTAGTATAAACATGTGCATAATATTTTATGATTTTTTGAACGAAACTTGCAATTGGAAAAGTTTCGTAGAATCAAATTTTTAGATGTTTTTTGCATGGACTTCCATCATAACTTTCCGTCGTAAGATACAGGAAGGATCTGAAAAGCATTGTATCGTTTCGTATAGTCTTCAATTTAATTTTAATTTTTTGAGCAAAACTAGTATAAACTTGTGTATGTTATATTACAATTTTTATACCAAAACTTGCATTTTGAAAAGTTTAGTAGAATCAAATTTTCAGATAATTTTTCGCATGGACTTCCATCATTACCTTCCCTCGTAACATATAGGAAGGATCTGAAAAGTCTTGTATCGTTTCCTATAGTCCTCGATTTAAATTTTATTTTTTGAGCCAATCTAGTATAAATTTGTGTATGACATTACAATTTTTTGACCAAAACTTGCATTTTGAAAAGTTTCGTAGAATCAAATTTTCAGATGATTATTTGCATAAACTTCCATCATAACCTTCCCTCGTAACATACAGGAAGGATCTGTAAATTTTTGAATCGTTTTGTATAGTCCTCAATTTAATTATAGTTTTTGAGTAAAACTAGTATAAACATGTGTATAATATATTATGATTTTTTGACCAAAACTTGCATTTTGTAAAGTTTCGTAGAATCAAATTTTCAGATGATTATTTGCATAAACTTCCATCTTAACCTTCCCTCGTAACATATAGGAAGGATCTGAAAAGTTTTGTATCGTTTCGTACAGTCCTCCATATAATTATAATTTTTTAGTAAAACTAGTATAAACATGTGTATAATATATTATGATATTTTGACCGAAACTTGCATTTTGAAAAGTTTCGTAGAATCAAATTTTCAGATGATTTTTTGCATGGACTTCCATCATAACCTTCCCTCGTAACATATAGGAAGGATCTGAAAAGTTTTGTATCGTTTCGTACAGTCCTCCATATAATTATAATTTTTTAGTAAAACTAGTATAAACATGTGTATAATATATTATAATTTTTTGACCGAAACTTGCATTTTGTAAAGTTTCGTAGAATTAAATTTTCAGATAATTTTTTGCATGGACTTCCATCATAACCTTCCCTTGTAACATATAGGAAGGATCTGCAAAGTTTTGTATCGTTTCGTACAGTCCTCGATTTAATTATAGTTTTTGAGCAAAACTAGTATAAACTTGTGAATGATATATTACAATTTTTTGACTGAAACTTGCATTTTGAAAAGTTTTGTAAAATCAAATTTTCAGATGATTTTTTGCATGGACTTCCATCATAACCTTCCCTCGTAACATATAAGAAGGATCTGAAATGTTTTGCATCGTTTCGTACAGTCCTCGAATTAATTATAGTTTTTGAGCTAAACTAGTATAAACATGTGCATGATATATTATGATTTTTTGAACGAAACTTGCAATTGGAAAAGTTTCGTAGAATGAAATTTTCAGATGATTTTTTGCATGGACTTCCATCATAACCTTCCATCGTAAAATACAGGAAGGATCTGAAAATTTTTTTATTGCTTCGTATAGTCCTCAATTTAATTTTTATTTTTTCAGAAAAACTAGTATAAACTTGTGTATGTTATTTTTCAAATTCTCAGATGATTTTTTGCATGGACTTCCATCATTAACTTCCCTCGTAACATATAGGAAGGATCTGAAACGTTTTCTATCGTTTCCTATAGTCCTCGATTTAAATTTTATTTTTTGAGCAAAACTAGTATAAATTTTTGTATGACATTTCAATTTTTTGACCGGAAGTTGCTTTTTGAAAAGTTTCATAGAATCAAATTTTCAAATGATTATTTGCATGGACTTCCATCATAACCTTCCCTCATAACATATATGAATGATCTGAAAAGTCATGCATCTTTTCGTACAGTCCTCGATTTAATTATAGTTTTTGACCGAAACTTGCATTTTGAAAAGTTTCATAAAATCAAATTTGCATATGATTTTTTGCATGGACTTCCATCATAACCTTCCCTCGTAACATACAGGAAGGATCTGAAAAGTCTTGTATGGCTTCGTACAGTCCTCGATTTAATTATAGTTTTTGAGCAAAACTAGTATAAACATGTGTATTATATATTATGATTTTTTGAAAGAAACTTGGCTTTTGAAAAGTTTCGTAGAATCAAATTTTCTGATGATTTTTTGCATGGACTTCCATCATAACCTTCCCTCGTAACATATAGGAAGGATCTGAAAAGTCTTGCATCGTTTCGTACAGTCCTCGATTTAATTATAGTTTTTGAGCTAAACTAGTATAAACATGTGCATAATATATTATGATTTTTTGAACGAAACTTGCAATTGGAAAAGTTTTGTAGAAACAAATTTTCAGATGATTTTTTGTATGGACTTCCATCATAACCTTCCTTCGTAACATATTGGAAGGATCTGAAAAGTTTTGTATCGTTTCGTATAGTCCTCAATTTTAATTTTAATTTTTTGAACAAAACTAGTATAAACTTGTGTATATTACGATTTTTTGACTGAAACTTGCATTTTGAAAAGTTTCGTAAAATCAAATTTTCAGATGATTTTTTGCATGGACTTCCATCATAACCTTCCCTCTTAACATATTGGAAGGATCTGAAAAGTTTTGTATCGTTTCATACAGTCCTCGATTTAATTATAGTTTTTGTGCAAAACTAGTATAAACATGTGTATAATATATTATGATTTTTTGAACGAAACTTCCAACTATAAATGTCTCGTAGAATCAAATTTTCAGATGATTTTTTGCATGGACTTCAATCATAACCTTCCCTCGTAACTTATAGGAAGGATCTGAAAAGTTTTGTATCGTTTTGTATAGTCCTCAACTTAATTTATATATTTTTAGCAAAACTTGTGTATTATATTACGATTTTTTGACCGAAACTTGCATTTTGTAAAGTTTCGTAGAATCAAATTTTCAGATGATTTTTTGCATGGAATTCCATCATATCATTCCCTCTTAACATATAGGAAGGATTTGAAAAGTCTTGCATCGTTTTGTACAGTCCTCGATTTAATTATAGTTTTTGAGCTAAACTAGTATAAACATGTACATAACTAAACTTGAAATTGGAAATGTTTCGTAGAATCATATTTTCATATGACTTTTTTGCATGGACTTCCATCATACCCTTCCGTCGTAACATATAGGAAGGATCTGAAATGTTTTGTATCATTTCGTATAGTCCTCAATTTAGTTTTTATTTTTTTAGCAAAACATGTGCATAATATATTATGATTTTTTGAACGAAACTTGGAATTGGAAAAGTTTCGTAGAATCAAATTTTCAATTGATTTTTTGCATGGACATCCATCATAACCTTCCGTCGTAAAATACCGGAAGGATCTTAAAAGTTTTGTATCGTTTTGTAAAGTCCTCAATTTAATTTTTATTTTTTGAGCAAAGCTAGTATAAACTTGTGTATGATATTACAAATTTTTGACCGAAACTTGCATTTTGAAAAGTTTCGTAGAATCAAATTTTCAGATGATTTTTTGCATGGACTTCCATCATTACCTTCCCACATAACATATAGTAAGGATCTGAAATGATTTGTATCATTTTGTATAGTCCTCAATTTAATTTTTATTTTTTGAGCAAAACTAGTATAAACTTGTGTATTATATTACGATTTTTTGACCGAAACTTGCATTTTGTAAAGTTTCGTAGAATCAAATTTTCAGATGATTTTTTGCATGGAATTCCATCATAACATTCCCTCGTAACATATAGGAAGGATCTGAAAAGTTTTGCATCGTTTCGTACAGTCCTCGATTTAATTATAGTTTTTGAGCTAAACTAGTATAAACATGTACATAACGAAACTTGCAAATGGAAAAGTTTCGTAGAATCATATTTTCATATGACTTTTTTGCATGGACTTCCATCATACCCTTCCGTCGTAACATATAGGAAGGATCTGAAATGTTTTATATCGTTTCGTATAGTCCGTAATTTAATTTTTATTTTTTGAGCAAAACTAGTATAAACTTGTGTATGATATATTACAATATTTTGACCGAAACTTGCATTTTGAAAAGTTTCGTAGAATAAAATTTTCAGATGATTTTTTGCATGGACTTCCATCATAACCTTCCCACGTAACATATAGGAAGGATCTGAAAAGTTTTAAATCGTTTCGTACAGTCCTCAATTTAATTATAGGTTTTGAGCTAAACTAGTATAAACATGTGCATAATATATTATGATTTTTTGAACGAAACTTGCAATTGGAAAAGTTTCGTAGAATCAAATTTTTAGATTATTTTTTGCATGGACTTCCATCATAACCTTCCATCGTAACATACAGGGAGGATCTGAAAAGTTTTGTATCGTTTCGTAGAGTCCTTAATTTAATTTTTATTTTTTGAGCAAAACTAGTATAAAATTGTGTATGTTATATTACAATTTTTTTTACCAAAACTTGCATTTTTAAAAGTTAGTAGAATCAAATTTTCAGATGATTTTTTGCATGGACTTCCATCATTACCTTCCCTCGTAACATATAGAAGGATCTGAAAAGTTTTGTATCGTTTCGTATAGTCCTCGATATAAATTTTATTTTTTGAGCAAAGCTAGTATAAATTTGTGTATGACATTACCATTTTTTGACCGGAACTTGCATTTTGAAAAGTTTTGTAGAATCGAATTTTCGGATGATTTTTTGCATGGACTTCCATCATAACCTTCCCTCATAACATATAGGAAGGATCTGAAAATTTTTGTATCGTTTCGTACTGTCCTCGATTTAATTATAGTTTTTGAGCAAAACTAGTATAAACTTGTGTATAATATATTATGATTTTTTGAATGAAAATTGCAATTGTAAAAGTTTCGTAGAATCAAATATTCAAATGATTTTTTGCATGGACTTCCATCATAACCTTCCTTCGTTACATATATGAAGGATCTTAAAAGTTTTGTATCGAATCGTATAGTCCTCAATTTCATTTTTATTATTTGAGCAAAAATAGTATAAACTTGTGTATGATATATTACGATTTTTTGAACGAAAGTTGCATTTTGAAAAGTTTCTTAGAATCAAAATTTCAGATGATTTTTTGCATGGACTTCCATCATAACCGTCCCTCGTAACATATAGGAAGGATCTTAAACAATTTTGCATCGTTTCGTACAGTCCTCGATAAAATTATAGTTTTTGATCTAAACAAGTATAAACATGTGCATAATATATTATGATTTTTTTAACGAAACATGGAATTGGAAAAGTTTCGTAGAATCAAATTTTCAATTGATTTTTTGCATGGACATCCATCATAACCTTCCGTCGTAAAATACCGGAAGGATCTTAAAAGTTTTGTATCGTTTCGTAAAGTCCTCAATTTAATTTTTATTTTTTGAGCAAAACTAGTATAAACTTGTGTATGATATTACAATTTTTTGACCGAAACTTGCATTTTGAAAAGTTTCGTAGAAACAAATTTTCAGATGATTTTTTGCATGGACTTCCATCATAACCATCCCACATAACATATAGGAAGGATCTGAAATGTTTTGTATCATTTTGTATAGTCCTCAATTTAATTTTTTTTTTGGAGCAAAACTAGAATAACCTTGTGTATTATTTTACGATTTTTTGACCGAAACTTGCATTTTGTAAAGTTTCGTAGAATCAAATTTTCAGATGATTTTATGCATGGAATTCCATCATAACATTCCCTCGTAACATATAGGAAGGATCTGAAAAGTTTTGCATCGTTTCGTACAGTCCTCGATTTAATTATAGTTTTTGAGCTAAACTAGTATAAACATATACATAACGAAACTTGCAATTGGAAAAGTTTCGTAGAATCATATTTTCATATGACTTTTTTGCATGGACTTCCATCATACCCTTCCGTCGTAACATATAGGAAGGATCTGAAATGTTTTGTATCATTTCGTATAGTCCGTAATTTAATTTTTATTTTTTGAGCAAAACTAGTATAAACTTGTTTATGATATATTACAATATTTTGACCGAAACTTGCATTTTGAAAAGTTTCGTAGAATCAAATTTTCAGATGATTTTTTGCATGGACTTCCATCATAACCTTCCCACGTAACATATAGGAAGGATCTGAAAAGTTTTACATCGTTTCGTACAGTCCTCGATTTAATTATAGGTTTTGAGCTAAACTAGTATAAACATGTGCATAATATATTATGATTTTTTGAACGAAACTTGCAATTGGAAAAGTTTCGTAGAATCAAATTTTCAGATTATTTTTTGCATGGACTTCCATCATAACCTTCCATCGTAACATACAGGGAGGATCTGAAAAGTTTTGTATCGTTTCGTAGAGTCCTTAATTTAATTTTTATTTTTTGAGCAAAACTAGTATAAAATTGTGTATGTTATATTACAATTTTTTTTACCAAAACTTGCATTTTGAAAAGTTTAGTAGAATCAAATTTTCAGATGATTTTTTGCATGGACTTCCATCATTACCTTCCCTCGTAACATATAGAAGGATGTGAAAAGTTTTGTATCGTTTCGTATAGTCCTCGATATAAATTTTATTTTTTGAGCAAAACTAGTATAAATTTGTTTATGACATTACCATTTTTTGACCGGAACTTGCATTTTGAAAAGTTTTGTAGAATCGAATTTTCGGATGATTTTTTGCATGGAGTTCCATCATAACCTTCCCTCGTAACATATAGATAGGATCTGAGAATTTTTGTATCGTTTCGTACTGTCCTCGATTTAATTATAGTGTTTGAGCAAAACTAGTATAAAGTTGTGTATAATATATTATGATTTTTTGAACGAAAAATTGCAATTGTAAAAGTTTCGTAAAATCAAATATTCAGATGATTTTTTGCATGGACTTCCATCATAACCTTCCTTCGTTACATATAGGAAGAATCTGAAAAGTTTTGTATCAAATCGTATAGTCCTCAATTTCATTTTTATTATTTGAGCAAAACTAGTATAAACTTGTGTATGATATATTACGATTTTTTGACCGAAAGTTGCATTTTGAAAAGTTTCGTAGAATCAAAATTTCAGATGATTTTTTGCATGGACTTCCATCATAACCTTCCCTCGTAACATATAGGAAGGATCTTAAACAATTTTGCATCGTTTCGTACAGTCCTCGATAAAATTATAGTTTTTGAGCTAAAGTAGTATAAACATGTGCATAATATATTATGATTTTTTGAACGAAACTTGGAATTGGAAAAGTTTCGTAGAATCAAATTTTCAATTGATTTTTTGCATGGACATCCATCATAACCTTCCGTCGTAAAATACCGAAAGGATCTAAAATTTTTTGTATCGTTTCGTATAGTCCTCAATTTAATTTTTATTATTTGAGCAAATCTAGTATAAACTTGTGTATGATATTACAATTTTTTGACCGAAACTTGCATTTTGAAAAGTTTCGTAGAATCAAATTTTCAGATGATTTTTTGCATGGACTTCCATAATAACCTTGCCACATAACATATAGGAAGGATCTGAAATGTTTTGTATCATTTTGTATAATCCTCAATTTAATTTTTATTTTTTGAGCAAAACTAGTATAAACTTGTGTATTATATTACGATTTTTTGACCGAAACTTGCATTTTGTAAAGTTTCGTAGAATCAAATTTACAGATGATTTTTTGCATGGAATTCCATCATAACATTCCCTCGTAACATATAGGAAGGATCTGAAAAGTTTTGCATCGTTTCGTACAGTCCTCGATTTAATTATAGGTTTTGAGCTAAACTAGTATAAACATGTGCATAATATATTACGATTTTTTGAACGAAACTTGCAATTGGAAAAGTTTCGTAGAATCAAATTTTTAGATTATTTTTTGCATGGACTTCCATCATAACCTTCCATCGTAACATACAGGGAGGATCTGAAAAGTTTTGTATAGTTTCATAGAGTCCTTAATTTAATTTTTATTTTTGAGCAAAACTAGTATAAAATTGTGTATGTTATATTACAATTTTTTTACAAAAACTTGCATTTTGAAAAGTTTAGTAGAATCAAATTTTCAGATGATTTTTTGCATGGACTTCCATCATTACCTTCCCTCGTAACATATAGAAGGATCTGAAATGTTTTGTATCGTTTCGTATAGTCCTCGATATAAATTTTATTTTTTGAGCAAAACTAGTATAAATTTATGTATGACATTACCATTTTTTGACTGGAACTTGCATTTTGATAAGTTTTGTAGAATCGAATTTTCGGATGATTTTTTGCATGGACTTCCATCATTACCTTCCCTCGTAACATATAGGAAGGATCTGAGATATTTTGTATCGTTTCGTACTGTCCTCGATTTAATTATAGTTTTTTAGCAAAACTAGTATAAACTTGTGTATAATATATTATGATTTTTTGAAAGGAAATTGCAATTGTAAAAGTTTCGTAGAATCAAATATTCAGATGATTTTTTGCATGGACTTCCATCATAACCTTCCTTCGTTACATATAGGAAGGATCTGAAAAGTTTTGTATCGAATCGTATAGTCCTCAATTTCATTTTTATTATTTGAGCAAAACTAGTATAAACTTGTGTATGATATATTACGATTTTTTGACCGAAAGTTGCATTTTGAAAAGTTTCGTAGAATCAAACTTTCAGATGATTTTTTGCATGGACTTCCATCATAACCTTCCCTCGTAACATATAGGAAGGATCTTAAACAATTTTGCATCGTTTCGTACAGTCCTCGATAAAATTATAGTTTTTGAGCTAAACTAGTATAAACATGTGCATAATATATTATGATTTTTTGAACGAAACTTGGAATTGGAAAAGTTTCGTAGAATCAAATTTTCAATTGATTTTTTGCATGGACATCCATCATAACCTTCCATCGTAAAATACCGAAAGGATCTAAAAAGTTTTGTATCGTTTCGTATAGTCCTCAATATAATTTTTATTTTTTGAGCAAAACTATTATAAACTTGTGTATGATATTACAATTTTTTGACCGAAACTTGCATTTTGAAAAGTTTCGTAGAATCAAATTTTCAGATGATTTTTTTGCATGGACTTCCATCATAACCTTCCCACGTAACATATAGGAAGGATCTGAAATGTTTTGTATCATTTTGTATAGTCCTCAATTTAATTTTTATTTTTTGAGCAAAACTAGTATAAACTTGTGTATTATATTACGATTTTTTGACCGAAACTTGCATTTTGTAAAGTTTCGTAGAATCAAATTTTCAGACGATTTTTTGCATGGAATTCCATCATAACATTCCCTCGTAACATATAGGAAGGATCTGAAAAGTTTTGCATCGTTTCGTACAGTCCTCGATTTAATTATAGTTTTTGAGCTAAACTAGTATAAACATGTACATAACGAAACTTGCAATTGGAAAAGTTTCGTAGAATCATATTTTCATATGACTTTTTTGCATGGACTTCCATCATACCCTTCCGTCGTAACATATAGGAAGGATCTGAAATGTTTTGTATCGTTTCGTATAGTCCGTAATTTAATTTTTATTTTTTGAGCAAAACTAGTATAAACTTGTGTATGATATATTACAATATTTTGACCGAAACTTGCATTTTGAAAAGTTTCGTAGAATCAAATTTTCAGATGATTTTTTGCATGGACTTCCATCATAACCTTCCCACGTAACATATAGGAAGGATCTGAAATGTTTTGTATCATTTTGTATAGTCCTCAATTTAATTTTTATTTTTTGAGCAAAACTAGTATAAACTTGTGTATTATATTACGATTTTTTGACCGAAACTTGCATTTTGTAAAGTTTCATAGAATCAAATTTTCAGATGATTTTTTGCATGGAATTCCATCATAACATTCCCTCGTAACATATAGGAAGGATCTGAAAAGTTTTGCATCGTTTCGTACAGTCCTCGATTTAATTATAGTTTTTGAGCTAAACTAGTATAAACATGTACATAACGAAACTTGCAATTGGAAAAGTTTCGTAGAATCATATTTTCATATGACTTTTTTGCATGGACTTCCATCATACCCTTCCGTCGTAACATATAGGAAGGATCTGAAATGTTTTATATCGTTTCGTATAGTCCGTAATTTAATTTTTATTTTTTGAGCAAAACTAGTATAAACTTGTGTATGATATATTACAATATTTTGACCGAAACTTGCATTTTGAAAAGTTTCGTAGAATCAAATTTTCAGATGATTTTTTGCATGGACTTCCATCATAACCTTCCCACGTAACATATAGGAAGGATCTGAAAAGTTTTGCATCGTTTCGTACAGTCCTCGATTTAATTATAGGTTTTGAGCTAAACTAGTATAAACATGTGCATAATATATTATGATTTTTTAAACGAAACTTGCAATTGGAAAAGTTTCGTAGAATCAAATTTTCAGATTATTTTTTGCATGGACTTCCATCATAACCTTCAATCGTAACATACAGGGAGGATCTGAAAAGTTTTGTATCGTATCGTAGAGTCCTTAATTTAATTTTTATTTTTTGAGCAAAACTAGTATAAAATTGTGTATGTTATATTACAATTTTTTTACAAAAACTTGCATTTTGAAAAGTTTAGTAGAATCAAATTTTCAGATGATTTTTTGCATGGACTTCCATCATTACCTTCCCTCGTAACATATAGAAGGATCTGAAAAGTTTTGTATCTTTTTGTATAGTCCTCGATATAAATTTTATTTTTTGAGCAAAACTAGTATAAATTTGTGTATGACATTACCATTTTTTGACCGGAACTTGTATTTTGAAAAGTTTTGTAGAATCGAATTTTCGGATGATTTTTTGCATGTAGTTCCATCATAACCTTCCCTCGTAACATATAGGAAGGATCTAAGAATTTTTGTATCGTTTCGTACTGTCCTCGATTTAATTATAGTTTTTGAGCAAAACTAGTATAAACTTGTGTATAATATATTATGATTTTTTGAACGAAAATTGCAATTGTAAAAGTTTTGTAGAATCAAATATTCAGATGATTTTTTGCACGGACTTCCATCATAACCTTCCTTCATTACATATAGGAAGGATCTGAAAAGTTTTGTATCGAATCGTATAGTCCTCAATTTCATTTTTATTATTTGAGCAAAACTAGTATAAACTTGTGTATGATATATTACGATTTTTTGACCGAAAGTTGCATTTTGAAAAGTTTCGTAGAATCAAAATTTCAGATGATTTTTTGCATGGACTTCCATCATAACCTTCCCTCGTAACATATAGGAAGGATCTTAAACAATTTTGCATCGTTTCGTACAGTCCTCGATAAAATTATAGATTTTGAGCTAAACTAGTATAAACATGTGCATAATATATTATGATTTTTTGAACGAAACTTGGAATTGGAAAAGTTTCGTAGAATCAAATTTTCAATTGATTTTTTGCATGGAAATCCATCTTAACCTTCCGTCGTAAAATACCGAAAGGATCTAAAAAGTTTTGTATCGTTTCGTATAGTCCTCAATTTAATTTTTATTTTTTGAGCAAAACTAGTATAAACTTGTGTATGATATTACAATTTTTTGACCGAAACTTGCATTTTGAAAAGTTTCGTAGAATCAAATTTTCAGATGATTTTTTTGCATGGACTTCCATCATAACCTTCCCACGTAACATATAGGAAGGATCTGAAATGTTTTGTATCATTTTGTATAGTCCTCAATTTAATTTTTATTTTTTGAGCAAAACTAGTATAAACTTGTGTATTATATTACGATTTTTTGACCGAAACTTGCATTTTATAAAGTTTCGTAGAATCAAATTTTCAGATGATTTTTTGCATGGAATTCCATCATAACATTCCCTCGTAACATATAGGAAGGATCTGAAAAGTTTTGCATCGTTTCGTACAGTCCTCGATTTAATTATAGTTTTTGAGCTAAACTAGTATAAACATGTACATAACGAAACTTGCAATTGGAAAAGTTTCGTAGAATCATATTTTCATATGACTTTTTTGCATGGACTTCCATCATACCCTTCCGTCGTAACATATAGGAAAGATCTGAAATGTTTTGTATCGTTTCGTATAGTCTGTAATTTAATTTTTATTTTTTGAGCAAAACTAGTATAAACTTGTGTATGATATATTACAATTTTTTGACCGAAACTTGCATTTAGAAAAGTTTCGTAGAATCAAATTTTCAGATGATTTTTTGCATTGACTTCCATCATAACCTTCCCACGTAACATATAGGAAGGATCTGAAAAGTTTTGCATCGTTTCGTATAGTCCTCGATTTAATTATAGGTTTTGAGCTAAACTAGTATAAACATGTGCATAATATATTATGATTTTTTAAACGAAACTTGCAATTGGAAAAGTTTCGTAGAATCAAATTTTCAGATTATTTTTTGCATGGACTTCCATCATAACCTTCAATCGTAACATACAGGGAGGATCTGAAAAGTTTTGTATCGTTTCGTAGAGTCCTTAATTTAATTTTTATTTTTTGAGCAAAACTAGTATAAAATTGTGTATGTTATATTACAATTTTTTTACAAAAACTTGCATTTTGAAAAGTTTAGTAGAATCAAATTTTCAGATGATTTTTTGCATGGACTTCCATCATTACCTTCCCTCGTAACATATAGAAGGATATGAAAATTTTTGTATCGTTTTGTATAGTCCTCGATATAAATTTTATTTTTTGAGCAAAACTAGTATAAATTTGTGTATGACATTACCATTTTTTGACCGGAACTTGCATTTTGAAAAGTTTTGTAGAATCGAATTTTCGGATGATTTTTTGCATGTAGTTCCATCATAACCTTCCCTCGTAACATATAGGAAGGATCTAAGAATTTTTGTATCGTTTCGTACTGTCCTCGATTTAATTATAGTTTTTGAGCAAAACTAGTATAAACTTGTGTATAATATATTATGATTTTTTGAAAGAAAATTGCAATTGTAAAAGTTTTGTAGAATCAAATATTCAGATGATTTTTTGCACGGACTTCCATCATAACCTTCCTTCATTACATATAGGAAGGATCTGAAAAGTTTTGTATCGAATCGTATAGTCCTCAATTTCATTTTTATTATTTGAGCAAAACTAGTATAAACTTGTGTATGATATATTACGATTTTTTGACCGAAAGTTGCATTTTGAAAAGTTTCGTAGAATCAAAATTTCAGATGATTTTTTGCATGGACTTCCATCATAACCTTCCCTCGTAACATATAGGAAGGATCTTAAACAATTTTGCATCGTTTCGTACAGTCCTCGATAAAATTATAGATTTTGAGCTAAACTAGTATAAACATGTGCATAATATATTATGATTTTTTGAACGAAACTTGGAATTGGAAAAGTTTCGTAGAATCAAATTTTCAATTGATTTTTTGCATGGACATCCATCTTAACCTTCCGTCGTAAAATACCGAAAGGATCTAAAAAGTTTTGTATCGTTTCGTATAGTCCTCAATTTAATTTTTATTTTTTGAGCAAAACTAGTATAAACTTGTGTATGATATTACAATTTTTTGACCGAAACTTGCATTTTGAAAAGTTTCGTAGAATCAAATTTTCAGATGATTTTTTTGCATGGACTTCCATCATAACCTTCCCACGTAACATATAGGAAGGATCTGAAATGTTTTGTATCATTTTGTATAGTCCTCAATTTAATTTTTATTTTTTGAGCAAAACTAGTATAAACTTGTGTATTATATTACGATTTTTTGACCGAAACTTGCATTTTATAAAGTTTCGTAGAATCAAATTTTCAGATGATTTTTTGCATGGAATTCCATCATAACATTCCCTCGTAACATATAGGAAGGATCTGAAAAGTTTTGCATCGTTTCGTACAGTCCTCGATTTAATTATAGTTTTTGAGCTAAACTAGTATAAACATGTACATAACGAAACTTGCAATTGGAAAAGTTTCGTAGAATCATATTTTCATATGACTTTTTTGCATGGACTTCCATCATACCCTTCCGTCGTAACATATAGGAAAGATCTGAAATGTTTTGTATCGTTTCGTATAGTCTGTAATTTAATTTTTATTTTTTGAGCAAAACTAGTATAAACTTGTGTATGATATATTACAATTTTTTGACCGAAACTTGCATTTAGAAAAGTTTCGTAGAATCAAATTTTCAGATGATTTTTTGCATGGACTTCCATCATAACCTTCCCACGTAACATATAGGAAGGATCTGAAAAGTTTTGCATCGTTTCGTATAGTCCTCGATTTAATTATAGGTTTTGAGCTAAACTAGTATAAACATGTGCATAATATATTATGATTTTTTGAACGAAACATGCAATTGGAAAAGTTTCGTAGAATCAAATTTTCAGATTATTTTTTGCATGGACTTCCATCATAACCTTCCATCGTAACATACAGGGAGGATCTGAAAAGTTTTGTATCGTTTCGTAGAGTCCTTAATTTAATTTTTATTTTTTGAGCAAAACTAGTATAAAATTGTGTATGTTATATTACAATTTTTTTACAAAAACTTGCATTTTGAAAAGTTTAGAAGAATCAAAATTTCAGATGATTTTTTGCATGGACTTCCATCATTACCTTCCCTCGTAACATGTAGAAGGATCTGAAAAGTTTTGTATCGTTTCGTATAGTCCTCGATATAAATTTTATTTTTTGAGCAAAACTAGTATAAATTTGTGTATGACATTACCATTTTTTGACCGGAACTTGCATTTTGAAAAGTTTTGTAGAATCAAATTTTCGGATGATTTTTTGCATGGACTTCCATCATAACCTTCCCTCGTAACATATAGGAAGGATCTGAAAATTTTTGTATCGTTTCGTACTGTCCTCGATTTAATTATAGTTTTTTAGCAAAACTAGTATAAACTTGTGTATAATATATTATGATTTTTTGAACGAAAATTGCAATTGTAAAAGTTTCATAGAATCAAATATTCAATTGATTTTTTGCATGGACTTCCATCATAACCTTCCTTCGTTACATATAGGAAGGATCTGAAAAGTTTTGTATCGAATCGTATAGTCCTCAATTTCATTTTTATTATTTGAGCAAAACTAGTATAAACTTGTGTATGATATATTTCGATTTTTTGACCGAAAGTTGCATTTTGAAAAGTTTCGTAGAATCAAAATTTCAGATGATTTTTGCATGGACTTCCATCATAACCTTCCCTCGTAACATATAGGAAGGATCTTAAACAATTTTGCATCGTTTCGTACAGTCCTCGATAAAATTATAGTTTTTGAGCTAAACTAGTATAAACATGTGCATAATATATTATGATTTTTTGAACGAAACTTGGAATTGGAAAAGTTTCGTAGAATCAAATTTTCAATTGATTTTTTGCATGGACATCCATCATAACCTTCCGTCGTAAAATACCGAAAGGATCATAAAAGTTTTGTATCGTTTCGTATAGTCCTCAATTTAATTTTTATTTTTTGGGCAAAACTAGTATAAACTTGTGTATGATATTACAATTTTTTGACCGAAACTTGCATTTTGAAAAGTTTCGTAGAATCAAATTTTCAGATGATTTTTTGCATGGACTTCCATCATAACCTTCCCACGTAACATATAGGAAGGATCTAAAATGTTTTGTATCATTTTGTATAGTCCTCAATTTAATTTTTATTTTTTGAGCAAAACTAGTATAAACTTGTGTATGATATTACAATTTTTTGACCGAAACTTGCATTTTGAAAAGTTTCGTAGAATCAAATTTTCAGATGATTTTTTTGCATGGACTTCCATCATAACCTTCCCACGTAACATATAGGAAGGATCTGAAATGTTTTATATCATTTTGTATAGTCCTCAATTTAATTTTTATTTTTTGAGCAAAACTAGTATAAACTTGTGTATTATATTACGATTTTTTGACCGAAACTTGCATTTTGTAAAGTTTCGTAGAATCAAATTTTCAGATGATTTTTTGCATGGAATTCCATCATAACATTCCCTCATAACATATAGGAAGGATCTGAAAAGTTTTGCATCGTTTCGTACAGTCCTCGATTTAATTATAGTTTTTGAGCTAAACTAGTATAAACATGTACATAACGAAACTTGCAAATGGAAAAGTTTCGTAGAATCATATTTTCATATGACTTTTTTGCATGGACTTCCATCATACCCTTCCGTCGTAACATATAGGAAGGATCTGAAATGTTTTATATCGTTTCGTATAGTCCGTAATTTAATTTTTATTTTTGAGCAAAACTAGTATAAACTTGTGTATGATATATTACAATATTTTGACCGAAACTTGCATTTTGAAAAGTTTCGTAGAATCAAATTTTCAGATGATTTTTTGCATGGACTTCCATCATAACCTTCCCACGTAACATATAGGAAGGATCTGAAAAGTTTTGCATCGTTTCGTACAGTCCTCGATTTAATTATAGGTTTTGAGCTAAACTAGTATAAACAAGTGCATAATATATTATGATTTTTTGAACGAAACTTGCAATTGGAAAAGTTTCGTAGAATCAAATTTTCAGATTATTTTTTGCATGGACTTCCATCATAACCTTCCATCGTAACATACAGGGAGGATCTGAAAAGTTTTGTATCGTTTCGTAGAGTCCATAATTTAATTTTTATTTTTTGAGCAAAACTAGTATAAAATTGTGTATGTTATATTACAATTTTTTTTACAAAAACTTGCATTTTAAAAAGTTTAGTAGAATCAAAATTTCAGATGATTTTTTGCATAGACTTCCATCATTACCTTCCCTCGTAACATATAGAAGGATCTGAAAAGTTTTGTATCGTTTCGTATAGTCCTCGATATAAATTTTATTTTTTGAGCAAAACTAGTATAAATTTGTGTATGACATTACCATTTTTTGACCGGAACTTGCATTTTGAAAAGTTTTGTAGAATCAAATTTTCGGATGATTTTTTGCATGGACTTCCATCATAACCTTCCCTCGTAACATATAGGAAGGATCTGAAAATTTTTGTATCGTTTCGTACTGTCTTCGATTTAATTATAGGTTTTTAGCAAAACTAGTATAAACTTGTGTATAATATATTATGATTTTTTGAACGAAAATTGCAATTGTAAAAGTTTCGTAGAATCAAATATTCAGATGATTTTTTGCATGGACTTCCATCATAACCTTCCTTCGTTACATATAGGAAGGATCTGAAAAGTTTTGTATCGAATCGTATAGTCCTCAATTTCATTTTTATTATTTGAGCAAAACTAGTATAAACTTGTGTATGATATATTACGATTTTTTGACCGAAAGTTGCATTTTGAAAAGTTCCGTAGAATCAAAATTTCAGATGATTTTTTGCATGGTCTTCCATCATAACCTTCCCTCGTAACATATAGGAAGGATCTTAAATGATTTTGCATCGTTTCAAACTGTCCTCGATTAAATTATAGTTTTTGAGCTAAACTAGTATAAACATGTGCATAATATATTATGATTTTTTGAACGAAACTTGGAGTTGGAAAAGTTTCGTAGAATCAAATTTTCGATTGATTTTTTGCATGGACATCCATCATAACCTTCTGTCGTAAAATACCGGAAGGATCTTAAAATTTTTGTATCGTTTCGTAAAGTCTTCATTTTAATTTTTATTTTTTGAGTAAAACTAGTATAAACTTGTGTATGATATTACAATTTTTTGACCGAAACTTGCATTTTGAAAAGTTTCTTAGAATCAAATTTTCAGATGATTTTTTGCATGGACTTCCATCATAACCTTCCCATGTAACATATAGGAAGGATCTGAAATGTTTTGTATCATTTTGTATAGTCCTCAAATTAATTTTTATTTTATGAGCAAAACTAGTATAAACTTGTGTATTATATTACGATTTTTTGACCGAAACTTGCATTTTGAAAAGATTCGTAGAATCAAATTTTCAGATGATTTTTTTCATGGAATTCCATCATAACATTCCCTCGTAACATATAGGAAGGATCTGAAAAGTTTTGCATCGTTTCGTACAGTCCTCAATTTAATTATAGTTTTTGAGCTAAACTAGTATAAACATGTACATAACGAAACTTGCATTTGGAAAAGTTTCGTAGAATCATATTTTCATATGACTTTTTTGCATGGACTTCCATCATACCCTTCCGTCGTAACATATAGGAAGGATCTGAAATGTTTTGTATCGTTTCGTATAGTCCGTAATTTAATTTTTATTTTTTGAGCAAAACTAGTATAAACTTGTGTATGATATATTACAATATTTTGACCGAAACTTGCATTTTGAAAAGTTTCGTAGAATAAAATTTTTAGATGATTTTTTGCATGGACTTCCATCATAACCTTCCCACGTAACATATAGGAAGGATCTGAAAAGTTTTGCATCGTTTCGTACAGTCCTCGATTTAATTATAGGTTTTGAGCTAAACTAGTATAAACATGTGCATAATATATTATTATATTTTGAACGAAACTTGCAAATGGAAAAGTTTCGTAGAATCAAATTTTCAGATTATTTTTTGCATGGACTTCCATCATAACCTTCCATCGTAACATACAGGGAGGATCTGAAAAGTTTTGTATCGTTTCGTAGAGTCCTTAATTAAATTTTTATTTTTTGAGCAAAACTAGTATAAAATTGTGTATGTTATATTACAATTTTATTACCAAAACTTGCATTTTGAAAAGTTTAGTAGAATCAAATTTTCAGATGATTTTTTGCATGGACTTCCATCATTACCTTCCCTCGTAACATATAGAAGGATCTGAAAAGTTTTGTATCGTTTCGTATAGTCCTCGATATAAATTTTATTTTTTGAGCAAAACTAGTATAAATTTGTGTATGACATTACCATTTTTTGACCGGAACTTGCATTTTGAAAAGTTTTGTAGAATCAAATTTTCGGATGATTTTTTGCATGGACTTCCATCATAACCTTCCCTCGTAACATATAGGAAGGATCTGAAAATTTTTGTATCGTTTCGTACTGTCTTCGATTTAATTATAGTTTTTGAGCAAAACTAGTATAAACTTGTGTATAATATATTATGATTTTTTGAACGAAAATTGCAATTGTAAAAGTTTCGTAGAATCAAATATTCAGATGATTTTTTGCATGGACATCCATCATAACCTTCCTTCGTTACATATAGGAAGGATCTGAAAAGTTTTGTATCGAATCGTATAGTCCTCAATTTCATTTTTATTATTTGAGCAAAACTAGTATAAACTTGTGTATGATATATTACGATTTTTTGACCGAAAGTTGCATTTTGAAAAGTTTCGTAGAATCAAAATTTCAGATGATTTTTTGCATGGACTTCCATCATAACCTTCCCTCGTAACATATAGGAAGGATCTTAAACAATTTTGCATCGTTTCGTACAGTCCTCGATAAAATTATAGTTTTTGAGCTAAACTAGTATAAACATGTGCATAATATATTATGATTTTTTGAACGAAACTTGGAATTGGAAAAGTTTCGTAGAATCAAATTTTCAATTGATTTTTTGCATGGACATCCATCATAACCTTCCGTCGTAAAATAACGAAAGGATCTAAAAAGTTTTGTATCGTTTCGTATAGTCCTCAATTTAATTTTTATATTTTGAGCAAAACTAGTATAAACTTGTGTATGATATTACAATTTTTTGACCGAAACTTGCATTTTGAAAAGTTTCGTAGAATCAAATTTTCAGATGATTTTTTGCATGGACTTCCATCATATCCTTCCCACGTAACATATAGGAAGGATCTAAAATGTTTTGTATCATTTTGTATAGTCCTCAATTTAATTTTTATTTTTTGAGCAAAACTAGTATAAACTTGTGTATTATATTACGATTTTTTGACCGAAACTTGCATTTTGTAAAGTTTCGTAGAATCAAATTTACAGATGATTTTTTGCATGGAATTCCATCATAACATTCCCTCTTAACATATAGGAAGGATCTAAAAAGTTTTGCATCGTTTCGTACAGTCCTCGATTTAATTATAGTTTTTAAGCTAAACTAGTATAAACATGTACATAACGAAACTTGCAATTGGAAAAGTTTCGTAGAATCATATTTTCATATGACTTTTTTGCATGGACATCCATCATACCCTTCCGTCGTAACATATAGGAAGGATCTGAAATGTTTTGTATCGTTTCGTATAGTCCGTAATTTAATTTTTATTTTTTGAGCAAAACTAGTATAAACTTATGTATGATATATTACAATATTTTGACCGAAACTTGCATTTTGAAAAGTTTCATAGAATCAAATTTTCAGATGATTTTTTGCATGGACTTCCATCATAACCTTCCCACGTAACATATAGGAAGGATCTGAAAAGTTTTGCATCGTTTCGTACAGTCCTCGATTTAATTATAGGTTTTGAGCTAAACTAGTATAAACATGTGCATAATATATTATGATTTTTTGAACGAAACTTGCAATTGGAAAAGTTTCGTAGAATCAAATTTTCAGATTATTTTTTGCATGGACTTCCATCATAACCTTCCATCGTAACATACAGGGAGGATCTGAAAAGTTTTGTATCGTTTCATAGAGTCCTTAATTTAATTTTTATTTTTTGAGCAAAACTAGTATAAAATTTTGTATGTTATATTACAATTTTTTTACAAAAACTTGCATTTTGAAAAGTTTACTAGAATTAAAATTTCAGATGATTTTTTGCATGGACTTCCATCATTACCTTCCCTCGTAACATATAGAAGGATCTGAAATGTTTTGAATCGTTTCGTATAGTCCTCGATATAAATTTTATTTTTTGAGCAAAACTAGTATAAATTTATGTATGACATTACCATTTTTTGACCGGAACTTGCATTTTGAAAAGTTTTGTAGAATCAAATTTTCGGATGATTTTTTGCATGGACTTCCATCATAACCTTCCCTCGTAACATATAGGAAGGATCTGAAATTTTTTGTATCGTTTCGTACTGTCCTCGATTTAATTATAATTTTTTAGCAAAACTAGTATAAACTTGTGTATAATATATTATGATTTTTTGAACGAAAATTGCAATTGTAAAAGTTTCGTAGAATCAAATATTCAGATGATTTTTTGCATGGACTTCCATCATAACCTTCCTTCGTTACATATAGGAAGGATCTGAAAAGTTTTGTATCGAATCGTATAGTCCTCAATTTCATTTTTATTATTTGAGCAAAACTAGTATAAACTTGTGTATGATATATTACGATTTTTGGACCGAAAGTTGCATTTTGAAAAGTTTCGTAGAATCAAAATTTCAGATGATTTTTTGCATGGACTTCCATCATAACCTTCCCTTGTAACATATAGGAAGGATCTTAAACAAATTTGCATCGTTTCGTACAGTCCTCGATAAAATTATAGTTTTTGAGCTAAACTAGTATAAACATGTGCATAATATATTATGATTTTTTGAACGAAACTTGGAATTGGAAAAGTTTCGTAGAATCAAATTTTCGATTGATTTTTTGCATGGACATCCATCATAACCTTCCGTCGTAAAATACCGAAAGGATCTAAAAAGTTTTGTATCGTTTCGTATAGTCCTCAATTTAATTTTTATTTTTTGAGCAAAACTAGTATAAACTTGTGTATGATATTACAATTTTTTGACCGAAACTTGCATTTTGAAAAGTTTCGTAGAATCAAATTTTCAAATGATTATTTGCATGGACTTCCATCATAACCTTCCCACGTAACATATAGGAAGGATCTGAAATGTTTTGTATCATTTTGTATAGTCCTCAATTTAATTTTTATTTTTTGAGCAAAACTAGTATAAACTTGTGTATTATATTACGATTTTTAGACCGAAACTTGCATTTTGTAAAGTTTCGTAGAATCAAATTTTCAGATGATTTTTTGCATGGAATTCCATCATAACATTCCCTCGTAACATATAGGAAGGATCTGAAAAGTTTTGCATCGTTTCGTACAGTCCTCGATTTAATTATAGTTTTTGAGCTAAACTAGTATAAACATGTACATAACGAAACTTGCAATTGGAAAAGTTTCGTAGAATCATATTTTCATATGACTTTTTAGCATGGACTTCCATCATACCCTTCCGTCGTAACATATAGGAAGGATCTGAAATGTTTTGTATCGTTTCGTATAGTCCGTAATTTAATTTTTATTTTTTGAGCAAAACTAGTATAAACTTGTGTATGATATATTACAATATTTTAACCGAAACTTGCATTTTGAAAAGTTTCGTAGAATCAAATTTTCAGATGATTTTTGGCATGGACTTCCATCATAACCTTCCCACGTAACATATAGGAAGGATCTGAAAAGTTTTGCATCGTTTCGTACAGTCCTCGATTTAATTATAGGTTTTGAGCTAAACTAGTATAAACATGTGCATAATATATTATGATTTTTTGAACGAAACTTGCAATTGGAAAAGTTTCGTAGAGTCAAATTTTCAGATTATTTTTTGCATGGACTTCCATCATAACCTTCCATCGTAACATACAGGGAGGATCTGAAAAGTTTTGTATCGTTTCGTAGAGTCCTTAATTAAATTTTTATTTTTTGAGCAAAACTAGTATAAAATTGTGTATGTTATATTACAATTTTTTTTACCAAAACTTGCATTTTGAAAAGTTTTGTAGAATCAAATTTTCAGATGATTTTTTGCATGGACTTCCATCATTACCTTCCCTCGTAACATATAGAAGGATCTGAAAAGTTTTGTATCGTTTCGTATAGTCCTCGATATAAATTTTATATTTTGAGCAAAACTAGTATAAATTTGTGTATGACATTACCATTTTTTGACCGGAACTTGCATTTTGAAAAGTTTTGTAGAATCAAATTTTCGGATGATTTTTTGCATGGACTTCCATCATAACCTTCCCTCGTAACATATAGGAAGGATCTGAAAATTTTTGTATCGTTTCGTACTGTCTTCGATTTAATTATAGGTTTTTAGCAAAACTAGTATAAACTTGTGTATAATATATTATGATTTTTTGAACGAAAATTGCAATTGTAAAAGTTTCGTAGAATCAAATATTCAGATGATTTTTTGCATGGACTTCCATCATAACCTTCCTTCGTTACATATAGGAAGGATCTGAAAAGTTTTGTATCGAATCGTATAGTCCTCAATTTCATTTTTATTATTTGAGCAAAACTAGTATAAACTTGTGTATGATATATTACGATTTTTTGACCGAAAGTTGCATTTTGAAAAGTTCCGTAGAATCAAAATTTCAGATGATTTTTTGCATGGTCTTCCATCATAACCTTCCCTCGTAACATATAGGAAGGATCTTAAATGATTTTGCATCGTTTCAAACTGTCCTCGATTAAATTATAGTTTTTGAGCTAAACTAGTATAAACATGTGCATAATATATTATGATTTTTTGAACGAAACATGGAGTTGGAAAAGTTTCGTAGAATCAAATTTTCGATTGATTTTTTGCATGGACATCCATCATAACCTTCCGTCGTAAAATACCGGAAGGATCTTAAAATTTTTGTATCGTTTCGTAAAGTCTTCATTTTAATTTTTATTTTTTGAGTAAAACTAGTATAAAATTGTGTATGATATTACAATTTTTTGACCGAAACTTGCATTTTGAAAAGTTTCTTAGAATCAAATTTTCAGATGATTTTTTGCATGGACTTCCATCATAACCTTCCCATGTAACATATAGGAAGGATCTGAAATGTTTTGTATCATTTTGTATAGTCCTCAAATTAATTTTTATTTTATGAGCAAAACTAGTATAAACTTGTGTATTATATTACGATTTTTTGACCGAAACTTGCATTTTGAAAAGATTCGTAGAATCAAATTTTCAGATGATTTTTTTCATGGAATTCCATCATAACATTCCCTCGTAACATATAGGAAGGATCTGAAAAGTTTTGCATCGTTTCGTACAGTCCTCAATTTAATTATAGTTTTTGAGCTAAACTAGTATAAACATGTACATAACGAAACTTGCATTTGGAAAAGTTTCGTAGAATCATATTTTCATATGACTTTTTTGCATGGACTTCCATCATACCCTTCCGTCGTAACATATAGGAAGGATCTGAAATGTTTTGTATCGTTTCGTATAGTCCGTAATTTAATTTTTATTTTTTGAGCAAAACTAGTATAAACTTGTGTATGATATATTACAATATTTTGACCGAAACTTGCATTTTGAAAAGTTTCGTAGAATAGAATTTTTAGATGATTTTTTGCATGGACTTCCATCATAACCTTCCCACGTAACATATAGGAAGGATCTGAAAAGTTTTGCATCGTTTCGTACAGTCCTCGATTTAATTATAGGTTTTGAGCTAAACTAGTATAAACATGTGCATAATATATTATTATATTTTGAACGAAACTTGCAAATGGAAAAGTTTCGTAGAATCAAATTTTCAGATTATTTTTTGCATGGACTTCCATCATAACCTTCCATCGTAACATACAGGGAGGGTCTGAAAAGTTTTGTATCGTTTCGTAGAGTCCTTAATTAAATTTTTATTTTTTGAGCAAAACTAGTATAAAATTGTGTATGTTATATTACAATTTTATTACCAAAACTTGCATTTTGAAAAGTTTAGTAGAATCAAATTTTCAGATGATTTTTTGCATGGACTTCCATCATTACCTTCCCTCGTAACATATAGAAGGATCTGAAAAGTTTTGTATCGTTTCGTATAGTCCTCGATATAAATTTTATTTTTTGAGCAAAACTAGTATAAATTTGTGTATGACATTACCATTTTTTGACCGGAACTTGCATTTTGAAAAGTTTTGTAGAATCAAATTTTCGGATGATTTTTTGCATGGACTTCCATCATAACCTTCCCTCGTAACATATAGGAAGGATCTGAAAATTTTTGTATCGTTTCGTACTGTCTTCGATTTAATTATAGTTTTTGAGCAAAACTAGTATAAACTTGTGTATAATATATTATGATTTTTTGAACGAAAATTGCAATTGTAAAAGTTTCGTAGAATCAAATATTCAGATGATTTTTTGCATGGACATCCATCATAACCTTCCTTCGTTACATATAGGAAGGATCTGAAAAGTTTTGTATCGAATCGTATAGTCCTCAATTTCATTTTTATTATTTGAGCAAAACTAGTATAAACTTGTGTATGATATATTACGATTTTTTGACCGAAAGTTGCATTTTGAAAAGTTTCGTAGAATCAAAATTTCAGATGATTTTTTGCATGGACTTCCATCATAACCTTCCCTCGTAACATATAGGAAGGATCTTAAACAATTTTGCATCGTTTCGTACAGTCCTCGATAAAATTATAGTTTTTGAGCTAAACTAGTATAAACATGTGCATAATATATTATGATTTTTTGAACGAAACTTGGAATTGGAAAAGTTTCGTAGAATCAAATTTTCAATTGATTTTTTGCATGGACATCCATCATAACCTTCCGTCGTAAAATAACGAAAGGATCTAAAAAGTTTTGTATCGTTTCGTATAGTCCTCAATTTAATTTTTATTTTTTGAGCAAAACTAGTATAAACTTGTGTATGATATTACAATTTTTTGACCGAAACTTGCATTTTGAAAAGTTTCGTAGAATCAAATTTTCAGATGATTTTTTGCATGGACTTCCATCATATCCTTCCCACGTAACATATAGGAAGGATCTAAAATGTTTTGTATCATTTTGTATAGTCCTCAATTTAATTTTTATTTTTTGAGCAAAACTAGTATAAACTTGTGTATTATATTACGATTTTTTGACCGAAACTTGCATTTTGTAAAGTTTCGTAGAATCAAATTTACAGATGATTTTTTGCATGGAATTCCATCATAACATTCCCTCTTAACATATAGGAAGGATCTAAAAAGTTTTGCATCGTTTCGTACAGTCCTCGATTTAATTATAGTTTTTAAGCTAAACTAGTATAAACATGTACATAACGAAACTTGCAATTGGAAAAGTTTCGTAGAATCATATTTTCATATGACTTTTTTGCATGGACATCCATCATACCCTTCCGTCGTAACATATAGGAAGGATCTGAAATGTTTTGTATCGTTTCGTATAGTCCGTAATTTAATTTTTATTTTTTGAGCAAAACTAGTATAAACTTGTGTATGATATATTACAATATTTTGACCGAAACTTGCATTTTGAAAAGTTTCATAGAATCAAATTTTCAGATGATTTTTTGCATGGACTTCCATCATAACCTTCCCACGTAACATATAGGAAGGATCTGAAAAGTTTTGCATCGTTTCGTACAGTCCTCGATTTAATTATAGGTTTTGAGCTAAACTAGTATAAACATGTGCATAATATATTATGATTTTTTGAACGAAACTTGCAATTGGAAAAGTTTCGTAGAATCAAATTTTCAGATTATTTTTTGCATGGACTTCCATCATAACCTTCCATCGTAACATACAGGGAGGATCTGAAAAGTTTTGTATCGTTTCATAGAGTCCTTAATTTAATTTTTATTTTTTGAGCAAAACTAGTATAAAATTTTGTATGTTATATTACAATTTTTTTACAAAAACTTGCATTTTGAAAAGTTTACTAGAATTAAAATTTCAGATGATTTTTTGCATGGACTTCCATCATTACCTTCCCTCGTAACATATAGAAGGATCTGAAATGTTTTGAATCGTTTCGTATAGTCCTCGATATAAATTTTATTTTTTGAGCAAAACTAGTATAAATTTATGTATGACATTACCATTTTTTGACCGGAACTTGCATTTTGAAAAGTTTTGTAGAATCAAATTTTCGGATGATTTTTTGCATGGACTTCCATCATAACCTTCCCTCGTAACATATAGGAAGGATCTGAAATTTTTTGTATCGTTTCGTACTGTCCTCGATTTAATTATAATTTTTTAGCAAAACTAGTATAAACTTGTGTATAATATATTATGATTTTTTGAACGAAAATTGCAATTGTAAAAGTTTCGTAGAATCAAATATTCAGATGATTTTTTGCATGGACTTCCATCATAACCTTCCTTCGTTACATATAGGAAGGATCTGAAAAGTTTTGTATCGAATCGTATAGTCCTCAATTTCATTTTTATTATTTGAGCAAAACTAGTATAAACTTGTGTATGATATATTACGATTTTTGGACCGAAAGTTGCATTTTGAAAAGTTTCGTAGAATCAAAATTTCAGATGATTTTTTGCATGGACTTCCATCATAACCTTCCCTCGTAACATATAGGAAGGATCTTAAACAAATTTGCATCGTTTCGTACAGTCCTCGATAAAATTATAGTTTTTGAGCTAAACTAGTATAAACATGTGCATAATATATTATGATTTTTTGAACGAAACTTGGAATTGGAAAAGTTTCGTAGAATCAAATTTTCGATTGATTTTTTGCATGGACATCCATCATAACCTTCCGTCGTAAAATACCGAAAGGATCTAAAAAGTTTTGTATCGTTTCGTATAGTCCTCAATTTAATTTTTATTTTTTGAGCAAAACTAGTATAAACTTGTGTATGATATTACAATTTTTTGACCGAAACTTGCATTTTGAAAAGTTTCGTAGAATCAAATTTTCAAATGATTATTTGCATGGACTTCCATCATAACCTTCCCACGTAACATATAGGAAGGATCTGAAATGTTTTGTATCATTTTGTATAGTCCTCAATTTAATTTTTATTTTTTGAGCAAAACTAGTATAAACTTGTGTATTATATTACGATTTTTAGACCGAAACTTGCATTTTGTAAAGTTTCGTAGAATCAAATTTTCAGATGATTTTTTGCATGGAATTCCATCATAACATTCCCTCGTAACATATAGGAAGGATCTGAAAAGTTTTGCATCGTTTCGTACAGTCCTCGATTTAATTATAGTTTTTGAGCTAAACTAGTATAAACATGTACATAACGAAACTTGCATTTGGAAAAGTTTCGTAGAATCATATTTTCATATGACTTTTTTGCATGGACTTCCATCATACCCTTCCGTCGTAACATATAGGAAGGATCTGAAATGTTTTGTATCGTTTCGTATAGTCCGTAATTTAATTTTTATTTTTTGAGCAAAACTAGTATAAACTTGTGTATGATATATTACAATATTTTGACCGAAACTTGCATTTTGAAAAGTTTCGTAGAATAGAATTTTTAGATGATTTTTTGCATGGACTTCCATCATAACCTTCCCACGTAACATATAGGAAGGATCTGAAAAGTTTTGCATCGTTTCGTACAGTCCTCGATTTAATTATAGGTTTTGAGCTAAACTAGTATAAACATGTGCATAATATATTATTATATTTTGAACGAAACTTGCAAATGGAAAAGTTTCGTAGAATCAAATTTTCAGATTATTTTTTGCATGGACTTCCATCATAACCTTCCATCGTAACATACAGGGAGGGTCTGAAAAGTTTTGTATCGTTTCGTAGAGTCCTTAATTAAATTTTTATTTTTTGAGCAAAACTAGTATAAAATTGTGTATGTTATATTACAATTTTATTACCAAAACTTGCATTTTGAAAAGTTTAGTAGAATCAAATTTTCAGATGATTTTTTGCATGGACTTCCATCATTACCTTCCCTCGTAACATATAGAAGGATCTGAAAAGTTTTGTATCGTTTCGTATAGTCCTCGATATAAATTTTATTTTTTGAGCAAAACTAGTATAAATTTGTGTATGACATTACCATTTTTTGACCGGAACTTGCATTTTGAAAAGTTTTGTAGAATCAAATTTTCGGATGATTTTTTGCATGGACTTCCATCATAACCTTCCCTCGTAACATATAGGAAGGATCTGAAAATTTTTGTATCGTTTCGTACTGTCTTCGATTTAATTATAGTTTTTGAGCAAAACTAGTATAAACTTGTGTATAATATATTATGATTTTTTGAACGAAAATTGCAATTGTAAAAGTTTCGTAGAATCAAATATTCAGATGATTTTTTGCATGGACATCCATCATAACCTTCCTTCGTTACATATAGGAAGGATCTGAAAAGTTTTGTATCGAATCGTATAGTCCTCAATTTCATTTTTATTATTTGAGCAAAACTAGTATAAACTTGTGTATGATATATTACGATTTTTTGACCGAAAGTTGCATTTTGAAAAGTTTCGTAGAATCAAAATTTCAGATGATTTTTTGCATGGACTTCCATCATAACCTTCCCTCGTAACATATAGGAAGGATCTTAAACAATTTTGCATCGTTTCGTACAGTCCTCGATAAAATTATAGTTTTTGAGCTAAACTAGTATAAACATGTGCATAATATATTATGATTTTTTGAACGAAACTTGGAATTGGAAAAGTTTCGTAGAATCAAATTTTCAATTGATTTTTTGCATGGACATCCATCATAACCTTCCGTCGTAAAATAACGAAAGGATCTAAAAAGTTTTGTATCGTTTCGTATAGTCCTCAATTTAATTTTTATTTTTTGAGCAAAACTAGTATAAACTTGTGTATGATATTACAATTTTTTGACCGAAACTTGCATTTTGAAAAGTTTCGTAGAATCAAATTTTCAGATGATTTTTTGCATGGACTTCCATCATATCCTTCCCACGTAACATATAGGAAGGATCTAAAATGTTTTGTATCATTTTGTATAGTCCTCAATTTAATTTTTATTTTTTGAGCAAAACTAGTATAAACTTGTGTATTATATTACGATTTTTTGACCGAAACTTGCATTTTGTAAAGTTTCGTAGAATCAAATTTACAGATGATTTTTTGCATGGAATTCCATCATAACATTCCCTCTTAACATATAGGAAGGATCTAAAAAGTTTTGCATCGTTTCGTACAGTCCTCGATTTAATTATAGTTTTTAAGCTAAACTAGTATAAACATGTACATAACGAAACTTGCAATTGGAAAAGTTTCGTAGAATCATATTTTCATATGACTTTTTTGCATGGACATCCATCATACCCTTCCGTCGTAACATATAGGAAGGATCTGAAATGTTTTGTATCGTTTCGTATAGTCCGTAATTTAATTTTTATTTTTTGAGCAAAACTAGTATAAACTTGTGTATGATATATTACAATATTTTGACCGAAACTTGCATTTTGAAAAGTTTCATAGAATCAAATTTTCAGATGATTTTTTGCATGGACTTCCATCATAACCTTCCCACGTAACATATAGGAAGGATCTGAAAAGTTTTGCATCGTTTCGTACAGTCCTCGATTTAATTATAGGTTTTGAGCTAAACTAGTATAAACATGTGCATAATATATTATGATTTTTTGAACGAAACTTGCAATTGGAAAAGTTTCGTAGAATCAAATTTTCAGATTATTTTTTGCATGGACTTCCATCATAACCTTCCATCGTAACATACAGGGAGGATCTGAAAAGTTTTGTATCGTTTCATAGAGTCCTTAATTTAATTTTTATTTTTTGAGCAAAACTAGTATAAAATTTTGTATGTTATATTACAATTTTTTTACAAAAACTTGCATTTTGAAAAGTTTACTAGAATTAAAATTTCAGATGATTTTTTGCATGGACTTCCATCATTACCTTCCCTCGTAACATATAGAAGGATCTGAAATGTTTTGAATCGTTTCGTATAGTCCTCGATATAAATTTTATTTTTTGAGCAAAACTAGTATAAATTTATGTATGACATTACCATTTTTTGACCGGAACTTGCATTTTGAAAAGTTTTGTAGAATCAAATTTTCGGATGATTTTTTGCATGGACTTCCATCATAACCTTCCCTCGTAACATATAGGAAGGATCTGAAATTTTTTGTATCGTTTCGTACTGTCCTCGATTTAATTATAATTTTTTAGCAAAACTAGTATAAACTTGTGTATAATATATTATGATTTTTTGAACGAAAATTGCAATTGTAAAAGTTTCGTAGAATCAAATATTCAGATGATTTTTTGCATGGACTTCCATCATAACCTTCCTTCGTTACATATAGGAAGGATCTGAAAAGTTTTGTATCGAATCGTATAGTCCTCAATTTCATTTTTATTATTTGAGCAAAACTAGTATAAACTTGTGTATGATATATTACGATTTTTGGACCGAAAGTTGCATTTTGAAAAGTTTCGTAGAATCAAAATTTCAGATGATTTTTTGCATGGACTTCCATCATAACCTTCCCTCGTAACATATAGGAAGGATCTTAAACAAATTTGCATCGTTTCGTACAGTCCTCGATAAAATTATAGTTTTTGAGCTAAACTAGTATAAACATGTGCATAATATATTATGATTTTTTGAACGAAACTTGGAATTGGAAAAGTTTCGTAGAATCAAATTTTCGATTGATTTTTTGCATGGACATCCATCATAACCTTCCGTCGTAAAATACCGAAAGGATCTAAAAAGTTTTGTATCGTTTCGTATAGTCCTCAATTTAATTTTTATTTTTTGAGCAAAACTAGTATAAACTTGTGTATGATATTACAATTTTTTGACCGAAACTTGCATTTTGAAAAGTTTCGTAGAATCAAATTTTCAAATGATTATTTGCATGGACTTCCATCATAACCTTCCCACGTAACATATAGGAAGGATCTGAAATGTTTTGTATCATTTTGTATAGTCCTCAATTTAATTTTTATTTTTTGAGCAAAACTAGTATAAACTTGTGTATTATATTACGATTTTTAGACCGAAACTTGCATTTTGTAAAGTTTCGTAGAATCAAATTTTCAGATGATTTTTTGCATGGAATTCCATCATAACATTCCCTCGTAACATATAGGAAGGATCTGAAAAGTTTTGCATCGTTTCGTACAGTCCTCGATTTAATTATAGTTTTTGAGCTAAACTAGTATAAACATGTACATAACGAAACTTGCAATTGGAAAAGTTTCGTAGAATCATATTTTCATATGACTTTTTAGCATGGACTTCCATCATACCCTTCCGTCGTAACATATAGGAAGGATCTGAAATGTTTTGTATCGTTTCGTATAGTCCGTAATTTAATTTTTATTTTTTGAGCAAAACTAGTATAAACTTGTGTATGATATATTACAATATTTTAACCGAAACTTGCATTTTGAAAAGTTTCGTAGAATCAAATTTTCAGATGATTTTTGGCATGGACTTCCATCATAACCTTCCCACGTAACATATAGGAAGGATCTGAAAAGTTTTGCATCGTTTCGTACAGTCCTCGATTTAATTATAGGTTTTGAGCTAAACTAGTATAAACATGTGCATAATATATTATGATTTTTTGAACGAAACTTGCAATTGGAAAAGTTTCGTAGAGTCAAATTTTCAGATTATTTTTTGCATGGACTTCCATCATAACCTTCCATCGTAACATACAGGGAGGATCTGAAAAGTTTTGTATCGTTTCGTAGAGTCCTTAATTAAATTTTTATTTTTTGAGCAAAACTAGTATAAAATTGTGTATGTTATATTACAATTTTTTTTACCAAAACTTGCATTTTGAAAAGTTTTGTAGAATCAAATTTTCAGATGATTTTTTGCATGGACTTCCATCATTACCTTCCCTCGTAACATATAGAAGGATCTGAAAAGTTTTGTATCGTTTCGTATAGTCCTCGATATAAATTTTATATTTTGAGCAAAACTAGTATAAATTTGTGTATGACATTACCATTTTTTGACCGGAACTTGCATTTTGAAAAGTTTTGTAGAATCAAATTTTCGGATGATTTTTTGCATGGACTTCCATCATAACCTTCCCTCGTAACATATAGGAAGGATCTGAAAATTTTTGTATCGTTTCATACTGTCTTCGATTTAATTATAGTTTTTGAGCAAAACTAGTATAAACTTGTGTATAATATATTATGATTTTTTGAACGAAAATTGCAATTGTAAAAGTTTCGTAGAATCAAATATTCAGATGATTTTTTGCATGGACATCCATCATAACCTTCCTTCGTTACATATAGGAAGGATCTGAAAAGTTTTGTATCGAATCGTATAGTCCTCAATTTCATTTTTATTATTTGAGCAAAACTAGTATAAACTTGTGTATGATATATTACGATTTTTTGACCGAAAGTTGCATTTTGAAAAGTTTCGTAGAATCAAAATTTCAGATGATTTTTTGCATGGACTTCCATCATAACCTTCCCTCGTAACATATAGGAAGGATCTTAAATGATTTTGCATCGTTTCATACAGTCCTCGATTAAATTATAGTTTTTGAGCTAAACTAGTATAAACATGTGCATAATATATTATGATTTTTTGAACGAAACTTGGAATTGGAAAAGTTTCGTAGAATCAAATTTTCAATTGATTTTTTGCATGGACATCCATCATAACCTTCCTTCGTAAAATACCGGAAGGATCTTAAAAGTTTTGTATTGTTTCTTAAAGTCCTCAATTTAATTTTTATTTTTTGAGCAAAACTAGTATAAACTTGTGTATGATATTACAATTTTTTGACCGAAACTTGCATTTTGAAAAGTTTCGTAGAATCAAATTTTCAGATTATTTTTTGCATGGACTTCCATCATAACGTTCCCACGTAACATATAGGAAGGATCTGAAATGTTTTGTATCATTTTGTATAGTCCTCAATTTAATTTTTATTTTTTGAGCAAAACTAGTATAAACTTGTGTATTATATTACGATTTTTTGACCGAAACTTGCATTTTGTAAAGTTTCGTAGAATCAAATTTTCAGATGATTTTTTGCATGGAATTCCATCATAACATTCCCTCGTAACATATAGGAAGGATCTGAAAAGTTTTGCATCGTTTCGTACAGTCCTCGATTTAATTATAGTTTTTGAGCTAAACTAGTATAAACATGTACATAACAAAACTTGCTATTTGAAAAGTTTCATAGAATCATATTTTCATATGACTTTTTTGCATGGACTTCCATCATACACTTTCGTCGTAACATATAGGAAGGATCTGAAATGTTTTGTATCGTTTCGTATAGTCCGTAATTTAATTTTTATTTTTTGAGCAAAACTAGTATAAACTTGTGTATGATATATTACAATATTTTAACCGAAACTTGCATTTTGAAAAGTTTCGTAGAATCAAATTTTCAGATGATTTTTTGCATGGACTTCCATCATAACCTTTCCACGTAACATATAGGAAGGATCTGAAAAGTTTTTCATCGTTTCGTACAGTCCTCGATTTAATTATAGGTTTTGAGCTAAACTAGTATAAACATGTGCATAATATATTATGATTTTTTGAACGAAACTTGCAATTGGAAAAGTTTCGTAGAATCAAATTTTCAGATTATTTTTTGCATGGACTTCCATCATAACCTTCCATCGTAACATACAGGGAGGATCTGAAAAGTTTTGTATCGTTTCGTAGAGTCCTTAATTTAATTTTTATTTTTTGAGCAAAACTAGTATAAAATTGTGTATGTTATATTACAATTTTTTTACCAAAACTTGCATTTTGAAAAGTTTAGTAGAATCAAATTTTCAGATGATTTTTTGCATTGACTTCCATCATTACCTTCCCTCGTAACATATAGAAGGATCTGAAAAGTTTTGTATCGTTTCGTATAGTCCTCGATATAAATTTTATTTTTTGAGCAAAACTAGTATAAATTTGTGTATGACATTACCATTTTTTGACCGGAACTTGCATTTTGAAAAGTTTTGTAGAATCAAATTTTCGGATGATTTTTTGCATGGACTTCCATCATAACCTTCCCTCGTAACATATAGGAAGGATCTGAAATTTTTGTATCGTTTCGTACTGTCTTCGATTTTATTATAGTTTTTGAGCAAAACTAGTATAAACTTGTGTATAATATACTATGATTTTTTGAACGAAAATTGAAATTGTAAAAGTTTCGTAGAATCAAATATTCATATGATTTTTTACATGGACTTCCATCATAACCTTCCTTTGTTACATATAGGAAGGATCTGAAAAGTTTTGTATCGAATCGTATAGTCCTTAATTTCATTTTTATTATTTGAGCAAAACTAGTATAAACTTGTGTATGATATATTACAATTTTTTGACCGAAACTTGCATTTTGAAAAGTTTCATAGAATCAAATTTTCAGATGATTTTTTGCATGGACTTCCATCATAACCTTCCCACGTAACATATAGGAAGGATCTGAAATGTTTTGTATCATTTTGTATAGTCCTCAATTTAATTTTTATTTTTTGAGCAAAACTAGTATAAACTTGTGTATTATATTACGATTTTTTGACCGAAACTTGCATTTTGAAAAGTTTCGTAGAATCAAATTTTCAGATGATTTTTTGCATGGAATTCCATCATAACATTCCCTCGTAACATATATGAAGGATCTGAAATGTTTTGCATCGTTTCTTACAGTCCTCGATTTAATTATAGTTTTTGAGCTAAACTAGTATAAACATGTACATAACGAAACTTGCAATTGGAAAAGTTTCGTAGAATCATATTTTCATATGACTTTTTTGCATGGACTTCCATCATACCCTTCCGTCGTAACATATAGGAAGGATCTAAAATGTTTTGTATCGTTTCGTATAGTCCGTAATTTAATTTTTTATTTTTTGAGCAAAACTAGTATAAACTTGTGTATGATATATTACAATATTTTGACCGAAACTTGCATTTTGAAAAGTTTCGTAGAATCAAATTTTCAGATTATTTTTTGCATGGACTTCCATCATAACCTTCCCACGTAACATATAGGAAGGATCTGAAAAGTTTTGCATCGTTTCGTACAGTCCTCGATTTAATTATAGGTTTTGAGCTAAACTAGTATAAACATGTGCATAATATATTATGATTTTTTGAACGAAACTTGCAATTGGAAAAGTTTCGTAGAATCAAATTTTCAGATTATTTTTTGCATGGACTTCCATCATAACCTTCCATCGTAACATACAGGGAGGATCTGAAAAGTTTTGTATCGTTTCGTAGAGTCCTTAATTTAATTTTTATTTTTTGAGCAAAACTAGTATAAAATTGTGTATGTTATATTACAATTTTTTTACCAAAACTTGCATTTTGAAAAGTTTAGTAGAATCAAATTTTCAGATGATTTTTTGCATGGACTTCCATCATTACCTTCCCTCGTAACATATAGAAGGATCTGAAAAGTTTTGTATCGTTTCGTATAGTCCTCGATATAAATTTTATTTTTTGAGCAAAACTAGTATAAATTTGTGTATGACATTACCATTTTTTGACCGGAACTTGCATTTTGAAAAGTTTTGTAGAATCAAATTTTCGGATGATTTTTTGCATGGACTTCCATCATAACCTTCCCTCGTAACATATAGGAAAGATTTGAAAATTTTTGTATCGTTTCGTACTGTCCTCGGTTTAATTATAGTTTTTGAGCAAAACTTGTATAAACTTGTGTATAATATATTATGATTTTTTGAACGAAAATTGCAATTGTAAAAGTTTCGTAGAATCAAATATTCAGATGATTTTTTGCATGGACTTCCATCATAACCTTCCTTCGTTACATATAGGAAGGATCTGAAAAGTTTTGTATCGAATCGTATAGTCCTCAATTTCATTTTTATTATTTGAGCAAAACTAGTATAAACTTGTGTATGATAATATATTACGATTTTTTGACCGAAAGTTGCATTTTGAAAAGTTTCGTAGAATCAAAATTTCAGATGATTTTTTGTATGGACTTCCATCATAACCTTCCCTCGTAACATATAGGAAGGATCTTAAATGATTTTTCATCGTTTCATACAGTCCTCGATTAAATTATAGTTTTTGAGCTAAACTAGTATAAACATGTGCATAATATATTATCATTTTTTGAACGAAACTTGGAATTGGAAAAGTTTTGTAGAATCAAATTTTCAATTGATTTTTTGCATAGACATCCATCATAACCTTCCGTCGTAAAATACCGGAAGGAACTTAAAAGTTTTGTATCGTTTCGTAAAGTCCTCAATTTAATTTTTATTTTTTGAGCAAAACTAGTATAAACTTGTGTATGATATTACAATTTTTAGACCGAAACTTGCATTTTGAAAAGTTTCGTAGAATCAAATTTTCAGATGATTTTTTGCATGGACTTCCATCATAACCTTCCCACGTAACATATAGGAAGGATCTGAAATGTTTTGTATCATTTTGTATAGTCCTAAATTTAATTTTTATTTTTTGAGCAAAACTAGTATAAACTTGTGTATTATATTACAATTTTTTGACCGAAACTTGCATTTTGAAAAGTTTCATAGAATCAAAACTTCAGATGATTTTTTATATGGAATTCCATCATAACATTCCCTCGTAACATATAGGAAGGATCTGAAAAGTTTTGCATCGTTTCGTACAGTCCTCGATTTAATTATAGTTTTTGAGCTAAACTAGTATAAACATGTACATAACGAAACTTGAAATTGGAAAAGTTTCATAGAATCATATTTTCATATGACTTTTTTGCATGGACTTCCATCATACCCTTCCGTCGTAACATATAGGAAGGATCTAAAATGTTTTGTATCGTTTCGTATAGTCCGTAATTTAATTTTTATTTTTTGAGCAAAACTAGTATAAACTTGTGTATGATATATTACAATATTTTGACCGAAACTTGCATTTTGAAAAGTTTCGTAGAATAAAATTTTCAGATGATTTTTTGCATGGACTTCCATCATAACCTTCCCACGTAACATATAGGAAGGATCTGAAATGTTTTGTATCATTTTGTATAGTCCTCAATTTAATTTTTATTTTTTGAGCAAAACTAGTATAAACTTGTGTATTATATTACGATTTTTTGACCGAAACTTGCATTTTGTAAAGTTTCGTAGAATCAAATTTTCAGATGATTTTTTGCATGGAATTCCATCATAACATTCCCTCGTAACATATAGGAAGGATCTGAAAAGTTTTGCATCGTTTCGTACAGTCCTCGATTTAATTATAGTTTTTGAGCTAAACTAGTATAAACATGTACATAACAAAACTTGCTATTTGAAAAGTTTCATAGAATCATATTTTCATATGACTTTTTTGCATGGACTTCCATCATACACTTTCGTCGTAACATATAGGAAGGATCTGAAATGTTTTGTATCGTTTCGTATAGTCCGTAATTTAATTTTTATTTTTTGAGCAAAACTAGTATAAACTTGTGTATGATATATTACAATATTTTAACCGAAACTTGCATTTTGAAAAGTTTCGTAGAATCAAATTTTCAGATGATTTTTTGCATGGACTTCCATCATAACCTTTCCACGTAACATATAGGAAGGATCTGAAAAGTTTTTCATCGTTTCGTACAGTCCTCGATTTAATTATAGGTTTTGAGCTAAACTAGTATAAACATGTGCATAATATATTATGATTTTTTGAACGAAACTTGCAATTGGAAAAGTTTCGTAGAATCAAATTTTCAGATTATTTTTTGCATGGACTTCCATCATAACCTTCCATCGTAACATACAGGGAGGATCTGAAAAGTTTTGTATCGTTTCGTAGAGTCCTTAATTTAATTTTTATTTTTTGAGCAAAACTAGTATAAAATTGTGTATGTTATATTACAATTTTTTTACCAAAACTTGCATTTTGAAAAGTTTAGTAGAATCAAATTTTCAGATGATTTTTTGCATTGACTTCCATCATTACCTTCCCTCGTAACATATAGAAGGATCTGAAAAGTTTTGTATCGTTTCGTATAGTCCTCGATATAAATTTTATTTTTTGAGCAAAACTAGTATAAATTTGTGTATGACATTACCATTTTTTGACCGGAACTTGCATTTTGAAAAGTTTTGTAGAATCAAATTTTCGGATGATTTTTTGCATGGACTTCCATCATAACCTTCCCTCGTAACATATAGGAAGGATCTGAAATTTTTGTATCGTTTCGTACTGTCTTCGATTTTATTATAGTTTTTGAGCAAAACTAGTATAAACTTGTGTATAATATACTATGATTTTTTGAACGAAAATTGAAATTGTAAAAGTTTCGTAGAATCAAATATTCATATGATTTTTTACATGGACTTCCATCATAACCTTCCTTTGTTACATATAGGAAGGATCTGAAAAGTTTTGTATCGAATCGTATAGTCCTTAATTTCATTTTTATTATTTGAGCAAAACTAGTATAAACTTGTGTATGATATATTACGATTTTTTGACCGAAACTTGCATTTTGAAAAGTTTCATAGAATCAAATTTTCAGATGATTTTTTGCATGGACTTCCATCATAACCTTCCCACGTAACATATAGGAAGGATCTGATATGTTTTGTATCATTTTGTATAGTCCTCAATTTAATTTTTATTTTTTGAGCAAAACTAGTATAAACTTGTGTATTATATTACGATTTTTTGACCGAAACTTGCATTTTGAAAAGTTTCGTAGAATCAAATTTTCAGATGATTTTTTGCATGGAATTCCATCATAACATTCCCTCGTAACATATATGAAGGATCTGAAATGTTTTGCATCGTTTCTTACAGTCCTCGATTTAATTATAGTTTTTGAGCTAAACTAGTATAAACATGTACATAACGAAACTTGCAATTGGAAAAGTTTCGTAGAATCATATTTTCATATGACTTTTTTGCATGGACTTCCATCATACCCTTCCGTCGTAACATATAGGAAGGATCTAAAATGTTTTGTATCGTTTCGTATAGTCCGTAATTTAATTTTTTATTTTTTGAGCAAAACTAGTATAAACTTGTGTATGATATATTACAATATTTTGACCGAAACTTGCATTTTGAAAAGTTTCGTAGAATCAAATTTTCAGATTATTTTTTGCATGGACTTCCATCATAACCTTCCCACGTAACATATAGGAAGGATCTGAAAAGTTTTGCATCGTTTCGTACAGTCCTCGATTTAATTATAGGTTTTGAGCTAAACTAGTATAAACATGTGCATAATATATTATGATTTTTTGAACGAAACTTGCAATTGGAAAAGTTTCGTAGAATCAAATTTTCAGATTATTTTTTGCATGGACTTCCATCATAACCTTCCATCGTAACATACAGGGAGGATCTGAAAAGTTTTGTATCGTTTCGTAGAGTCCTTAATTTAATTTTTATTTTTTGAGCAAAACTAGTATAAAATTGTGTATGTTATATTACAATTTTTTTACCAAAACTTGCATTTTGAAAAGTTTAGTAGAATCAAATTTTCAGATGATTTTTTGCATGGACTTCCATCATTACCTTCCCTCGTAACATATAGAAGGATCTGAAAAGTTTTGTATCGTTTCGTATAGTCCTCGATATAAATTTTATTTTTTGAGCAAAACTAGTATAAATTTGTGTATGACATTACCATTTTTTGACCGGAACTTGCATTTTGAAAAGTTTTGTAGAAACAAATTTTCGGATGATTTTTTGCATGGACTTCCATCATAACCTTCCCTCGTAACATATAGGAAAGATTTGAAAATTTTTGTATCGTTTCGTACTGTCCTCGGTTTAATTATAGTTTTTGAGCAAAACTTGTATAAACTTGTGTATAATATATTATGATTTTTTGAACGAAAATTGCAATTGTAAAAGTTTCGTAGAATCAAATATTCAGATGATTTTTTGCATGGACTTCCATCATAACCTTCCTTCGTTACATATAGGAAGGATCTGAAAAGTTTTGTATCGAATCGTATAGTCCTCAATTTCATTTTTATTATTTGAGCAAAACTAGTATAAACGTGTGTATGATAATATATTACGATTTTTTGACCGAAAGTTGCATTTTGAAAAGTTTCGTAGAATCAAAATTTCAGATGATTTTTTGTATGGACTTCCATCATAACCTTCCCTCGTAACATATAGGAAGGATCTTAAATGATTTTTCATCGTTTCATACAGTCCTCGATTAAATTATAGTTTTTGAGCTAAACTAGTATAAACATGTGCATAATATATTATCATTTTTTGAACGAAACTTGGAATTGGAAAAGTTTTGTAGAATCAAATTTTCAATTGATTTTTTGCATAGACATCCATCATAACCTTCCGTCGTAAAATACCGGAAGGATCTTAAAAGTTTTGTATCGTTTCGTAAAGTCCTCAATTTAATTTTTATTTTTTGAGCAAAACTAGTATAAACTTGTGTATGATATTACAATTTTTAGACCGAAACTTGCATTTTGAAAAGTTTCGTAGAATCAAATTTTCAGATGATTTTTTGCATGGACTTCCATCATAACCTTCCCACGTAACATATAGGAAGGATCTGAAATGTTTTGTATCATTTTGTATAGTCCTAAATTTAATTTTTATTTTTTGAGCAAAACTAGTATAAACTTGTGTATTATATTACAATTTTTTGACCGAAACTTGCATTTTGAAAAGTTTCATAGAATCAAAACTTCAGATGATTTTTTATATGGAATTCCATCATAACATTCCCTCGTAACATATAGGAAGGATCTGAAAAGTTTTGCATCGTTTCGTACAGTCCTCGATTTAATTATAGTTTTTGAGCTAAACTAGTATAAACATGTACATAACGAAACTTGAAATTGGAAAAGTTTCATAGAATCATATTTTCATATGACTTTTTTGCATGGACTTCCATCATACCCTTCCGTCGTAACATATAGGAAGGATCTAAAATGTTTTGTATCGTTTCGTATAGTCCGTAATTTAATTTTTATTTTTTGAGCAAAACTAGTATAAACTTGTGTATGATATATTACAATATTTTGACCGAAACTTCAATTTTGAAAAGTTTCGTAGAATCAAATTTTCAGATGATTTTCTGCATGGACTTCCATCATAACCTTCCCACGTAACATATAGGAAGGATCTGGAAAGTTTTGCATCGTTTCGTACAGTCCTCGATTTAATTATAGGTTTTGAGCTAAACTAGTATAAACATGTGCATAATATATTATGATTTTTTGAACGAAACTTGCAATTGGAAAAGTTTCGTAGAATCAAATTTTCAGATTATTTTTTGCATGGACTTCCATCATAACCTTCCATCGTAACATACAGGGAGGATCTGAAAAAGTTTTGTATTGTTTCGTAGAGTCCTTAATTTAATTTTTATTTTTTGAGCAAAACTAGTATAAAATTGTGTATGTTATATTACAATTTTTTTACCAAAACTTGCATTTTGAAAATTTTAGTGGAATCAAATTTTCAAATGATTTTTTGCATGGACTTCCATCATTACCTTCCCTCGTAACATATAGAAGGATCTGAAAAGTTTTGTATCGTTTCGTATAGTCCTCGATATAAATTTTATTTTTTGAGCAAAACTAGTATAAATTTGTGTATGACATTACCATTTTTTGACTGGAACTTGCATTTTGAAAAGTTTTGTAGAATCAAATTTTCGGATGATTTTTTGCATGGACTTCCATCATAACCTTCCCTCGTAACATATAGGAAGGATCTGAAAATTTTTGTATTGTTTCGTACTGTCCTCAATTTAATTTTAGTTTTTGAGCAAAACTAGTATAAACTTGTGTATAATATATTATGATTTTTTGAACGAAAATTGCAATTGTAAAAGTTTCGTAGAATCAAATATTCAGATGATTTTTTGCATGGACTTCCATCATAACCTTCCTTCGTTACATATAGGAAGGATCTGAAAAGTTGTGTATCGAATCGTATAGTCCTCAATTTCATTTTTATTATTTGAGCAAAACTAGTATAAATTTGTGTATGATATATTACGATTTTATGACCGAAAGTTCCATTTTGAAAAGTTTCGTAGAATCAAAATTTCAGATGATTTTTTGCATGGACTTCCATCATAACCTTCCCTCGTAACATATAGGAAGGATCTTAAATAATTTTGCATCGTTTCATACAATCCTCGATAAAATTATAGTTTTTGAGCTAAACTAGTATAAACATGTGCACAATATATTATGATTTTTTGAACGAAACTTGGAATTGGAAAAGTTTCGTAGAATCAAATTTTCAATTGAGTTTTTGCATGGACATCCATCATAACCTTCCGTCGTAAAATACCGGAAGGATCTTAAAAGTTTTGTATCGTTTCGTAAAGTCCTCAATTTAATTTTTATTTTTTGAGCAAAACTAGTATAAACTTGTGTATGATATTACAATTTTTTGACCGAAACATGCATTTTGAAAAGTTTCGTAGAATCAAATTTTCAGATGATTTTTTGCATGGACTTTCATCATAACCTTCCCACGTAACATATAGGAAGGATCTGAAAAGTTTTGCATCGTTTCGTACAGTCCTCGATTTAATTATAGGTTTTGAGCTAAACTAGTATAAACATGTGCATAATATATTATGATTTTTTGAACGAAACTTGCAATTGGAAAAGTTTCGTAGAATCAAATTTTCAGATTATTTTTTGCATGGACTTCCATCATAACCTTGCATCGTAACATACAGGGAGGATCTGAAAAGTTTTGTATCGTTTCGTAGAGTCCTTAATTTAATTTTTATTTTTTGAGCAAAACTAGTATAAAATTGTGTATGTTATATTACAATTTTTTTACCAAAACTCGCATTTTGAAAAGTTCAGTAGAATCAAATTTTCAGATGATTTTTTGCATGGACTTCCATCGTTACCTTCCCTCGTAACATATAGAAGGATCTGAAAAGTTTTGTATCGTTTCGTATATTCCTCGATATAAATTTTATTTTTTAAGCAAAACTAGTAATAATTTGTGTATGACATTACCATTTTTTTACCGGAACTGTATTTTGAAAAGTTTTGTAGAATCAAATTTTCGGATGATTTTTTGCATGGACTTCCATCATAACCTTACCTCGTAACATATAGGAAGGATCTGAAAATTTTTGTATCGTTTCGTACTGTCCTCGATTTAATTATAGTTTTTTAGCAAAACTAATATAAACTTGTGTATAATATATTATGATTTTTTGAACGAAAATTGCAATTGTAAAAGTTTCGTAGAATCAAATATCCAGATGATTTTATGCATGGACTTCCATCATAACCTTCCTTCGTTAATATAGGAAGGATATGAAAAGTTTTGTATCGAATCGTATAGTCCTCAATTTCATTTTTATTATTTGAGCAAAACTAGTATAAACTTGGGTATGATATATTACGATTTTTTGACCGAAAATAGCATTTTGAAAAGTTTTCATAGAATAAAAGTTTCAGATGATTTTTTGCATGGACTTCCATCATAACCTTACCTCATAACATATAGGAAGGATCTTAAACGATTTTGCATCGTTTCGTACAGTCCTCGATTAAATTATTGTTTTTGAGCTAAACTAGTATAAAATGTGCATAATATATTATGATTTTTTGAACGAAACTTGGAATTGGAAAATTTTCGTAGAATCAAATTTTCAATTGATTTTTTGCATGGACATCCATCATAACCTTCCGTCGTAAAACACCGAAAGGATCTTAAAAGTTTTGTATCGTTTCGTAAAGTCCTCAATTTAATTTTTATTTTTTGAGCAAAACTAGTATAAACTTGTGTATGATATTACAATTTTTTGACCGAAACTTGCATGGAATTCCATCATAACCTTCCCTCGTAACATATAGGAAGTATCTGAAAAGTTTGGTATCGTTTCGTACAGTTCTCAATTTAATTATAGTTTTTGAGCAAAACTAGTATAAACATGTGTATAATATATTATAATTTTTTGAAGGAAACTTGCAATTGGAAAAGTTTCGTAGAATGAAATTTTCAGATTATTTTTTGCATGGAATTCCATCATAACCTTCCCTCGTAACATATAGGAAGGATCTGAAAAGTTTTTTATCGTTTTGTATAGTCCTCAATTTAATTTTTATTTTTTGAGCAAAACTAGTATAAAAATGTGCATAATATATTATGATTTTTTGAACGAAACTTGCAATTGGAAAAGTTTCGTAGAATCAAATTTTCAGATGATTTTTTGCATGGACTTCCATCATAACCTTTCGTCGTAACATATAGGAAGGATCTGAAAATTTTTGTATCGTTTCTTAGAGTCCTCAATTTAATTTTTATTTTTTGAGCAAAACTGGTATAAACTTGTGTATGTTATATTACAATTTTTTACCAAAACTTGCATTTTGAAAAGTTTAGTAGAATTAAATTTTCAGATGATTTTTTGCATGGACTTCCATCATTACCTTCCCTCGTAACATATCGGAAGGATTTGAAAAGTTTTGTATCGTTTCGTATAGTCCTCGATTTAAATTTTATTTTTTGAGCAAAAATAGTATAAATTTCTGTATGACATTACAATATTTTGACCAAAACTTGCATTTTGAAAAGTTTCGTAGAATCAAATTTTCAGATGATTTTTTACATGGACTTCCATCATAACCTTCCCTCGTAACATATAGGAAGGATCTGAAAATTTTTGTATCATTTCGTACAGTCCTCGATTTAATCATAGTTTTTGAGCAAAACTAGTATAAACATGCGTGTAATATATTATAATTTTTTGAACGAAACTTGCAATTGTAAAAGTTTCGTAGAATCAAATTTTCTGATGATTTTTTGCATAGCCTTCCATCATAACCTTCCTTCGTAACATATAGGAGGGATCTGAAAAGTTTTGTATCGTTTCGTATAGTCCTCAATTTAAATTTTATTTTTTGAGGAAAATTAGTATAAACTTGTGTATGATATATTACGATTTTTTGACCGAAACTTGCATTTTGATAAGTTTCGTAGAATTAAATTTTCAGATGAGTTTTTGCATAGACTTCCATCATAACCTTCCCTCGTAACATATAGGAAGGATCTGAAAAGTTTTGCATCGTTTCGTACAGTCCTCGATTTAATTATACGTTTTGAGCTAAACTAGTATAAACATGTGCATAACATATTATAATTTTTTGAACAAAACTTGCTATTGGAAAAGTTTCGTAGAATCAAATTTTCCGATGATTTTTTGCATGGACTTCCATCATAACCTTCCGTCGTAACATACATGAAGGATCTGAAAAGTTTTGTATCGTTTCGTATAGTCCTCAATTTAATTTTAATTTTTTGAGCAAAACTAGTATAAACTTGTGTATGTTATATTACAATTTTTTTTACCAAAACTTGCATTTTTAAAAGTTTCGTAGAATCAAATTTTCAGATGATTTTTCGCATAGACTTCCATCATTACGTTCCCTCATAACATATAGGAAGGATCTGAAAAGTTTTGTATTGTTTAGTATAGTCCTCGATTTAATTTTTATTTTTTGAGCAAAACTAGTATAAACTTGTCTATGATATTAAAATTTTTTGACCGAAACATGCATTTTGAAAAGTTTCGTAGAATCAAATTTTCAGATGATTTGTTGAATGGACTTCCATCATAACCTTCCCTCGTAACATATAGGAAGGATCTGAAAAGTTTTGTATCGTTTCATATAGTCCTCAATTTAGTTTTTATTTTTTAGGAAAACTAGTATAAACTTGTGTATGTTATATTACAATTTTTTTACCAAAACTTGCATTTTGAAAAGTTTAGTAGAATCAAATTTTCAGATGATTTTTTGCATGGACTTCCATCATTACCTTCCCTCGTAACATATCGGAAGGATCTGAAACGTTTTGTATCATTTCGTATAGTCCTCGATTTAAATTTTATTTTTTGAGCAAAACTAGTATAAATTTGTGTATGACATTACCATATTTTGACCAAAACTTGCATTTTGAAAAGTTTCGTAGAATCAAATTTTCAGATGATTTTTTACATGGACTTCCATCATAACCTTCCCTCTTAACATATAGGAAGGATCTGAAAAATTTTGTATCGTTTCGTACAGTCCTCGATTTAATCATAGTTTTTGAGCAAAACTAGTATAAACATGCGTGTAATATATTATAATTTTTTGAACGAAACTTGCAATTGTAAAAGTTTCCTAGAATCAAATTTTCTGATGATTTTTTGCATGGACTTCCATCATAACCTTCCGTCGTAACATACATGAAGGATCTAAAAAGTTTTGTATCGTTTCGTATAGTCCTCAATTTAATTTTAATTTTTTGAGCAAAACTAGTATAAACTTGTGTATGTTATATTACAAGTTTTTTTTTACCAAAACTTGCATTTTGAAAAGTTTAGTAGTATCAAATTTTCAGATGAATTTTTGCATGGACTTCCATCATTACGTTCCCTCAAAACATATAGGAAGGATCTGAAAAGTTTTGTATTGTTTAGTTTAGTCCTCGATTTAATTTTTATTTTTTGAGCAAAACTAGTATAAACTTGTGTATGATATAAACATTTTTTGACCGAAACTTGCATATTGAAAAGTTTTGTAGAATCAAATTTTCAGATGATTTGTTGAATGGACTTCCATCATAACCTTCCCTCGTAACATATAGGCAGGATCTGAAAAGTTTTGTATCGTTTCATATAGTCCTCAATTTAATTTTTATTTTTTGAGAAAAACTAGTATAAACTTGTGTATGTTATATTACAATTTTTTTACCAAAACTTGCATTTTGAAAAGTTTAGTAGAATCAAATTTTCAGATGATTTTTTGCATGGACTTCCATCATTACCTTCCCTCGTAACATATCGGATGGATCTGAAAAGTTTTGTATCGTTTCGTATTGTCCTCGATTTAATTTTTTTTTTGAGCAAAACTAGTATAAATTTGTGTATGACATTACAATAGTTTGAACAAAACTTGTATTTTGAAAAGTTTTGTAGAATCAAATTTTCAGATGATTTTTTACATGGACTTCCATCATAACCTTCCCTCGTAACATATAGGAAGGATCTGAAAATTTTTGTATCGTTTCGTACAGTCCTCGATTTAATCATAGTTTTTGAGCAAAACTAGTATAAACATGCGTGTAATATATTATAATTTTTTGAACGAAACTTGCAATTGTAAAAGTTTCGTAGAATCAAATTTTCTGATGATTTTTTGCATGGCCTTCCATCATAACCTTCCCTCGTAACATATAGGAGGGATCTGAAAAGTTTTGTATCGTATCGTATAGTCCTCAATTTAAATTTTATTTTTTGAGGAAAACTAGTATAAACTTGTGTATGATATATTACGATTTTTTGACCGAAACTTGCATTTTGAAAAGTTTCGTAGAATTAAATTTTCAGATGAGTTTTTGCATAGACTTCCATCATAACCTTCCCTCGTAACATATAGGAAGGATCTGAAAAGTTTTGCATCGTTTCGTACAGTCCTCGATTTAATTATACGTTTTGAGCTAAACTAGTATAAACATGTGCATAACATATTATGATTTTTTGAACAAAACTTGCTATTGGAAAAGTTTCGTAGAATCAAATTTTCAGATGATTTTTTGCATGGACATCCATCATAACCTTCCGTCGTAAAATACAGGAATGATCTAAAACGTTTTGTATCATTTCATACAGTCCTCGATTTAATCATAGTTTTTGAGCAAAACTAATATAAAGATGCGTGTAATATATTATAATTTTTTGAACGAAACTTGCAATTGTAAAAGTTTCCTAGATCAAATTTTCTAATGATTTTTTGCATGGCCTTCCATCATAACCTTCCCTCGTAACATATAGGAGGGATCTGAAAAGTTTTGTATCGTTTCGTATAGTCCTCAATTTAAATTTTATTTTTTGAGGAAAACTAGTATAAACTTGTGTATGATATATTACGATTTTTTGACCGAAACTTGCATTTTGAAAAGTTTCGTAGAATTAAATTTTCAGATGAGTTTTTGCATAGACTTCCATCATAACCTTCCCTCGTAACATATAGGAAGGATCTGAAAAGTTTTGCATCGTTTCGTACAATCCTCGATTTAATTATACGTTTTGAGCTAAACTAGTATAAACATGTGCATAACATATTATGATTTTTTGAACAAAACTTGCTATTGGAAAAGTTTCGTAGAATCAAATTTTCTGATGATTTTTTGCATGGACTTCCATCATAACCTTCCGTCGTAACATACATGAAGGATCTGAAAAGTTTTGTATCGTTTCGTATAGTCCTCAATTTAATTTTAATTTTTTGAGCAAAACTAGTATAAACTTGTGTATGTTATATTACAATTTTTTTTTACCAAAACTTGCATTTTGAAAAGTTTCGTAGTATCAAATTTTCAGATGATTTTTTGCATGGGCTTCCGTCATTACGTTCCCTCATAACATATAGGAAGGATCTGAAAAGTTTTGTATTGTTTAGTTTAGTCCTCGATTTAATTTTTATTTTTTGAGCAAAACTAGTATAAACTTGTGTATGATATTAAAATTTTTTGACCGAAACTTGCATATTGAAAAGTTTCGTAGAATCAAATTTTCAGATGATTTGTTGAATGGACTTCCATCATAACCTTCCCTCGTAACATATAGGCAGGATCTGAAAAGTTTTGTATCGTTTCATATAGTCCTCAATTTAATTTTTATTTTTTGAGGAAAACTAGTATAAACTTGTGTATGCTATATTACAATTTTTTTACCAAAACATGCATTTCGAAAAGTTTAGTAGAATCAAATTTTCAGATGATTTTTTGCATGGACTTCCATCATTACCTTCCCTCGTAACATATCGGAAGGATCTGAAAAGTTTTGTATCGTTTCGTATAGTCCTCGATTTAAATTTTTTTTTTGGAGCAAAACTAGTATAAATTTGTGTATGACATTACAATAGTTTGGCCAAAACTTGTATTTTGAAAAGTTTCGTAGAATCAAATTTTCAGATGATTTTTTACATGGACTTCCATCATAACCTTCCCTCGTAACATATAGGAAGGATCTGAAAATTTTTGTATCGTTTCGTACAGTCCTCGATTTAATCATAGTTTTTGAGCAAAACTAGTATAAACATGCGTGTAATATATTATAATTTTTTGAACGATTCTTGCAATTGTAAAAGTTTCGTAGAATCAAATTTTCTGATGATTTTTTGCATGGCCTTCCATCATAACCTTCCCTCGTAGCATATAGGAGGGATCTGAAAAGTTTTGTATCGTATCGTATAGTCCTCAATTTAAATTTTATTTTTTGAGGAAAACTAGTATAAACTTGTGTATGATATATTACGATTTTTTGACTGAAACTTGCATTTTGAAAAGTTTCGTAGAATTAAATTTTCAGATGAGTTTTTGCATAGACTTCCATCATAACCTTCCCTCGTAACATATAGGAAGGATCTGAAAAGTTTTGCATCGTTTCATACAGTCCTCGATTTAATTATACGTTTTGAGCTAAACTAGTATAAACATGTGCATAACATATTATGATTTTTTGAACAAAACTTGCTATTGGAAAAGTTTCGTAGAATCAAATTTTCCGATGATTTTTTGCATGGACTTCCATCATAACCTTCCGTCGTAACATACATGAAGGATCTGAAAAGTTTTGTATCGTTTCGTATAGTCCTCTATTTAATTTTAATTTTTTGAGCAAAACTAGTATAAACTTGTGTATGTTATATTACAATTTTTTTTACCAAAAATTGCAGTTTGAAAAGTTTCGTAGAATCAAATTTTCAGATGATTTTTTGCATGGACTTCCATCATTACGTTCCCTCATAACATATAGGAAGGATCTGAAAAGTTTTGTATTGTTTAGTATAGTCCTCGATTTAATTTTTATTTTTTGAGCAAAACTAGTATAAACTTGTGTATGATATTAAAATTTTTTGACCGAAACTTGCATTTTGAAAATTTTTGTAGAATCAAATTTTCAGATGATTTTTTGCATGAACTTCCATCATAACCGTCCGTCGTAACGTACAGGAAGGATCTGAAAAGTTTTGTATCGTTTCATATATTCCTAAATTTAATTTTTATTTTATGAGCAAAAGTAGTATAAACTAGTGTATATATTACGTTTTTTTGACCGAAACTTGCATTTTGAAAAGTTTCGTAGAATCAAATTTTCAGATGTTTTTTTGCATGAACTTCCATCATAACCTTCCCTTGTAACATATAGGAAGCATCTGAAAATTTTGCATCGTTTCGTACAGTCCTCGATTTAATTATAGTTTTTTTAGCTAAACTAGTATAAACATGTGTATAATATTATGCTTTTTTGAACGAAACTTGCAACTGGAAAAGTTTCGTAGAATAAAATTTTCAGATTATTTTTTGCATGGAATTCCATCATAACCTTCCGTCGTAAAATTAAAGAAGGATCTGAAAAGTTTTGTCACGTTTCGTATAGTCCTCAATTTAATTTTTATTTTTTGAGAAAAACTAGTATAAACTTGTGTATGTTATATTACAACTTTTTTACAAAACTTGCATTTTGAAAAGTTTAGTAGAATCAAATTTTCAGATGATTTTTTGAATGGACTTCCATCATAACCTTCCCTCGTAACATATATAGGAATGTTCTTAAACGTTTTGCATCGTTTCGTATAGTCCTCGATTAAATTATAGTTTTTGAGCTAAACTAGTATAAACATGTGCATAATATATTATGATTTTTTGAACGAAACTTGCAATTGGAAAAGTTTCGTAGAATCAAATTTTCAGATGATTTTTTGCATGGACATCCATCATAACCTTCCGTCGTAAAATACAGGAATGATCTAAAACGTTTTGTATCATTTAGTATAGTCCTCGTTTTAATTTTTATTTTTTGAGCAAAAGTAGTATAAACTTGTGTATGATAATACAATATTTTGACTGAAACTTGCATTTTGAAAAGTTTCAGAATCAAATTTTCAGATGATTTTTTGCATTGACTTCCTTCATTACCTTCCCTAGTAACATATAGGAAGGATCTGAAAAGTTTTGTATCGTTTCGTATAATCCTCGATTTATTTTTTTTTAGCAAAACTAGTATAAACTTGTGTATGATATATTACGATTTTTTGACCGAAACTTGCATTTTGAAAAGTTTCGTAGAATCAAACTTTTAATATGATTTTTTGCATGGACTTCCATCATAACCTTCCCTTGTAACATATAGGAAGGATCTGACAAGTTTTGTATCGTTTCGTACAGTCCTCGATTTAATCATAGTTTTTGAGCAAAACTAGTATAAACATGCGTATAATATATTATAATTTTTTGAACGAAACTTGCAATTGTAAAAGTTTCGTAGAATCAAATTTTCTGATGATTTTTTCCATGGCCTTCCATCATAACCTTCCCTCGTAACATATAGGAGGGATCTGAAAAGTTTTGTATCGTTTCGTATAGTCCTCAATTTAAATTTTATTTTTTGAGCAAAACTAGTATAAACTTGTGTATGATATATTACGATTTTTTGACCGAAACTTGCATTTTGAAAAGTTTCGTAGAATCAAACTTTTAATATGATTTTTTGCATGGACTTCCATCATAACCTTCCCTTGTAACATATAGGAAGGATCTGACAAGTTTTGTATCGTTTCGTACAGTCCTCGATTTAATCATAGTTTTTGAGCAAAACTAGTATAAACATGCGTATAATATATTATAATTTTTTGAACGAAACTTGCAATTGTAAAAGTTTCGTAGAATCAAATTTTCTGATGATTTTTTCCATGGCCTTCCATCATAACCTTCCCTCGTAACATATAGGAGGGATCTGAAAAGTTTTGTATCGTTTCGTATAGTCCTCAATTTAAATTTTATTTTTTGAGGAAAACTAGTATAAACTTGTGTATGATATATTACAATTTTTTGACCGAAACTTGCATTTTGAAAAGTTTCGTAGAATTAAATTTTCAGATGAGTTTTTGCCTAGACTTCCATCATAACCTTCCCTCGTAACATATAGGAAGGATCTGAAAAGTTTTGCATCGTTTCGTACAGTCCTCGATTTAATTATACGTTTTGAGCTAAACTAGTATAAACATGTGCATAACATATTATGATTTTTTGATTAAAACTTGCAATTGGAAAAGTTTCGTAGAATCAAATTTTCAGATGATTTTTTGCATGGACTTCCATCATAACCTTCCGTCGTAACATACATGAAGGATCTGAAAATTTTGTATCGTTTCGTATAGTCCTCGATTTAATTTTAATTTTTTGAGCAAAACTAGTATAAACTTGTGTATGTTATATTACAAATTTTTTTACCAATACTTGCATTTTGAAAAGTTTCGTAGAATCAAATTTTCAGATGATTTTTTGCATGGACTTCCATAATTACATTCCCTCGTAACATATAGGAAGGATCTGAAAAGTTTTGTATTATTTAGTATAGTCCTCGATTTAATTTTTATTTTTTGAGCAAAACTAGTATAAACTTGTGTATGATATTTAAATTTTTTGACCGAAACTTGCATTTTGAAAAGTTTCGTAGAATCAAATTTTCAGATGATTTGTTGAATGGACTTCCATCATTACCTTCCCTCGTAACAAATAGGAAGGATCTGAAAAGTTTTGTATCGTTTCTTATAGTCCTCGATTTATTTTTTATTTTTTGAGCAAAACTAGTATAAACTTTGTGTATGATATTACAATTTTTTGACCGAAACTTGCATTTTGAAAAGTTGAGTAGGATCAAAATTTCAGATTATTTTTTGCATGTACTTCCATCATAACCTTCCCTCGTAACATATAGGAAGGATCTGAAAAGTTTTGTATCGTTTCATACAGTCCTCGATTTAATTATAGTTTTTGATCAAAACTAGTAAAAACACGTGTATAATATATTATGATTTTTTGAACGAAACTTGCAATTGTAAAACTTTCATAGAATCAAATTTTCAGATAATTTTTTGCATGGACTTCCATCATAACCTTCCCTCGTAACATATATGAAGGATCTGAAAAGTTTTGTATCGTTTCGTATAGTCCTCAATTTAATTTTTATTTTTTGAGGAAAACTAGTGTAAACTTGTGTATGAGATATTAAGATTTTTTGACCGAAACTTGCATTTTGAAAATTTTTGTTGAATCAAATTTTAAGATGTTTTTTTGCATCAACTTCCATCATAACCTTCCCTTGTAACATATAGGAAGGATCTGAAAGATTAGCATCGTTTCGTACAGTCCTCAATTTAATTATAGTTTTTGAGCTAAACTAGTATAAACATGTGCATAATATATTATAATTTTTTGAACGAAACTTGCAATTGGAAAGGTTTCGTAGAATCAAATTTTCAGATGATTTTTTGCATGGACTTCCATCATAACCTTCCGTCGTAACATATAGGAAGGATCTTAAAAGTTTTGTATCGTTTCGTAAAGTCCTCAATTTAATTTTTATTTTTTGAGCAAAACTAGTTTAAACTTGTGTATGTTATATTACAATTTTTTTAACAAAACTTGCATTTTAAAAAGTTTCGTAGAATTAAATTTTTAGATGATTTTTTGAATGGACTTCCATCATTACCTTCCCTCGTAACATATAGGAAGGATCTGAAAAGTTTTGTATCGTTTCTTATAGTCCTCGATTTAATTTTTATTTTTTGAGCAAAACTAGTATAAACTTTATGTATGATATTTCAATTTTTTGACCGAAAATTGCATTTTGAAAAGTTTCGTAGAATCAAAATTTCAGATGATTTTTTGGATGGACTAGCATCATAACCTTCCCTCGTAACATATAGGAAGGATCTGAAAAGTTTTGTATCGTTTCGTACAGTCCTCGATTTAATTATAGTTTTTGATCAAAACTAGTAAAATCACGTGTATAATATTTTATGATTTTTGGAACGAAACTTGCAATTGTAAAAGTTTCATAGAATCAAATTTTCAGATGATTTTTTGCATGGACTTCCCTCATAACATATAGGAAGGATCTGAAAAATTTGTATCGTTTCGCATAGTCCTCAATTTAATTTTTATTTTTTGAGGAAACTTGCATTTTTAAAAATTTTGTAGAATCAAATTTTTAGATGATTTTTTGCATGGACTTCCATCAAAACCTTCCCTCGTAACATATAGGAAGGATCTGAAAAGTTTTGTATCGTTTCGTACAGTTCTCGAATTAATTATAGTTTTTGAGCAAAACTAGTATAAACATGTGTATAATATATAATGATTTTTTGAACGAAACTTGCAATTGGAAAAGTTTCATTTAATCAAATTTTCAGATGATTTTTTGCATGGACTTACATCATAACCTTCCCTCGTAACATTTTGGAAGGATCTGAAAAGTTTTGTATCGTTTCGTATAATCCTAAATTTAATTTTTATTTTTTGAGCAAAACTAGTATAAGCTTATGAATGATATATTACGATTTTTTGACTGAAACTTGCATTTTGAAAATTTTCGTAGAATCAAATTTTCGCATGATTTTTTCGATGGACTTCCATCATATCCTTCCCTCGTAACATATAGGAAGGATCTGAAAAGTTTTGCATCATTTTGTATAGTCATCGATTTAATTATAGTTTTTGTGCAAAACTAGTATAAACATGTGCATAATATATTATGATTTTTTGAACGAAATTTGCAATTGGAAAAGTTTCATAGAATCAAATTTTCAGATGATTTTTTGCATGGACTTCCATCATAACCTTCCGTCGTAACATATAGGAAGGATCTTAAATGTTTTGTATCGTTTCTTATAGTCCTCGATTTAATTTTTATTTTTTTAGCAAAACTAGTATAAACTTGTGTATGTTATATTAAATTTTTTTTTACCAAAACTTGCATTTTGAAAAGTTTTGTAGAATCAATTTTTAAGATGATTTTTTGCATGGACTTCCATCATTACCTTCCTTCGTAACATATAGGAAGGATCTGAAAAGTTTTGTATTGTTTCGTATAGTCCTCAATTTAATTTTAATTTTTTGAGCAAATCTAGTACAAACTTTTGTATGATATTTCAATTTTTAGACCGAAACTTGCATTTTGAAATGTTTCGTAGAATCAAATTTTCAGATGACTTTTTGCATTGACTCCCATCATAACCTTTCCTCGTAACATATAGGAAGGATCAGGAAAGTTTTGCATCGTTTTGTACAGTCATCAATTTAATTATAGTTTTTGAGCTAAACTAGTATAAACACGTGCATAAAATATTATGATTATTTGAACAAAACTTGCAATTGGAAACGTTTCGTAGAATTAAATTTTCAGATGATTTTTTGCATGGACTTCCATCATTACCTTCCCTCGTAACATATAGGAAGGATCTGAAAAGTTTTGTATCGTTTCTTATAGTCCTCGATTTAATTTTTATTTTTTGAGCAAAACTAGTATAAACTTTATGTATGATATTTCAATTTGATGACCGAAAATTGCATTTTGAAAAGTTTCGTAGAATCAAAATTTCAGATGATTTTTTGGATGGACTACCATCATAACCTTCCCTCGTAACATATAGGAAGGATCTGAAAAGTTTTGTATCGTTTTGTACAGTCCTCGATTTAATTATTGTTTTTGATCAAAACTAGTAAAAACACGTGTATAATATATTATGATTTTTTGAACGAAACTTGCAATTGTAAAAGTTTCATAGAATCAAATTTTCAGATGATTTTTTGCATGGACTTCCCTCATAACATATAGGAAGGATCTGAAAAATTTGTATCGTTTCGCATAGTCCTCAATTTAATTTTTATTTTTTGAGGAAAACTAGTATAAACTTGTGTATGAGATATTAAGATTTTTTGACCGAAACTTGCATTTTGAAAAATTTTGAAGAATCAAATATTTAGATGATTTTTTGCATGGACTTCCATCAAAACCTTCCCTCGTAACATATAGGAAGGATCTGAAAAGTTTTGTATCATTTCGTACAGTTCTCGAATTAATTATAGTTTTTGGGCAAAACTAGTATAAACATGTGTATAATATATAATGATTTTTTGAACGAAACTTGCAATTGGAAAAGTTTCATTTAATCAAATTTTCAGATGATTTTTTGCATGGACTTACATCAAAACCTTCCCTCGTAACATTTTGGAAGGATCTTAAAAGTTTTGTATCGTTTCGTATAATCCTCAATTTAATTTTTATTTTTTGAGCAAAACTAGTATAAACTTGTGAATGATATATTACGATTTTTTGACTGAAACTTGCATTTTGAAAATTTTCGTAGAATCAAATTTTCGGATGATTTTTTCCATGGACTTCCATCATATCCTTCCCTTGTAACATATAGGAAGGATCTGAAAAGTTTTGCATCATGTTGTACAGTCATCGATTTAATTATAGTTTTTGTGCTAAACTAGTATAAACATGTGCATAATATATTATGATTTTTTGAACGAAACTTGCAATTGGAAAAGTTTCGTAGAATCAAATTTTCAGATGATTTTTTGCATGGACTTCCATCATAATCTTCCGTCGTAACATATAGGAAGGATCTTAAAAGTTTTGTATCGTTTCTTATAGTCCTCGATTTAATTTTTATTTTTTGAGCAAAACTAGTATAAACTTGTGTATATTATATTACAATTTTTTTTACCAAAACTTGCATTTTGAAAAGTTTCGTAGAATCAATTTTTAAGATGATTTTTTGCATGGACTTCCATCATTACCTTCATTCGTAACATATAGGAAGCATCTGAAAAGTTTTGTATCGTTTCGTATAGTCCTCAATTTAATTTTTATTTTTTGAGCAAATCTAGTACAAACTTTTGTATGATATTTCAATTTTTGGACCGAAACTTGCATTTTGAAATGTTTCGTAGAATCAAATTTTCAGATGACTTTTTGCATGGACTTCCATCATAACCTTCCCTCGTAACATATAGGAAGGATCTGAAAAGTTTTGCATCGTTTTGTACAGTCATCGATTTAATTATAGTTTTTGAGCTATACTAGTATAAACACGTGCATAAAATATTATGATTATTTGAACAAAACTTGCAATTGGAAAAGTTTCGTAGAATTAAATTTTCAGATGATTTTTTGCATGGACTTCCATCATTACCTTCCCTCGTAACATATAGGAAGGATCTGAAAAGTTTTGTATCGTTTCTTATAATCCTCGATTTAATTTTTATTTTTTGAGCAAAACTAGTATAAACCTGTGTATGATATATTACGATTTTTTGGCCGAAACATGCATTTTGAAAAGTTTCGTAGAATCAAATTTTCAAATGATTTTTTGCATGGACTTCCATCATAACCTTCCCTCGTAACATATAGGAAGGATCTGTAAAGTATTGCATCGTTTCGTACAGTCCTCGATTTAATCATAATTTTTTAGCTAAACTAGTATTAACATGTGTATAATATATTATGATTTTTAGAACGAAACTTGCAAATGGAAAAGTTTCGTAGAATAATATTTTCAGATGATTTTTTGCATGGACTTCCATCATAACCTTCCCTCGTAAAATATAGGAAGGATCTGAAAAGTTTTGTATTGTTTTGTATAGTCCTCGATTTAATTATAGTTTTTGATAAAAACTTGTAAAAACACGTGTATAATATATTATGATTTTTTTGAACGAAACTTGCAATTGTAAAAGTTTCATAGAATCAAATTTACAGATGATTTTAGCATGGATTCCATCATAACCTTCCCTCGTAACATACCGGAAGGATCTGAAAAGTTTTGAATCGTTTCGTATAGTCCTCAATTTAATTTTTATTTTTTGAGGAAAACTAGTATAAACTTGTGTATGATATATTACGATTTTTTGACCAAAACTTGCATTTTGAAAATTTTCGTAGAATCAAATTTTCAGATGATTGTTTCCATGGACTTCCATCATAACCTTCCCTCGTAACATATAGGAAGGATCTGAAAAGTTTGGCATCATTTTGTACAGTCATCGATTTAATTATAGTTTTGAGCTAAACTAGTATAAACATGTGCATAATAATATGATTTTTTGAACGAAACTTGCAATTGGAAAAGTTTCGTTGAATCAATTTTTAAGAATATTTTTTGCATGGACTTCCATCCTTACCTTCCCTCGTAACATATAGGAAGGATCTGAAAAGTTTTGTATCGTTTTGTATAGTCCTCGATTTAATTATAGTTTTTGAGCAAAACTAGTATAAACATGTGTATAATATATTATGATTTTTTGAACGAAACTTGCAATTGTAAAAGTTTCGTAGAATACAATTTTCAGATGATTTTTTTCTTGGACTTCCGTCATAACCTTCCCTCGTAACATATAGGAATGATCTGAAAAGTTTTGTATCGTTTCGTATAGTCCTCAATTTAATTTTTATTTTTTGAGAAAATCTAGTATAAACTTGTGTATGATATATTAATATTTTTTTACCAGAACTTGCATTTTGAAAATTTTTGTAGAATCAAATTTTAAGATGATTTTTTGCATGGACTTCCATCATAACCTTCCGTCGTAACATATAGGAAGGATCTGAAAGATTTGCATCGTTTCTTACAGACTTCGATTTAATTATAGTTTTTGAGCTAAACTAGTATAAACATGTGCATTATTATTATGAATTTTTGAACGAAACTTGCAATTGGAAAAGTTTCGTAGAATCAAATTTTCAGATGATTTTTTGCATGGACTTCCATCATAACCTTCCATCATAACATACAGGAAGGATCTGAAATGTTTTGTATCGTTTCGTATAGTCCTCAATTTAATTTTTATTTTTTGAGCAAAACTAGTATAAACGTGTGTATGTTATATTACAATTTTTTTAACAAAACTTGCATTTTGAAAAGTTTCGTAGAATTAAATTTCAGGGTATTTTTTGCATGGACTTCCATCATTACCTTCCCTCGTAACATATAGGAAGGATCTGAAAAGTTTTGTATCGTTTCTTATAGTCCTCGATTTAATTTTTATTTTTTGAGCAAAACTAGTATAAACTTTGTGTATGATATTACAAATTTTTGACCGAAACTTGCATTTTGAAAAGTTTCGTAGAATCAAAATTTCAGATGATTTTTTGCATGGACTTCCATCATAACCTTCCCTCGTAACATATAGGAAGGATCTGAAAAGTTTTGTATCGTTTCGTATAGTTCTCAATTTAATTTTTATTTTTTGAGGAAAACTAGTATAAACTTGTGTATGTTATATTAATATTTTTTGACCGAAACTTGCATTTTAAAAAATTTCGTAGAATCAAATTTTCAGATGATTTTTTCCATGGACTTCCATCATAACCTTCCCTCGTAACATATAGGAAGGATCTGAAAAGTTTTGCATCGTTTTGTACAGTCATCGATTTAATTATAGTTTTTGAGCTAAACTAGTATAAACATTTGCATAATATATTATGATATTTTGAACGAAACTTGCAATTGGAAAAGTTTCGTAGAATCAAATTTTCAGATGATTTTTTGCATGGACTTCCATCATAACCTTCCCTCGTAAGATATAGGAAGGATCCGAAACGTTTTGTATCGTTTCGTATAGTCATCGATTTAATTTTTATTTTTTGAGCAAAACTAGTATAAACTTGTGTATGTTATATTACAATTTTTTTTTACGAAAACTTGCATTTTGAAAAGTTTCGTAGAATCAATTTTTAAAATGATTTTTTGCATGGACTTCCATCATTACCTTTCCTCGTAACATATAGGAAGGATTTAAAAAGTTTTGTATCGTTTCGTATAGTCCTCGATTTAATATTTATTTTTTGAGGAAAACTAGTATAAACTTGTGTATGATATTACAATTTTTTGACCGAAACTTGGATTTTGAAAAGTTTCGTAGAATCAAATTTTCAGATGATTTTTTGCACGGACTTCCATCATAACCTTCCCTCGTAACATACAGGAAGGATCTAAAAAGTTTTGTATCGTTTATTACAGTTCTCGATTTAATTATAGTTTTTAAGCAAAACTAGTATAAACATGTGCATAATATATTATGATTTTTTGACCGAAACTTGCAATTGGAAAAGTTTAATAGAATAAATTTTCAGATGATTTTTTGCATGGACTTCCATCATAACCTTCCCTCGTAACATACAGGAAGGATCTGAAAAGTTTTGAATCATTTCGTATTGTCCTCAATTTAATTTTTATTTTTTGAGGAAAACTAATATAAACTTGTGTATGTTATATTACAATTTTTTTAACCAAAACTTGCATTTTGAAAAGGTTCGTAGAATCAAATTTTCAGATGATTTTTTGCATGGACTTCCATCATAACTTTCCCTCGTAACATATAGGAAGGATCTGAAAAGTTTCGCATCGTTTCGTACAGTCATAGATTTAATTATAGTTTTTGAGCTAAACTAGTATAAACATGTGCATAATATATTATGATTTTTTTAACGAAACTTGCAATTGGAAAAGTTTCGTAGAATCAAATTTTCAGATGATTTTTTGCATGGACTTCCATCATAACCTTCTGTCATAACATACAAGAAGGATCTGAAAAGTTTACTATCGTTTCGTATAGTCCTCAATTTAATTTTTATTTTTTGAGCAAAACTAGTATAAACTTGTTTATTATTACAATATTTTTACCAAAACTTGCATTTTGAAAAGTTTCGTAGAATCAAATTTTCAGATGATTTTTTGCATGGACTTCCATCATTACCTTCCCTCGTAACATACAGGAAGGATTTGAAAAGGTTTGTATTGTTTCATATAGTCCTCGATTTAAATTTTATTTTTAAGCAAAACTAGTATAAACTTGTGTATATATTACGTTTTTTTGACCGAAACTTGCATTTTGAAAAGTTTCGTAGAATCAAATTTTCAGATAATTTTTTGCATGGACTTCCATCATAACCTTCCCTCGTAACATATAGGAAGGATCTGAAAAGTTTTGCATCGTTTCGTACAGTCATCGATTTAATTATAGTTTTTGAGCTAAACTAGTAGAAACATGTGCATAATATATTATGATTTTTTTAACGAAACTTGCAATTGGAAAAGTTTCGTAGAATCAAATTTTTAGATGATTTTTTGCATGGACTTCCATCATTACCTTCCCTCGTAACATATAGGAAGGATCTGAAGAGTTTTGTATCGTTTCATATAGTCCTCGATTTAATTTTTATTTTTTGAGCAAAACTAGTATAAACTTGTGTATGATATTACAATTTTTTGACCAAAACTTGCATTTTGAAAAGTTTCGTAGAATCAAATTTTCAGATGATTTTTTGCATGGACTTCCATCATAACCTTCCCTCGTAACATATAGGAAGGATCTAAAAAGTTTTGTATCGTTTCTTACAGTAATCGATTTAATTATAGTTTTTGAGAAAACCTAGTATAAACATGTGCATAATATATTATGATTTTTTGAACAAAACTTGCAATTATAAAAGTTTCGTAGAATCAAATTTTCTGATGATTTTCTGCATGGACTTCCATCATAACCTTCCCTCGTAACATATAGGAAGGATCTTAAAAGTTTTGTATCGTTTCGTATAGTCCTCAATTTAATTTTTATTTTTTGAGCAAAACTAATATAAACTTGTGTATGATATTACAATTTTTTGACCGAAACTTGGATTTTGAAATGTTTCGTAAAATCAAATTTTCAGATGATTTTTTGCATGGACATCCATCATAACCTTTCGTCGTAACATACAGGAAGTATCTGAAAAGTTTTGTATCGTTTCGTATAGTCCTCAATTTAATTTTAATTTATTAAGCATAACTAGTATAAACTTGTGTATGTTATATTGAAATTTTTTTTACCAAAACTTGCATTTTTAAAAGGTTCGTAGAATAAAATTTTCAGATGATTTTTTGCATGGACTTCCATCATTACCTTCCCTCGTAACATATAGGAAGGATTTGAAAAGTTTTGTATCGTTTCGTATAGTCCTCGATTTAATTTTTATTTTTTGGGAAAAACTAGTATAAAATTGTGTATGATATTACAATTTTTTGACCAAAACATGGATTTTAAAAACTTTCGTAGAATCAAATTTTCAGATGATTTTTTTGCATGGACTTCCATCATAACCTTCCCTCGTAAAATATAGGAAGGATCTGAAAAGTTTTGCATCGTTTCGTACAATCCTCAATTTAATTATAGTTTTTGAGCTAAACTAGTATAAACATATGCATAATATATTATGATTTTTTATACCAAAACTTACATTTTTAAAAGGTTCGTAGAATCAAATTTTCAGATGATTTTTTGCACGGACTTCCATCATAACCTTCCCTCGTAACATATAGGAAGGATCTAAAAAGTTTTGCATCGGTTCGTACAGTCATCGATTTAATTATAGTTTTTGAGCTAAACTAGTATAAACATGTGCATAACATATTATGATTTTCTTAACGAAACTTGCAATTGGAAAAGTTTCGTAGAATCAAATTTTCAGATGATTTTTTGCATGGACTTCCATCATTACCTTCCCTCGTAACATATAGGAAGGATTTGAAAAGGTTTGTATCGTTTCATATAGTCCTCGATTTAAATTTTATTTTTAAGCAAAACTAGTATAAACTTGTGTATGATATTACAATTTTTTGACCGAAACTTGGATTTTGAAATGTTTCGTAGAATCAAATTTTCAGATGATTTTTTGCATGGACTTCCATCATATCCTTCCGTTGTAACATACAGGAAGTATCTGAAAAGTTTTGTATCGTTTCGTATAGTCCTCAATTTAATTTTTATTTTTTAAGCATAACTAGTATAAACTTGTGTATGTTATATTACAATTTTTTTTACCAAAACTTGCATTTTGAAAAGGTTCGTAGAATCAAATTTTTAGATGATTTTTTGCATGGACTTCCATCATAACCTTCCCTCGTAACATATAGGAAGGATATGAAAAGTTTTGCATCGTTTCGTACAGTCATCGATTTAATTATAGTTTTTGAGCTAAACTAGTATAAACATGTGCATAACATATTATGATTTTTTTAACGAAACTTGCAATTGGAAAAGTTTCGTAGAATCAAATTTTCAGATGATTTTTTGCATGGACTTCCATCATTACCTTCCCTCGTAACATAAAGGAAGGATTTGAAAAGGTTTGTATCGTTTCGTATAGTCCTCTATTTAATTTTTATTTTTTGAGCAAAACTAGTATAAACTTGTGTATGATATTACAATTTTTTCACCGAAACTTGCATTTTGAAAAGTTTCGTAGAATCAAATTTTCAAATGATTTTTTGCATGGACTTCCATCATAACCTTCCCTCGTAACATATAGGAAGGATCTGAAAAGTTTTGTATCGTTTCGTACAGTCCTCGAATTAATTATAGTTTTTGAGCAAAACTAGTATAAACATGTGTATAATATATTATGATTTTTTGAAAGAAACTTGCAATTGGAAAAGTTTCGTAGAATCAAATTTTCAGATGATTTTTTTGCATGGACTTCCATCATAACGTTCCGTCGTAACATACAGGAAGGATCTGAAACGTTTTGTATCGTTTCGTATAGTCCTCAATTTAATTTTTATTTTATGAGCATAACTAGTATAAACTTGTGTATGTTATATAACAATTTTTTTCCCTAAAACTTGCATTTTGAAAAGTTTCAGAGAATCAAATTTTCAGATGATTTTTTGCATGGACTTCCATCACTACCTTCCCTCGTAACATATAGGAAGGATCTGAAAAGTTTTGTAGCGTTTCGTATAGTCCTTGATTTAATTTTTATTTTTTGAGCAAAACTAGTATAAACTTGTGTATGATATTACAATTTTTTAACCGAAACTTATATTTTGAAAAGTTTCGTAGAATCAAATTTTCAAATGATTTTTTGCATGGACTTCCATCATAACCTTTTGTCATAACATACAAGAAGGATCTGAAAACTTTTGTATCGTTTCGTATAGTCCTCAATTTAGTTTTTATTTTTTGTGCAAAACTAGTATAAACTTGTTTATGTTATATTACAATATTTTTACCAAAACTTGCATTTTGAAAAGTTTCGTAGAATAAAATTTTCAGATGATTTTTTGCATGGACTTCCATCATTACCTTCCCTCTTAACATATAGGAAGGATTTGAAAAGTTTTGTATCATTTCGTATAGTCCTCGATTTAATTTTTATTTTTTGGGAAAAACTAGTATAAACTTGTGTATGATATTACAATTTTTTGACCGAAACTTGGATTTAGAAAAGTTTCATAGAATCAAATTTTCAGATGATTTTTTTGCATGGACTTCCATCATAACCTTCCCTCGTAAAATATAGGAAGGATCTGAAAAGTTTTGCATCGTTTCGTACAATCCTTTATTTAATTATAGTTTTTGAGCTAAACTAGTATAAACATATGCAAAATATATTATGATTTTTTGAACGAAAATTGCAATTGGAAAAGTTTCATAGAATAATATTTTCAGATGATTTTTTGCATGGACTTCCATCATAACCTTCCGTCGTAACATACAGGAAGGATCTGAAATGATTTGTATCGTTTCGTATAGTCCTCAATTTAATTTTTATTTTTTGAGCAAAACTAGTATAAACTTGTGTATGTTATATTACAATTTGTTATACCAAAACTTGCATTTTGAAAAGGTTCGTAGAATCAAATTTTTAGATGATTTTTTGCATGGACTTCCATCATAACCTTCCCTCGTAACATATAGGAAGGATCTGAAAAGTTTTGCATCGTTTCGTACAGTCATCGATTTAATTATAGTTTTTGAGCTAAACTAGTATAAACATGTGCATAACATATTATGATTTTTTTAACGAAACTTGCAATTGGAAAAGTTTCGTAGAATCAAATTTTCAGATGATTTTTTGCATGGACTTCCATCATTACCTTCCCTCGTAACATATAGGAAGGATTTGAAAAGGTTTGTATCGTTTCATATAGTCCTCGATTTAAATTTTATTTTTAAGCAAAAGTAGTATAAACTTGTGTATGATATTACAATTTTTTGAACGAAACTTGGATTTTGAAATGTTTCGTAGAATCAAATTTTCAGATGATTTTTTGCATGGACTTCCATCATAACCTTCCGTCGTAACATACAGGAAGTATCTGAAAAGTTTTGTATCGTTTCGTATAGTCCTCAATTTAATTTTTATTTTTTAAGCATAACTAGTATAAACTTGTGTATGTTATATTACAATTTTTTTTACCAAAACTTGCATTTTGAAAAGGTTCGTAGAATCAAATTTTTAGATGATTTTTTGCATGGACTTCCATCATAACCTTCCCTCGTAACATATAGGAAGGATATGAAAAGTTTTGCATCGTTTCGTACAGTCATCGATTTAATTATAGTTTTTGAGCTAAACTAGTATAAATATGTGCATAACATATTATTATATTTTTAACGAAACTTGCAATTGGAAAAGTTTCTTTAAATCAAATTTTCAGATGATTTTTTGCATGAACTTCCATCATTACCTTCCCTCGTAACATATAGGAAGGATTTGAAAAGGTTTGTATCGTTTCGTATAGTCCTCGATTTAATTTTTATTTTTCTTAGCAAAACTAGTATAAACTTGTGGATAATATTACAATTTTTTGACCGAAACTTGCATTTTGAAAAGTTTCGTAGAATCAAATTTTCAGATGATTTTTTGCATGGACTTCCATCATAACCTTCCATCGTAACATATAGGAAGGATCTGAAAAGTTTTGTATCGTTTCGTACAGTCCTCGATTTAATTATAGTTTTTGAGCAAAACTAGTATAAACATGTGTATAATATATTATGATTTTTTGAAAGAAACTTGCAATTGGAAAAGTTTCGTAGAATCAAATTTTCAGATGATTTTTTTGCATGGACTTCCATCATAACGTTCCGTCGTAACAGACAGGAAGGATCTGAAACGTTTTGTATCGTTTCGTATAGTCCTCAATTTAATTTTTATTTTATGAGCATAACTAGTATAAACTTGTGTATGTTATATAACAATTTTTTTTTCCTAAAACTTGCATTTTGAAAAGTTTCAGAGAATCAAATTTGCAGATGATTTTTTGCATGGACTTCCATCACTACCTTCCCTCGTAACATATAGGAAGGATCTGAAAAGTTTTGTAGCGTTTCGTATAGTCCTTGATTTAATTTTTATTTTTTGAGCAAAACTAGTATAAACTTGTGTATGATATTACAATTTTTTAACCGAAACTTATATTTTGAAAAGTTTCGTAGAATCAAATTTTCAAATGATTTTTTGCATGGACTTCCATCATAACCTTTTGTCATAACATACAAGAAGGATCTGAAAACTTTTGTATCGTTTCGTATAGTCCTCAATTTAATTTTTATTTTTTAAGCAAAACTAGTATAAACTTGTTTATGTTATATTACAATATTTTTACCAAAACTTGCATTTTGAAAAGTTTCGTAGAATAAAATTTTCAGATGATTTTTTGCATGGACTTCCATCATTACCTTCCCTCTTAACATATAGGAAGGATTTGGAAAGTTTTGTATCATTTCGTATAGTCCTCGATTTAATTTTTATTTTTTGGGAAAAACTAGTATAAACTTGTGTATGATATTACAATTTTTTGACCGAAACTTGGATTTTGAAAAGTTTCGTAGAATCAAATTTTCAGATGCTTTTTTTGCATGGACTTCCATCATAACCTTCCCTCGTAAAATATAGGAAGGATCTGAAAAGTTTTGCATCGTTTCGTACAATCCTCAATTTAATTATAGTTTTTGAGCTAAACTAGTATAAACATATGCATAATATATTATGATTTTTTGAACGAAAATTATAATTGGAAAAGTTTCATAGAATAATATTTCCAGATGATTTTTTGCATGGACTTCCATCATAACCTTCCGTCGTAACATACATGAAGGATCTGAAATGTTTTGTATCGTTTCGTATAGTCCTCAATTTAATTTTTATTTTTTGAGCAAAACTAGTATAAACTTGTGTATGTTATATTACAATTTTTTATACCAAAACTTGCATTTTGAAAAGGTTCGTAGAATCAAATTTTTAGATGATTTTTTGCATGGACTTCCATCATAACCTTCCTTCGTAACATATAGGAAGGATCTGAAAAGTTTTGCATCGTTTCGTACAGTCATCGATTTAATTATAGTTTTTGAGCTAAACTAGTATAAACATGTGCATAACATATTATGATTTTTTTAACGAAACTTGCAATTGGAAAAGTTTCGTAGAATCAAATTTTCAGATGATTTTTTGCATGGACTTCCATCATTACCTTCCCTCGTAACATATAGGAAGGATTTGAAAAGGTTTGTATCGTTTCATATAGTCCTCGATTTAAATTTTATTTTTAGGCAAAACTAGTATAAACTTGTGTATGATATTACAATTTTTTGACCGAAACTTGGATTTAGAAATGTTTCGTAGAATCTTATTTTCAGATGATTTTTGCATGGACTTCCATCATAACCTTCCGTCGTAACATACAGGAAGTATCTGAAAAGTTTTGTATCGTTTCGTATAGTCCTCAATTTAATTTTTATTTTTTAAGCATAACTAGTATAAACTTGTGTATGTTATATTACAATTTTTTTTACCAAAACTTGCATTTTGAAAAGGTTCGTAGAATCAAAGTTTTAGATGATTCTTTGCATGGACTTCCATCATAACCTTCCCTCGTAACATATAGGAAGGATCTGAAAAGTTTTGCATCGTTTCGTACAGTCATCGATTTAATTATAGTTTTTGAGCTAAACTAGTATAAACATGTGCATAACATATTATTATTTTTTTAACGAAACTTGCAATTGGAAAAGTTTCGTTGAATCAAATTTTCAGATGATTTTTTGCATGGACTTCCATCATTACCTTCCCTCGTAACATATAGGAAGGATTTGAAAAGGTTTGTATCGTTTCGTATAGTCCTCGATTTAATTTTTATTATTTGAGCAAAACTAGTATAAACTTGTGGATGATATTACAATTTTTTGACCGAAACTTGCATTTTGAAAAGTTTCGTAGAATCAAATTTTAAGATGATTTTTTGCATGGACTTCCATCATAACCTTCCATCATAACATATAGGAAGGATCTGAAATGTTTTGTATCGTTTCGTACAGTCCTCGATTTAATTATAGTTTTTGAGCATAACTAGTATAAACATGTGTATAATATATTATGATATTTTGAAAGAAACTTGCAATTGGAAAAGTTTCGTAGAATCAAATTTTCAGATGATTTTTTTGCATGGACTTCCATCATAACGTTCTGTCGTAACATACAGGAAGGATCTGAAACGTTTTGTATCGTTTTGTATAGTCCTCAATTTAATTTTTATTTTATGAGCAAAACTAGTATAAACTTGTGTATGTTATATTACAATTTTTTTCCCAAAACTTGCATTTTGAAAAGTTGCAGAGAATCAAATTTTCAGATGATTTTTTGCATGGACTTCCATCACTACCTTCCCTCGTAACATATAGGAAGGATCTGAAAAGTTTTGTAGCGTTTCGTATAGTCCTTGATTTTATTTTTATTTTTTGAGCAAAACTAGTATAAACTTGTGTATGATATTACAATTTTTTAACCGAAACTTATATTTTGAAAAGTTTCGTAGAATCAAATTTTCAAATTATTTTTTGCATGGACTTCCATCATAACCTTTTGTCATAACATACAAGAAGGATCTGAAAACTTTTGTATCGTTTCGTATAGTCCTCAATTTAATTTTTATTTTTTGAGCAAAACTAGTATAAACTTGTTTATGTTATATTACAATATTTTTACCAAAACTTGCATTTTGAAAAGTTTCGTAGAATAAATTATCAGATGATTTTTTTCATGGACTTCCATCATTACCTTCCCTCTTAATATATAGGAAGGATTTGAAAAGTTTTGTATCGTTTCGTATAGTCCTCAATTTAATTTTTATTTTTTGGGAAAAACTAGTATAAACTTGTGTATGATATTAAAATTTTTTGACCGAAACTTGGATTTTGAAAAGTTTCGTAGAATCAAATTTTCAGATGATTTTTTTGCATGGACTTCCATCATAACCTTCCCTCGTAAAATATAGGAAGGATCTGAAAAGTTTTGCATCGTTTCGTACAATCCTCAGTTTAATTATAGTTTTTGAGATAACTAGTATAAACATATGCATAATATATTATGATTTTTTGAACGAAAATTGCAATTGGAATAGTTTCATAGAATCAAATTTTCAGATGATTTTTTGCATGGACGTCCATCATAACCTTCCGTCGTAACATACAGGAAGGATCTGAAAAGTTTTGTATCGTTTCGTATAGTCCTCAATTTAATTTTTATTTTTTTGAGCAAAACTAGTATAAACTTGTGTATGTTATATTACAATTTTTTATACCAAAACTTGCATTTTGAAAAGGTAAGTAGAATCAATTTTTTAGATGATTTTTTGCATGGACTTCCAACATTACCTTCCCTCATAACATATAGGAAGGATCTGAAAAGTTTTGCATCGTTTCGTACAGTCATCGATTTAATTATATTTTTTGTGCTAAACTAGTATAAACATGTGCATAACATATTATGATTTTTTTAACGAAACTTGCATGGAATTCCATCATTACCTTCCCTCTTAACATATAGGAAGGATCTGAAAAGTTTTGTATCGTTTCGTACAGTCCTCGATTTAATTATAGTTTTTGAGCAAAACTAGTATAAACATGTGTATAATATATTATGATTTTTTGAAAGAGACTTGCAATTGGAAAAGTTTCGTAGAATCAAATTTTTAGATGGTTTTTTTGCATGGACATCCATCATAATGTTCTATCGTAACATAAAGGAAGGATCTGAAAAGTTTTGTATCGTTTTTTATAGTCTTCAATTTAATTTTTATTTTATGAGCAAAACTAGTATAAACTTGTGTATGTTATATTACAATTTTTTTATACCAAAACTAGCATTTTGAAAACTTTCAGATAATCAAATTTTCAGATGATTTTTTGCATGGACTTCCATCATTACCTTCCCTAGTAACATATAGGAAGTATCTGAAAAGTTTTGTATAGTCCTTGATTACAATTTTTTGACCGAAACTTATATTTTGAAAAGTTTCGTAGAATCAAATTTTCAGATGATTTTTTGCATGGACTTCCATCATAACCTTCTGTCATAACATACAAGAAGGATCTGAAAAGTTTTGTATCGTTTCATATAGTCCTTAATTTAATTTTTATTTTTCGAGCAAATCTAGTAGAAACTTGTTTATGTTATATTACAATATTTTTACCAAAACTTGCATTTTGAAAAGTTTCGTAGAATCAAATTTTCAAATGATTTTTTGCATGGACTTCCATCATTACCTTCCCTCGTAACATATAGGAAGGATCTGAAAAGTTTTGTATCGTTTCGTATAGTCCTCGATTTTATTTTTATTTTTTTAGCAAAACTAGTATAAACTTGTGTATGATATTAGAATTTTTTTTACCGAAACTTACATTTTGAAAAGTTTCGTTGAATCAAATTTTCAGATGATTTTTTGCATGGACTTCCATCATAACCTTACCTCGTAACATATAGGAAGGATCTGATAAGTTTTTTATCTTTTCGTACAGTCATCGATTTAATTATAGTTTTTGAGCAAAACAAGTATAAACATGTGTATAATATATTATGATTTTTTGAACGAAACTTACAATTGGAAAAGTTTCGTAGAATCAAATTTTCAGATGAGTTTTTGCATGGACTTCCATCATATGATTCCGTCGTAACATATAGGAAGGATCTGAAAAGTTTTGTATAATTTCATATAGTCCTCAATTTAATTTTTATTTTATGAGCAAAACTAGTATAAATTTGTGTATGTTATATTACAATTTTTTTTTACCAAAACTTGCATTTTGAAAAGTTTCAAAGAATCAAATTTTCAGATGATTTTTTGCATGGACTTCCATCATAACCTTCCCTCGTAACATATAGGAAGGATCTGAAAAGTTTTGCATCATTTCGTACAGTCCTCGATTTAATCATAGTTTTTGAGCTAAACTAGTATAAACATGTGCATAATATATTACAATGTTTTGACCAAAACTTGCATTTTGAAAAGTTTCGTAGAATCAAATTTTTCAGATGATTTTTTGCATGGACTTCCATCATAACCTTCCGTCGTAACATATAGGAAGGATCTGAAAAGTTTTGTATCGTTTCTTATAGTCCTCGATTTAATTATAGTTTTTAAGCAAATCTAGTATAAACATGTGTATAATATATTATGATTTTTTGAACAAAACTTGTAATTGTAAAAGTTTCGTAGAATCAATTTTTCAGATGATTTTTTGCATGGACTTCCATCATAACCTTCCCTCGTAACATATAGGAAGGATCTGATAAGTTTTGTATCGTTTCGTATAGTCCTCAATTTAATTTTTATTTTTTGAGGAAAACTAGTGTAAACTTCTGTATGATATATTACGAATTTTTGGCCGAAACTTTCATTTTGAAAAGTTTCGTAGAATCAAATTTTCAAATGATTTTATGCATGAACTTCCATCATAACCTTCCCTCGTAACATATAGGAAGGATCTGAAAAGTTTTGAATCGTTTCGTACAGTCCTCGATTTAATCATAGTTTTTGAGCTAAACTAGTATAAACATGTGTATAATATATTATGATTTTTTGACCGAAACATGCAATTGGAAAAGTTTCGTAGAATAATATTTTCAGATGTTTTTTTGCATGGACTTCCATCATAACCTTCCCTCGTAACATATAGGATGGATCTGTAAAGTTTTGTATTGTTTTGTATAGTCCTCGATTTAATTATAATTTTTGAGACAAACTAGTATAAACATGTGTATAATATATTATGATTTTTTGACCGAAACTTGCAATTGGAAAAGTTCAGTAGAAACAAATTTTTCAGATGATTTTTTGCATGGACTTCCATCATAACCTTCCGTCGTAACATACAGGAAGTATCTGAAAAGTTTTGTATCGTATCGTATAGTCCTCAATTTAATTTTTATTTTTGAGCAAAACTATTATAAACTTGTGTATGTTATATTACAATTTTTTTACCAAAACATGCATTTTGAAAAGTTTCGTAGAATCAAATTTTCAGATGATTTTTTGCATGGACTTCCATCATTACCTTCCCTCGTAACATATAAGAAGGATATAAAATGTTTTGTATCGTTTCGTATAGTCCTCGATTTAATTTTTATTTTTTGAGCAAAAGTAGTATAAACTTGTGTATGATATTACAATTTTTTGACCAAAACTTGCATTTTGAAAAGATTCGTAGAATCAAATTTGCAGATGATTTTTTGCATGGACTTCCATCATAACCTTCCCTGGTAACATATAGGAAGGATCTGAAAAGTTTTGTATCATTTCGTATAGTCCTCGATTTAATTATAGTTTTTGAGCAAAACTAGTATAAACATGTGTATAATATATTATGATTTTTTGAACGAAACTTGCAATTGTAAAAGTTTCGTAGAATCAAATTTTCATATGATTTTTTGCATGGACTTCCATCATAACCTTCCCTCGTAACATATAAGAAGGATATAAAAAGTTTTGTATCGTTTCGTATAGTCCTCAATTTAATTTTTATTTTTTGAGGAAAACTAGTATAAACTTGTGTATGATATACTACGATTTTTTGGCCGAAACTTGCATTTTGAAAAGTTTCGTAGAATCAAATTTTCAAATGATTTTATGCATGGACTTCCATCATAACCTTCCCTCGTAACATATAGGAAGGATCTGAAATGTTTTGAATCGTTTCGTACAGTCCTCGATTTAATCATAGTTTTTGAGCTAAACTAGTATAAACATGTGTATAATATATTATGATTTTTTGAACGAAACTTGCAATTGGAAAAGTTTCGTAGAATAATATTTTCAGATGATTTTTTGCATGGACTTCCATCATAACCTTCCCTCGTAACATATAGGAAGGATCTGAAAAGTATTGTATTGTTTTGTATAGTGCTCGATTTAATTATATTTTTTGAGCAAAACTAGTATAAACATGTGTATAATATATTATTATTTTTTGACCGAAACTTGCAATTGGGAAAGTTCCGTAGAAATAAATGTTTTAGATGATTTTTTGCATGGACTTCCATCATAACCTTCCGTCGTAACATACAGGAAGGATCTGAAATGTTTTGTATCGTTTCGTATAGTCCTCAATTTAATTTTTATTTTTGAGAAAAACTAGTGTAAACTTGTGTATGTTATATTACAATTTTTTTACCAAAACTTGCATTTTGAAAAGTTTCGTAGAATCAAATTTTCAGATGATTTTTTGCTTGGACTTCCATCATTACCTTCCCTCTTAACATATAGGAAGGATATGAAAAGTTTTGTATCGTTTCGTATAGTCCTCGATTTAATTTTTATTTTTTGAGCAAAACTAGTATAAACTTGTGTATGATATTACAATTTTTTTACCAAAACTTGCATTTTGAAAAGTTTCGTAGAATCAAATTTTCAGATTATTTTTTGCATGGACTTCCATCGTAACCTTCCCTGGTAACATATAAGAAGGATCTGAAAAGTTTTGTATCGTTTCGTACAGTCCTCAATTTAATTATAGTTTTTGAGAAAAACTAGTATAAACATGTGTATAGTATATTATGATTTTTTGAACGAAACTTGCAATTGTAAAAGTTTCGTAGAATCAAATTTTCAGATGATTTTTTGCATGGACTTCCATCATAACCTTCCCTCGTAACATATAGGAAGGATCTGAAAAGTTTTATATTGTTTTGTATAGTGCTCGATTTAATTATATTTTTTGAGCAAAACTAGTATAAACATGTGTATAATATATTATGATTTTTTGACCGAAACTTGCAATTGGAAAAGTTCCGTAGAAACAAATTTTTCAGATGATTTTTTGCATGGACTTCCATCATAACCTTCCGTAGTAACATACAGGAAGGATCTGAAAAGTTTTGTATCGTTTCGTATAGTCCTCAATTTAATTTTTATTTTTGAGCAAAACTATTATAAACTTGTGTATGTTATATTACAATTTTTTTACCAAAACATGCATTTTGAAAAGTTTCGTAGAATCAAATTTTCAGATGATTTTTTGCATGGACTTCCATCATTACCTTCCCTCGTAACATATAGGAAGGATATGAAAAGTTTTGTATTGTTTCGTATAGTCCTCGATTTAATTTTTATTTTTTGAGCAAAAGTAGTATAAACTTGTGTATGATATTACAATTTTTTGACCAAAACTTGCATTTTGAAAAGATTCGTAGAATCAAATTTTCAGATGATTTTTTGCATGGACTTCCATCATAACCTTCCCTGGTAACATATAGGAAGGATCTGAAAAGTTTTGTATCATTTCGTATAGTCCTCGATTTAATTATAGTTTTTGAGCAAAACTAGTATAAACATGTGTATAATATATTATGATTTTTTGAACGAAACTTGCAATTGTAAAAGTTTCGTAGAATCAAATTTTCATATGATTTTTTGCATGGACTTCCATCATAACCTTCCCTCGTAACATATAAAAAGGATCTAAAAAGTTTTGTATCGTTTCGTATAGTCCTCAATTTAATTTTTATTTTTTGAGGAAAACTAGTATAAACTTGTGTATGATATACTACGATTTTTTGGTCGAAACTTGCATTTTGAAAAGTTTCGTAGAATCAAATTTTCAAATGATTTTATGCATGGACTTCCATCATAACCTTCCCTCGTAACATATAGGAAGGATCTGAAATTTTTTTTAATCGTTTCGTACAGTCCTCGATTTAATCATAGTTTTTGAGCTAAACTAGTATAAACATGTGTATAATATATTATGATTTTTTGAACGAAACTTGCAATTGAAAAAGTTTCGTAGAATAATATTTTCAGATGATTTTTTGCATGGACTTCCATCATAACCTTCCCTCGTAACATATAGGAAGGATCTGAAAAGTTTTGTATTGTTTTGTATAGTGCTCGATTTAATTATATTTTTTGAGCAAAACTAGTATAAACATGTGTATAATATATTATGATTTTTTAACCGAAACTTGCAATTGGGAAAGTTCCGTAGAAATAAATGTTTTAGATGATTTTTTGCATGGACTTCCATCATAACCTTCCGTCGTAACATACAGGAAGGATCTGAAAAGTTTTGTATCGTTTCGTATAGTCCTCAATTTAATTTTTATTTTTGAGAAAAACTAGTATAAACTAGTGTATGTTATATTACAATTTTTTTACCAAAACTTGCATTTTGAAAAGTTTCGTAGAATTAAATTTTCAGATGATTTTTTGCATGGACTTCCATCATTACCTTCCCTCTTAACATATAGGAAGGATATGAAAAGTTTTGTATCGTTTCGTATAGTCCTCGATTTAATTTTTATTTTTTGAGGAAAACTAGTATAAACTTGTGTATGATATTACAATTTTTTTACCAAAACATGCATTTTGAAAAGTTTCGTAAAATCAAATTTTCAGATTATTTTTTGCATGGACTTCCATCATAACCTTCCCTGGTAACATATAGGAAGGATCTGAAATGTTTTGTATCGTTTCGTACAGTCCTCGATTTAATTATAGTTTTTGAGCAAAACTAGTATAAACATGTGTATAATATATTATGATTTTTTGAACGAAACTTGCAATTGTAAAAGTTTCGTAGAATCAAATTTTCAGATGATTTTTTGCATGGACTTCCATCATAACCTTCCCTCGTAACATATAGGAAGGATCTGAAATGTTTTGTATCGTTTCGTATAGTCCTCAATTTAATTTTTATTTTTTGAGGAAAACTAGTATAAACTTGTGTATGATATACTACGATTTTTTGGCCGAAACTTGCATTTTGAAAAGTTTCGTAGAATCAAATTTTCAAATGATTTTTTGCATGGACTTCCATCATAACCTTCCCTCGTAACATATAGGAAGGATCTGAAATGTTTTGAATCGTTTCGTACAGTCCTCGATTTAATCATAGTTTTTGAGCTAAACTAGTATAAACATGTGTATAATATATTATGATTTTTTGAACGAAACTTGCAATTGGAAAAGTTTCGTAGAATAATATTTTCAGATGATTTTTTGCATGGACTTCCATCATAACCTTCCCTCGTAACATATAGGAATTATCTGAAATGTTTTGAATCGTTTCGTATAGTGCTTGATTTAATCATAGTTTTTGAGCTAAACTAGTATAAACATGTGTATAATATATTATGATTTTTTGAACGAAACTTGCAATTGGGAAAGTTCCGTAGAAATAAATGTTTTAGATGATTTTTTGCATGGACTTCCATCATAACCTTCTGTCGTAACATACAGGAAGTATCTGAAAAGTTTTGTATCGTTTCGTATAGTCCTCAATTTAATTTTTATTTTTGAGCAAAACTAGTATAAACTTTTGTATGTTATATTACAATTTTTTTTACCAAAACTTGCATTTTGAAAAGTTTCGTAGAATCAAATTTTCAGATGATTTTTTGCATGGACTTCCATCATTACCTTCCCTCTTAACATATAGGAAGGATATGAAAAGTTTTGTATCGTTTCGTATAGTCCTCGATTTAATTTATATTTTTTGTGCAAAACTAGTATAAACTTGTGTATGATATTAAATTTTTTTGACCAAAACTTGCATTTTGAAAAGTTTCGTAGAATCAAATTTTCAGATGATTTTTTGCATGGACTTCCATCATAACCTTCCCTGGTAACATTTAGGAAGGATCTGAAAAGTTTTGTATCGTTTTGTACAGTCCTCGATTTAATTATAGTTTTTGAGCAAAAGTAGTATAAACATGTGTATAATATATTATGATTTTTTGAACGAAACTTGCAATTGTAAAAGTTTCGTAGAATCAAATTTTCATATGATTTTTTGCATGGACTTCCATCATAACCTTCCCTCGTAACATATAGGAAGGATCTGAAATGTTTTGAATCGTTTCGTACAGTCCTCGATTTAATCATAGTTTTTGAGCTAAACTAGTATAAACATGTGTATAATATATTATGATTTTTTGAACAAAACTTGCAATTGGAAAAGTTTCGTAGAATAATATTTTCAGATGATTTTTTGCATGGACTTCCATCATAACCTTCCCTCGTAACATATAGGAAGGATCTGAAAAGTTTTGTATTGTTTTGTATAGTGCTCGATTTAATTATATTTTTTGAGCAAAACTAGTATAAACATGTGTATAATATATTTTGATTTTTTGACCGAAACTTGCAATTGGGAAAGTTCCGTAGAAATAAATGTTTTAGATGATTTTTTGCATGGACTTCCATCATAACCTTCTGTCGTAACATACAGGAAGGATCTGAAAAGTTTTGTATCGTTTCGTATAGTCCTCAATTTAATTTTTATTTTTGAGCAAAACTAGTATAAACTTGTGTATGTTATATTACAATTTTTTTTACCAAAAGTTGCATTTTGAAAAGTTTCGTAGAATCAAATTTTCAGATGATTTTTTGCACGGACTTCCATTATTACCTTCCCTCTTAACATATAGGAAGGATATGAAAAGTTTTGTATCGTTTCGTATCGTCCTCGATTTAATTTTTATTTTTTGATCAAAACTAATATAAACTTGTGTATGATATTAAAATTTTTTGACCAAAACTTGCATTTTGAAAAGTTTCGTAGAATCAAATTTTCAGATGATTTTTTGCATGGACTTCCATCATAACCTTCCCTAGTAACATATAGGAAGGATCTGAAAAGTTTTGTATCGTTTCGTACAGTCCTCGATTTAATTATAGTTTTTGAGCAAAAGTAGTATAAACATGTGTATAATATATTATGATTTTTTGAACGAAACTTGCAATTGTAAAAGTTTCGTAGAATCAAATTTTCATATTATTTTTTTGCATGGACTTCCATCATAACCTTCCCTCGTAACATATAAAAAGGATCTAAAAAGTTTTGTATCGTTTCGTATAGTCCTCAATTTAATTTTTATTTTTTGAGGAAAACTAATATAAACTTGTGTATGATATACTACGATTTTTTGGTCGAAACTTGCATTTTGAAAAGTTTCGTAGAATCAAATTTTCAAATGATTTTATGCATGGACTTCCATCATAACCTTCCCTCGTAACATATAGGAAGGATCTGAAATGTTTTGAATCGTTTCGTACAGTCCTCGATTTAATCATAGTTTTTGAGCTAAACTAGTATAAACATGTGTATAATATATTATGATTTTTTGAACGAAACTTGCAATTGAAAAAGTTTCGTAGAATAATATTTTCAGATGATTTTTTGCATGGACTTCCATCATAACCTTCCCTCGTAACATATAGGAAGGATCTGAAAAGTTTTGTATTGTTTTGTATAGTGCTCGATTTAATTATATTTTTTGAGCAAAACTAGTATAAACATGTGTATAATATATTATGATTTTTTAACCGAAACTTGCAATTGGGAAAGTTCCGTAGAAATAAATGTTTTAGATGATTTTTTGCATGGACTTCCATCATAACCTTCCGTCGTAACATACAGGAAGGATCTGAAAAGTTTTGTATCGTTTCGTATAGTCCTCAATTTAATTTTTATTTTTGAGAAAAACTAGTATAAACTTGTGTATGTTATATTACAATTTTTTTACCAAAACTTGCATTTTGAAAAGTTTCGTAGAATTAAATTTTCAGATGATTTTTTGCATGGACTTCCATCATTACCTTCCCTCTTAACATATAGGAAGGATATGAAAAGTTTTGTATCGTTTCGTATAGTCCTCGATTTAATTTTTATTTTTTGAGCAAAACTAGTATAAACTTTTGTATGTTATATTACAATTTTTTTTACCAAAACTTGCATTTTGAAAAGTTTCGTAGAATCAAATTTTCAGATGATTTTTTGCATGGACTTCCATCATTACCTTCCCTCTTAACATATAGGAAGGATATGAAAAGTTTTGTATCGTTTCGTATAGTCCTCGATTTAATTTATATTTTTTGTGCAAAACTAGTATAAACTTGTGTATGATATTAAATTTTTTTGACCAAAACTTGCATTTTGAAAAGTTTCGTAGAATCAAATTTTCAGATGATTTTTTGCATGGACTTCCATCATAACCTTCCCTGGTAACATTTAGGAAGGATCTGAAAAGTTTTGTATCGTTTCGTACAGTCCTCGATTTAATTATAGTTTTTGAGCAAAAGTAGTATAAACATGTGTATAATATATTATGATTTTTTGAACGAAACTTGCAATTGTAAAAGTTTCGTAGAATCAAATTTTCATATGATTTTTTGCATGGACTTCCATCATAACCTTCCCTCGTAACATATAGGAAGGATCTGAAATGTTTTGAATCGTTTCGTACAGTCCTCGATTTAATCATAGTTTTTGAGCTAAACTAGTATAAACATGTGTATAATATATTATGATTTTTTGAACAAAACTTGCAATTGGAAAAGTTTCGTAGAATAATATTTTCAGATGATTTTTTGCATGGACTTCCATCATAACCTTCCCTCGTAACATATAGGAAGGATCTGAAAAGTTTTATATTGTTTTGTATAGTGCTCGATTTAATTATATTTTTTGAGCAAAACTAGTATAAACATGTGTATAATATATTTTGATTTTTTGACCGAAACTTGCAATTGGGAAAGTTCCGTAGAAATAAATGTTTTAGATGATTTTTTGCATGGACTTCCATCATAACCTTCTGTCGTAACATACAGGAAGGATCTGAAAAGTTTTGTATCGTTTCGTATAGTCCTCAATTTAATTTTTATTTTTGAGCAAAACTAGTATAAACTTGTGTATGTTATATTACAATTTTTTTTACCAAAAGTTGCATTTTGAAAAGTTTCGTAGAATCAAATTTTCAGATGATTTTTTGCACGGACTTCCATTATTACCTTCCCTCTTAACATATAGGAAGGATATGAAAAGTTTTGTATCGTTTCGTATCGTCCTCGATTTAATTTTTATTTTTTGAGCAAAACTAATATAAACTTGTGTATGATATTAAAATTTTTTGACCAAAACTTGCATTTTGAAAAGTTTCGTAGAATCAAATTTTCAGATGATTTTTTGCATGGACTTCCATCATAACCTTCCCTGGTAACATATAGGAAGGATCTGAAAAGTTTTGTATCATTTCGTATAGTCCTCGATTTAATTATAGTTTTTGAGCAAAACTAGTATAAACATGTGTATAATATATTATGATTTTTTGAACGAAACTTGCAATTGTAAAAGTTTCGTAGAATCAAATTTTCATATGATTTTTTGCATGGACTTCCATCATAACCTTCCCTCGTAACATATAAAAAGGATCTAAAAAGTTTTGTATCGTTTCGTATAGTCCTCAATTTAATTTTTATTTTTTGAGGAAAACTAGTATAAACTTGTGTATGATATACTACGATTTTTTGGTCGAAACTTGCATTTTGAAAAGTTTCGTAGAATCAAATTTTAAAATGATTTTATGCATGGACTTCCATCATAACCTTCCCTCGTAACATATAGGAAGGATCTGAAATGTTTTGAATCGTTTCGTACAGTCCTCGATTTAATCATAGTTTTTGAGCTAAACTAGTATAAACATGTGTATAATATATTATGATTTTTTGAACGAAACTTGCAATTGAAAAAGTTTCGTAGAATAATATTTTCAGATGATTTTTTGCATGGACTTCCATCATAACCTTCCCTCGTAACATATAGGAAGGATCTGAAAAGTTTTGTATTGTTTTGTATAGTGCTCGATTTAATTATATTTTTTGAGCAAAACTAGTATAAACATGTGTATAATATATTATGATTTTTTAACCGAAACTTGCAATTGGGAAAGTTCCGTAGAAATAAATGTTTTAGATGATTTTTTGCATGGACTTCCATCATAACCTTCTGTCGTAACATACAGGAAGGATCTGAAAAGTTTTGTATCGTTTCGTATAGTCCTCAATTTAATTTTTATTTTTGAGCAAAACTAGTATAAACTTGTGTATGTTATATTACAATTTTTTTTTACCAAAAGTTGCATTTTGAAAAGTTTCGTAGAATCAAATTTTCAGATGATTTTTTGCACGGACTTCCATTATTACCTTCCCTCTTAACATATAGGAAGGATATGAAAAGTTTTGTATCGTTTCGTATCGTCCTCGATTTAATTTTTATTTTTTGAGCAAAACTAATATAAACTTGTGTATGATATTAAAATTTTTTGACCAAAACTTGCATTTTGAAAAGTTTCGTAGAATCAAATTTTCAGATGATTTTTTGCATGGACTTCCATCATAACCTTCCCTGGTAACATATAGGAAGGATCTGAAAAGTTTTGTATCATTTCGTATAGTCCTCGATTTAATTATAGTTTTTGAGCAAAACTAGTATAAACATGTGTATAATATATTATGATTTTTTGAACGAAACTTGCAATTGTAAAAGTTTCGTAGAATCAAATTTTCATATGATTTTTTGCATGGACTTCCATCATAACCTTCCCTCGTAACATATAAAAAGGATCTAAAAAGTTTTGTATCGTTTCGTATAGTCCTCAATTTAATTTTTATTTTTTGAGGAAAACTAGTATAAACTTGTGTATGATATACTACGATTTTTTGGTCGAAACTTGCATTTTGAAAAGTTTCGTAGAATCAAATTTTAAAATGATTTTATGCATGGACTTCCATCATAACCTTCCCTCGTAACATATAGGAAGGATCTGAAATGTTTTGAATCGTTTCGTACAGTCCTCGATTTAATCATAGTTTTTGAGCTAAACTAGTATAAACATGTGTATAATATATTATGATTTTTTGAACGAAACTTGCAATTGAAAAAGTTTCGTAGAATAATATTTTCAGATGATTTTTTGCATGGACTTCCATCATAACCTTCCCTCGTAACATATAGGAAGGATCTGAAAAGTTTTGTATTGTTTTGTATAGTGCTCGATTTAATTATATTTTTTGAGCAAAACTAGTATAAACATGTGTATAATATATTATGATTTTTTAACCGAAACTTGCAATTGGGAAAGTTCCGTAGAAATAAATGTTTTAGATGATTTTTTGCATGGACTTCCATCATAACCTTCTGTCGTAACATACAGGAAGGATCTGAAAAGTTTTGTATCGTTTCGTATAGTCCTCAATTTAATTTTTATTTTTGAGCAAAACTAGTATAAACTTGTGTATGTTATATTACAATTTTTTTTTACCAAAAGTTGCATTTTGAAAAGTTTCGTAGAATCAAATTTTCAGATGATTTTTTGCACGGACTTCCATTATTACCTTCCCTCTTAACATATAGGAAGGATATGAAAAGTTTTGTATCGTTTCGTATCGTCCTCGATTTAATTTTTATTTTTTGAGCAAAACTAATATAAACTTGTGTATGATATTAAAATTTTTTGACCAAAACTTGCATTTTGAAAAGTTTCGTAGAATCAAATTTTCAGATGATTTTTTGCATGGACTTCCATCATAACCTTCCCTGGTAACATATAGGAAGGATCTGAAAAGTTTTGTATCATTTCGTATAGTCCTCGATTTAATTATAGTTTTTGAGCAAAACTAGTATAAACATGTGTATAATATATTATGATTTTTTGAACGAAACTTGCAATTGTAAAAGTTTCGTAGAATCAAATTTTCATATGATTTTTTGCATGGACTTCCATCATAACCTTCCCTCGTAACATATAAAAAGGATCTAAAAAGTTTTGTATCGTTTCGTATAGTCCTCAATTTAATTTTTATTTTTTGAGGAAAACTAGTATAAACTTGTGTATGATATACTACGATTTTTTGGTCGAAACTTGCATTTTGAAAAGTTTCGTAGAATCAAATTTTCAAATGATTTTATGCATGGACTTCCATCATAACCTTCCCTCGTAACATATAGGAAGGATCTGAAATGTTTTGAATCGTTTCGTACAGTCCTCGATTTAATCATAGTTTTTGAGCTAAACTAGTATAAACATGTGTATAATATATTATGATTTTTTGAACAAAACTTGCAATTGGAAAAGTTTCGTAGAATAATATTTTCAGATGATTTTTTGCATGGACTTCCATCATAACCTTCCCTCGTAACATATAGGAAGGATCTGAAAAGTTTTATATTGTTTTGTATAGTGCTCGATTTAATTATATTTTTTGAGCAAAACTAGTATAAACATGTGTATAATATATTTTGTTTTTTTGACCGAAACTTGCAATTGGGAAAGTTCCGTAGAAATAAATGTTTTAGATGATTTTTTGCATGGACTTCCATCATAACCTTCTGTCGTAACATACAGGAAGGATCTGAAAAGTTTTGTATCGTTTCGTATAGTCCTCAATTTAATTTTTATTTTTGAGCAAAACTAGTATAAACTTGTGTATGTTATATTACAATTTTTTTTACCAAAAGTTGCATTTTGAAAAGTTTCGTAGAATCAAATTTTCAGATGATTTTTTGCACGGACTTCCATTATTACCTTCCCTCTTAACATATAGGAAGGATATGAAAAGTTTTGTATCGTTTCGTATCGTCCTCGATTTAATTTTTATTTTTTGAGCAAAACTAATATGAACTTGTGTATGATATTAAAATTTTTTGACCAAAACTTGCATTTTGAAAAGTTTCGTAGAATCAAATTTTCAGATGATTTTTTGCATGGACTTCCATCATAACCTTCCCTGGTAACATATAGGAAGGATCTGAAAAGTTTTGTATCATTTCGTATAGTCCTCGATTTAATTATAGTTTTTGAGCAAAACTAGTATAAACATGTGTATAATATATTATGATTTTTTGAACGAAACTTGCAATTGTAAAAGTTTCGTAGAATCAAATTTTCATATGATTTTTTGCATGGACTTCCATCATAACCTTCCCTCGTAACATATAAAAAGGATCTAAAAAGTTTTGTATCGTTTCGTATAGTCCTCAATTTAATTTTTATTTTTTGAGGAAAACTAGTATAAACTTGTGTATGATATACTACGATTTTTTGGTCGAAACTTGCATCTTGAAAAGTTTCGTAGAATCAAATTTTCAAATGATTTTATGCATGGACTTCCATCATAACCTTCCCTCGTAACATATAGGAAGGATCTGAAATGTTTTGAATCGTTTCGTACAGTCCTCGATTTAATCATAGTTTTTGAGCTAAACTAGTATAAACATGTGTATAATATATTATGATTTTTTGAACGAAACTTGCAATTGAAAAAGTTTCGTAGAATAATATTTTCAGATGATTTTTTGCATGGACTTCCATCATAACCTTCCCTCGTAACATATAGGAAGGATCTGAAAAGTTTTGTATTGTTTTGTATAGTGCTCGATTTAATTATATTTTTTGAGCAAAACTAGTATAAACATGTGTATAATATATTATGATTTTTTAACCGAAACTTGCAATTGGGAAAGTTCCGTAGAAATAAATGTTTTAGATGATTTTTTGCATGGACTTCCATCATAACCTTCTGTCGTAACATACAGGAAGGATCTGAAAAGTTTTGTATCGTTTCGTATAGTCCTCAATTTAATTTTTATTTTTGAGCAAAACTAGTATAAACTTGTGTATGTTATATTACAATTTTTTTTACCAAAAGTTGCATTTTGAAAAGTTTCGTAGAATCAAATTTTCAGATGATTTTTTGCACGGACTTCCATTATTACCTTCCCTCTTAACATATAGGAAGGATATGAAAAGTTTTGTATCGTTTCGTATCGTCCTCGATTTAATTTTTATTTTTTGAGCAAAACTAATATAAACTTGTGTATGATATTAAAATTTTTTGACCAAAACTTGCATTTTGAAAAGTTTCGTAGAATCAAATTTTCAGATGATTTTTTGCATGGACTTCCATCATAACCTTCCCTGGTAACATATAGGAAGGATCTGAAAAGTTTTGTATCATTTCGTATAGTCCTCGATTTAATTATAGTTTTTGAGCAAAACTAGTATAAACATGTGTATAATATATTATGATTTTTTGAACGAAACTTGCAATTGTAAAAGTTTCGTAGAATCAAATTTTCATATGATTTTTTGCATGGACTTCCATCATAACCTTCCCTCGTAACATATAAAAAGGATCTAAAAAGTTTTGTATCGTTTCGTATAGTCCTCAATTTAATTTTTATTTTTTGAGGAAAACTAGTATAAACTTGTGTATGATATACTACGATTTTTTGGTCGAAACTTGCATTTTGAAAAGTTTCGTAGAATCAAATTTTCAAATGATTTTATGCATGGACTTCCATCATAACCTTCCCTCGTAACATATAGGAATGATCTGAAATGTTTTGAATCGTTTCGTACAGTCCTCGATTTAATCATAGTTTTTGAGCTAAACTAGTATAAACATGTGTATAATATATTATGATTTTTTGAACGAAACTTGCAATTGAAAAAGTTTCGTAGAATAATATTTTCAGATGATTTTTTGCATGGACTTCCATCATAACCTTCCCTCGTAACATATAGGAAGGATCTGAAAAGTTTTGTATTGTTTTGTATAGTGCTCGATTTAATTATATTTTTTGAGCAAAACTAGTATAAACATGTGTATAATATATTATGATTTTTTAACCGAAACTTGCAATTGGGAAAGTTCCGTAGAAATAAATGTTTTAGATGATTTTTTGCATGGACTTCCATCATAACCTTCCGTCGTAACATACAGGAAGGATCTGAAAAGTTTTGTATCGTTTCGTATAGTCCTCAATTTAATTTTTATTTTTGAGAAAAACTAGTATAAACTTGTGTATGTTATATTACAATTTTTTTACCAAAACTTGCATTTTGAAAAGTTTCGTAGAATTAATTTTTCAGATGATTTTTTGCATGGACTTCCATCATTACCTTCCCTCTTAACATATAGGAAGGATATGAAAAGTTTTGTATCGTTTCGTATAGTCCTCGATTTAATTTTTATTTTTTGAGCAAAACTAGTATAAACTTTTGTATGTTATATTACAATTTTTTTTACCAAAACTTGCATTTTGAAAAGTTTCGTAGAATCAAATTTTCAGATGATTTTTTGCATGGACTTCCATCATTACCTTCCCTCTTAACATATAGGAAGGATATGAAAAGTTTTGTATCGTTTCGTATAGTCCTCGATTTAATTTATATTTTTTGTGCAAAACTAGTATAAACTTGTGTATGATATTAAATTTTTTTGACCAAAACTTGCATTTTGAAAAGTTTCGTAGAATCAAATTTTCAGATGATTTTTTGCATGGACTTCCATCATAACCTTCCCTGGTAACATTTAGGAAGGATCTGAAAAGTTTTGTATCGTTTCGTACAGTCCTCGATTTAATTATAGTTTTTGAGCAAAAGTAGTATAAACATGTGTATAATATATTATGATTTTTTGAACGAAACTTGCAATTGTAAAAGTTTCGTAGAATCAAATTTTCATATGATTTTTTGCATGGACTTCCATCATAACCTTCCCTCGTAACATATAGGAAGGATCTGAAATGTTTTGAATCGTTTCGTACAGTCCTCGATTTAATCATAGTTTTTGAGCTAAACTAGTATAAACATGTGTATAATATATTATGATTTTTTGAACAAAACTTGCAATTGGAAAAGTTTCGTAGAATAATATTTTCAGATGATTTTTTGCATGGACTTCCATCATAACCTTCCCTCGTAACATATAGGAAGGATCTGAAAAGTTTTATATTGTTTTGTATAGTGCTCGATTTAATTATATTTTTTGAGCAAAACTAGTATAAACATGTGTATAATATATTTTGATTTTTTGACCGAAACTTGCAATTGGGAAAGTTCCGTAGAAATAAATGTTTTAGATGATTTTTTGCATGGACTTCCATCATAACCTTCTGTCGTAACATACAGGAAGGATCTGAAAAGTTTTGTATCGTTTCGTATAGTCCTCAATTTAATTTTTATTTTTGAGCAAAACTAGTATAAACTTGTGTATGTTATATTACAATTTTTTTTACCAAAAGTTGCATTTTGAAAAGTTTCGTAGAATCAAATTTTCAGATGATTTTTTGCACGGACTTCCATTATTACCTTCCCTCTTAACATATAGGAAGGATATGAAAAGTTTTGTATCGTTTCGTATCGTCCTCGATTTAATTTTTATTTTTTGAGCAAAACTAATATAAACTTGTGTATGATATTAAATTTTTTTGACCAAAACTTGCATTTTGAAAAGTTTCGTAGAATCAAATTTTCAGATGATTTTTTGCATGGACTTCCATCATAACCTTCCCTGGTAACATATAGGAAGGATCTGAAAAGTTTTGTATCATTTCGTATAGTCCTCGATTTAATTATAGTTTTTGAGCAAAACTAGTATAAACATGTGTATAATATATTATGATTTTTTGAACGAAACTTGCAATTGTAAAAGTTTCGTAGAATCAAATTTTCATATGATTTTTTGCATGGACTTCCATCATAACCTTCCCTCGTAACATATAAAAAGGATCTAAAAAGTTTTGTATCGTTTCGTATAGTCCTCAATTTAATTTTTATTTTTTGAGGAAAACTAGTATAAACTTGTGTATGATATACTACGATTTTTTGGTCGAAACTTGCATTTTGAAAAGTTTCGTAGAATCAAATTTTCAAATGATTTTATGCATGGACTTCCATCATAACCTTCCCTCGTAACATATAGGAAGGATCTGAAATGTTTTGAATCGTTTCGTACAGTCCTCGATTTAATCATAGTTTTTGAGCTAAACTAGTATAAACATGTGTATAATATATTATGATTTTTTGAACGAAACTTGCAATTGAAAAAGTTTCGTAGAATAATATTTTCAGATGATTTTTTGCATGGACTTCCATCATAACCTTCCCTCGTAACATATAGGAAGGATCTGAAAAGTTTTGTATTGTTTTGTATAGTGCTCGATTTAATTATATTTTTTGACAAAACTAGTATAAACATGTGTATAATATATTATGATTTTTTAACCGAAACTTGCAATTGGGAAAGTTCCGTAGAAATAAATGTTTTAGATGATTTTTTGCATGGACTTCCATCATAACCTTCCGTCGTAACATACAGGAAGGATCTGAAAAGTTTTGTATCGTTTCGTATAGTCCTCAATTTAATTTTTATTTTTGAGAAAAACTAGTATAAACTTGTGTATGTTATATTACAATTTTTTTACCAAAACTTGCATTTTGAAAAGTTTCGTAGAATTAAATTTTCAGATGATTTTTTGCATGGACTTCCATCATTACCTTCCCTCTTAACATATAGGAAGGATATGAAAAGTTTTGTATCGTTTCGTATAGTCCTCGATTTAATTTTTATTTTTTGAGCAAAACTAGTATAAACTTTTGTATGTTATATTACAATTTTTTTTACCAAAACTTGCATTTTGAAAAGTTTCGTAGAATCAAATTTTCAGATGATTTTTTGCATGGACTTCCATCATTACCTTCCCTCTTAACATATAGGAAGGATATGAAAAGTTTTGTATCGTTTCGTATAGCCCTCGATTTAATTTATATTTTTTGTGCAAAACTAGTATAAACTTGTGTATGATATAAAATTTTTTTGACCAAAACTTGCATTTTGAAAAGTTTCGTAGAATCAAATTTTCAGATGATTTTTTGCATGGACTTCCATCATAACCTTCCCTGGTAACATTTAGGAAGGATCTGAAAAGTTTTGTATCGTTTCGTACAGTCCTCGATTTAATTATAGTTTTTGAGCAAAAGTAGTATAAACATGTGTATAATATATTATGATTTTTTGAACGAAACTTGCAATTGTAAAAGTTTCGTAGAATCAAATTTTCATATGATTTTTTGCATGGACTTCCATCATAACCTTCCCTCGTAACATATAGGAAGGATCTGAAATGTTTTGAATCGTTTCGTACAGTCCTCGATTTAATCATAGTTTTTGAGCTAAACTAGTATAAACATGTGTATAATATATTATGATTTTTTGAACAAAACTTGCAATTGGAAAAGTTTCGTAGAATAATATTTTCAGATGATTTTTTGCATGGACTTCCATCATAACCTTCCCTCGTAACATATAGGAAGGATCTGAAAAGTTTTATATTGTTTTGTATAGTGCTCGATTTAATTATATTTTTTGAGCAAAACTAGTATAAACATGTGTATAATATATTTTGATTTTTTGACCGAAACTTGCAATTGGGAAAGTTCCGTAGAAATAAATGTTTTAGATGATTTTTTGCATGGACTTCCATCATAACCTTCTGTCGTAACATACAGGAAGGATCTGAAAAGTTTTGTATCGTTTCGTATAGTCCTCAATTTAATTTTTATTTTTGAGCAAAACTAGTATAAACTTGTGTATGTTATATTACAATTTTTTTTACCAAAAGTTGCATTTTGAAAAGTTTCGTAGAATCAAATTTTCAGATGATTTTTTGCACGGACTTCCATTATTACCTTCCCTCTTAACATATAGGAAGGATATGAAAAGTTTTGTATCGTTTCGTATCGTCCTCGATTTAATTTTTATTTTTTGAGCAAAACTAATATAAACTTGTGTATGATATTAAAATTTTTTGACCAAAACTTGCATTTTGAAAAGTTTCGTAGAATCAAATTTTCAGATGATTTTTTGCATGGACTTCCATCATAACCTTCCCTGGTAACATATAGGAAGGATCTGAAAAGTTTTGTATCATTTCGTATAGTCCTCGATTTAATTATAGTTTTTGAGCAAAACTAGTATAAACATGTGTATAATATATTATGATTTTTTGAACGAAACTTGCAATTGTAAAAGTTTCGTAGAATCAAATTTTCATATGATTTTTTGCATGGACTTCCATCATAACCTTCCCTCGTAACATATAAAAAGGATCTAAAAAGTTTTGTATCGTTTCGTATAGTCCTCAATTTAATTTTTATTTTTTGAGGAAAACTAGTATAAACTTGTGTATGATATACTACGATTTTTTGGTCGAAACTTGCATTTTGAAAAGTTTCGTAGAATCAAATTTTAAAATGATTTTATGCATGGACTTCCATCATAACCTTCCCTCGTAACATATAGGAAGGATCTGAAATGTTTTGAATCGTTTCGTACAGTCCTCGATTTAATCATAGTTTTTGAGCTAAACTAGTATAAACATGTGTATAATATATTATGATTTTTTGAACGAAACTTGCAATTGAAAAAGTTTCGTAGAATAATATTTTCAGATGATTTTTTGCATGGACTTCCATCATAACCTTCCCTCGTAACATATAGGAAGGATCTGAAAAGTTTTGTATTGTTTTGTATAGTGCTCGATTTAATTATATTTTTTGAGCAAAACTAGTATAAACATGTGTATAATATATTATGATTTTTTAACCGAAACTTGCAATTGGGAAAGTTCCGTAGAAATAAATGTTTTAGATGATTTTTTGCATGGACTTCCATCATAACCTTCCGTCGTAACATACAGGAAGGATCTGAAAAGTTTTGTATCGTTTCGTATAGTCCTCAATTTAATTTTTATTTTTGAGAAAAACTAGTATAAACTTGTGTATGTTATATTACAATTTTTTTACCAAAACTTGCATTTTGAAAAGTTTCGTAGAATTAAATTTTCAGATGATTTTTTGCATGGACTTCCATCATTACCTTCCCTCTTAACATATAGGAAGGATATGAAAAGTTTTGTATCGTTTCGTATAGTCCTCGATTTAATTTTTATTTTTTGAGGAAAACTAGTATAAACTTGTGTATGATATTACAATTTTTTTACCAAAACATGCATTTTGAAAAGTTTCGTAAAATCAAATTTTCAGATTATTTTTTGCATGGACTTCCATCATAACCTTCCCTGGTAACATATAGGAAGGATCTGAAATGTTTTGTATCGTTTCGTACAGTCCTCGATTTAATTATAGTTTTTGAGCAAAACTAGTATAAACATGTGTATAATATATTATGATTTTTTGAACGAAACTTGCAATTGTAAAAGTTTCGTAGAATCAAATTTTCAGATGATTTTTTGCATGGACTTCCATCATAACCTTCCCTCGTAACATATAGGAAGGATCTGAAATGTTTTGTATCGTTTCGTATAGTCCTCAATTTAATTTTTATTTTTTGAGGAAAACTAGTATAAACTTGTGTATGATATACTACGATTTTTTGGCCGAAACTTGCATTTTGAAAAGTTTCGTAGAATCAAATTTTCAAATGATTTTTTGCATGGACTTCCATCATAACCTTCCCTCGTAACATATAGGAAGGATCTGAAATGTTTTGAATCGTTTCGTACAGTCCTCGATTTAATCATAGTTTTTGAGCTAAACTAGTATAAACATGTGTATAATATATTATGATTTTTTGAACGAAACTTGCAATTGGAAAAGTTTCGTAGAATAATATTTTCAGATGATTTTTTGCATGGACTTCCATCATAACCTTCCCTCGTAACATATAGGAATTATCTGAAATGTTTTGAATCGTTTCGTATAGTGCTCGATTTAATCATAGTTTTTGAGCTAAACTAGTATAAACATGTGTATAATATATTATGATTTTTTGAACGAAACTTGCAATTGGGAAAGTTCCGTAGAAATAAATGTTTTAGATGATTTTTTGCATGGACTTCCATCATAACCTTCTGTCGTAACATACAGGAAGTATCTGAAAAGTTTTGTATCGTTTCGTATAGTCCTCAATTTAATTTTTATTTTTGAGCAAAACTAGTATAAACTTTTGTATGTTATATTACAATTTTTTTTACCAAAACTTGCATTTTGAAAAGTTTCGTAGAATCAAATTTTCAGATGATTTTTTGCATGGACTTCCATCATTACCTTCCCTCTTAACATATAGGAAGGATATGAAAAGTTTTGTATCGTTTCGTATAGTCCTCGATTTAATTTATATTTTTTGTGCAAAACTAGTATAAACTTGTGTATGATATTAAATTTTTTTGACCAAAACTTGCATTTTGAAAAGTTTCGTAGAATCAAATTTTCAGATGATTTTTTGCATGGACTTCCATCATAACCTTCCCTGGTAACATTTAGGAAGGATCTGAAAAGTTTTGTATCGTTTTGTACAGTCCTCGATTTAATTATAGTTTTTGAGCAAAAGTAGTATAAACATGTGTATAATATATTATGATTTTTTGAACGAAACTTGCAATTGTAAAAGTTTCGTAGAATCAAATTTTCATATGATTTTTTGCATGGACTTCCATCATAACCTTCCCTCGTAACATATAGGAAGGATCTGAAATGTTTTGAATCGTTTCGTACAGTCCTCGATTTAATCATAGTTTTTGAGCTAAACTAGTATAAACATGTGTATAATATATTATGATTTTTTGAACAAAACTTGCAATTGGAAAAGTTTCGTAGAATAATATTTTCAGATGATTTTTTGCATGGACTTCCATCATAACCTTCCCTCGTAACATATAGGAAGGATCTGAAAAGTTTTATATTGTTTTGTATAGTGCTCGATTTAATTATATTTTTTGAGCAAAACTAGTATAAACATGTGTATAATATATTTTGATTTTTTGACCGAAACTTGCAATTGGGAAAGTTCCGTAGAAATAAATGTTTTAGATGATTTTTTGCATGGACTTCCATCATAACCTTCTGTCGTAACATACAGGAAGGATCTGAAAAGTTTTGTATCGTTTCGTATAGTCCTCAATTTAATTTTTATTTTTGAGCAAAACTAGTATAAACTTGTGTATGTTATATTACAATTTTTTTTACCAAAAGTTGCATTTTGAAAAGTTTCGTAGAATCAAATTTTCAGATGATTTTTTGCACGGACTTCCATTATTACCTTCCCTCTTAACATATAGGAAGGATATGAAAAGTTTTGTATCGTTTCGTATCGTCCTCGATTTAATTTTTATTTTTTGAGCAAAACTAATATAAACTTGTGTATGATATTAAAATTTTTTGACCAAAACTTGCATTTTGAAAAGTTTCGTAGAATCAAATTTTCAGATGATTTTTTGCATGGACTTCCATCATAACCTTCCCTGGTAACATATAGGAAGGATCTGAAAAGTTTTGTATCATTTCGTATAGTCCTCGATTTAATTATAGTTTTTGAGCAAAACTAGTATAAACATGTGTATAATATATTATGATTTTTTGAACGAAACTTGCAATTGTAAAAGTTTCGTAGAATCAAATTTTCATATGATTTTTTGCATGGACTTCCATCATAACCTTCCCTCGTAACATATAAAAAGGATCTAAAAAGTTTTGTATCGTTTCGTATAGTCCTCAATTTAATTTTTATTTTTTGAGGAAAACTAGTATAAACTTGTGTATGATATACTACGATTTTTTGGCCGAAACTTGCATTTTGAAAAGTTTCGTAGAATCAAATTTTCAAATGATTTTTTGCATGGACTTCCATCATAACCTTCCCTCGTAACATATAGGAAGGATCTGAAATGTTTTGAATCGTTTCGTACAGTCCTCGATTTAATCATAGTTTTTGAGCTAAACTAGTATAAACATGTGTATAATATATTATGATTTTTTGAACGAAACTTGCAATTGGAAAAGTTTCGTAGAATAATATTTTCAGATGATTTTTTGCATGGACTTCCATCATAACCTTCCCTCGTAACATATAGGAATTATCTGAAATGTTTTGAATCGTTTCGTATAGTGCTCGATTTAATCATAGTTTTTGAGCTAAACTAGTATAAACATGTGTATAATATATTATGATTTTTTGAACGAAACTTGCAATTGGGAAAGTTCCGTAGAAATAAATGTTTTAGATGATTTTTTGCATGGACTTCCATCATAACCTTCTGTCGTAACATACAGGAAGTATCTGAAAAGTTTTGTATCGTTTCGTATAGTCCTCAATTTAATTTTTATTTTTGAGCAAAACTAGTATAAACTTTTGTATGTTATATTACAATTTTTTTTACCAAAACTTGCATTTTGAAAAGTTTCGTAGAATCAAATTTTCAGATGATTTTTTGCATGGACTTCCATCATTACCTTCCCTCTTAACATATAGGAAGGATATGAAAAGTTTTGTATCGTTTCGTATAGTCCTCGATTTAATTTATATTTTTTGTGCAAAACTAGTATAAACTTGTGTATGATATTAAATTTTTTTGACCAAAACTTGCATTTTGAAAAGTTTCGTAGAATCAAATTTTCAGATGATTTTTTGCATGGACTTCCATCATAACCTTCCCTGGTAACATTTAGGAAGGATCTGAAAAGTTTTGTATCGTTTCGTACAGTCCTCGATTTAATTATAGTTTTTGAGCAAAAGTAGTATAAATATGTGTATAATATATTATGATTTTTTGAACGAAACTTGCAATTGTAAAAGTTTCGTAGAATCAAATTTTCATATGATTTTTTGCATGGACTTCCATCATAACCTTCCCTCGTAACATATAGGAAGGATCTGAAATGTTTTGAATCGTTTCGTACAGTCCTCGATTTAATCATAGTTTTTGAGCTAAACTAGTATAAACATGTGTATAATATATTATGATTTTTTGAACAAAACTTGCAATTGGAAAAGTTTCGTAGAATAATATTTTCAGATGATTTTTTGCATGGACTTCCATCATAACCTTCCCTCGTAACTTATAGGAAGGATCTGAAAAGTTTTATATTGTTTTGTATAGTGCTCGATTTAATTATATTTTTTGAGCAAAACTAGTATAAACATGTGTATAATATATTTTGATTTTTTGACCGAAACTTGCAATTGGGAAAGTTCCGTAGAAATAAATGTTTTAGATGATTTTTTGCATGGACTTCCATCATAACCTTCTGTCGTAACATACAGGAAGGATCTGAAAAGTTTTGTATCGTTTCGTATAGTCCTCAATTTAATTTTTATTTTTGAGCAAAACTAGTATAAACTTGTGTATGTTATATTACAATTTTTTTTACCAAAAGTTGCATTTTGAAAAGTTTCGTAGAATCAAATTTTCAGATGATTTTTTGCACGGACTTCCATTATTACCTTCCCTCTTAACATATAGGAAGGATATGAAAAGTTTTGTATCGTTTCGTATCGTCCTCGATTTAATTTTTATTTTTTGAGCAAAACTAATATAAACTTGTGTATGATATTAAAATTTTTTGACCAAAACTTGCATTTTGAAAAGTTTCGTAGAATCAAATTTTCAGATGATTTTTTGCATGGACTTCCATCATAACCTTCCCTGGTAACATATAGGAAGGATCTGAAAAGTTTTGTATCATTTCGTATAGTCCTCGATTTAATTATAATTTTTGAGCAAAACTAGTATAAACATGTGTATAATATATTATGATTTTTTGAACGAAACTTGCAATTGTAAAAGTTTCGTAGAATCAAATTTTCATATGATTTTTTGCATGGACTTCCATCATAACCTTCCCTCGTAACATATAAAAAGGATCTAAAAAGTTTTGTATCGTTTCGTATAGTCCTCAATTTAATTTTTATTTTTTGAGGAAAACTAGTATAAACTTGTGTATGATATACTACGATTTTTTGGTCGAAACTTGCATTTTGAAAAGTTTCGTAGAATCAAATTTTCAAATGATTTTATGCATGGACTTCCATCATAACCTTCCCTCGTAACATATAGGAAGGATCTGAAATGTTTTGAATCGTTTCGTACAGTCCTCGATTTAATCATAGTTTTTGAGCTAAACTAGTATAAACATGTGTATAATATATTATGATTTTTTGAACGAAACTTGCAATTGAAAAAGTTTCGTAGAATAATATTTTCAGATGATTTTTTGCATGGACTTCCATCATAACCTTCCCTCGTAACATATAGGAAGGATCTGAAAAGTTTTGTATTGTTTTGTATAGTGCTCGATTTAATTATATTTTTTGAGCAAAACTAGTATAAACATGTGTATAATATATTATGATTTTTTAACCGAAACTTGCAATTGGGAAAGTTCCGTAGAAATAAATGTTTTAGATGATTTTTTGCATGGACTTCCATCATAACCTTCCGTCGTAACATACAGGAAGGATCTGAAAAGTTTTGTATCGTTTCGTATAGTCCTCAATTTAATTTTTATTTTTGAGAAAAACTAGTATAAACTTGTGTATGTTATATTACAATTTTTTTACCAAAACTTGCATTTTGAAAAGTTTCGTAGAATTAAATTTTCAGATGATTTTTTGCATGGACTTCCATCATTACCTTCCCTCTTAACATATAGGAAGGATATGAAAAGTTTTGTATCGTTTCGTATAGTCCTCGATTTAATTTTTATTTTTTGAGGAAAACTAGTATAAACTTGTGTATGATATTACAATTTTTTTACCAAAACATGCATTTTGAAAAGTTTCGTAAAATCAAATTTTCAGATTATTTTTTGCATGGACTTCCATCATAACCTTCCCTGGTAACATATAGGAAGGATCTGAAATGTTTTGTATCGTTTCGTACAGTCCTCGATTTAATTATAGTTTTTGAGCAAAACTAGTATAAACATGTGTATAATATATTATGATTTTTTGAACGAAACTTGCAATTGTAAAAGTTTCGTAGAATCAAATTTTCAGATGATTTTTTGCATGGACTTCCATCATAACCTTCCCTCGTAACATATAGGAAGGATCTGAAATGTTTTGTATCGTTTCGTATAGTCCTCAATTTAATTTTTATTTTTTGAGGAAAACTAGTATAAACTTGTGTATGATATACTACGATTTTTTGGCCGAAACTTGCATTTTGAAAAGTTTCGTAGAATCAAATTTTCAAATGATTTTTTGCATGGACTTCCATCATAACCTTCCCTCGTAACATATAGGAAGGATCTGAAATGTTTTGAATCGTTTCGTACAGTCCTCGATTTAATCATAGTTTTTGAGCTAAACTAGTATAAACATGTGTATAATATATTATGATTTTTTGAACGAAACTTGCAATTGGAAAAGTTTCGTAGAATAATATTTTCAGATGATTTTTTGCATGGACTTCCATCATAACCTTCCCTCGTAACATATAGGAATTATCTGAAATGTTTTGAATCGTTTCGTATAGTGCTCGATTTAATCATAGTTTTTGAGCTAAACTAGTATAAACATGTGTATAATATATTATGATTTTTTGAACGAAACTTGCAATTGGGAAAGTTCCGTAGAAATAAATGTTTTAGATGATTTTTTGCATGGACTTCCATCATAACCTTCTGTCGTAACATACAGGAAGTATCTGAAAAGTTTTGTATCGTTTCGTATAGTCCTCAATTTAATTTTTATTTTTGAGCAAAACTAGTATAAACTTTTGTATGTTATATTACAATTTTTTTTACCAAAACTTGCATTTTGAAAAGTTTCGTAGAATCAAATTTTCAGATGATTTTTTGCATGGACTTCCATCATTACCTTCCCTCTTAACATATAGGAAGGATATGAAAAGTTTTGTATCGTTTCGTATAGTCCTCGATTTAATTTATATTTTTTGTGCAAAACTAGTATAAACTTGTGTATGATATTAAATTGTTTTGACCAAAACTTGCATTTTGAAAAGTTTCGTAGAATCAAATTTTCAGATGATTTTTTGCATGGACTTCCATCATAACCTTCCCTGGTAACATTTAGGAAGGATCTGAAAAGTTTTGTATCGTTTCGTACAGTCCTCGATTTAATTATAGTTTTTGAGCAAAAGTAGTATAAACATGTGTATAATATATTATGATTTTTTGAACGAAACTTGCAATTGTAAAAGTTTCGTAGAATCAAATTTTCATATGATTTTTTGCATGGACTTCCATCATAACCTTCCCTCGTAACATATAGGAAGGATCTGAAATGTTTTGAATCGTTTCGTACAGTCCTCGATTTAATCATAGTTTTTGAGCTAAACTAGTATAAACATGTGTATAATATATTATGATTATTTGAACAAAACTTGCAATTGGAAAAGTTTCGTAGAATAATATTTTCAGATGATTTTTTGCATGGACTTCCATCATAACCTTCCCTCGTAACATATAGGAAGGATCTGAAAAGTTTTATATTGTTTTGTATAGTGCTCGATTTAATTATATTTTTTGAGCAAAACTAGTATAAACATGTGTATAATATATTTTGATTTTTTGACCGAAACTTGCAATTGGGAAAGTTCCGTAGAAATAAATGTTTTAGATGATTTTTTGCATGGACTTCCATCATAACCTTCTGTCGTAACATACAAGAAGGATCTGAAAAGTTTTGTATCGTTTCGTATAGTCCTCAATTTAATTTTTATTTTTGAGCAAAACTAGTATAAACTTGTGTATGTTATATTACAATTTTTTTTACCAAAAGTTGCATTTTGAAAAGTTTCGTAGAATCAAATTTTCAGATGATTTTTTGCACGGACTTCCATTATTACCTTCCCTCTTAACATATAGGAAGGATATGAAAAGTTTTGTATCGTTTCGTATCGTCCTCGATTTAATTTTTATTTTTTGAGCAAAACTAATATAAACTTGTGTATGATATTAAAATTTTTTGACCAAAACTTGCATTTTGAAAAGTTTCGTAGAATCAAATTTTCAGATGATTTTTTGCATGGACTTCCATCATAACCTTCCCTAGTAACATATAGGAAGGATCTGAAAAGTTTTGTATCGTTTCGTACAGTCCTCGATTTAATTATAGTTTTTGAGCAAAAGTAGTATAAACATGTGTATAATATATTATGATTTTTTGAACGAAACTTGCAATTGTAAAAGTTTGGTAGAATCAAATTTTTATATTTTTTTTTTGCATGGACTTCCATCATAACCTTCCCTCTTAACATATAGGAAGGATCTGAAATGTTTTGAATCGTTTCGTACAGTCCTCGATTTAATCATAGTTTTTGAGCTAAACTAGTATAAACATGTGTATAATATATTATGATTTTTTGAACGAAACTTGCAATTGGAAAAGTTTCGTAGAATAATATTTTCAGATGATTTTTTGCATGGACTTCCATCATAACCTTCCCTCGTAACATATAGGAAGGATCTGAAAAGTTTTATATTGTTTTGTATAGTGCTCGATTTAATTATATTTTTTGAGCAAAACTAGTATAAACATGTGTATAATATATTATGATTTTTGACCGAAACTTGCAATTGGGAAAGTTCCGTAGAAATAAATGTTTTAGATGATTTTTTGCATGGACTTCCATCATAACCTTCTGTCGTAACTTATAGGAAGGATCTGAAAAGTTTTGTATCGTTTCGTATAGTCCTCAATTTAATTTTTATTTTTGAGCAAAACTAGTATAAACTTGTGTATGTTATATTACAATTTGTTTTACCAAAACTTGCATTTTGAAAAGTTTCGTAGAATCAAATTTTCAGATGATTTTTTGCATGGACTTCCATCATTACCTTCCCTCTTAACATATACGAAGGATATGAAAAGTTTTGTATCGTTTCGTATAGTCCTCGATTTAATTTATATTTTTTGAGCAAAACTAGTATAAACTTGTGTATGATATTAAAATTTTTTGACCAAAACTTGCATTTTGAAAAGTTTCGTAGAATCAAATTTTCAGATGATTTTTTGCATGGACTTCCATCATAACCTTCCCTGGTAACATATAGGAAGGATCTGAAAAGTTTTGTATTGTTTCGTACAGTCCTCGATTTAATTATAGTTTTTGAGCAAAACTAGTATAAACATGTGTATAATATATTATGATTTTTTGAACGAAACTTGCAATTGTAAAAGTTTCGTAGAATCAAATTTTCATATGATTTTTTGCATGGACTTCCATCATAACCTTCCCTCGTAACATATAGGAAGGATCTGAAATGTTTTGAATCGTTTCGTACAGTCCTCGATTTAATCATAGTTTTTAAGCTAAACTAGTATAAACATGTGTTTAATATATTATGATTTCTTGAACAAAACTTGCAATTGGAAAAGTTTCGTAAAATAATATTTTCAGATGATTTTTTGCATGGACTTCCATCATAACCTTCCCTCGTAACATATAGGAAGGATCTGAAAAGTTTTATATTGTTTTGTATAGTGCTCGATTTAATTATATTTTTTGAGCAAAACTAGTATAAACATGTGTATAATATATTATGATTTTTTGACCGAAACTTGCAATTGGGAAAGTTCCGTAGAAATAAATGTTTTAGATGATTTTTTGCATGGACTTCCATCATAACCTTCTGTTGTAACATACAGGAAGGATCTGAAAAGTTTTGTATCGTTTCGTATAGTCCTCAATTTAATTTTTATTTTTGAGCAAAATTATTATAAACTTGTGTATGTTATATTACAATTTTTTTTACCAAAAGTTGCATTTTGAAAAGTTTCGTAGAATAGAATTTTCAGATGATATTTTGCATGGAATTCCATTATTACCTTCCCTCTTAACATATAGGAAGGATATGAAAAGTTTTGAATCGTTTCGTATAGTCCTCGATTTAATTTTTATTTTTTGAGCAAAACTAGTATAAACTTGTGTATGATATTAATATTTTTTGACCAAAACTTGCATTTTGAAAAGTTTCGTAGAATCAAATTTTCAGATGATTTTTTGCATGGACTTCCATCATAACCTTCCCTGGTAACATATAGGAAGGATCTGAAAAGTTTTGTATCGTTTCGTACAGTCCTCGATTTAATTATAGTTTTTGAGCAAAACTAGTATAAACATGTGTATAATATATTATGATTTTTTGAATGAAACTTGCAATTGTAAAAGTTTCGTAGAATCAAATTTTCATATGATTTTTTGCATGGACTTCCATCATAACCTTCCCTCGTAACATATAGGAAGGATCTGAAATGTTTTGAATCGTTTCGTACAGTCCTCGATTTAATCATAGTTTTTGAGCTAAACTAGTATAAACATGTGTATAATATATTATGATTTTTTGAACGAAACTTGCAATTGGAAAAGTTTCGTAGAATAATATTTTCAGATGATTTTTTGCATGGACTTCCATCATAACCATCCCTCGTAACATATAGGAAGGATCTGAAAAGTTTTATATTGTTTTGTATAGTGCTCAATTTAATTATATTTTTTGAGCAAAACTAGTATAAACATGTGTATAATATATTATGATTTTTTGACCGAAACTTGCAATTGGGAAAGTTCCGTAGAAGTAAATGTTTTAGATGATTTTTTGCATGGACTTCCATCATAACCTTCTGTCGTAACATACAGGAAGGATCTGAAAAGTTTTGTATCGTTTCGTATAGTCCTCAATTTAATTTTTATTTTTGAGCAAAACTAGTATAAACTTGTGTATGTTATATTACAATTTTTTTTTACCAAAACTTGCATTTTGAAAAGTTTCGTAGAATCAAATTTTCAGATGATTTTTTGCATGGACTTCCATCATTACCTTCCCTCTTAACATATAGGAAGGATATGAAAAGTTTTGTATCGTTTCGTATAGTCCTCGATTTAATTTATATTTTTTGAGCAAAACTAGTATAAACTTGTGTATGATTTTAAAATTGTTTGACCAAAACTTGCATTTTGAAAAGTTTCGTAGAATCAAATTTTCAGATGATTTTTTGCATGGACTTCCATCATAACCTTCCCTGGTAACATATAGGAAGGATCTGAAAAGTTTTGTATCGTTTCGTACAGTCCTCGATTTAATTATAGTTTTTGAGCAAAACTAGTATAAACATGTGTATAATATATTATGATTTTTTGAACGAAACTTGCAATTGTAAAAGTTTCGTAGAATCAAATTTTCATATGATTTTTTGCATGGACTTCCATCATAACCTTCCCTCGTAACATATAGGAAGGATCTGAAATGTTTTGAATCGTTTCGTACAGTCCTCGATTTAATCATAGTTTTTGAGCTAAACTAGTATAAACATGTGTATAATATATTATGATTTTTTGAACGAAACTTGCAATTGGAAAGTTTCGTAGAATAATATTTTCAGATGATTTTTTGCGTGGACTTCAATCATAACCTTCCATCGTAACATATAGGAATTATCTGAAATGTTTTGAATCGTTTCGTATATTGCTCGATTTAATCATAGTTTTTGAGCTAAACTAGTATAAACATGTGTATAATATATTATGAATTTTTGAACGAAACTTGCAATTGGGAAAGTTCCGTAGAAATAAATGTTTTAGATGATTTTTTGCATGGACTTCCATCATAACCTTCTGTCGTAACATACAGGAAGGATCTGAAAAGTTTTGTATCGTTTCGTATAGTCCTCAATTTAATTTTTATTTTTGAGCAAAACTAGTATAAACTTGTGTATGTTATATTACAATTTTTTTTACCAAAACTTGCATTTTGAAAAGTTTCGTAGAATCAAATTTTCAGATGATTTTTTGCATGGACTTCCATCATTACCTTCCCTCTTAACATATAGGAAGGATATGAAAAGTTTTGTATCGTTTCGTATAGTCCTCGATTTAATTTATATTTTTTGAGCAAAACTAGTATAAACTTGTGTATGATTTTAAAATTGTTTGACCAAAACTTGCATTTTGAAAAGTTTCGTAGAATCAAATTTTCAGATGATTTTTTGCATGGACTTCCATCATAACCTTCCCTGGTAACATATAGGAAGGATCTGAAAAGTTTTGTATCGTTTCGTACAGTCCTCGATTTAATTATAGTTTTTGAGCAAAACTAGTATAAACATGTGTATAATATATTATGATTTTTTGAACGAAACTTGCAATTGTAAAAGTTTCGTAGAATCAAATTTTCATATGATTTTTTGCATGGACTTCCATCATAACCTTCCCTCGTAACATATAGGAAGGATCTGAAATGTTTTGAATCGTTTCGTACAGTCCTCGATTTAATCATAGTTTTTGAGCTAAACTAGTATAAACATGTGTATAATATATTATGATTTTTTGAACGAAACTTGCAATTGGAAAAGTTTCGTAGAATAATATTTTCAGATGATTTTTTGCGTGGACTTCAATCATAACCTTCCATCGTAACATATAGGAATTATCTGTAATGTTTTGAATCGTTTCGTATATTGCTCGATTTAATCATAGTTTTTGAGCTAAACTAGTATAAACATGTGTATAATATATTATGAATTTTTGAACGAAACTTGCAATTGGGAAAGTTCCGTAGAAATAAATGTTTTAGATGATTTTTTGCATGGACTTCCATCATAACCTTCTGTCGTAACATACAGGAAGGATCTGAAAAGTTTTGTATCGTTTCGTATAGTCGTCAATTTAATTTTTATTTTTGAGCAAAACTAGTATAAACTTGTGTATGTTATATTACAATTTTTTTTTACCAAAACTTGCATTTTGAAAAGTTCCGTAGAATCAAATTTTCAGATGATTTTTTGCATGGACTTCCATCATTACCTTCCCTCTTAACATATAGGAAGGATATGAAAAGTTTTGTATCGTTTCGTATAGTCCTCGATTTAATTTATATTTTTTGAGCAAAACTAGTATAAACTTGTGTATGATATTAAAATTTTTTGACCAAAACTTGCATTTTGAAAAGTTTCGTAGAATCATATTTTCAGATGATTTTTTGCATGGACTTCCATCATAACCTTCCCTGGTAACATATAGGAAGGATCTGAAGAGTTTTGTATCATTTCGTACAGTCCTCGATTTAATTATAGTTTTTGAGCAAAACTAGTATACACATGTGTATAATATATTATGATTTTTTTAACGAAACTTGCAATTGTAAAAGTTTCGTAGAATCAAATTTTCATATGATTTTTTGCATGGACTTCCATCATAACCTTCCCTCGTAACATATAGGAAGGATCTGAAATGTTTTGAATCGTTTCGTACAATCCAAGATTTAATCATAGTTTTTGAGCTAAACTAGTATAAACATGTGTATAATATATTATGATTTTTTGAACGAAACTTGCAATTGGAAAAGTTTCGTAGAATAATATTTTCAGATGATTTTTTGCATGGACTTCCATCATAACCTTCCCTCGTAACATATAGGAAGGATCTGAAAAGTTTTATATTGTTTATTATAGTGCTCGATTTAATTATATTTTTTGAGCAAAACTAGTATAAACATGTGTATAATATATTATGATTTTTTGACCGAAACTTGCAATTGGGAAAGTTCCGTAGAAATAAATGTTTTAGATGATTTTTTGCATGGACTTCCATCATAACCTTCTGTTGTAACATACAGGAAGGATCTGAAAAGTTTTGTATCGTTTCGTATAGTCCTCAATTTAATTTTTATTTTTGAGCAAAATTATTATAAACTTGTGTATGTTATATTACAATTTTTTTTACCAAAAGTTGCATTTTGAAAAGTTTCGTAGAATAGAATTTTCAAATGATATTTTGCATGGACTTCCATTATTACCTTCCCTCTTAACATATAGGAAGGATATGAAAAGTTTTGAATCGTTTCGTATAGTCCTCGATTTAATTTTTATTTTTTGAGCAAAACTAGTATAAACTTGTGTATGATATTAAAATTTTTTGACCAAAACTTGCATTTTGAAAAGTTTCGTAGAATCAAATTTTCAGATGATTTTTTGCATGGACTTCCATCATAACCTTCCCTGGTAACATATAGGAAGGATCTGAAAAGTTTTGTATCGTTTCGTACAGTCCTCGATTTAATTATAGTTTTTGAGCAAAACTAGTATAAACATGTGTATAATATATTATGATTTTTTGAACGAAACTTGCAATTGCAAAAGTTTCGTAGAATCAAATTTTCATATGATTTTTTGCATGGACTTCCATCATAACCTTCCCTCGTAACATATAGGAAGGATCTGAAATGTTTTGAATCGTTTCGTACAGTCCTCGATTTAATCATAGTTTTTGAGCTAAACTAGTATAAACATGTGTATAATATATTATGATTTTTTGAACGAAACTTGCAATTGGAAAAGTTTCGTAGAATAATATTTTCAGATGATTTTTTGCATGGACTTCCATCATAACCATCCCTCGTAACATATAGGAAGGATCTGAAAAGTTTTATATTGTTTTGTATAGTGCTCAATTTAATTATATTTTTTGAGCAAAACTAGTATAAACATGTGTATAATATATTATGATTTTTTGACCGAAACTTGCAATTGGGAAAGTTCCGTAGAAGTAAATGTTTTAGATGATTTTTTGCATGGACTTCCATCATAACCTTCTGTCGTAACATACAGGAAGGATCTGAAAAGTTTTGTATCGTTTCGTATAGTCCTCAATTTAATTTTTATTTTTGAGCAAAACTAGTATAAACTTGTGTATGTTATATTACAATTTTTTTTACCAAAACTTGCATTTTGAAAAGTTTCGTAGAATCAAATTTTCAGATGATTTTTTGCATGGACTTCCATCATTACCTTCCCTCTTAACATATAGGAAGGATATGAAAAGTTTTGTATCGTTTCGTATAGTCCTCGATTTAATTTATATTTTTTGAGCAAAACTAGTATAAACTTGTGTATGATTTTAAAATTGTTTGACCAAAACTTGCATTTTGAAAAGTTTCGTAGAATCAAATTTTCAGATGATTTTTTGCATGGACTTCCATCATAACCTTCCCTGGTAACATATAGGAAGGATCTGAAAAGTTTTGTATCGTTTCGTACAGTCCTCGATTTAATTATAGTTTTTGAGCAAAACTAGTATAAACATGTGTATAATATATTATGATTTTTTGAACGAAACTTGCAATTGTAAAAGTTTCGTAGAATCAAATTTTCATATGATTTTTTGCATGGACTTCCATCATAACCTTCCCTCGTAACATATAAGAAGGATCTGAAATGTTTTGAATCGTTTCGTACAGTCCTCGATTTAATCATAGTTTTTGAGCTAAACTAGTATAAACATGTGTATAATATATTATGATTTTTTGAACGAAACTTGCAATTGGAAAAGTTTCGTAGAATAATATTTTCAGATGATTTTTTGCGTGGACTTCAATCATAACCTTCCATCGTAACATATAGGAATTATCTGAAATGTTTTGAATCGTTTCGTATATTGCTCGATTTAATCATAGTTTTTGAGCTAAACTAGTATAAACATGTGTATAATATATTATGAATTTTTGAACGAAACTTGCAATTGGGAAAGTTCCGTAGAAATAAATGTTTTAGATGATTTTTTGCATGGACTTCCATCATAACCTTCTGTCGTAACATACAGGAAGGATCTGAAAAGTTTTGTATCGTTTCGTATAGTCGTCAATTTAATTTTTATTTTTGAGCAAAACTAGTATAAACTTGTGTATGTTATATTACAATTTTTTTTTACCAAAACTTGCATTTTGAAAAGTTTCGTAGAATCAAATTTTCAGATGATTTTTTGCATGGACTTCCATCATTACCTTCCCTCTTAACATATAGGAAGGATATGAAAAGTTTTGTATCGTTTCGTATAGTCCTCGATTTAATTTATATTTTTTGAGCAAAACTAGTATAAACTTGTGTATGATATTAAAATTTTTTGACCAAAACTTGCATTTTGAAAAGTTTCGTAGAATCATATTTTCAAATGATTTTTTGCATGGACTTCCATCATAACCTTCCCTGGTAACATATAGGAAGGATCTGAAGAGTTTTGTATCATTTCGTACAGTCCTCGATTTAATTATAGTTTTTAAGCAAAACTAGTATACACATGTGTATAATATATTATGATTTTTTGAACGAAACTTGCAATTGTAAAAGTTTCGTAGAATCAAATTTTCATATGATTTTTTTCATGGACTTCCATCATAACCTTCCCTCGTAACATATAGGAAGGATCTGAAATGTTTTGAATCGTTTCGTACAATCCAAGATTTAATCATAGTTTTTGAGCTAAACTAGTATAAACATGTGTATAATATATTATGATTTTTTGAACGAAACTTGCAATTGGAAAAGTTTCGTAGAATAATATTTTCAGATGATTTTTTGCATGGACTTCCATCATAACCTTCCCTCGTAACATATAGGAATTATCTGAAATGTTTTGAATCGTTTCGTATAGTGCTCGATTTAATCATAGTTTTTGAGCTAAACTAGTATAAACATGTGTATAATATATTATGATTTTTTGACCGAAACTTGCAATTGGGAAAGTTCCGTAGAAGTAAATGTTTTAGATGATTTTTTGCATGGACTTCCATCATAACCTTCTGTCGTAGCATACAGGAAGGATCTGAAAAGTTTTGTATCGTTTCGTATAGTCCTCAATTTAATTTTTATTTTTGAGCAAAACTAGTATAAACTTGTGTATGTTATATTACAATTTTTTTTACCAAAACTTGCATTTTGAAAAGTTTCGTAGAATCAAATTTTCAGATGATTTTTTGCATGGACTTCCATCATTACCTTCCCTAGTAACATATAGGTAGGATATGAAAAGTTTTGTATCGTTTCGTATAGTCCTCGATTTAATTTTTATTTTTTGAGCAAAAGTAGTATAAACTTGTGTATGATATTACAATTTTTTGACCAAAAGTTGCATTATGAAAAGTTTCGTAGAATCAAATTTTCAGATGATTTTTTGCATGGACTTCCATCATAACCTTCCCTGGTAACATATAGGAAGGATCTGAAAAGTTTTGTATCGTTTCGTACAGTCCTCGATTTAATTATAGTTTTTGAGTAAAACTAGTATATACATGTGTATAATATATTATGATTTTTTGAACGAAACTTGCAATTGTAAAAGTTTCGTAGAATCAAATTTTCAGATGAATTTTTGCATGGACTTCCATCATAACCTTCCCTCGTAACATATAGGAAGGATCTGAAATGTTTTGAATCGTTTCGTACAGTCCTCAATTTAATTTTTATTTTTTGAAGAAAACTATTATAAACTTGTGTATGATATATTACGATTTTTTTGCCGAAACTTGCATTTTGAAAAGTTTCGTAGAATCAAATTTTCAAATGATTTTATGCATGGACCTCCATCATAACCTTCCCTCGTAACATATAGGAATTATCTGAAATGTTTTGAATCGTTTCGTACAATCCCCGAATTAATCATAGTTTTTGAGCTAAACTATTATAAACATGTGTATAATATATTATGATTTTTTGAACGAAACTTGCAATTGGAAAAGTTTCGTAGAATAATATTTTCAGATGATTTTTTGCATGGACTTCCATCATAACCATCCCTCGTAACATATAGGAAGGATCTGAAAAGTTTTATATTGTTTTGTATAGTGCTCAATTTAATTATATTTTTTGAGCAAAACTAGTATAAACATGTGTATAATATATTATGATTTTTTGACCGAAACTTGCAATTGGGAAAGTTCCGTAGAAGTAAATGTTTTAGATGATTTTTTGCATGGACTTCCATCATAACCTTCTGTCGTAACATACAGGAAGGATCTGAAAAGTTTTGTATCGTTTCGTATAGTCCTCAATTTAATTTTTATTTTTGAGCAAAACTAGTATAAACTTGTGTATGTTATATTACAATTTTTTTTACCAAAACTTGCATTTTGAAAAGTTTCGTAGAATCAAATTTTCAGATGATTTTTTGCATGGACTTCCATCATTACCTTCCCTCTTAACATATAGGAAGGATATGAAAAGTTTTGTATCGTTTCGTATAGTCCTCGATTTAATTTATATTTTTTGAGCAAAACTAGTATAAACTTGTGTATGATTTTAAAATTGTTTGACCAAAACTTGCATTTTGAAAAGTTTCGTAGAATCAAATTTTCAGATGATTTTTTGCATGGACTTCCATCATAACCTTCCCTGGTAACATATAGGAAGGATCTGAAAAGTTTTGTATCGTTTCGTACAGTCCTCGATTTAATTATAGTTTTTGAGCAAAACTAGTATAAACATGTGTATAATATATTATGATTTTTTGAACGAAACTTGCAATTGTAAAAGTTTCGTAGAATCAAATTTTCATATGATTTTTTGCATGGACTTCCATCATAACCTTCCCTCGTAACATATAGGAAGGATCTGAAATGTTTTGAATCGTTTCGTACAATCCTCGATTTAATCATAGTTTTTGAGCTAAACTAGTATAAACATGTGTATAATATATTATGATTTTTTGAACGAAACTTGCAATTGGAAAAGTTTCGTAGAATAATATTTTCAGATGATTTTTTGCGTGGACTTCAATCATAACCTTCCATCGTAACATATAGGAATTATCTGAAATGTTTTGAATCGTTTCGTATATTGCTCGATTTAATCATAGTTTTTGAGCTAAACTAGTATAAACATGTGTATAATATATTATGAATTTTTGAACGAAACTTGCAATTGGGAAAGTTCCGTAGAAATAAATGTTTTAGATGATTTTTTGCATGGACTTCCATCATAACCTTCTGTCGTAACATACAGGAAGGATCTGAAAAGTTTTGTATCGTTTCGTATAGTCGTCAATTTAATTTTTATTGTTGAGCAAAACTAGTATAAACTTGTGTATGTTATATTACAATTTTTTTTTACCAAAACTTGCATTTTGAAAAGTTTCGTAGAATCAAATTTTCAGATGATTTTTTGCATGGACTTCCATCATTACCTTCCCTCTTAACATATAGGAAGGATATGAAAAGTTTTGTATCGTTTCGTATAGTCCTCGATTTAATTTATATTTTTTGAGCAAAACTAGTATAAACTTGTGTATGATATTAAAATTTTTTGACCAAAACTTGCATTTTGAAAAGTTTCGTAGAATCATATTTTCAAATGATTTTTTGCATGGACTTCCATCATAACCTTCCCTGGTAACATATAGGAAGGATCTGAAGAGTTTTGTATCATTTCGTACAGTCCTCGATTTAATTATAGTTTTTAAGCAAAACTAGTATACACATGTGTATAATATATTATGATTTTTTGAACGAAACTTGCAATTGTAAAAGTTTCGTAGAATCAAATTTTCATATGATTTTTTGCATGGACTTCCATCATAACCTTCCCTCGTAACATATAGGAAGGATCTGAAATGTTTTGAATCGTTTCGTACAATCCAAGATTTAATCATAGTTTTTGAGCTAAACTAGTATAAACATGTGTATAATATATTATGATTTTTTGAACGAAACTTGCAATTGGAAAAGTTTCGTAGAATAATATTTTCAGATGATTTTTTGCATGGACTTCCATCATAACCTTCCCTCGTAACATATAGGAATTATCTGAAATGTTTTGAATCGTTTCGTATAGTGCTCGATTTAATCATAGTTTTTGAGCTAAACTAGTATAAACATGTGTATAATATATTATGATTTTTTGACCGAAACTTGCAATTGGGAAAGTTCCGTAGAAGTAAATGTTTTAGATGATTTTTTGCATGGACTTCCATCATAACCTTCTGTCGTAACATACAGGAAGGATCTGAAAAGTTTTGTATCGTTTCGTATAGTCCTCAATTTAATTTTTATTTTTGAGCAAAACTAGTATAAACTTGTGTATGTTATATTACAATTTTTTTTACCAAAACTTGCATTTTGAAAAGTTTCGTAGAATCAAATTTTCAGATGATTTTTTGCATGGACTTCCATCATTACCTTCCCTAGTAACATATAGGTAGGATATGAAAAGTTTTGTATCGTTTCGTATAGTCCTCGATTTAATTTTTATTTTTTGAGCAAAAGTAGTATAAACTTGTGTATGATATTACAATTTTTTGACCAAAAGTTGCATTATGAAAAGTTTCGTAGAATCAAATTTTCAGATGATTTTTTGCATGGACTTCCATCATAACCTTCCCTGGTAACATATAGGAAGGATCTGAAAAGTTTTGTATCGTTTCTTACAGTCCTCGATTTAATTATAGTTTTTGAGTAAAACTAGTATATACATGTGTATAATATATTATGATTTTTTGAACGAAACTTGCAATTGTAAAAGTTTCGTAGAATCAAATTTTCAGATGAATTTTTGCATGGACTTCCATCATAACCTTCCCTCGTAACATATAGGAAGGATCTGAAATGTTTTGAATCGTTTCGTACAGTCCTCAATTTAATTTTTATTTTTTGAAGAAAACTATTATAAACTTGTGTATGATATATTACGATTTTTTTGCCGAAACTTGAATTTTGAAAAGTTTCGTAGAATCAAATTTTCAAATGATTTTATGCATGGACCTCCATCATAACCTTCCCTCGTAACATATAGGAATTATCTGAAATGTTTTGAATCGTTTCGTACAATCCCCGAATTAATCATAGTTTTTGAGCTAAACTAGTATAAACATGTGTATATTATATTATGATTTTTTGAACGAAACTTGCAATTGGAAAAGTTTCGTAGAATAATATTTTCAGATGATTTTTTGCATGGACTTCCATCATAACCTTCCCTCGTAACATATAGGAAGGATCTGAAAAGTTTTGTATTGTTTTGTATAGTGCTCGATTTAATTATATTTTTTGAGCAAAACTAGTATAGACATGTGTATAATATATTATGATTTTTTGACCGAAACTTGCAATTGGAAAAGTTCCGTAGAAACTAATTTTTCAGATGATTTTTTGCATGGACTTCCATCATAACCTTCTGTCGTAACATACAGGAAGGATCTGAAAAGTTTTGTATCGTTTCGTATAGTCCTCAATTTAATTTTTATTTTTGAGCAAAACTAGTATAAACTTGTGTATGTTATATTACAATTTTTTTACCAAAACTTGCATTTTGAAAAGTTTCGTAGAATCAAATTTCCAGATGCTTTTTTGCATGGACTTCCATCATTACCTTCCCTAGTAACATATAGGTAGGATATGAAAAGTTTTGTATCGTTTCGTATAGTCCTCGATTTAATTTTTATTTTTTGAGCAAAAGTAGTATAAACTTGTGTATGATATTACAATTTTTTTACCAAAAGTTGCATTATGAAAAGTTTCGTAGAATCAAATTTTCAGATGATTTTTTGCATGGACTTCCATCATAACCTTCCCTGGTAACATATAAGAAGGATCTGAAAAGTTTTGTATCGTTTCGTACAGTCCTCGATTTAATTATAGTTTTTGATTAAAACTATTATAAACATATGTATAATATATTATGATTTTTTGAACGAAACTTGCAATTGTAAAAGTTTCGTAGAATCAAATTTTAAGATGATTTTTTGCATGGACTTCCATCATAACCTCCCCTCGTAACATATAGAAAGGATCTGAAAAGTGTTTTATCGTTTCGTATACTCCTTAATATAATTTTTATTTTTTGAGCAAAACTAGTATAAACTTGTGTATGTAATTTTACAATTTTTTTTACCAAAACTTGCATTTTGAAAAGTTTCGTAGAATCAAATTTTCAGATGATTTTTTGCATGGACTTCCATCATTACCTTCCCTCGTAACATATAGGAAGGATATGAAATTTTTTTTAACGTTTCGTATAGTCCTCGATTTAATTTTTATTTTTTAAGCAAAACTAGTATAAACTTGTGTATATTATATTATGATTTTTTGAACGAAACTTGCAATTGGAAAAGTTTCGTAGAATAATATTTTCAGATGATTTTTTGCATGGACTTCCATCATAACCTTCCCTCGTAACATATAGGAAGGATCTGAAAAGTTTTGTATTGTTTTGTATAGTGCTCGATTTAATTATATTTTTTGAGCAAAACTAGTATAAACATGTGTATAATATATTATGATTTTTTGACCGAAACTTGCAATTGGAAAAGTTCCGAAGAAACTAATTTTTCAGTTGATTTTTTGCATGGACTTCCATCATAACCTTCCGCCGTAACATACAGGAAGGATCTGAAAAAGTTTTGTATCGTTTCGTATAGTCCTCAATTTAATTTTTATTTTTTGAGCAAATTAGTATAAACTTGTGTATGTTATATTACAATTTTTTTTACCAAAACTTGCATTTTGAAAAGTTTCGTAAAATCAAATTTCCAGATGATTTTTTGCATGGACTTCCATCATTACCTTCCCTCGTAACATATAGGAAGGATATGAAAAGTTTTGTATCGTTTCGTATAGCCCTCGATTTAATTTTTATTTTTTGAGCAAAAGTAGTATAAACTTGTGTATGATATTACAATTTTTTGACCAAAATTTGCATTATGAAAAGTTTCGTAGAATCAAATTTTCAGATGATTTTTTGCATGGACTTCCATCATAACCTTCCCTGGTAACATATAAGAAGGATCTGAAAAGTTTTGTATCGTTTCGTACAGTCCTCGATTTAATTATAGTTTTTGATTAAAACTATTATAAACATGTGTATAATATATTATGATTTTTTGAACGAAACTTGCAATTGTAAAAGTTTCGTAGAATCAAATTTTCAGATGATTTTTTCAATGGACTTCCATCATAACCTTCCCTCGTAACATATAGAAAGGATCTGAAAAGTTTTGTATCGTTTCGTATACTCCTCAATTTAATTTTTATTTTTTGAGCAAAACTAGTATAAACTTGTGTATGTAATATTACAATTTTTTTTACCAAAACTTGCATTTTGAAAAGTTTCGTAGAATCAAATTTTCAGATGATTTTTTGCATGGACTTCCATCATTACCTTCCCTCGTAACATATAGGAAGGATATGAAAGTTTTTTTTAACGTTTCGTATAGTCCTCGATTTAATTTTTATTTTTTAAGCAAAACTAGTATAAACTTGTGTATATTATATTATGATTTTTTGAACGAAACTTGCAATTGGAAAAGTTTCGTAGAATAATATTTTCAGATGATTTTTTGCATGGACTTCCATCATAACCTTCCCTCGTAACATATAGGAAGGATCTGAAAAGTTTTGTATTGTTTTGTATAGTGCTCGATTTAATTAAATTTTTTGAGCAAAACTAGTATAAACATGTGTATAATATATTATGATTTTTTGACCGAAACTTGCAATTGGAAAAGTTCCGAAGAAACTAATTTTTCAGTTGATTTTTTGCATGGACTTCCATCATAACCTTCCGCCGTAACATACAGGAAGGATCTGAAAAAGTTTTGTATCATTTCGTATAGTCCTCAATTTAATTTTTATTTTTTGAGCAAATTAGTATAAACTTGTGTATGTTATATTACAATTTTTTTTACCAAAACTTGCATTTTGAAATGTTTCGTAGAATCAAATTTCCAGATGATTTTTTGCATGGACTTCCATCATTACCTTCTCTCGTAACATATAGGAAGGATATGAAAAGTTTTGTATCGTTTCGTATAGTCCTCGATTTAATTTTTATTTTTTGAGCAAAAGTAGTATAAACTTGTGTATGATATTACAATTTTTTGACCAAAAGTTGCATTATGAAAAGTTTGGTAGAATCAAATTTTCAGATGATTTTTTGCATGGACTTCCATCATAACCTTCCCTGGTAACATATAAGAAGGATCTGAAAAGTTTTGTATCGTTTCGTACAGTCCTCGATTTAATTATAGATTTTGAGCAAAACTTGTATAAACATGTGTATAATATATTATGATTTTTTGAACGAAACTTGCAATTGTAAAAGTTTCGTAGAATCAAATTTTCAGATGATTTTTGGCATGAAATTCCATCATAACCTTCCCTCGTAAAATATAGGAAGGATCTGAAAAGTTTTGTATCGTTTCGTATAGTCCTCAATTTAATTTTTTTTTTTTAAGGAAAACTAGTATAAACTTGTGTATGATATATTACGATTTTTTGGCCGAAACTTGCATTTTGAAAAGTTTCGTAGAATCAAATTTTCAAATGATTTTATGCATGGACTTCCATCATAACCTTCCCTCGTAACATATAGGAATTATCTGAAATGTTTTGAATCGTTTCGTACAATCCTCGAATTAATCATAGTTTTTGAGCTAAACTAGTATAAACATGTGTATATTATATTATGATTTTTTGAACGAAACTTGCAATTGGAAAAGTTTCGTAGAATAATATTTTCAGATGATTTTTTGCATGGACTTCCATCATAACCTTCCCTCATAACATATAGGAAGGATCTGAAAAGTTTTGTATTGTTTTGTATAGTGCTCGATTTAATTATATTTTTTGAGCAAAACTAGTATAGACATGTGTATAATATATTATGATTTTTTGACCGAAACTTGCAATTGGAAAAGTTCCGTAGAAACTAATTTTTCAGATGATTTTTTGCATGGACTTCCATCATAACCTTCTGTCGTAACATACAGGAAGGATCTGAAAAGTTTTGTATCGTTTCGTATAGTCCTCAATTTAATTTTTATTTTTGAGCAAAACTAGTATAAACTTGTGTATGTTATATTACAATTTTTTTACCAAAACTTGCATTTTGAAAAGTTTCGTAGAATCAAATTTCCAGATGCTTTTTTGCATGGACTTCCATCATTACCTTCCCTAGTAACATATAGGTAGGATATGAAAAGTTTTGTATCGTTTCGTATAGTCCTCGATTTAATTTTTATTTTTTGAGCAAAAGTAGTATAAACTTGTGTATGATATTACAATTTTTTGACCAAAAGTTGCATTATGAAAAGTTTCGTAGAATCAAATTTTCAGATGATTTTTTGCATGGACTTCCATCATAACCTTCCCTGGTAACATATAAGAAGGATCTGAAAAGTTTTGTATCGTTTCGTACAGTCCTCGATTTAATTATAGTTTTTGATTAAAACTATTATAAACATGTGTATAATATATTATGATTTTTTGAACGAAACTTGCAATTGTAAAAGTTTCGTAGAATCAAATTTTCAGATGATTTTTTGCATGGACTTCCATCATAACCTTCCCTCGTAACATATAGAAAGGATCTGAAAAGTGTTTTATCGTTTCGTATACTCCTCAATTTAATTTTTATTTTTTGAGCAAAACTAGTATAAACTTGTGTATGTAATATTACAATTTTTTTTACCAAAACTTGCATTTTGAAAAGTTTCGTAGAATCAAATTTTCAGATGATTTTTTGCATGGACTTCCATCATTACCTTCCCTCGTAACATATAGGAAGGATATGAATTTTTTTTTAACGTTTCGTATAGTCCTCGATTTAATTTTTATTTTTTAAGCAAAACTAGTATAAACTTGTGTATATTATATTATGATTTTTTGAACGAAACTTGCAATTGGAAAAGTTTCGTAGAATAATATTTTCAGATGATTTTTTGCATGGACTTCCATCATAACCTTCCCTCGTAACATATAGGAAGGATCTGAAAAGTTTTGTATTGTTTTGTATAGTGCTCGATTTAATTATATTTTTTGAGCAAAACTAGTATAAACATGTGTATAATATATTATGATTTTTTGACCGAAACTTGCAATTGGAAAAGTTCCGAAGAAACTAATTTTTCAGTTGATTTTTTGCATGGACTTCCATCATAACCTTCCGCCGTAACATACAGGAAGGATCTGAAAAAGTTTTGTATCGTTTCGTATAGTCCTCAATTTAATTTTTATTTTTTGAGCAAATTAGTATAAACTTGTGTATGTTATATTACAATTTTTTTTACCAAAACTTGCATTTTGAAAAGTTTCGTAGAATCAAATTTCCAGATGCTTTTTTGCATGGACTTCCATCATTACCTTCCCTAGTAACATATAGGTAGGATATGAAAAGTTTTGTATCGTTTCGTATAGTCCTCGATTTAATTTTTATTTTTTGAGCAAAAGTAGTATAAACTTGTGTATGATATTACAATTTTTTGACCAAAAGTTGCATTATGAAAAGTTTCGTAGAATCAAATTTTCAGATGATTTTTTGCATGGACTTCCATCATAACCTTCCCTGGTAACATATAAGAAGGATCTGAAAAGTTTTGTATCGTTTCGTACAGTCCTCGATTTAATTATAGTTTTTGATTAAAACTATTATAAACATGTGTATAATATATTATGATTTTTTGAACGAAACTTGCAATTGTAAAAGTTTCGTAGAATCAAATTTTCAGATGATTTTTTGCATGGACTTCCATCATAACCTTCCCTCGTAACATATAGAAAGGATCTGAAAAGTGTTTTATCGTTTCGTATACTCCTCAATTTAATTTTTATTTTTTGAGCAAAACTAGTATAAACTTGTGTATGTAATATTACAATTTTTTTTACCAAAACTTGCATTTTGAAAAGTTTCGTAGAATCAAATTTTCAGATGATTTTTTGCATGGACTTCCATCATTACCTTCCCTCGTAACATATAGGAAGGATATGAAATTTTTTTTAACGTTTCGTATAGTCCTCGATTTAATTTTTATTTTTTAAGCAAAACTAGTATAAACTTGTGTATATTATATTATGATTTTTTGAACGAAACTTGCAATTGGAAAAGTTTCGTAGAATAATATTTTCAGATGATTTTTTGCATGGACTTCCATCATAACCTTCCCTCGTAACATATAGGAAGGATCTGAAAAGTTTTGTATTGTTTTGTATAGTGCTCGATTTAATTATATTTTTTGAGCAAAACTAGTATAAACATGTGTATAATATATTATGATTTTTTGACCGAAACTTGCAATTGGAAAAGTTCCGAAGAAACTAATTTTTCAGTTGATTTTTTGCATGGACTTCCATCATAACCTTCCGCCGTAACATACAGGAAGGATCTGAAAAAGTTTTGTATCGTTTCGTATAGTCCTCAATTTAATTTTTATTTTTTGAGCAAATTAGTATAAACTTGTGTATGTTATATTACAATTTTTTTTACAAAAACTTGCATTTTGAAAAGTTTCGTAAAATCAAATTTCCAGATGATTTTTTGCATGGACTTCCATCATTACCTTTCCTCGTAACATATAGGAAGGATATGAAAAGTTTTGTATCGTTTCGTATAGCCCTCGATTTAATTTTTAATTTTTGAGCAAAAGTAGTATAAACTTGTGTATGATATTACAATTTTTTGACCAAAATTTGCATTATGAAAAGTTTCGTAGAATCAAATTTTCATATGATTTTTTGCATGGACTTCCATCATAACCTTCCCTGGTAACATATAAGAAGGATCTGAAAAGTTTTGTATCGTTTCGTACAGTCCTCGATTTAATTATAGTTTTTGATTAAAACTATTATAAACATGTGTATAATATATTATGATTTTTTGAACGAAACTTGCAATTGTAAAAGTTTCGTAGAATCAAATTTTCATATGATTTTTTCAATGGACTTCCATCATAACCTTCCCTCGTAACATATAGAAAGGATCTGAAAAGTTTTGTATCGTTTCGTATACTCCTCAATTTAATTTTTATTTTTTGAGCAAAACTAGTATAAACTTGTGTATGTAATATTTCAATTTTTTTTACCAAAACTTGCATTTTGAAAAGTTTCGTAGAATCAAATTTTCAGATGATTTTTTGCATGGACTTCCATCATTACCTTCCCTCGTAACATATAGGAAGGATATGAAATTTTTTTTAACGTTTCGTATAGTCCTCGATTTAATTTTTATTTTTTAAGCAAAACTAGTATAAACTTGTGTATATTATATTATGATTTTTTGAACGAAACTTGCAATTGGAAAAGTTTCGTAGAATAATATTTTCAGATGATTTTTTGCATGGACTTCCATCATAACCTTCCCTCGTAACATATAGGAAGGATCTGAAAAGTTTTGTATTGTTTTGTATAGTGCTCGATTTAATTATATTTTTTGAGCAAAACTAGTATAAACATGTGTATAATATATTATGATTTTTTGACCGAAACTTGCAATTGGAAAAGTTCCGAAGAAACTAATTTTTCAGTTGATTTTTTGCAGGGACTTCCATCATAACCTTCCGCCGTAACATACAGGAAGGATCTGAAAAAGTTTTGTATCATTTCGTATAGTCCTCAATTTAATTTTTATTTTTTGAGCAAATTAGTATAAACTTGTGTATGTTATATTACAATTTTTTTTACCAAAACTTGCATTTTGAAATGTTTCGTAGAATCAAATTTCCAGATGATTTTTTGCATGGACTTCCATCATTACCTTCTCTCGTAACATATAGGAAGGATATGAAAAGTTTTGTATCGTTTCGTATAGTCCTCGATTTAATTTTTATTTTTTGAGCAAAAGTAGTATAAACTTGTGTATGATATTACAATTTTTTGACCAAAAGTTGCATTATGAAAAGTTTCGTAGAATCAAATTTTCAGATGATTTTTTGCATGGACTTCCATCATAACCTTCCCTGGTAACATATAAGAAGGATCTGAAAAGTTTTGTATCGTTTCGTACAGTCCTCGATTTAATTATAGATTTTGAGCAAAACTTGTATAAACATGTGTATAATATATTATGATTTTTTGAACGAAACTTGCAATTGTAAAAGTTTCGTAGAATCAAATTTTCAGATGATTTTTGGCATGAAATTCCATCATAACCTTCCCTCGTAAAATATAGGAAGGATCTGAAAAGTTTTGTACCGTTTCGTATAGTCCTCAATTTAATTTTTATTTTTTAAGGAAAACTAGTATAAACTTGTGTATGTATATTACGATTTTTTGGCCAAAACTTGCATTTTGAAAAGTTTCGTAGAATCAAATTTTCAAATGATTTTTTGCATGGACTTCCATCATAACCTTCCCTCGTAACATATAGGAAGGATTTAAAAAGTTTTGCATCGTTTCGTACAGTCCTCGATTTAATCAGTTTTTGAGCTAAGTTAGTATAAACATGTGTATAATATATTATGATTTTTTGAACGAAAAGTGCAATTGGAAAGGTTTCGTAGAATAATATTTTCAGATGATTTTTTGCATGGACTTCCATCATAACCTTCCCTCGTAACATATAGGAAGGATCTGAAAAGTTTTGTATGGTTTTGTATAGTGATTGATTTAATTATATTTTTTGAGCAAAACTAGTATAAACATGTGTATAATATATTATGATTTTTTGACCGAAACTTGCAATTGGAAAAGTTCCGTAGAAACAAATTTTTCAGATGATTTTTTGCATGGACTTCAATCATAACCTTCTGTCATAACATACAGGAAGGATCTGAAAAGTTTTGTATCGTTTCGTATAGTCCTGAATTTAATTTTTATTTTTTGAGCAAAACTAGTATAAACTTGTGTATGTTATATTACAATTTTTTACCAAAACTTGCATTTTGAAAAGTTTCGTAGAATCAAATTTTTAGATGATTTTTTGCATGGACTTCCATCATTACCTTCCCTCGTAACATATAGGAAGGATATGAAAGGTTTTGTATCGTTTCGTATAGTCCTCGATTTAATTTTAATTTTTTTGAGTAAAAGTAGTAGAAAGTTGTGTATGATATTACAATTTTTTGACCAAAACTTGAATTTTGAAAAGTTTCGTAGAATCAAATTTTCAGATGATTTTTTGCATGGACTTCCATCATAACCTTCCCTGGTAACATATAGGAAGGATCTGAAAAGTTTTGTATCGTTTCGTACAGTCCTCGATTTAATTAGAGTTTTTGAGCAAAACTAGTATAAACATGTGTATAATATATTATGACTTTTTGAACGAAACTTGCAATTGTAAAAGTTTCGTAGAATTAAATTTTTAGATGATTTTTTGCATGGACTTCCATCATTACCTTCCCTCGTTACATATAGGAAGGATCTGAAAAGTTTTGTATCGTTTCGTATACTACCTAATTTAATTTTTATTTTTTGAGGAAAACTAGTATAAACTTGTGTATGATATATTACGATTTTTTTGACCGAAACTTGCATTTTGAAAAGTTTCATAGAATAAAATTTTCAAATGATTGTTTGCATGGGCTTCCATCATAACCTTCCCTCGTAACATATAGGAAGGATCTGAAAAGTTTTGCATCGTTTCGTACAGTCCTCGATTTAATCAGTTTTTGAGCTAAACTAGTATAAACACGTGTATAATATATTATGATTTTTTGAACGAAACGTGCAATTGGAAAAGTTTCGTAGAATAATATTATCAGATGATATTTTGCATGGACTTCCATCATAACCTTCCCTCGTAACATATAGGAAGGATCTGAAAAGTTTTGTATGGTTTTGTATAGTGCTTGATTTAATTATATTTTTTGAGCAAAACTAGTATAAACATGTGTATAATATATTATGATTTTTTGACCGAAACTTGCAATTGGAAAAGTTCCGTAGAAACAAATTTTTCAGATGATTTTTTGCATGGACTTCCATCATAACCTTCCATCGTAACATACAGGAAGGATCTGAAAAGTTTTGTATTGTTTCGTATAGTCCTCAATTTAGTTTTTATTTTTTGAGCAAAACTAGTATAAACTTGTGTATGTTATATTACAATTTTTTTTTACCAAAACTTGCATTTTGAAAAGTTTCGTAGAATCAAATTTTCAAATGATTTTTTGCATGGACTTCCATCATAACCTTCCCTCGTAACATATAGGAAGGATCTGAAAAGTTTTGCATCGTTTTGTACAGTCCTCGATTTAATCAGTTTTTGAGCTAAACTAGTATAAACATATGTATAATATATTATGATTTTTTGAACGAAACTTGCATTTTGAAAAGTTTCGTAGAATCAAATTTTCAGATGATATTTTGCATGGACTTCCATCATAACCTTCCCTGGTAACATATAAGAAGGATCTGAAAAGTTTTGTATCGTTTCGTACAGTCCTCGATTTAATTATAGTATTTGAGTAAAACTAGTATAAACATGTGTATAATATATTATGATTTTTTGAACGAAACTTGCTATTGTAAAAGTTTCGTAGAATCAAATTTTCAGATGATTTTATGCATGGACTTCCATCATTGCCTTCCCTCGTAAGATATAGGAAGGATCTGAAAAGTTTAGTATCGTTTCGTATAGTCCTCAATTTAATTTTTATTTTTTAAGGAAAACTAGAATAAACTTGTGTATGATATATTACGATTTTTTTGCCGAAACATGCATTTTGAAAAGTTTCGTAGAATCAAATTTTCAAATGATTTTTTGCATAGACTTCCATCATAACCTTCCCTCGTAACATATAGGAAGGATCTGAAAAGTTTTGCTTCGTTTCGTACAGTCCTCGATTTAATCAGATTTTGAGCTAAACTAGTATAAACATGTGTATAATATATTACGATTTTTTGAAAGAAACTTGCAATTGGAAAAGTTTCGTAGAATAATAATTTCAGATGATTTTTTGCATGGATTTCCAGCATAACCTTCCCTCGTAACATATAGGAAGGATCTGAAACGTTTTGTAATGTTTTGTATAGTGCTCGATTTAATTATATTTTTTGAGCAAAACTAGTATAAACATGTGTATAATATATTATGATTTTTTGACCGAAATTTGCAATTGGAAAAGTTCCGTAGAAACACATTTTTCAGATAATTTTTTGCATGGACTTCCATCATAACCTTCCATCGTAACATACAGGAAGGATCTGAAAAGTTTTGTATTGTTTCGTATAGTCCTCAATTTAGTTTTTATTTTTTGAGCAAAACTAGTATAAACTTGTGTATGTTATATTAGAATTTTTTTTACCAAAACTTGCATTTTGAAAAGTTTCGTAGAATCAAATTTTCAAATGATTTTTTGCATGGACTTCCATCATAACCTTCCCTCGTAACATATAGGAAGGATCTGAAAAGTTTTGCATCGTTTTGTACAGTCCTCGATTTAATCAGTTTTTGAGCTAAACTAGTATAAACATGTGTATAATATATTATGATTTTTTGAACGAAACTTGCATTTTGAAAAGTTTCGTAGAATCAAATTTTCAGATGATTTTTTGCATGGACTTCCATCATTACCTTCCCTCGTAACATATAGGAAGGATATGAAAAGTTTTGTAACGTTTCGTATAGTCCTCGATTTAATTTTTATTTTTTGAGCAAAACTAGTATAAACTTGTGTATGATATTATAATTTTTTGACCAAAACTTGCATTTTGAAAAGTTTCGTAGAATCAAATTTTCAGATGATATTTTGCATGGACTTCCATCATAACCTTCCCTGGTAACATATAAGAAGGATCTGAAAAGTTTTGTATCGTTTCGTACAGTCCTCGATTTAATTATAGTATTTGAGTAAAACTAGTATAAACATGTGTATAATATATTATGATTTTTTGAACGAAACTTGCTATTGTAAAAGTTTCGTAGAATCAAATTTTCAGATGATTTTATGCATGGACTTCCATCATTGCCTTCCCTCGTAACATATAGGAAGGATCTGAAAAGTTTAGTATCGTTTCGTATAGTCCTCAATTTAATTTTTATTTTTTAAGGAAAACTAGAATAAACTTGTGTATGATATATTACGATTTTTTTGCCGAAACATGCATTTTGAAAAGTTTCGTAGAATCAAATTTTCAAATGATTTTTTGCATAGACTTCCATCATAACCTTCCCTCGTAACATATAGGAAGGATCTGAAAAGTTTTGCTTCGTTTCGTACAGTCCTCGATTTAATCAGATTTTGAGCTAAACTAGTATAAACATGTGTATAATATATTACGATTTTTTGAAAGAAACTTGCAATTGGAAAAGTTTCGTAGAATAATAATTTCAGATGATTTTTTGCATAGATTTCCAGCATAACCTTCCCTCGTAACATATAGGAAGGATCTGAAACGTTTTGTATTGTTTTGTATAGTGCTCGATTTAATTATATTTTTTGAGCAAAACTAGTATAAACATGTGTATAATATATTATGATTTTTTGACCGAAATTTGCAATTGGAAAAGTTCCGTAGAAACAAATTTTTCAGATTATTTTTTGCATGGACTTCCATCATAACCTTCCGTCGTAACATACAGGAAGGATCTGAAAAGTTCTGTATCGTTTCGTATAGTCCTGAATTTAATTTTTATTTTTTGAGCAAAACTAGTATAAACTTGTGTATGTTATATTACAATTTTTTTTTTACCAAAACTTGCATTTTGAAAAGTTTCGTAAAATCAAATTTTCAGATGATTTTTTGCATGGACTTCCATCATTACCTTCCCTCGTAACATATAGGAAGGATATGAATAGTTTTGTATCGTTTCGTATAGTCCTCGATTTAATTTTTATTTTTTGAGCAAAAGTAGTATAAACTTGTGTATGATATTACAATTTTTTGACCAAAACTTGCATTTTGAAAAGTTTCGTAGAATCAAATTTTCAGATGATTTTTTGCATGGACTTCCATCATAACCTTCCGTGGTAACATATAGGAAGGATCTGAAAAGTTTTATATCGTTTCGTACAGTCCTCGATTTAATTATAGTTTTTGAGAAAAACTAGTATAAACATGTGTATAATATATTATGATTTTTTGAACGAAACTTGCAATTGTAAACGTTTCGTAGAATCAAATTTTCAGATGATTTTTTGCATGGACTTCCATCATAACCTTCCCTCGTAACATATAGGAAGGATCTGAAAAGTTTTGTATCGTTTCGTATAGTCCTTAATTTAATTTTTATTTTTTGAGGAAAACTAGTATAAACCTGTGTATGATATATTACGATTTTTTGGCCGAAACATGCATTTTGAAAAGTTTCGTAGAATCAAATTTTCAAATGATTTTTTGCATGGACTTCCATCATAACCTTCCCTCGTAACATATAGGAAGAATCTGAAAAGTATTGCATCGTTTCGTACAGTCCTCGATTTAATTTTTATTTTTGAGCAAAACTAGTATAAACTTGTGTATGATATATTACAATTTTTTTTCTAAAACTTGCATTTTGAAAAGTTTCGTAGAATCAAATTTTCAGATGATTTTTTGCATGAACTTTCATCATTACATTCCCTCGTAACATATAGGAAGGATATGAAATGTTTTGTATCGTTTCATATAGTCCTCGATTTGATTTTTATTTTTTGAGCAAAACTAGTATAAACTTCTGTATGATATTAAGATTTTTTGACCAAAACTTGCATTTTGAAAAGTTTCGTAGAATCAAATTTTCAGATGATTTTTTGCATGGACTTCCATCATAACCTTCTCTGGTTACATATAGGAAGGATCTGAAAAGTTTTGTATCGTTTCATACAGTCCTCGATTTAATTATAGTTTTTGAGCAAAACTAGTATAAACATGTGTATTATATTATGATTTTTTGAACGAAACTTGCAAATGGAAAAGTTTCGTAAAATCAAATTTTCCGATGATTTTTTGCATGGACATTCATGATAACCTTCCCTCGTAACATACAGGAAGAATCAGAAAAGTTTTGTATCGTTTCCTATAGGCCTCGATTTAATTTTTATTTTTTGAGGAAAACTAGTATAAACTTGTGTATTATATATTACGATTTTTTGGCCGAAACTTGCATTTTGAAAAGTTTCGTAGAATCAAATTTTCAAATGATTTTTTGCATGGACTTCCATCATAACCTTCCCTCGTAACAAATAGGAAGGATCTGAAAAGTTTTGCATCGTTTCGTACAGTCCTCGATTTAATCATAGTTTTTGAGCTAAACTAGTATTAACATTTGTATAATAAATTATGATTTTTTGAACGAAACTTGCAATTGGAAAAGTTTCGTAGAATAATATTTTCAGATGATTTTTTGCATGGACTTCCATCATAACCTTCCCTCGTAACATATAGGAAGGATCTGAAAAGTTTTGTATTGTTTTGTATAGTCCTCGATTTAATTATATTTTTTGAGCAAAACTAGTATAAACATGTGTATAATATATTATGATTTTTTGACCGAAACTTGCAATTAGAAAAATTCCGTAGAAACAAATTTTTCAGATGATTTTTTGCATGGACTTCCATCATAACCTTTCGTCGTAACATACAGGAAGGATCTGAAAAGTTTTGTATCGTTTCGTATAGTCCTCAATTTAATTTTTATTTTTGAGCAAAACTAGTATAAACTTGTGTATGTTATATTACAATTTTTTCACCAAAACTTGCATTTTGAAAAATTTCGTAGAATCAAATTTTCAGATGATTTTTTGCATGAACTTCCATCATTACCTTCCCTGGTAACATATAGGAAGGATATGAAATGTTTTGTATCGTTTCATATAGTCCTCGATTTAATTTTTATTTTTTGAGCAAAACTAGTATAAACTTGTGTATGATATTACAATTTTTTGACCAAAACTTGCATTTTGAAAAGTTTCGTAGAATCAAATTTTCAGATGATTTTTTGCATGGACTTCCATCATAACCTTCCCTGGTTACATATAGGAAGGATCTGAAAAGTTTTGTATCGTTTCGTACAGTCCTCGATTTAATTATAGTTTTTGAGCAAAACTAGTATAAACATGTGTATAATATATTATGATTTTTTGAACGAAACTTGCATTTGTAAAACTTTCGTAGAATCAAATTTTCAGATGATTTTTTGCATGGACTTCCATCATAACCTTCCCTGGTTACATATAGGAAGGATCTGAAAAGTTTTGTATCGTTTAGTACAGTCCTCGATTTAATTATAGTTTTTGAGCAAAACTAGTATAAACATGTGTATAATATATTATGATTTTTTGAACGAAACTTGCAAATGGAAAAGTTTCGTAAAATCAAATTTTCCGATGATTTTTTGCATGGACTTTCATCATAACCTTCCCTCGTAACATACAGGAAGGATCAGAAAAGTTTTGTATCGTTTCCTATAGGCCTCGATTTAATTTTTATTTTTTGAGGAAAACTAGTATAAACTTGTGTATTATATATTACGATTTTTTGGCCGAAACTTGCATTTTGAAAAGTTTCGTAGAATCAAATTTTCAAATGATTTTTTGCATGGACTTCCATCATAACCTTCCCTCGTAACATATAGGAAGGATCTGAAAAGTTTTGCATCGTTTCGTACAGTCCTCGATTTAATCATAGTTTTTGAGCTAAACTAGTATTAACATTTGTATAATATATTATGATTTTTTGAACGAAACTTGCAATTGGAAAAGTTTCGTACAATAATATTTTCAGATGATTTTTTGCATGGACTTCCATCATAACCTTCCCTCGTAACATATAGGAAGGATCTGAAAAGTTTTGTATTGTTTTGTATAGTCCTCGATTTAATTATATTTTTTGAGCAAAACTAGTATAAACATGTGTATAATATATTATGATTTTTTGACCGAAACTTGCAATTAGAAAAATTCCGTAGAAACAAATTTTTCAGATGATTTTTTGCATGGACTTCCATCATAACCTTTCGTCGTAACATACAGGAAGGATCTGAAAAGTTTTGTATCGTTTCGTATAGTCCTCAATTTAATTTTTATTTTTGAGCAAAACTAGTATAAACTTGTGTATGTTATATTACAATTTTTTTACCAAAACTTGCATTTTGAAAAATTTCGTAGAATCAAATTTTCAGATGATTTTTTGCATGAACTTCCATCATTACCTTCCCTGGTAACATATAGGAAGGATATGAAATGTTTTGTATCGTTTCATATAGTCCTCGATTTAATTTTTATTTTTGAGCAAAACTAATATAAACTTGTGTATGATATATTATAATTTTTTTTACCAAAACTTGCATTTTGAAAAGTTTCGTAGAATCAAATGTTCAGATTATTTTTTGCATGAACTTCCATCATTACCTTCCCTCGTAACATATAGGAAGGATCTGAAAAGTTTTGTATCGTTTCGTACAGTCCTCGATTTAATTATAGTTTTTGAGCAAAACTAGTATAAACATGTGTATAATATATTATGATTTTTTGAACGAAACTTGCAATTGTAAAACTTTCGTAGAATCAAATTTTCAGATGATTTTTTGCATGGACTTCCATCATAACCTTCCCTGGTTACATATAGGAAGGATCTGAAAAGTTTTGTATCGTTTAGTACAGTCCTCGATTTAATTATAGTTTTTGAGCAAAACTAGTATAAACATGTGTATAATATATTATGATTTTTTGAACGAAACTTGCAAATGGAAAAGTTTCGTAAAATCAAATTTTCCGATGATTTTTTGCATGGACTTTCATCATAACCTTCCCTCGTAACATACAGGAAGGATCAGAAAAGTTTTGTATCGTTTCTTATAGGCCTCGATTTAATTTTTATTTTTTGAGGAAAACTAGTATAAACTTGTGTATTATATATTACGATTTTTTGGCCGAAACTTGCATTTTGAAATGTTTGGTAGAATCAAATTTTCAAATGATTTTTTGCATGGACTTCCATCATAACCTTCCCTCGTAACATATAGGAAGGATCTGAAAAGTTTTGCATCGTTTCGTACAGTCCTCGATTTAATCATAGTTTTTGAGCTAAACTAGTATTAACATTTGTATAATATGTTATGATTTTTTGAACGAAACTTGCAATTGGAAAAGTTTCGTAGAATAATATTTTCAGATGATTTTTTGCATGGACTTCCATCATAACCTTCCCACGTAACATATAGGAAGGATCTGAAAAGTTTTGTATTGTTTTGTATAGTCCTCGATTTAATTATATTTTTTGAGCAAAACTAGTATAAACATGTGTATAATATATTATGATTTTTTGACCGAAACTTGCAATTAGAAAAATTTCGTAGAAACAAATTTTTCAGATGATTTTTTGCATGGACTTCCATCATAACCTTTCGTCGTAACATACAGGAAGGATCTGAAAAGTTTTGTATCGTTTCGTATAGTCCTCAATTTAATTTTTATTTTTGAGCAAAACTAGTATAAATTTGTGTATGTTATATTACAATTTTTTTACCAAAACTTGCATTTTGAAAAATTTCGTAGAATCAAATTTTTAGATGATTTTTTGCATGAACTTCCATCATTACCTTCCCTGGTAACATATAGGAAGGATATGAAATGTTTTGTATCGTTTCATATAGTCCTCGATTTAATTTTTATTTTTTGAGCAAAACTAGTATAAACTTGTGTATGATATTACAATTTTTTGACCAAAACTAGCATTTTGAAAAGTTTCGTAGAATCAAATTTTCAGATGATTTTTTGCATGGACTTCCATCATAACCTTCCCTGGTTACATATAGGAAGGATCTGAAAAGTTTTGTATCGTTTCGTACAGTCCTCGATTTAATTATAGTTTTTGAGCAAAACTAGTATAAACATGTGTATAATATATTATGATTTTTTGAACGAAACTTGCAAATGGAAAAGTTTCGTAAAATCAAATTTTCCGATGATTTTTTGCATGGACTTTCATCATAACCTTCCCTCGTAACATACAGGAAGGATTAGAAAAGTTTTGTATCGTTTCCTATAGGCCTCGATTTAATTTTTATTTTTTGAGGAAAACTAGTATAAACTTGTGTATTATATATTACGATTTTTTGGCCGAAACTTGCATTTTGAAAAGTTTCGTAGAATCAAATTTTCAAATGATTTTTTGCGTGGACTTCCATCATAACCTTCCCTCGTAACATATAGGAAGGATCTGAAAAGTTTTGCATCATTTCGTACAGTCCTCTATTTAATCATAGTTTTTGAGCTAAATTAGTATTAACATGTGTATAATATATTATGATTTTTTGAACGAAACTTGCAATTGGAAAAGTTTCGTAGAATAATATTTTCAGATGATTTTTTACATGGACTTCCATCATAACCTTCCCTCGTAACATATAGGAAGGATCTGAAAAGTTTTGTATTGTTTTGTATAGTCCTCGATTTAATTATATTTTTTGAGCAAAACTAGTATAAACATGTGTATAATATATTATGATTTTTTGACCGAAACTTGCAATTAGAAAAATTTCGTAGAAACAAATTTTTCAGATGATTTTTTGCATGGACTTCCATCATAACCTTTCGTCGTAACATACAGGAAGGATCTGAAAAGTTTTGTATCGTTTCGTATAGTCCTCAATTTAATTTTTATTTTTGAGCAAAACTAGTATAAACTTGTGTATGTTATATTACAATTTTTTTACGAAAACTTGCATTTTGAAAAATTTCGTAGAATCAAATTTTCAGATGATTTTTTGCATGAACTTCCATCATTACCTTCCCTCGTAACATATAGGAAGGATATGAAATGTTTTGTATCGTTTCATATAGTCCTCGATTTAATTTTTATTTTTTGAGCAAAACTAGTATAAACTTGTGTATGATATTACAATTTTTTGACCAAAACTTGCATTTTGAAAAGTTTCGTAGAATCAAATTTTCAGATGATTTTTTGCATGGGCTTCCATCATAACCTTCCCTGGTTACATATAGGAAGGATCTGAAAAGTTTTGTATCGTTTCGTACAGTCCTCGATTTAATTATAGTTTTTGAGCAAAACTAGTATAAACATGTGTATAATATATTATGATTTTTTGAACGAAACTTGCAAATGGAAAAGTTTCGTAAAATCAAATTTTCCGATGATTTTTTGCATGGACTTTCATCATAACCTTCCCTCGTAACATACAGGAAGGATCAGAAAAGTTTTGTATCGTTTCCTATAGGCCTCGATTTAATTTTTATTTTTTGAGGAAAACTAGTATAAACTTGTGTATTATATATTACGATATTTTGGCCGAAACTTGCATTTTAAAAAGTTTCGTAGAATCAAATTTTCAAATGATTTTTTGCATGGACTTCCATCATAACCTTCCCTCGTAACATATAGGAAGGATCTGAAAAGTTTTGCATCGTTTCGTACAGTCCTCGATTTAATCATAGTTTTTGAGCTAAACTAGTATTAACATTTGTATAATATATTATGATTTTTTGAACGAAACTTGCAATTGGAAAAGTTTCATAGAATAATATTTTCAGATGATTTTTTACATGGACTTCCATCATAACCTTCCCTCGTAACATATAGGAAGGATCTGAAAAGTTTTGTATTGTTTTGTATAGTCCTCGATTTAATTATATTTTTTGAGCAAAACTAGTATAAACATGTGTATAATATATTATGATTTTTTGACCGAAACTTGCAATTAGAAAAATTTTGTAGAAACAAATTTTTCAGATGATTTTTTGCATGGACTTCCATCATAACCTTTCGTCGTAACATACAGGAAGGATCTGAAAAGTTTTGTATCGTTTCGTATAGTCCTCAATTTAATTTTTATTTTTGAGCAAAACTAGTATAAACTTGTGTATGTTCTATTACAATTTTTTTACGAAAACTTGCATTTTGAAAAATTTCGTAGAATCAAATTTTCAGATGATTTTTTGCATGAACTTCCATCATTACCTTCCCTCGTAACATATAGGAAGGATATGAAATGTTTTGTATCGTTTCATATAGTCCTCGATTTAATTTTTATTTTTTGAGCAAAACTAGTATAAACTTGTGTATGATATTACAATTTTTTGACCAAAACTTGCATTTTGAAAAGTTTCGTAGAATCAAATTTTCAGATGATTTTTTGCATGGACTTCCATCATAACCTTCCCTGGTTACATATAGGAAGGATCTGAAAAGTTTTGTATCGTTTCGTACAGTCCTCGATTTAATTATAGTTTTTGAGCAAAACTAGTATAAACATGTGTATAATATATTATGATTTTTTGAACGAAACTTGCAAATGGAAAAGTTTCGTAAAATCAAATTTTCCGTTGATTTTTTGAATGGACTTTCATCATAACCTTCCCTCGTAACATACAGGAAGGATCAGAAAAGTTTTGTATCGTTTCCTATAGGCCTCGATTTAATTTTTATTTTTTGAGGAAAACTAGTATAAACTTGTGTATTATATATTACGATATTTTGGCCGAAACTTGCATTTTGAAAAGTTTCGTAGAATCAAATTTTCAAATGATTTTTTGCATGGACTTCCATCATAACCTTCCCTCGTAACATATAGGAAGGATCTGAAAAGTTTTGCATCGTTTCGTACAGTCCTCGATTTAATCATAGTTTTTGAGCTAAACTAGTATTAACATTTGTATAATATATTATGATTTTTTGAACGAAACTTGCAATTGGAAAAGTTTCGTAGAATAATATTTTCAGATGATTTTTTGCATGGACTTCCATCATAACCTTCCCTCGTAACATATAGGAAGGATCTGAAAAGTTTTGTATTGTTTTGTATAGTCCTCGATTTAATTATATTTTTTGAGCAAAACTAGTATAAACATGTGTATAATATATTATGATTTTTTGACCGAAACATGCAATTAGAAAAATTTCGTAGAAACAAATTTTTCAGATGATTTTTTGCATGGACTTCCTTCATAACCTTTCGTCGTAACATACAGGAAGGATCTGAAAAGTTTTGTATCGTTTCGTATAGTCCTCAATTTAATTTTTATTTTTGAGCAAAACTAGTATAAACTTGTGTATGTTATATTACAATTTTTTTACCAAAACTTGCATTTTGAAAAATTTCGTAGAATCAAATTTTCAGATGATTTTTTGCATGAACTTCCATCATTACCTTCCCTCGTAACATATAGGAAGGATATGAAATGTTTTGTATCGTTTCATATAGTCCTCGATTTAATTTTTATTTTTTGAGCAAAACTAGTATAAACTTGTGTATGATATTACAATTTTTTGACCAAAACTTGCATTTTGAAAAGTTTCGTAGAATCAAATTTTCAGATGATTTTTTGCATGGACTTCCATCATAACCTTCCCTGGTTACATATAGGAAGGATCTGAAAAGTTTTGTATCGTTTCGTACAGTCCTCGATTTAATTATAGTTTTTGAGCAAAACTAGTATAAACATGTGTATAATATATTATGATTTTTTGAACGAAACTTGCAAATGGAAAAGTTTCGTAAAATCAAATTTTCCGTTGATTTTTTGAATGGACTTTCATCATAACCTTCCCTCGTAACATACAGGAAGGATCAGAAAAGTTTTGTATCGTTTCCTATAGGCCTCGATTTAATTTTTATTTTTTGAGGAAAACTAGTATAAACTTGTGTATTATATATTACGATATTTTGGCCGAAACTTGCATTTTGAAAAGTTTCGTAGAATCAAATTTTCAAATGATTTTTTGCATGGACTTCCATCATAACCTTCCCTCGTAACATATAGGAAGGATCTGAAAAGTTTTGCATCGTTTCGTACAGTCCTCGATTTAATCATAGTTTTTGAGCTAAACTAGTATTAACATTTGTATAATATATTATGATTTTTTGAACGAAACTTGCAATTAGAAAAGTTTCGTAGAATAATATTTTCAGATGATTTTTTGCATGGACTTCCATCATAACCTTCCCTCGTAACATATAGGAAGGATCTGAAAAGTTTTGTATTGTTTTGTATAGTCCTCGATTTAATTATATTTTTTGAGCAAAACTAGTATAAACATGTGTATAATATATTATGATTTTTTGACCGAAACATGCAATTAGAAAAATTTCGTAGAAACAAATTTTTCAGATGATTTTTTGCATGGACTTCCATCATAACCTTTCGTCGTAACATACAGGAAGGATCTGAAAAGTTTTGTATCGTTTCGTATAGTCCTCAATTTAATTTTTATTTTTGAGCAAAACTAGTATAAACTTGTGTATGTTATATTACAATTTTTTTACGAAAACTTGCATTTTGAAAAATTTCGTAGAATCAAATTTTCAGATGATTTTTTGCATGAACTTCCATCATTACCTTCCCTCGTCACATATAGGAAGGATATGAAATGTTTTGTATCGTTTCATATAGTCCTCGATTTAATTTTTATTTTTTGAGCAAAACTAGTATAAACTTGTGTATGATATTACAATTTTTTGACCAAAACTTGCATTTTGAAAAGTTTCGTAGAATCAAATTTTCAGATGATTTTTTGCATGGACTTCCATCATAACCTTCCCTGGTTACATATAGGAAGGATCTGAAAAGTTTTGTATCGTTTCGTACAGTCCTCGATTTAATTATAGTTTTTGAGCAAAACTAGTATAAACATGTGTATAATATATTATGATTTTTTGAACGAAACTTGCAAATGGAAAAGTTTCGTAAAATCAAATTTTCCGTTGATTTTTTGAATGGACTTTCATCATAACCTTCCCTCGTAACATACAGGAAGGATCAGAAAAGTTTTGTATCGTTTCCTATAGGCCTCGATTTAATTTTTATTTTTTGAGGAAAACTAGTATAAACTTGTGTATTATATATTACGATTTTTTGGCCGAAACTTGCATTTTGAAAAGTTTCGTAGAATCAAATTTTCAAATGATTTTTTGCATGGACTTCCATCATAACCTTCCCTCGTAACATATAGGAAGGATCTGAAAAGTTTTGCATCGTTTCGTACAGTCCTCGATTTAATCATAGTTTTTGAGCTAAACTAGTATTAACATGTGTATAATATATTATGATTTTTTGAACGAAACTTGCAATTGGAAAAGTTTCGTAGAATAATATTTTCAGATGATTTTTTGCATGGACTTCCATCATAACCTTCCCTCGTAACATATTGGAAGGATCTGAAAAGTTTTATATTGTTTTGTATAGTCCTCGATTTAATTATATTTTTTGAGCAAAACTAGTATAAACATGTGTATAATATATTATGATTTTTTGACCGAAACTTGCAATTGGAAAAATTCCGTAGAAACAAATTTTTCAGATGATTTTTTGCATGGACTTCCTTCATAACCTTCCGTCGTAACATACAGGAAGGATCTGAAAAGTTTTGTATCGTTTCGTATAGTCCTCAATTTAATTTTTATTTTTGAGCAAAACTAATATAAACTTGTGTATGATATATTACAATTTTTTTACAAAAACTTGCATTTTGAAAAGTTTCGTAGAATCAAATTTTCAGATGATTTTTTGCATGAACTTCCATCATTACCTTCCCTCGTAACATATAGGAAGGATATGAAATGTTTTGTATCGTTTCATATAGTCCTCGATTTGATTTTTATTTTTTGAGCAAAACTAGTATAAACTTCTGTATGATATTACAATTTTTTGACCAAAACTTGCATTTTGAAAAGTTTCGTAGAATCAAATTTTCAGATGATTTTTTGCATGGACTTCCATCATAACCTTCCCTGGTTACATATAGGAAGGATCTGAAAAGTTTGGTATCGTTTCATACAGTCCTCGATTTAATTATAGTTTTTGAGCAAAACTAGTATAAACATGTGTATAATATATTATGATTTTTTGAACGAAACTTGCAAATGGAAAAGTTTCGTAAAATCAAATTTTCCGATGATTTTTCGCATGGACATTCATGATAACCTTCCCTCGTAACATACAGGAAGGATCAGAAACGTTTTGTATCGTTTCCTATAGGCCTCGATTTAATTTTTATTTTTTGAGGAAAACTAGTATAAACTTGTGTATTATATATTACGATATTTTGGCCGAAATTTGCATTTTGAAAAGTTTCGTAGAATCAATTTTTCAAATGATTTTTTGCATGGACTTCCATCATAACCTTCCCTCGTAACATATAGGAAGGATCTGAAAAGTTTTGCATCGTTTCGTACAGTCCTCGATTTAATCATAGTTTTTGAGCTAAACTAGTATTAACATTTGTATAATATATTATGATTTTTTGAACGAAACTTGCAAATGGAAAAGTTTCGTAGAATAATATTTTCAGATGATTTTTTGCATGGACTTCCATCATAACCTTCCCTCGTAACATATAGGAAGGATCTGAAAAGTTTTGTATTGTTTTGTATAGTCCTCGATTTAATTATATATTTTGAGCAAAACTAGTATAAACATGTGTATAATATATTATGATTTTTTGACCGAAACTTGCAATTAGAAAAATTTCGTAGAAACAAATTTTTCAGATGATTTTTTGCATGGACTTCCATCATAACCTTTCGTCGTAACATACAGGAAGGATCTGAAAAGTTTTGTATCGTTTCGTATAGTCCTCAATTTAATTTTTATTTTTGAGCAAAACTAGTATAAACTTGTGTATGTTATATTACAATTTTTTTACCAAAACTTGCATTTTGAAAAATTTCGTAGAATCAAATTTTCAGATGATTTTTTGCATGAACTTCCATCATTACCTTCCCTCGTAACATATAGGAAGGATATGAAATGTTTTGTATCATTTCATATAGTCCTCGATTTAATTTTTATTTTTTGAGCAAAATTAGTATAAACTTGTGTATGATATTACTATTTTTTGACCAAAACTTGCATTTTGAAAATTTTAGTAGAATCAAATTTTCAGATGATTTTTTGCATGGACTTCCATCATAACCTTCCCTGGTTACATATAGGAAGGATTTGAAAAGTTTTGTATCGTTTCGTACAGTCCTCGATTTAATTATAGTTTTTGAGCAAAACTAGTATAAACATGTGTATAATATATTATGATTTTTTGAACGAAACTTGCAAATGGAAAAGTTTGGTAAAATCAAATTTTCCGATGATTTTTTGCATGGACTTTCATCATAACCTTCCCTCGTAACATACAGGAAGGATCAGAAAAGTTTTGTATCGTTTCCTATAGGCCTCGATTTAATTTTTATTTTTTGAGGAAAACTAGTATAAACTTGTGTATTATATATTATGATTTTTTGGCCGAAACTTGCATTTTGAAAAGTTTCGTAGAATCAAATTTTCAAATGATTTTTTGCATGGACTTCCATCATAACCTTCCCTCGTAACATATAGGAAGAATCTGAAAAGTTTTGCATCGTTTCGTACAGCCCTCGATTTAATCATAGTTTTTGAGCTAAACTAGTATTAACATGTGTATAATATATTATGATTTTTTGAACGAAACTTGCAATTGGAAAAGTTTCGTAGAATAATATTTTCAGATGATTTTTTGCATGGACTTCCATCATAACCTTCCCTCGTAACATATTGGAAGGATCTGAAAAGTTTTATATTGTTTTGTATAGTCCTCGATTTAATTATATTTTTTGAGCAAAACTAGTATAAACATGTGTATAATATATTATGATTTTTTGACCGAAACTTGCAATTGGAAAAATTCCGTAGAAACAAATTTTTCAGATGATTTTTTGCATGGACTTCCTTCATAACCTTCCGTCGTAACATACAGGAAGGATCTGAAAAGTTTTGTATCGTTTCGTATAGTCCTCAATTTAATTTTTATTTTTGAGCAAAACTAATATAAACTTGTGTATGATATATTACAATTTTTTTACAAAAACTTGCATTTTGAAAAGTTTCGTAGAATCAAATTTTCAGATGATTTTTTGCATGAACTTCCATCATTACCTTCCCTCGTAACATATAGGAAGGATATGAAATGTTTTGTATCGTTTCATATAGTCCTCGATTTGATTTTTATTTTTTGAGCAAAACTAGTATAAACTTCTGTATGATATTACAATTTTTTGACCAAAACTTGCATTTTGAAAAGTTTCGTAGAATCAAATTTTCAGATGATTTTTTGCATGGACTTCCATCATAACCTTCCCTGGTTACATATAGGAAGGATCTGAAAAGTTTGGTATCGTTTCATACAGTCCTCGATTTAATTATAGTTTTTGAGCAAAACTAGTATAAACATGTGTATAATATATTATGATTTTTTGAACGAAACTTGCAAATGGAAAAGTTTCGTAAAATCAAATTTTCCGATGATTTTTCGCATGGACATTCATGATAACCTTCCCTCGTAACATACAGGAAGGATCAGAAACGTTTTGTATCGTTTCCTATAGGCCTCGATTTAATTTTTATTTTTTGAGGAAAACTAGTATAAACTTGTGTATTATATATTACGATATTTTGGCCGAAACTTGCATTTTGAAAAGTTTCGTAGAATCAAATTTTCAAATGATTTTTTGCATGGACTTCCATCATAACCTTCCCTCGTAACATATAGGAAGGATCTGAAAAGTTTTGCATCGTTTCGTACAGTCCTCGATTTAATCATAGTTTTTGAGCTAAACTAGTATTAACATTTGTATAATATATTATGATTTTTTGAACGAAACTTGCAATTGGAAAAGTTTCGTAGAATAATATTTTCAGATGATTTTTTGCATGGACTTCCATCATAACCTTCCCTCGTAACATATAGGAAGGATCTGAAAAGTTTTGTATTGTTTTGTATAGTCCTCGATTTAATTATATTTTTTGAGCAAAACTAGTATAAACATGTGTATAATATATTATGATTTTTTGACCGAAACTTGCAATTAGAAAAATTTCGTAGAAACAAATTTTTCAGATGATTTTTTGCATGGACTTCCATCATAACCTTTCGTCGTAACATACAGGAAGGATCTGAAAAGTTTTGTATCGTTTCGTATAGTCCTCAATTTAATTTTTATTTTTGAGCAAAACTAGTATAAACTTGTGTATGTTATATTACAATTTTTTTACCAAAACTTGCATTTTGAAAAATTTCGTAGAATCAAATTTTCAGATGATTTTTTGCATGAACTTCCATCATTACCTTCCCTCGTAACATATAGGAAGGATATGAAATGTTTTGTATCATTTCATATAGTCCTCGATTTAATTTTTATTTTTTGAGCAAAATTAGTATAAACTTGTGTATGATATTACTATTTTTTGACCAAAACTTGCATTTTGAAAATTTTAGTAGAATCAAATTTTCAGATGATTTTTTGCATGGACTTCCATCATAACCTTCCCTGGTTACATATAGGAAGGATTTGAAAAGTTTTGTATCGTTTCGTACAGTCCTCGATTTAATTATAGTTTTTGAGCAAAACTAGTATAAACATGTGTATAATATATTATGATTTTTTGAACGAAACTTGCAAATGGAAAAGTTTGGTAAAATCAAATTTTCCGATGATTTTTTGCATGGACTTTCATCATAACCTTCCCTCGTAACATACAGGAAGGATCAGAAAAGTTTTGTATCGTTTCCTATAGGCCTCGATTTAATTTTTATTTTTTGAGGAAAACTAGTATAAACTTGTGTATTATATATTATGATTTTTTGGCCGAAACTTGCATTTTGAAAAGTTTCGTAGAATCAAATTTTCAAATGATTTTTTGCATGGACTTCCATCATAACCTTCCCTCGTAACATATAGGAAGAATCTGAAAAGTTTTGCATCGTTTCGTACAGCCCTCGATTTAATCATAGTTTTTGAGCTAAACTAGTATTAACATGTGTATAATATATTATGATTTTTTGAACGAAACTTGCAATTGGAAAAGTTTCGTAGAATAATATTTTCAGATGATTTTTTGCATGGACTTCCATCATAACCTTCCCTCGTAACATATTGGAAGGATCTGAAAAGTTTTATATTGTTTTGTATAGTCCTCGATTTAATTATATTTTTTGAGCAAAACTAGTATAAACATGTGTATAATATATTATGATTTTTTGACCGAAACTTGCAATTGGAAAAATTCCGTAGAAACAAATTTTTCAGATGATTTTTTGCATGGACTTCCTTCATAACCTTCCGTCGTAACATACAGGAAGGATCTGAAAAGTTTTGTATCGTTTCGTATAGTCCTCAATTTAATTTTTATTTTTGAGCAAAACTAATATAAACTTGTGTATGATATATTACAATTTTTTTACAAAAACTTGCATTTTGAAAAGTTTCGTAGAATCAAATTTTCAGATGATTTTTTGCATGAACTTCCATCATTACCTTCCCTCGTAACATATAGGAAGGATATGAAATGTTTTGTATCGTTTCATATAGTCCTCGATTTGATTTTTATTTTTTGAGCAAAACTAGTATAAACTTCTGTATGATATTACAATTTTTTGACCAAAACTTGCATTTTGAAAAGTTTCGTAGAATCAAATTTTCAGATGATTTTTTGCATGGACTTCCATCATAACCTTCCCTGGTTACATATAGGAAGGATCTGAAAAGTTTGGTATCGTTTCATACAGTCCTCGATTTAATTATAGTTTTTGAGCAAAACTAGTATAAACATGTGTATAATATATTATGATTTTTTGAACGAAACTTGCAAATGGAAAAGTTTCGTAAAATCAAATTTTCCGATGATTTTTCGCATGGACATTCATGATAACCTTCCCTCGTAACATACAGGAAGGATCAGAAACGTTTTGTATCGTTTCCTATAGGCCTCGATTTAATTTTTATTTTTTGAGGAAAACTAGTATAAACTTGTGTATTATATATTACGATATTTTGGCCGAAACTTGCATTTTGAAAAGTTTCGTAGAATCAAATTTTCAAATGATTTTTTGCATGGACTTCCATCATAACCTTCCCTCGTAACATATAGGAAGGATCTGAAAAGTTTTGCATCGTTTCGTACAGTCCTCGATTTAATCATAGTTTTTGAGCTAAACTAGTATTAACATTTGTATAATATATTATGATTTTTTGAACGAAACTTGCAATTGGAAAAGTTTCGTAGAATAATATTTTCAGATGATTTTTTGCATGGACTTCCATCATAACCTTCCCTCGTAACATATAGGAAGGATCTGAAAAGTTTTGTATTGTTTTGTATAGTCCTCGATTTAATTATATTTTTTGAGCAAAACTAGTATAAACATGTGTATAATATATTATGATTTTTTGACCGAAACTTGCAATTAGAAAAATTTCGTAGAAACAAATTTTTCAGATGATTTTTTGCATGGACTTCCATCATAACCTTTCGTCGTAACATACAGGAAGGATCTGAAAAGTTTTGTATCGTTTCGTATAGTCCTCAATTTAATTTTTATTTTTGAGCAAAACTAGTATAAACTTGTGTATGTTATATTACAATTTTTTTACCAAAACTTGCATTTTGAAAAATTTCGTAGAATCAAATTTTCAGATGATTTTTTGCATGAACTTCCATCATTACCTTCCCTCGTAACATATAGGAAGGATATGAAATGTTTTGTATCATTTCATATAGTCCTCGATTTAATTTTTATTTTTTGAGCAAAATTAGTATAAACTTGTGTATGATATTACTATTTTTTGACCAAAACTTGCATTTTGAAAATTTTAGTAGAATCAAATTTTCAGATGATTTTTTGCATGGACTTCCATCATAACCTTCCCTGGTTACATATAGGAAGGATCTGAAAAGTTTTGTATCGTTTCGTACAGTCCTCGATTTAATTATAGTTTTTGAGCAAAACTAGTATAAACATGTGTATAATATATTATGATTTTTTGAACGAAACTTGCAAATGGAAAAGTTTCGTAAAATCAAATTTTCCGATGATTTTTTGCATGGACTTTCATCATAACCTTCCCTCGTAACATACAGGAAGGATCAGAAAAGTTTTGTATCGTTTCCTATAGGCCTCGATTTAATTTTTATTTTTTGAGGAAAACTAGTATAAACTTGTGTATTATATATTATGATTTTTTGGCCGAAACTTGCATTTTGAAAAGTTTCGTAGAATCAAATTTTCAAATGATTTTTTGCATGGACTTCCATCATAACCTTCCCTCGTAACATATAGGAAGGATCTGAAAAGTTTTGCATCGTTTCGTACAGTCCTCGATTTAATCATAGTTTTTGAGCTAAACTAGTATTAACATGTGTATAATATATTATGTTTTTTTGAACGAAACTTGCAATTGGAAAAGTTTCGTAGAATAATATTTTCAGATGATTTTTTGCATGGACTTCCATCATAACCTTCCCTCGTAACATATTGGAAGGATCTGAAAAGTTTTGTATTGTTTTGTATAGTCCTCGATTTAATTATATTTTTTGAGCAAAACTAGTATAAACATGTGTATAATATATTATGATTTTTTGACCGAAACTTGCAATTGGAAAAATTCCGTAGAAACAAATTTTTCAGATGATTTTTTGCATGGACTTCCTTCATAACCTTCCGTCGTAACATACAGGAAGGATCTGAAAAGTTTTGTATCGTTTCGTATAGTCCTCAATTTAATTTTTATTTTTGAGCAAAACTAATATAAACTTGTGTATGATATATTACAATTTTTTTACAAAAACTTGCATTTTGAAAAGTTTCGTAGAATCAAATTTTCAGATGATTTTTTGCATGAACTTCCATCATTACCTTCCCTCGTAACATATAGGAAGGATATGAAATGTTTTGTATCGTTTCATATAGTCCTCGATTTGATTTTTATTTTTTGAGCAAAACTAGTATAAACTTCTGTATGATATTACAATTTTTTGACCAAAACTTGCATTTTGAAAAGTTTCGTAGAATCAAATTTTCAGATGATTTTTTGCATGGACTTCCATCATAACCTTCCCTGGTTACATATAGGAAGGATCTGAAAAGTTTGGTATCGTTTCATACAGTCCTCGATTTAATTATAGTTTTTGAGCAAAACTTGTATAAACATGTGTATAATATATTATGATTTTTTGAACGAAACTTGCAAATGGAAAAGTTTCGTAAAATCAAATTTTCCGATGATTTTTCGCATGGACATTCATGATAACCTTCCCTCGTAACATACAGGAAGGATCAAAAACGTTTTGTATCGTTTCCTATAGGCCTCGATTTATGTTTTATTTTTTGAGGAAAACTAGTATAAACTTGTGTATTATATATTACGATTTTTTGGCCGAAACTTGCATTTTGAAAAGTTTCGAGAATCAAATTTTCAAATGATTTTTTGCATGGACTTCCATCATAACCTTCCCTCGTAACATATAGGAAGGATCTGAAAAGTTTTGTATTGTTTTGTATAGTCCTCGATTTAATTATATTTTTTGAGCAAAACTAGTATAAACATGTGTATAATATATTATGATTTTTTGACCGAAACTTGCAATTAGAAAAATTTCGTAGAAACAAATTTTTCAGATGATTTTTTGCATGGACTTCCATCATAACCTTTCGTCGTAACATACAGGAAGGATCTGAAAAGTTTTGTATCGTTTCGTATAGTCCTCAATTTAATTTTTATTTTTGAGCAAAACTAGTATAAACTTGTGTATGTTATATTACAATTTTTTTACCAAAACTTGCATTTTGAAAAATTTCGTAGAATCAAATTTTCAGATGATTTTTTGCATGAACTTCCATCATTACCTTCCCTCGTAACATATAGGAAGGATATGAAATGTTTTGTATCATTTCATATAGTCCTCGATTTAATTTTTATTTTTTGAGCAAAATTAGTATAAACTTGTGTATGATATTACTATTTTTTGACCAAAACTTGCATTTTGAAAATTTTAGTAGAATCAAATTTTCAGATGATTTTTTGCATGGACTTCCATCATAACCTTCCCTGGTTACATATAGGAAGGATCTGAAAAGTTTTGTATCGTTTCGTACAGTCCTCGATTTAATTATAGTTTTTGAGCAAAACTAGTATAAACATGTGTATAATATATTATGATTTTTTGAACGAAACTTGCAAATGGAAAAGTTTCGTAAAATCAAATTTTCCGATGATTTTTTGCATGGACTTTCATCATAACCTTCCCTCGTAACATACAGGAAGGATCAGAAAAGTTTTGTATCGTTTCCTATAGGCCTCGATTTAATTTTTATTTTTTGAGGAAAACTAGTATAAACTTGTGTATTATATATTATGATTTTTTGGCCGAAACTTGCATTTTGAAAAGTTTCGTAGAATCAAATTTTCAAATGATTTTTTGCATGGACTTCCATCATAACCTTCCCTCGTAACATATAGGAAGGATCTGAAAAGTTTTGCATCGTTTCGTACAGTCCTCGATTTAATCATAGTTTTTGAGCTAAACTAGTATTAACATGTGTATAATATATTATGTTTTTTTGAACGAAACTTGCAATTGGAAAAGTTTCGTAGAATAATATTTTCAGATGATTTTTTGCATGGACTTCCATCATAACCTTCCCTCGTAACATATTGGAAGGATCTGAAAAGTTTTGTATTGTTTTGTATAGTCCTCGATTTAATTATATTTTTTGAGCAAAACTAGTATAAACATGTGTATAATATATTATGATTTTTTGACCGAAACTTGCAATTGGAAAAATTCCGTAGAAACAAATTTTTCAGATGATTTTTTGCATGGACTTCCTTCATAACCTTCCGTCGTAACATACAGGAAGGATCTGAAAAGTTTTGTATCGTTTCGTATAGTCCTCAATTTAATTTTTATTTTTGAGCAAAACTAATATAAACTTGTGTATGATATATTACAATTTTTTTACAAAAACTTGCATTTTGAAAAGTTTCGTAGAATCAAATTTTCAGATGATTTTTTGCATGAACTTCCATCATTACCTTCCCTCGTAACATATAGGAAGGATATGAAATGTTTTGTATCGTTTCATATAGTCCTCGATTTGATTTTTATTTTTTGAGCAAAACTATTATAAACTTCTGTATGATATTACAATTTTTTGACCAAAACTTGCATTTTGAAAAGTTTCGTAGAATCAAATTTTCAGATGATTTTTTGCATGGACTTCCATCATAACCTTCCCTGGTTACATATAGGAAGGATTTGAAAAGTTTGGTATCGTTTCATACAGTCCTCGATTTAATTATAGTTTTTGAGCAAAACTAGTATAAACATGTGTATAATATATTATGATTTTTTGAACGAAACTTGCAAATGGAAAAGTTTCGTAAAATCAAATTTTCCGATGATTTTTCGCATGGACATTCATGATAACCTTCCCTCGTAACATACAGGAAGGATCAGAAACGTTTTGTATCGTTTCCTATAGGCCTCGATTTATGTTTTATTTTTTGAGGAAAACTAGTATAAACTTGTGTATTATATATTACGATTTTTTGGCCGAAACTTGCATTTTGAAAAGTTTCGTAGAATCAAATTTTCAAATGATTTTTTGCATGGACTTCCATCATAACCTTCCCTCGTAACATATAGGAAGGATCTGAAAAGTTTTGCATCGTTTCGTACAGTCCTCGATTTAATCATAGTTTTTGAGCTAAACTAGTATTAACATTTGTATAATATATAATGATTTTTTGAACGAAACTTGCAATTGGAAAAGTTTCGTAGAATAATATTTTCAGATGATTTTTTGCATGGACTTCCATCATAACCTTCCCTCGTAACATATAGGAAGGATCTGAAAAGTTTTGTATTGTTTTGTATAGTCCTCGATTTAATTATATATTTTGAGCAAAACTAGTATAAACATGTGTATAATATATTATGATTTTTTGACCGAAACTTGCAATTAGAAAAATTTCGTAGAAACAAATTTTTCAGATGATTTTTTGCATGGACTTCCATCATAACCTTTCGTCGTAACATACAGGAAGGATCTGAAAAGTTTTGTATCGTTTCGTATAGTCCTCAATTTAATTTTTATTTTTGAGCAAAACTAGTATAAACTTGTGTATGTTATATTACAATTTTTTTACCAAAACTTGCATTTTGAAAAATTTCGTAGAATCAAATTTTCAGATGATTTTTTGCATGAACTTCCATCATTACCTTCCCTCGTAACATATAGGAAGGATATGAAATGTTTTGTATCGTTTCATATAGTCCTCGATTTAATTTTTATTTTTTGAGCAAAACTAGTATCAACTTGTGTATGATATTACAATTTTTTGACCAAAACTGGCATTTTGAAAAGTTTCGTAGAAGCAAATTTTCAGATGATTTTTTGGCATGGACTTCCATCATAACCTTCCCTGGTTACATATAGGAAGGATCTGAAAAGTTTTGTATCGTTTCGTACAGTCCTCGATTTAATTATAGTTTTTGAGCAAAACTAGTATAAACATGTGTATAATATATTATGATTTTTTGAACGAAACTTGCAAATGGAAAAGTTTCCTAAAATCAAATTTTCCGATGATTTTTTGCATGGACTTTCATCATAACCTTCCCTCGTAACATATAGGAAGGATCTGAAAAGTTTTGCATCGTTTCGTACAGTCATCGATTTAATCATAGTTTTTGAGATAAACTAGTATTAACATGTGTATAATATATTATGATTTTTTGAGCGAAACTTGCAATTGGAAAAGTTTCGTAGAATAATATTTTCAGATGATTTTTTGCATGGAATTCCATCATAACCTTCCCTCGTAACATATAGGAAGGATCTGAAAAGTTTGTATTGTTTTGTATAGTCCTTGATTTAATTATATTTTTTGAGAAAAACTAGTATAAACATGTGTATAATATATTATGATTTTTTGTCCGAAACTTGCAATTGGAAAAGTTCCGTAGAAACAAATTTTTCAGATGATTTTTTGCATGGACTTCCATCATAACCTTCCGTCGTAACATACAGGAAGGATCTGAAAAGTTTTGTATCGTTTTGTATAGGGCTCGATTTAATTTTATTTTTTGAACAAATACAGTATAAACTTCTGTATGATATATTAAATTATTTTGACCAAAACTTGCATTTCGAAAAGTTTCATAGAATCAAAATTTCAGAGGATTTTTTGCATGGACTTTTATCATAACCTTCCCTCGTAACATATAGGAAGGATGTGAAAAGTTTTGTATTGTTTCATATCGTCCTTGATATAATTTGATTTTTTGAGCAAAATTAGTAAAAACTTGTGTATAATATATTACAATTTTTTGATCGAAACATGCATTTTGAAAAGTTTCGTAGAATCAGATTTTCAGATGATTTTTTGCATGGACTTCCATCATAACCTTCCCTCGTAACATATAGGAAGGATCTGAAAAGTTTTGTATCGTTTCGTATAGTCCTCAATTTATTGTTTATTTTTTTAGCAAAACTAGTATAAACTTGTGTATGATATATTATGATTTTTTGACCGAAACTTGCAATTGGAAAAGTTTCGTAGAATCAAATTTTTAGATGATTTTTTGCATGGACTTCAATCATTACCTTCCCTCGTAACATATAGGAAGGATATGAAATGTTTTGTATCGTTTCATATAGTCCTCGATTTAATTTTTATTTTTTGAGCAAAACTAGTATCAACTTGTGTATGATATTACAATTTTTTTACCAAAACTTGCATTTTGAAAAGTTTCGTAGAAGCAAATTTTCAGATGATTTTTTGCATGGACTTCCATCATAACCTTCCCTGGTTACATATAGGAAGGATCTGAAAAGTTTTGTGTCGTTTCGTACAGTCCTCGATTTAATTATAGTTTTTGAGCAAAACTAGTATAAACATGTGTATAATATATTATGATTTTTTGAACGAAACTTGCAAATGGAAAAGTTTCGTAAAATCAAATTTTCCGATGAATTTTTGCATGGACTTTCATCATAACCTTCCCTCGTAACATATAGGAAGGATCAGAAAAGTTTTGTATCGTTTCCTATAGGCCTCGATTTAATTTTTATTTTTTGAGGAAAACTAGTATAAACTTGTGTATTATATATTACGATTTTTTGGCCGAAACTTGCATTTTGAAAAGTTTGGTAGAATCAAATTTTCAAATGATTTTTTGCATGGACTTCCATCATAACCTTCCCTCGTAACATATAGGAAGGATCTGAAAAGTTTTGCATCGTTTCGTACAGTCCTCGATTTAATCATAGTTTTTGAGCTAAACTAGTATTAATATGTGTATAATATATTATGATTTTTTGAACGAAACTTGCAATTGGAAAAGTTTCTTAGAATAATATTTTCAGATGATTTTTTGCATGGACTTCCATCATAACCTTCCCTCGTAACATATTGGAAGGATCTGAAAAGTTTTGTATTGTTTTGTATAGTCCTCGATTTAATTATATTTTTTGAGCAAAACTAGTATAAACATGTGTATAATATATTATGATTTTTTAACCGAAACTTGCAATTGGAAAAATTCCGTAGAAACAAATTTTTCAGATGATTTTTTGCATGGACTTCCTTCATAACCTTCCGTCGTAACATACAGGAAGGATCTGAAAAGTTTTGTATCGTTTCGTATAGTCCTCAATTTAATTTTTATTTTTGAGCAAAACTAATATAAACTTGTGTATGATATATTACAATTTTATACTAGTTTTGCTCAAAAAATAAAAATAAAAATCAAATTTTCAAATTTTCAGAAGTTTATACTAGTTTTGCTCAAAAAATAAAAATCAAATTTTCAGATGATTTTTTGCATGAACTTCCATCATTACCTTCCCTCGTAACATATAGGAAGGATATGAAATGTTTTGTATCGTTTCATATAGTCCTCGATTTGATTTTTATTTTTTGAGCAAAACTAGTATAAACTTCTGTATGATATTACAATTTTTAGACCAAAACTTGCAATTTGAAAAGTTTCGTAGAATCAAATTTTCAGATGATTTTTTGCATGGACTTCCATCATAACCTTCCCTGGTTACATATAGGAAGGATCTGAAAAGTTTTGTATCGTTTCGTACAGTCCTCGATTTAATTAGAGTTTTTGAGCAAAACTAGTATAAACATGTGTATAATATATTATGATTTTTTGAACGAAACTTGCAATTGGAAAAGTTTCGTAAAATCAAATTTTCCGATGATTTCTTGCATGGAATTCCATCATAACCTTCCCTCGTAACATATATGAAGGATCTGAAAAGTTTTGTATTGTTTTGTATAGTCCTTGATTTAATTATATTTTTTGAGAAAAACTAGTATAAACATGTGTATAATATATTATGATTTTTTGACCGAAACTTGCAATTGGAAAAGTTCCGTAGAAACAAATTTTTCAGATGATTTTTTGCATGGACTTCCATCATAACCTTCCGTCGTAACATACAGGAAGGATCTGAAAAGTTTTGTATCGTTTTGTATAGGGCTCGATTTAATTTTATTTTTTGAACAAATACAGTATAAACTTCTGTATGATATATTAAATTATTTTGACCAAAACTTGCATTTCGAAAAGTTTCATAGAATCAAAATTTCAGAGGATTTTTTGCATGGACTTTTATCATAACCTTCCCTCGTAACATATAGGAAGGATGTGAAAAGTTTTGTATTGTTTCTTATCGTCCTTGATATAATTTGATTTTTTGAGCAAAACTAGTAAAAACTTGTGTATAATATATTACAATTTTTTGATCGAAACATGCATTTTGAAAAGTTTCGTAGAATCAGATTTTCAGATGATTTTTTGCATGGACTTCCATCATAACCTTCCCTCGTAACATATAGGAAGGATCTGAAAAGTTTTGTATCGTTTCGTATAGTCCTCAATTTAATGTTTATTTTTTTAGCAAAACTAGTATAAACTTGTGTATGATATATTACGATTTTTTGACCGAAACTTGCAATTGGAAAAGTTTCGTAGAATCAAATTTTTAGATGATTTTTTGCATGGACTTCAATCATTACCTTCTGTCATAACATACAGGAAAGATCTGAAATGTTTTGTATCGTTTCGTATAGTCCTCTATTTAATTTTTATTTTTTCAGCAAAACTAGTATAAACATGTGTATGTTATATTACAATTTTTTAACCAAAACTAGCATTTTGAAAAGTTTCGTAGAATCAAAGTTTCAGATGATTTTTTGCATGGACTTCCATCATTACCTTCCTTCATAACATATAGGAAGGATCTGAAAAGTTTTGTATCGTTTCGTATTGTCCTTGATTTTATTTTTATTTTTTGAGCAAAACTAGTATAAACTTGTGTATGATATTACGATTTTTTGACCGAAACTTGCATTTTGAAAAGTTTCGTAGAATCAAATTTTTAGATAATTTTTTTGCATGGACTTCCATCATAACCTTTCGTCGTAACATACACGAAAGATCTGAAAAGTTTTGTATCGTTTCGTATAGTCCTCGATTTAATTTTTATTTTTTGAGCAAAACTAGTATAAACATATGTATATTATATTATGATTTTTTGACCAAAACTTGCATTTTGAAAAGTTTCGTAGAATCAAAGTTTCAGATGATTTTTTGCATGGACTTCCATTATTACCTTCCCTCATAACATATAGGGAGGATCTGAAAAGTTTTGTATTGTTTCGTATAGGCCTCGATTTAATTTTATTTTCAGATGATTTTTTGCATCGACTTCCATCATAACCTTCCCTCGTTACATATAGGAAGGATGTGAAAAGTTTTGTATTGTTTCTTATAGTCCTCGATATAATTTGATTTTTTTAGCAAAATTAGTATAAACTTGTGTATAATATATTACAATTTTTTTATCGAAACTTGCATTTTGAAAAGTTTCGTAGAAATAGATTTTCAGATGATTTTTTGCATGGACTTCCATCATAACCTTCCCTCGTAACATATAGGAAGAATTTGAAAAGTTTTGTATCATTTTGTATAGTCCTTAATTTAATCATAGTTTTTGAGCAAAACTTGTACAAACATGTGTATAATATATTATGATTTTTTGAACGAAACTTATAATTTGAAAACTTTCGTAGAATAAAATTTTCAGATGATTTTTTGCTTGGACTTCCATCATAACCTTCCCTCGTAACATATAGGAAGGATCTGAAAAGTTTTGTATCGTTTCGTACAGTCCTCGATTTAATTATAATTTTTGAGCAAAACTATAATAAACTTGAGTATTATATATTACATTTTTTGTCTGAAATTTGCAATTGTAAAAGTTGCGTAGAATCAAATGTTCAGATGATGTTTTGCATGTACTTCCATCATAACCTTCCCTCGTAACATATAGGAAGGATCTAAAAAGTTTTGTATCATTTCATATAGTCCTCAATTAAATTTTTATATTTTGAGCAAAACTATTATAAACTTGTGTATGAGATATTACAATTTTTTGACCGAAACTTGCATTTTGAAATGTTTCGAAGAATCAAATTTTTAGATGATTTTTTGCATGGACTTCCATCATAACCTTCCCTCGTAACATATAGGAAGAATCTGAAATGTTTTGCATCGTTTCGTACAGTCCTTGATTTAATTATAGTTTTTGAGCTAAACTAGTATAAACATGTGCATAATATATTATGATTTTTTGAACGAAACTTGCAATTGGAAAAGTTTCGTAAAATCAAATTTTCCGATGATTTCTTGCATGGACTTCCATCATAACCTTCCCTCGTAACATATATGAAGGATCTGAAAAGTTTTGCATCGTTTCGTACAGTCATCGATTTAATCATAGTTTTTGAGCTAAACTAGTATTAACATGTGTATAATATATTATGATTTTTTGAACGAAACTTGCAATTGGAAAAGTTTCTTAGAATAATATTTTCAGATGATTTTTTGCATGGACTTCCATCATAAACTTCCCTCGTAACATATTGGAAGGATCTGAAAAGTTTTGTATTGTTTTGTATAGTCCTCGATTTAATTATATTTTTTGAGCAAAACTAGTATAAACATGTGTATAATATATTATGATTTTTTAACCGAAACTTGCAATTGGAAAAATTCCGTAGAAACAAATTTTTCAGATGATTTTTTGCATGGACTTCCTTCATAACCTTCCGTCGTAACATACAGGAAGGATCTGAAAAGTTTTGTATCGTTTCGTATAGTCCTCAATTTAATTTTTATTTTTGAGCAAAACTAATATAAACTTGTGTATGATATATTACAATTTTATACTAGTTTTGCTCAAAAAATAAAAATAAAAATCAAATTTTCAAATTTTCAGAAGTTTATACTAGTTTTTCTCAAAAAATAAAAATCAAATTTTCAGATGATTTTTTGCATGAACTTCCATCATTACCTTCCCTCGTAACATATAGGAAGGATATGAAATGTTTTGTATCGTTTCATATAGTCCTCGATTTGATTTTTATTTTTTGAGCAAAACTAGTATAAACTTCTGTATGATATTACAATTTTTAGACCAAAACTTGCAATTTGAAAAGTTTCGTAGAATCAAATTTTCAGATGATTTTTTGCATGGACTTCCATCATAACCTTCCCTTGTTACATATAGGAAGGATCTGAAAAGTTTTGTATCGTTTCGTACAGTCCTCGATTTAATTAGAGTTTTTGAGCAAAACTAGTATAAACATGTGTATAATATATTATGATTTTTTGAACGAAACTTGCAATTGGAAAAGTTTCGTAAAATCAAATTTTCCGATGATTTCTTGCATGGACTTCCATCATAACCTTCCCTCGTAACATATATGAAGGATCTGAAAAGTTTTGCATCGTTTCGTACAGTCATCGATTTAATCATAGTTTTTGAGATAAACTAGTATTAACATGTGTATAATATATTATGATTTTTTGAACGAAACTTGCAATTGGAAAAGTTTCGTAGAATAATATTTTCAGATGATTTTTTGCATGGAATTCCATCATAACCTTCCCTCGTAACATATAGGAAGGATCTGAAAAGTTTGTATTGTTTTGTATAGTCCTTGATTTAATTATATTTTTTGAGAAAAACTATTATAAACATGTGTATAATATATTATGATTTTTTGACCGAAACTTGCAATTGGAAAAGTTCCGTAGAAACAAATTTTTCAGATGATTTTTTGCATGGACTTCCATCATAACCTTCCGTCGTAACATACAGGAAGGATCTGAAAAGTTTTGTATCGTTTTGTATAGGGCTCGATTTAATTTTATTTTTTGAACAAATACAGTATAAACTTCTGTATGATATATTAAATTATTTTGACCAAAACTTGCATTTCGAAAAGTTTCATAGAATAAAAATTTCAGAGGATTTTTTGCATGGACTTTTATCATAACCTTCCCTCGTAACATATAGGAAGGATGTGAAAAGTTTTGTATTGTTTCTTATCGTCCTTGATATAATTTGATTTTTTGAGCAAAACTAGTAAAAACTTGTGTATAATATATTACAATTTTTTGATCGAAACATGCATTTTGAAAAGTTTCGTAGAATCAGATTTTCAGATGATTTTTTGCATGGACTTCCATCATAACCTTCCCTCGTAACATATAGGAAGGATCTGAAAAGTTTTGTATCGTTTCGTATAGTCCTCAATTTAATGTTTATTTTTTTAGCAAAACTAGTATAAACTTGTGTATGATATATTACGATTTTTTGACCGAAACTTGCAATTGGAAAAGTTTCGTAGAATCAAATTTTTAGATGATTTTTTGCATGGACTTCAATCATTACCTTCTGTCATAACATACAGGAAAGATCTGAAAAGTTTTGTATCGTTTCGTATAGTCCTCTATTTAATTTTTATTTTTTCAGCAAAACTAGTATAAACATGTGTATGTTATATTACAATTTTTTAACCAAAACTTGCATTTTGAAAAGTTTCGTAGAATCAAAGTTTCAGATGATTTTTTGCATGGACTTCCATCATTACCTTCCTTCATAACATATAGGAAGGATCTGAAAAGTTTTGTATCGTTTCGTATTGTCCTTGATTTTATTTTTATTTTTTGAGCAAAACTAGTATAAACTTGTGTATGATATTACGATTTTTTGACCGAAACTTGCATTTTGAAAAGTTTCGTAGAATCAAATTTTTAGATAATTTTTTTGCATGGACTTCCATCATAACCTTTCATCGTAACATACACGAAAGATCTGAAAAGTTTTGTATCGTTTCGTATAGTCCTCGATTTAATTTTTATTTTTTGAGCAAAACTAGTATAAACATATGTATATTATATTATGATTTTTTGACCAAAACTTGCATTTTGAAAAGTTTCGTAGAATCAAAGTTTCAGATGATTTTTTGCATGGACTTCCATTATTACCTTCCCTCATAACATATAGGGAGGATCTGAAAAGTTTTGTATTGTTTCGTATAGGCCTCGATTTAATTTTATTTTCAGATGATTTTTTGCATCGACTTCCATCATAACCTTCCCTCGTTACATATAGGAAGGATGTGAAAAGTTTTGTATTGTTTCTTATAGTCCTCGATATAATTTGATTTTTTTAGCAAAATTAGTATAAACTTGTGTATAATATATTACAATTTTTTTATCGAAACTTGCATTTTGAAAAGTTTCGTAGAAATAGATTTTCAGATGATTTTTTGCATGGACTTCCATCATAACCTTCCCTCGTAACATATAGGAAGAATTTGAAAAGTTTTGTATCATTTTGTATAGTCCTTAATTTAATCATAGTTTTTGAGCAAAACTAGTACAAACATGTGTATAATATATTATGATTTTTTGAACGAAACTTATAATTGGAAAACTTTCGTAGAATAAAATTTTCAGATGATTTTTTGCTTGGACTTCCATCATAACCTTCCCTCGTAACATATAGGAAGGATCTGAAAAGTTTTGTATCGTTTCGTACAGTCCTCGATTTAATTATAATTTTTGAGCAAAACTATAATAAACTTGAGTATTATATATTACATTTTTTGTCTGAAATTTGCAATTGTAAAAGTTGCGTAGAATCAAATGTTCAGATGATGTTTTGCATGTACTTCCATCATAACCTTCCCTCGTAACATATAGGAAGGATCTAAAAAGTTTTGTATCATTTCTTATAGTCCTCAATTAAATTTTTATATTTTGAGCAAAACTATTATAAACTTGTGTATGAGATATTACAATTTTTTGACCGAAACTTGCATTTTGAAATGTTTCGAAGAATCAAATTTTCAGATGATTTTTTGCATGGACTTCCATCATAACCTTCCCTCGTAACATATAGGAAGAATCTGAAATGTTTTGCATCGTTTCGTACAGTCCTTGATTTAATTCTAGTTTTTGAGCTAAACTAGTATAAACATGTGCATAATATATTATGATTTTTTGAACGAAACTTGCAATTGGAAAAGTTTCGTAGAATCAAATATTCCGATGATTTCTTGCATGGACTTCCATAATAACCTTCGGTCGTAACATATATGAAGGATCTGAAAAGTTTTGCATCGTTTCGTACAGTCATCGATTTAATCATAGTTTTTGAGCTAAACTAGTATTAACATGTGTATAATATATTATGATTTTTTGAACAAAACTTGCAATTGGAAAAGTTTCTTAGAATAATATTTTCAGATGATTTTTTGCATGGACTTCCATCATAAACTTCCCTCGTAACATATTGGAAGGATCTGAAAAGTTTTGTATTGTTTTGTATAGTCCTCGATTTAATTATATTTTTTGAGCAAAACTAGTATAAACATGTGTATAATATATTATGATTTTTTAACCGAAACTTGCAATTGGAAAAATTCCGTAGAAACAAATTTTTCAGATGATTTTTTGCATGGACTTCCTTCATAACCTTCCGTCGTAACATACAGGAAGGATCTGAAAAGTTTTGTATCGTTTCGTATAGTCCTCAATTTAATTTTTATTTTTGAGCAAAACTAATATAAACTTGTGTATGATATATTACAATTTTATACTAGTTTTGCTCAAAAAATAAAAATAAAAATCAAATTTTCAAATTTTCAGAAGTTTATACTAGTTTTGCTCAAAAAATAAAAATCAAATTTTCAGATGATTTTTTGCATGAACTTCCATCATTACCTTCCCTCGTAACATATAGGAAGGATATGAAATGTTTTGTATCGTTTCATATAGTCCTCGATTTGATTTTTATTTTTTGAGCAAAACTAGTATAAACTTCTGTATGATATTACAATTTTTAGACCAAAACTTGCAATTTGAAAAGTTTCGTAGAATCAAATTTTCAGATGATTTTTTGCATGGACTTCCATCATAACCTTCCCTTGTTACATATAGGAAGGATCTGAAAAGTTTTGTATCGTTTCGTACAGTCCTCGATTTAATTAGAGTTTTTGAGCAAAACTAGTATAAACATGTGTATAATATATTATGATTTTTTGAACGAAACTTGCAATTGGAAAAGTTTCGTAAAATCAAATTTTCCGATGATTTCTTGCATGGACTTCCATCATAACCTTCCCTCGTAACATATATGAAGGATCTGAAAAGTTTTGCATCGTTTCGTACAGTCATCGATTTAATCATAGTTTTTGAGATAAACTAGTATTAACATGTGTATAATATATTATGATTTTTTGAACGAAACTTGCAATTGGAAAAGTTTCGTAGAATAATATTTTCAGATGATTTTTTGCATGGAATTCCATCATAACCTTCCCTCGTAACATATAGGAAGGATCTGAAAAGTTTGTATTGTTTTGTATAGTCCTTGATTTAATTATATTTTTTGAGAAAAACTATTATAAACATGTGTATAATATATTATGATTTTTTGACCGAAACTTGCAATTGGAAAAGTTCCGTAGAAACAAATTTTTCAGATGATTTTTTGCATGGACTTCCATCATAACCTTCCGTCGTAACATACAGGAAGGATCTGAAAAGTTTTGTATCGTTTTGTATAGGGCTCGATTTAATTTTATTTTTTGAACAAATACAGTATAAACTTCTGTATGATATATTAAATTATTTTGACCAAAACTTGCATTTCGAAAAGTTTCATAGAATAAAAATTTCAGAGGATTTTTTGCATGGACTTTTATCATAACCTTCCCTCGTAACATATAGGAAGGATGTGAAAAGTTTTGTATTGTTTCTTATCGTCCTTGATATAATTTGATTTTTTGAGCAAAACTAGTAAAAACTTGTGTATAATATATTACAATTTTTTGATCGAAACATGCATTTTGAAAAGTTTCGTAGAATCAGATTTTCAGATGATTTTTTGCATGGACTTCCATCATAACCTTCCCTCGTAACATATAGGAAGGATCTGAAAAGTTTTGTATCGTTTCGTATAGTCCTCAATTTAATGTTTATTTTTTTAGCAAAACTAGTATAAACTTGTGTATGATATATTACGATTTTTTGACCGAAACTTGCAATTGGAAAAGTTTCGTAGAATCAAATTTTTAGATGATTTTTTGCATGGACTTCAATCATTACCTTCTGTCATAACATACAGGAAAGATCTGAAAAGTTTTGTATCGTTTCGTATAGTCCTCTATTTAATTTTTATTTTTTCAGCAAAACTAGTATAAACATGTGTATGTTATATTACAATTTTTTAACCAAAACTTGCATTTTGAAAAGTTTCGTAGAATCAAAGTTTCAGATGATTTTTTGCATGGACTTCCATCATTACCTTCCTTCATAACATATAGGAAGGATCTGAAAAGTTTTGTATCGTTTCGTATTGTCCTTGATTTTATTTTTATTTTTTGAGCAAAACTAGTATAAACTTGTGTATGATATTACGATTTTTTGACCGAAACTTGCATTTTGAAAAGTTTCGTAGAATCAAATTTTTAGATAATTTTTTTGCATGGACTTCCATCATAACCTTTCATCGTAACATACACGAAAGATCTGAAAAGTTTTGTATCGTTTCGTATAGTCCTCGATTTAATTTTTATTTTTTGAGCAAAACTAGTATAAACATATGTATATTATATTATGATTTTTTGACCAAAACTTGCATTTTGAAAAGTTTCGTAGAATCAAAGTTTCAGATGATTTTTTGCATGGACTTCCATTATTACCTTCCCTCATAACATATAGGGAGGATATGAAAAGTTTTGTATTGTTTCGTATAGGCCTCGATTTAATTTTATTTTCAGATGATTTTTTGCATCGACTTCCATCATAACCTTCCCTCGTTACATATAGGAAGGATGTGAAAAGTTTTGTATTGTTTCTTATAGTCCTCGATATAATTTGATTTTTTTAGCAAAATTAGTATAAACTTGTGTATAATATATTACAATTTTTTTATCGAAACTTGCATTTTGAAAAGTTTCGTAGAAATAGATTTTCAGATGATTTTTTGCATGGACTTCCATCATAACCTTCCCTCGTAACATATAGGAAGAATTTGAAAAGTTTTGTATCATTTTGTATAGTCCTTAATTTAATCATAGTTTTTGAGCAAAACTAGTACAAACATGTGTATAATATATTATGATTTTTTGAACGAAACTTATAATTGGAAAACTTTCGTAGAATAAAATTTTCAGATGATTTTTTGCTTGGACTTCCATCATAACCTTCCCTCGTAACATATAGGAAGGATCTGAAAAGTTTTGTATCGTTTCGTACAGTCCTCGATTTAATTATAATTTTTGAGCAAAACTATAATAAACTTGAGTATTATATATTACATTTTTTGTCTGAAATTTGCAATTGTAAAAGTTGCGTAGAATCAAATGTTCAGATGATGTTTTGCATGTACTTCCATCATAACCTTCCCTCGTAACATATAGGAAGGATCTAAAAAGTTTTGTATCATTTCTTATAGTCCTCAATTAAATTTTTATATTTTGAGCAAAACTATTATAAACTTGTGTATGAGATATTACAATTTTTTGACCGAAACTTGCATTTTGAAATGTTTCGAAGAATCAAATTTTCAGATGATTTTTTGCATGGACTTCCATCATAACCTTCCCTCGTAACATATAGGAAGAATCTGAAATGTTTTGCATCGTTTCGTACAGTCCTTGATTTAATTCTAGTTTTTGAGCTAAACTAGTATAAACATGTGCATAATATATTATGATTTTTTGAACGAAACTTGCAATTGGAAAAGTTTCGTAGAATCAAATTTTCAGATGATTTTTTGCATGGACTTCCATCATAACCTTCGGTCGTAACATACAGGAAGGAACTGAAATGTTTTGTATCGTTTCGTATAGTCCTCAATTTAATTTTTATTCTTTGAGCAAAACTAGTATAAACTTATGTATGTTATATTACAATTGTTTTACCAAAACTTGCATTTTGAAAAGTTTCTTAGAATCGAATTTTCAGATGATTTTTTGCATGGACTTCCATCGTTACCTTCCCTCGTAACATATAGGAAGGATCTGAAAAGTTTTGTATCGTTTCGTATAGGCCTCGATTTAATTTAATTTTTTGAACAAAACTAGTATAAATTTGTGTATATTACGATTTTTTTGCATGGACTTCCATATTAACCTTCCCTCATAACTTAGAGGAAGGATGTGAAAAGTTTTGTATTGTTTCGTATATTCCTCGATATAATTTGATTTTTTGAGCAAAATTAGTATAAACTTGTGTATAATATATTACAATATTTTGATCGAAACGTGCATTTTGAAAAGTTTCGTAGAATCAGGTTTTCAGATGATTTTTTGCATGGACTTCCATCATAACCTTCCCTCGTAACATATAGGAAGTATCTGAAAAGTTTTTTATCGTTTTAATTTAATTATATTTTTTGAGTAAAAGTAGTATAAACTTGTGTATAATATATTATGATTTTTTGACCGAAACTTGCAATTGGAAAAGTTTCGTAGAATCAAATTTTCAGATGATTTTTTGTATGGACTTCCATCATAACCTTCTGGCGTAACATACAGGAAGGATCCGAATTTTTTTTATAGTGTCGTATAGTCATCAATTTAATTTTTATTTTTTGAGCAAAACTATTATAAACTTGTGTATGTTATATTACAATTTTTTGACTGAACATTGCATTTTGAAAAGTTTCGTAGAATCAAATTTTCAGATAATTTTTTGCATGGACTTCCATCATAACATTCCCTCGTAACTTATAGGAAGGATCTGAAACCTTTTGCATCGTTTCATACAGTAATCGATTTAATTATTGTTTCTTATAGTCCTCAATTTAATTTTTATTTTTTGAGCAAAACTAGTATAAACTTGTGTATGATATATTACAATTTTTTGACCGAAACTTGCATTTTGAAAAGTTTTGAAGAATCAAATTTTCAGATGATTTTTTGCATGGACTTCTATCATAACCTTCCCTCGTAACATATAGGAAGGATCTGAAATGTTTTGCATCGTTTCATACAGTAATCGATTTAATTATTGTTTTTGATCTAAACTAGTATAAACATGTGCGTAATATATTTTGATTTTTTGAATGAAACTTCCAATTGGAAAAGTTTCGTAGAATCAAATTTTTAGATGATATTTTGTATGGACTTCCATCATACCCTTCCATCGTATCATATAGGAAGGATCTGAAAAGTTTTGTATTGTTTCGTATAGGCCTCTTTTTAATTTTTATTTTATGAACAAAATTAGTATAAACTTGTGTATGATATATTACGATTTTTTTACCAAAACTTGACTTTTGAAAAGTTTCGAAGAATCAAATTTTCAGATGATTTTTTGCATGGATTTCCATCATTACCTTCCCTCGTAACATATAGGAAGGATGTGAAAAGTTTTATATCGTTTCGTATAGTCCTCGATTTAATTTTTATTTTTTCAGATGATTTTTTGCATGAACTTCAATCATAACCTTCCTTTATAACATATAAGAAGGATCTGAAACATTTTGTATTGTTTCGTATAGTCCTTGATTTAATTTGATTTTTTGAGCAAAACTATAATAAAATTGTGTATAATATATTACAATTTTTTTCGAAACTTGCATTTCAAAAAGTTTAGTAGAATCAAATTCTCAGATAGTCCTCGATTTAATTTTATTTTTTGAACAAAACTATTATAAACTTGTGTATGATATATTAAGATTTTTTGACTGAAACTTGCATTTCGAAAAGTTTCGAAGAATCAAATTTTCAGATGATTTTTTGCATGGACTTCCATCATAACCTTACCTCGTAACATATAGGAAGGTTGTGAAACGTTTTGTATTGTTTCGTATTATATAATATGGTTTTTTGACCGAAACTTGCAATTTGAAAAGTTTCGTAGAATCACATTTTCAGATGATTTTATATATGGACTTCCATCATAACCTTTCAGCGTAACATAAAGGAAGGATCTGAAAAGTTTTGTATCGTTTCGTATAGTCCTCAATTTAATTTTTATTTTTTGAGCAAAACTAGGATAAACTTGTGTATGTTATATTACGATTTTTTGACCGAAACATGCATTTTGAAAAGTTTCGTAGAATCAAATTTTCAGATGATTTTTTGCATGGACTTCCATCATAACCTTCCCCCGTAACTTATAGGAAGGATCTGAAACATTTTGTATCCTTTCGTACAGTCCTCAATTTAATTTAATTTTTTTAACAAAACTAGTATAAACTTGTGTATGATATATTACGATTTTTTGACCGAAACTTGCATTTCGAAAAGTTTGGAAGAATCAAATGTTCAGATGATTTTTTTCATGGACTTCCATCATCACCTTCCCTCGTAACATATAGGAAGGATGTGAAACGTTTTGTATTGTTTCGTATAGTCTTCGATATAATTTGATTTTTTGAGCAAAATTGTATAAACTTGTGTATAATATATTACAATGTTTTGACCGAAACTTGCATTTCGAAAAGTTTCGAAGAATCAAATTTTCAGATAGTCCTAGAAACGTTTTGAAGAATCAAATTTTCAGATGATTTTTTGTATGGACTTCCATCATAACCTTCTGGCGTAACATACAGGAACGATCTGAAAAGTTTTGTATCGTTTCGTATAGTCCTCAATTTAATTTTTATTTTTTGAGTAAAACTAGTATAAACTTGTGTATGTTATATTACGATTTTTTGACCGAAACTTGCATTTTAAAAAGTTTCGTAGAATCAAATTTTCAGATGATTTTTTGCATGGACTTCCATCATAACCTTCCCCCGTAACTTATAGGAAGGATCTGAAAAGTTTTGTATCGTTTCGTACAGTCCTCGATTTAATTTTATTTTTTAAACAAAACTAGTATAAACTTGTGTATGATATATTACGATTTTTTGACTGAAACTTGCATTTCGAAAAGTTTCGAAGAATCAAATTTTCAGATGATTTTTTGCATGGACTTCCATTTCAACCTTTCCTCGTAACATATAGGAAGGATGTGAAAAGTTTTGTATTGTTTCGTATAGTCTTCGATATAATTTATTTTTTGAGCAAAACTAGTATAAACTTGTATATAATATATTACAATTTTTTGACCGAAACTTGCATTTCGAAAAGTTTCTTAGAATCAAATTTTCAGATAGTCCTCGATTTAATTATAGTTTTTGATCAAATTATATAAACTTGTGTATGATATATTACGATTTTTTAACCGAAACTTGCATTTCGAAGAGTTTCGAAGAATCAAATTTTCAGATGATTTTTTTCATGAACTTCCATCATAACCTTCCATCGTAACATATAGGAAGGATGTGAAAAGTTTTGTATTGTTTCATATAGTCCTCGATATAATTTGATTTTTTGAGTAAAACTAGTATAAACTTGTGTATAATATATTACAATTTTTTGACCGAAACTTGCATTTCGAAAAGTTTCGTAGAATCAAATTTCCAGATAGTCCTCGATTTAATTATAGTTTTTGATCAAATTAGTATAAACTCGTGTATGATATATTACGATTTTTTGACCGAAACTTGCATTTTGAAACGTTTCGTAGAATCAAATTTTCAGATGATTTTTTGCATGGACTTCCATCATAACCTTCCCTCGTAACATATAGGAAGGATCTGAAAAGTTTGGTATTGTTTCGTATAGTCCTCGATTTAATTATATTTTTTAAGCAAAACTAGTATAAACATGTGTATAATATATTATTATTTTTTGAGCGAAACTTGCAATTGGAAAAGTTTCGTAGAAACAAATTTTTCAGATGATTTTTTGCATGGATTGCCATCATAACCTTCCCTCGTATCATATAGGAAGTATCTGAAAAGTTTTGTATCGTTTCGTAGTCCTCGATTTAATTATATTTTTTTGAGTAAAACTAGTATAAACTTGTGTATAATATATTATGATTTTTTGAACGAAACTTGCAATTGGAAATGTTAAGTAGAATCAAATTTTCAGATGAATTTTTATATGGACTTCCATAATAACCTTCTGGCGTAACATACAGGAAGGATCTGAAAAGTTTTGTATCGTTTCGTATAGTCCTCAATTTAATTTTTACTTTTTAAGCAAAAATAGTATAAACTTGTGTATGTTATATTACGATTTTTTGACCGAAACTTGCATTTCGAAAAGTTTCGAAGAATCAAATTTTCAGATGATTTTTTGCATGGACTTCCATCATAACCTTCCCTCGTAACATATAGGAATGATCTGAAAAGTTTTGTATCGTTTCGTACAGTCCTCAATTTAATTATAGTCTTTGAGAAAAACTAGTATAAACATGTGTATAATACATTATAATATTTTGACCGAAACTTGCATTTTGAAATGTTTCGTAGAATCAAATTTTCTGATGATTTTTTGCATGGACTTCTTTCATAACCTTCCGTCGTAACATTCAAGAAAGATATGAAAAGTTTTGTATCGTTTCGTATAGTCCTCGATTTAATTATATTTTTTGAGCAAAAGTAGTATAAACATGTGTATAATATATTATGATTTTTTGACCGAAACTTGCAATTGGAAAAGTTTCGTAGAAACAAATTTTTCAGATGATTTTTTGCATGGACTTCCATCATTACCTTCCTTCGTATCATATAGGAAGTATCTGAAAAGTTTTGTATCGTGTCGTAGTCCTCGATTTAATTATATATTTTGAGTAAAACTAGTATAAACTTGTGTATAATATATTATGATTTTTTGACCGAAACTCGCATTTTGAAAAGTTTCGTAGAATCAGATTTTCAGATGATTTTTTGCATGGACTTATATCATAACCTTCCCTCGTAACATATAGGAAGGATCTGAAAAGTTTTGTATCGTTTCGTATAGTCCTCAATTTAATTTTTATCTTTTGAGCAAAACTAGTATAAACCTGTGTATGTTATATTACAATTTTTTGACCGAAACTTGCATTTTTAAAAGTTTCGTAGAATCAAATTTTCAGATGATTTTTTTGCATGGACTTTCATCATAACCTTCCCTCGTAACTTATAGGAAGGATCTGAAAAGTTTTGTATCGTTTCGTATAGGCCTCGATATAATTTTAATTTTTGAACAAAACTAGTATAAACTTGTGTATGATATATTACAATTTTTTGACCGAAACTTGCATTTCGAAAAGTTTCGAAGAATCAAATTTTCAGACGATTTTTTGCATGGACTTCCATCATAACCTTCCCTCGTAACATATAGGAAGGATGTGAAAAGTTTTGTATCGTTTCGTATAGGTCTTAATTTAATTAAATATTTTGAGCAAAACTAGTATAAACTTGTGTATAATATATTACAATTTTTTGACCGAAACATGCATTTCGAAACGTTTCGTAGAATCAAAGTTTTGTATTGTTTCTGATAGTCCTCAATTTAATTTAATTTTTTGAGCAAAACTAGTATAAACTTGTGTATAATATATTACAATATTTTGACCGAAACTTACAATTGGAAAAGTTTTGTAGAATCAAATTTTCAGATGATTTTTTGCATGGAATTCCATCATAACCTTCCCTCGTAACATATAGGATGGATGTGAAAAGTTTTGTATTGTTTCGTATAGTCCTCGATATAATTTGATTTTTTGAGCAAAACTAGTATAAACTTGTGTATAATATATTACAATGTTTTGACCGAAACTTGCATTTTGAAAAGTTTCGTAGAATCAGATTTTCAGATGTTTTTTTGCATGGACTTATATCATAACCTTCCCTCGTAACATATAGGAAGGATCTGAGTAGTTTTGTATCGTTTCATACAGTCCTCAATTTAATTATAGTTTTTGAGAAAAACTAGTATAAACATGTGTATAATATATTACAATTTTTGACTGAAACATGCAATTGGAAAAGTTTCGTAGAAACAAATTTTTCAGATGATTTTTTGTATGGACTTCCATTATAACCTTCCGTCGTAACATACATGAAGGATTTGAAAAGTTTTGTATCGTTTCGTATAGGCCTCGATTTAATTTTAGTTTTTGAACAAATACAGTATAAACTTGTGTATGATATATTACAATTTTTTGATCGGAACTTTTATTTCGGAAAGTTTCGTATAATCAGATTTTCAGATGATTTTTTGCAGGGACTTCCATCATATCCTTCCCTCGTAACTTATAGGAAGAATTTGAATAGTTTGTATCGTTTCGTATAGTCCTCGATATAATTTTATTTTCTGAACAAAACTAGTATAAACTTGTGTATAATATATTACGATTTTTTGACCGAAACTTGTATTTCGAAAAGTTTCATAGAATCAAATTTTCAGATGATTTTTTGCATGGACTTCCATCATAACCTTCCCTCGTAACATATACGAAGGATCTGAAAAGTTTTGTAATGTTTCGTATAGTCCTCGATTTAATTTTTTTTTTAGCAAAACTATAATAAACTTGTGTATAATATATTACAATTTTTTGACCGAAACTTGCATTTTGAAAAGTTTCGTAGAATCAAATTTTCAGATGATTTTTTGCATGGACTTCCATCATAACCTTCCCTCGTAACATACAGGAAATATCTGAAAAGTTTTGTATCGTTTCGTATAAGCCTCGATTTAATTTAATTTTTTGAACAAATACAGTATAAACTTGTTTATGATATATTAATTTTTTTTGACCGAAACTTGTATTTCAAAAGGTTTCTTAGAAACAGATTTTCAGATGATTTTTTGCATGGACTTATATCATAACCTTACCTCGTAACATATAGGAAGGATGTGAAATGTTTGTATCGTTTCGTACAGCCATCAATTTAATTATAGTTTTTGAGCAAAACAAGTAAAAACATGCGTATAATATATTACAATTTTTTGACCGAAACTTGCAATTGGAAAAGTTTCGTAGAATCAAATTTTCAGATGATATTTTGCATGGAATTCCATCATAACCTTCCGTCGTAACATACAGGAAAGATCTGAAAAGTTTGGTATCATTTCGTTTAGTCCTCGATTTAATTTTAATTTTTTAGCAAAACTAGTATAAACTTGTGTATGTTAGATTACTATTTTTTGACCGAAACTTGCATTTTGAAATATTTCGTAGAATCAAATTTTCAAATGATTTTTTGAATGGACTTATATCATAACCTTCCCTCGTAACATATATGAAGGATTTGAAAAGTTTTGTATCGTTTCATACAGTCCTCAATTTAATTATAGTTTATTAGCAAAACTAGTATAAACATGTGTATAATATATTACAATTTTTTGACCGAAACTTGCAATTGGAAATGTATCATAGAAACAAATTTTTCAGATGATTTTTTGCTTGTACTGCCATCATAACCTTCCCTCGTATCATATCGGAAGTATCTGAAAAGTTTTGTATCGTTTCGTAGTCCTCGATTTAATTATATTTGTTGAGTAAAACTAGTATAACTTGTGTATTATATATTATGATTTTTTTACCGAAACTTGCAATTGGAAATGTTTCATAGAAATTTTCAGATGATTTTTTGTATGGACTTCCATCATAACCTTTCGGCGTAACATACAGGAAGGATCTGAAAAGTTTTGTATCGTTTCGTATAGTCCTCAATTTAATTTTTAATTTTTGAGCAAAAGTAGTATAAACTTGTGTATGTTATATTACGATTTTTTGACCAAAACTTGCATTTTGAAAAGTTTCGAAGAATCAAATTTTCAGATGATTTTTTGCATGGACTTCCATCGTAACCTTCCCTCGTAACTTATAGGAAGGATCTGAAAATTTTTGTATCGTTTCGTATAGTCCTCGATTTAATTTAATTTTTTGAACAAAACTAGTATAAACTTGTGTATGATATATTACGATTTTTTGACCGAAACTTGCATTTCGAAAAGTTTCGAAGAATCAAATTTTCAGATGATTTTTTGCATAGACTTCCATTATAACCTTCCCTCGTAACATATAGGAAGGATGTGAAAAGTTTTGTATTGTTTCGTATAGTCCTCGATATAATTTGATTTTTTGAGCAAAACTAGTATAAACCTGTGTATAATATATTACAATTTTTTGACCGAAACTTGCATTTCGAAAAGTTTCGTAGAATAATATTTTTAAATAGTCCTCGAAAAGTTTCGAAGAATCAAATTTTCAGATGACTTTTTGCATGGACTTACATCATAACCTTCCCTCGTAACATATTGGAAGGATGTGAAAAGTTTTGTATTGTTTCGTATAGTCCTCGATATAATTTGATTTTTTGAGCAAAACTAGTATATACTTGTGTATAATATATTACAATTTTTTGACCGAAACTTACATTTCGAAAGGTTTCGTAGAATCAAAGTTTTGTATTGTTTCGTATAGTCCTCGATTTAATTTAATTTTTTGAGCAAAACTATAATAAACTTGTGTATAATATATTACAATTTTTTGACCGAATGATACAATTGGAAAAGTTTCGTAGAATCAAATTTTCAGATGATATTTTGCATGGATTCCATCATAATCTTCCGTCGTAACATACAGGAAAGATCTGAAAAGTTTTGTATCGTTTCGTATAGTCCTCAATTTACTTTTTATTTTTTGAGCAAAACTAGTATAATCATGTGTATGTTATATTACTATTTTTTTGACCAAAACTTGTGTAGTGGTAAAATCGTGAGTGTAAGCTATTAGCTAATATAACTCAAGGTAAACAGAGTCGCCACCGCGCTTTTATTTTATTCCAAATGGAAAAGGGAAAAAGAGCGAATAAAACCTAATGAATCTAAAAGCTAGAAAGCTAAAAGAATCAAACAGAGAACGGGTAAGGGGATAGGTTACAAATTGGGAAGGTTTTACGCACCCAAAATGTCAGTGGTACTCCACGGGAGCCCTTTGAAATATTTACTGCTTTTTTGGTTTGAAAATGGTTTGCTTAAAAAAGGATTGAAGAGATGTGAAGAGAAACGTTTTTTTATATTTTTGTGTTTGAAGAGACGAACGTCTCATGCCTACGTACCCACAAAGTGCAATGCGAGATCAAAACCTCGTAGTTCGTGGTACAAATTGTGAAAAGAAACAATAAGTTGAATTGATTTTAAAATGTAAAGATAAGTCGTCATTCTTTAGCGAATAATTCCTCTAGAAATAATGAATCATATCTAAACATAAAAAATGGTTAAAAAGAAACGTGCACGAGGGCACAAAAACAATTGAATGAGTTTTGAATATTTTTTAAAGTTTTTGAGAAAAAGGTTTCGATATACTTATGTGGTTTAGCATTTATTAAGAAAATGAAATGAAAAAGTAAATCCGCTTGACCTAAGTCAAGGTTTGATTGTGAAAATGTTTGAAGTTTGAAAACAAAGAAGGTTTTGAAAATAGGAAGGAGATTTGAAAATTTAAGAAATGGGAGGAGATGAAGTGACTATCCTAAGACTTGAAAGTAAAAGTTTAAGGAAGAACGATCAAACCGTATAGTGAACAATCTTCAATAAAATGAGATTTCCATCTTCATGGACAAGTGAGTTCAATCGAGGCCAAATTCTTCAATCCATAATAACTTGAGCAAAGGGAGAGGTCCTAAAATCTAAGTCCAAACTCCAAGTCCAATGCTAAGGATAGTAACCATAGTCCGAAATTAAAGTCACACGTCTTTTAGATATTTAATCCGTTATTAATGTTTTTGTGTCCAAATGGACAAAAGAAAAATCACAAGCATAACAATATAAACATAAACAATATGATGAATGATATAGTATAATAAAAGCATAATAAAAGAGATAAGGAGTGAGAGATTGAAATAAAGAGGATAAGGTGCAAGAAATTGAATTAAAATGTTAGTATATTAGTATTATTATAATATTTACATAGAAATGGTATGATGAACTTAATCAAACACAACCACAAAAAGATAACCAAAATCGAGGCAACCGGATCCAAATGGATCTTATTCCGAATTCGGGACAAGTTTAGGTCTATGTTAAGCAATCACCGAGTAATTTAAGAAGTAATTACCCTACAAATGAGGCCGGCCACCACCAATTAAGGTGGAAAGTATTTGTGCTAATACATGTTAGAGAAATGATATGATGAATCATTCTCCGAAAACATGTCGCACGAAAAGAAAAGGTAACGGTCTAATCTTAATCGAGATTTCACATTGGATTATCGAAGGCAACCTATCACGATTCCAAAGTATGGAGAATGATCCAAATGATCATTCATCCATAGATTTGAAATAATGAAGATTAAACATCTTCGAAAACCAATAATCGCGAATCGGAGATCTCATCGACCAAAAATAAAAACAAAAGATGAATAAGAAAAAATGGATCTAAAATATAAAAATCCATAAAAAAAATTCCTCAAATTATTTTTTAAAATTTCATTTAATAAGAATTATAAGAACACTTACTAAAACAAAATTTGAAGAAAAGCAAAATAAAATAACAATAAAAAAAACAAAAAGAGAAAGAAACAGGGGGGAATGTTGCGCAGGGAGAAGGGTGCATTTAGACTTATAAATCCAACCCGGCCCAAATAAGTTGTGAACTAAGGTAATGTTGCAAGAACACACATCCCTAATTATCTTCTTCTTTTCACCGTCAAAACAAAAACAAGATGCATCCTCTGTTTCTAAATATCAGAAAAGTAAAACACAAGAATCATTCCCTCTCTTCAACCTCGCTAGCGTTTCTCTCTCAACACAACAACAACAAAAAGTCGTTACAAAATATTTTCTGCCATCACCGATACCTCTGTTTTCTTTCGAAGCTTCGTCACGAAACTCAGATGATTACGCAATCCTCTTCTTCCACTCAAAATCACGGATATGAAGTGTTTGGCTTTGGATATTTGTTGTGATATTATCGTTAATTCGCAGCGGATTCGATGGTGGAGGATTCTACTTTTCCAGATCGGTGAATTGATGCTGTAGTGAAGTAGTGATTGTTGTTTATTGGCAGATTTATGAAGGTTAGAAAATGAAAGTCTGAGTTGAAGATTTGATGATGAAATTTTGAAGGTGAGAATGAGAGAAGATTGAAGGTTGAAGCTTAGTTTTTTTTTTCTGTTTCTGCAGAACTTTCTTATGGCTCTCTAAGCTTGAAATTGAAGAGAATGAAGGATTGTTATTTATAGAAGAAATCGGGTCCGTTTTGAATTCACATCCTGAATCCTGTTTTGAACAAATTTTTCTGCGTTTTGATGTGTTGCCTTTTCCGTGTTCATCTGTGTGGCTTGGCTGTTGTTGCGTGATGTTTACTGAGTTGAGGAAGTCACGTGTTGCTTGCTGTAGCTGGGGAGTAAGCTGATGACGTGTTGGAGTTGTGGGTGAGGCTTGGCTGACTTTGTGAAAAGAAGGTCACACGAAGGTTGATGATGTGTTGTGTACTTGATGGAAAAGTTGATTGGAAAAATGGCTTCAGCAACTTGCAGCTTCTAGGGAGTGGGTCGATGGGCCTTGTTTGCTTTTTTTCATTTTTCTTTACAATATATTTTTTATTATAAAAAAAAACAATGAAATGGGCATAAACAAAAAAATGAAAGGCTTTGATAATTTGTTATTTTTTTATGGTTTAGAAGAAATAGAAATGGAAATGAAAGGTTTATGATAAAAAAAAGAAATTAATTTTGTGGTGATTAAAATTTGGAAATATAAAGGAATTTGATTAATTGGAAATCGGTGGAATATGGATTTGACAAGACGAAACAATAGAGATTTTAAAAGGAAAATTTAATATGGAAATGGAAAATGATTAATCGGTAAGAATAAAAAAATGGATAATAGAAAAATTAAAAATGAAAAAGAAATGGTTTAATCGGAAAATGGATGATGGATATGAAATGATAATTTTTATAAGGCCCACGACCGACTCCTGATTTTTCTCACAAGTCACTGGTTAAAATGAAAACAGCCATTACTGAACCACTGAGTAGATTTCCAATTCAACCACACTCACTGAAATCTGTCCTGATTATTCGAATCCATGTTGAGGAAAATAAATCCTCAGATGAACTGCTGATAAACTGATGAACTTGAAGATTCAAACCAAACTTCGCACGAAACACTGCCTGATAAACTGATGATTTCCGACACACAACAACTTGAACTTTGATGTACGCACTGTCTGAGGAATAAACCACTGGCACACACACCTTGCAATTGAAACAATTTTTTGATAATTTGACCAAGATTAGGTCAAACGTCCATCTGAATCGAATTGTGAGTGAACAAACGCCTCTGGATTGAAATCACTGCCTTGTCTTTTAAATCCTGCAACACAGAGAAGAAGAAGAAGCAGACTGCAACATATTTTTTGGTATTTTGGTTAGAAGTTAGTAAGTATAAACAAATAAATCAAGCAAGATACGGTGATCCCCTGCGAGGCACAGACCTGCAACCGAAAAGGATAAGCGAACCAGTACGTAATCTTGTTTGTATGCGAAATGCAGACGAGATGCGAAAAATCTTAGGGTCAAAAATTAGGGTATGACAACTTGCATTTTGAAAAGTTTTGTAGAATCAAATTTTCAGATGATTTTTTGTAAGGACTTCCATCATTACCTTCCCTCGTAACATATAGGAAGGATCTGAAAAGTTTTGTATCGTTTCGTACAGTCCTCGATTTAATTATAGTTTTTGAGCAAAACTAGTATAAACATGTGTATAATATATTATGATTTTTTGAACGAAACTTGCAATTGGAAACGTTTCGTAGAATCAAATTTTCAGATGATTTTTTGCATGGACTTCCATCATAACTTTCCTTCGTAACATACATAAAGGATCTGAAAATTTTTCTATCGTTTCGTATAGGCCTCGATTTAATTTTAGTTTTTGAACAAATACAGTCTAAACTTGTGTATGATATATTACAATATTTTGACCGAAACATGTATTTCGAAAAGTTTCATAGAATCAAATTTTCAGATGATTTTTTGCATGGACTTCCATCATAACCTTCCATCGTAACATATAGGAAGAATCTGAAATGTTTTGTAATTTTTTGTATAGTCCTCGATTTAATTTGATTTTTTGAGCAAAACTATAATAAACATGTGTATAATAAATTACAATTTTTTTGACCGAAACTTGCAATTGGAAAAGTTTCGTAGAATCAAATTTTCAGATGATTTTTTGCATGGACTTCCATCATAACCTTCTGTCGTAACATACAGGAAAGATCTGGAAAGTTTTGTATCGTTTCGTATAGTCCTCGATTTAATTTGTATTTTTTGAGCAAAACTAGTATAAACATGTGTATGTTATATTACAATTTTTTGAACGAAACATGCATTTTGAAAAGTTTCGTAGAATCAAATTTTCAGATGATTTTTTGCATTCACTTCCATCATAACCTTCTCTCGTAACATATAGGAAGGATCTGAGAAGTTTTGTATCGTTTCGTATATGCCTCGATTGAATTTTATTTTTTGAACAAATACAGTATAAACTTGTTTATGATATATTAAATTTTTTTGACCGAAACTTGTATTTTGAAAAGTTTCGTAGAATCAGAATTTCAGATGATTTTTTGCATGGACTTCCATCAAAACCTTCCCTCGTAACATATAGGAAGGATGTGAAAAGTTTGGTATTGTTTCGTATAGTCCTCGATATAATTTGATTTTTTGAGAAAAACTAGTATAAACTTGTGTATAATATATTACAATTTTTTGATCGAAACTTGCATTTTGAAAATTTTGTAGAATCAGATTTTCAGAAGATTTTTTGCATGAACTTCCATCATAACCTTCCCTCGTAACATATAGAAAGGATTTGAAAAGTTTTGTATCATTTCGTACAGTCCTTAATTTAATCATAGTTTTCCAACAAACTTGTCATTGGAAAAGTTTCATAGAATCAAATTTGCTGATGATTTTTTGCATTGACTTCCATCATAACCTTCCCTCGTAACATATAAGAAGTATCTTAAAAGTTTTGTATTGTTTCGTATAGTCCTCGATTTAATTTAATTTTTTGAGCAAAACTATAACAATTTTTTTGACCGAAATTTACATTTGGAAAAGTTTCGTAGAATCAAATTTTCAGATGATTTTTTGCATGGACTTCCATCATAACCTTCCGTCGTAACATACATGAAAGATCTGAAAAGTTTTGTATCGTCTCGTAAAGTCCTCAATTTAATTTTTATTTTTTGAGCAAATCTAGTATAAGCATGTGTATGTTATATTACGATTTTTTGACCAAAACTTGTATTTTGAAAAGTTTCGTAGAATCAAATTTTCAGATGATTTTTTGCAAGGACTTCCATCATTACCTTCCATCGTAACATATAGGAAGGATTTGAAAAGTTTTGTATCGTTTCGTACAGTCCTCGATTTAATTATAGTTTTTGAGCAAAACTTGTATAAACATGTGTGTAATATATTATGATTTTTTGAACGAAACTTGTAATTGGAAAAGTTTCGTAGAATCAAATTGTCAAATTATTTTTTGCATGGACTTCCATCATAACCTTCCCTCGTATCATATAGGAAGGATCTGAAAAGATTTGAATCGTTTCGTATAGTACTCGATTTAAATTTGATTTTTTGAGCAAAACTAGTATAAACTTGTGTTTAATATATTATGATTTTTTGACCGAAACTTGCATTTCGAAGAGTTTCGTACGATATATTATATTTTGTATAGTGCTGAATTTAATTTGATTTTTTGAGAAAAACTATAATAAACTTGTGTATAATATATTACAATTTTTTGACTGAACCTAACAATTGGAAAAGTTTTGTAGAATCAAATTTCCAGATGATTTTTGGCATGGACTTCCATCATAACCTTCCCTCGTAACATATAGGAAGGATTTGAAAAGTTTTGTAATTTTTCGTATAGTCCTCGATTTAATTTGATTTTTTGAGCAAAACTATAATAAACTAGTGTATAATATATTACAATTTTTTGAGCAAAACTAGTATAAACTTGTGTATGTTAGATTACTATTTTTCACCGAAACTTGCATTTTGAAAAATTTCGTAGAATCAAATTTTCATATGATTTTTTGCATGGACTTCAATCATAACCTTCCGTCGTAACATACAGGAAAGATCTGAAAAGTTTTGTATCGTTTCGTATAGTCCTCAATTTAATTTTTATTTTTTGAGCAAAACTAGTATAAGCATTTGAATGTTATATTATGATTTTTTGACCGAAACATGCATTTTGAAAAGTTTCGTAGAATCAAATTTTCAGATGATTTTTTGCATGGACTTCCATCATAACCTTCCCTCGTAACATATATGTAGGATTTGAAAAGTTTTGTATCGTTTCGTATAGGCCTCGATTTAATTTTATTTTTTGAACAAATACAGTATAAACTTATTTATGATATATGAAATTTTTTTGACCGAAACTTGTATTTCGAAAAGTTTCGTAGAATCAGATTTTCAGATGATTTTTTGAATGGACTTTCATCATAACCTTACCTCGTAACATATAGGAAGGATGTGAAAAGTTTGGTATTGTTTCGTATAGTCCTCGATATAATTTGATTTTTTGAGCAAAACTAGTATAAACTTGTGTATAATATATTACAATTTTTTGATCGAAACATGCATTTTGAAAATTTCGTAGAATCAGATTTTCAGATGATTTTTTGCATGGACTTCCATCATAACCTTCCCTCGTAACATATAGGAAGGATTTGAAAAGTTTTGTATCATTTCGTACAGTCCTTAATTTAATCATTGTTTTTGAACGAAACTTGTAATTGGAAAAGTTTCGTTGAATCAAATTTTCTGATGATTTTTTGCATGGACTTCCATCATAACCTTCTCTCGTAACATATAAGAAGGATCTTAAAAGTTTTGTATTGTTTCGTACAGTCCTCGAATTAATTTGATTTTTTGAGCAAAACTATAATAAATTTGTGTATAATATATTACAATTTTTTGATCGAAACTCCGATTTGGAAACGTTTCGTAGAATCAAATTTTCTGATGATTTTTTGCAAGGACTTCCATCATTACCTTCCCTCGTAACATATAGGAAGGATCTGAAAAGTTTTGTATCGTTTCGTACAGTCCACGATTTAATTATAGTTTTTGAGCAAAACAAGTATAAACATGTATGTAATATATTATGACTTTTTGAACGAAACTTGTAATTGGAAAAGTTTCGTAGAATCAAATTTTCAGATGATTTTTTGCATGGACTTCCATCATAACCTTCCCACTTAACATATAAGAAGGATCTGGAAAGTTTTGTATTGTTTTGTATAGTCTTCGATTTAATTTGATTTTTTAAGCAAAACTATAATAAACTTGTGTATAATATATTACAATTTTTTGACCGAAACTTACAATTGGAAAAGTTTCGAAGAATCAAATTTTAAGATTATTTTTTGCATGGACTTCCATCATAACCTTCCCTCGTAACATATAGGGAGGATGTGAAAAGTTTTGTATTGTTTCGTATAGGCCTCGATATAATTTGAATTTTTGAGCAAAACTAGTATAAACTTGTGTATGATATATTACGATTTTTTGACCGAAACTTGCATTTTGAAAAGTTTCGTAGAATCAAATTTTCAGATGATTTTTTACATGCACATCCATCATAACCTTCCATAGTAACATATAGGAAGGATCTGAAAAGTTTTGTATCGTTTCGTATAGGCCTCGATATAATTTTATTTTTTGAACAAATATAGTATAAACTTGTGTATGATATATTATAATTTTTGACTGAAACTTGTATTTCAAATGGTTTCGAAGAATCAAATTTTCAGATGATATTTTGCATTGACTTCCACCATAACCTTCCCTCGTAACATATAGGAAGGATCTGAAAAGTTTTGTATTATTTCGTATAGTCCTTGATTTAATTTGATTTTTTGAGCAAAACTATAATAAACTTGTTCATAATATATTACAATTTTTTGACCGAAACTTACCATTGGAAAAGTTTCGTTGAATTAAATTTTCAGATGATTCTTTGCATGGACTTCCATCATAACCTTCCGTCGTAACATACAGGAAAGATCTGAAAGGTTTTGTATCGTTTCGTATAGTCCTCAATTTAATTTTTATTTTTTGAGCAAAACAAGTATATGCATGTGTATGTTATATTACGATTTTTTGACCAAAACTCGCATTTTGAAAAGTTTCGTAGAATCAAATTTTCAGATGATATTTTGCAAGGACTTCCATCATTACCTTCCCTTTTAACATATAGGAAGGATCTAAAAAGTTTTTATCGTTTTGTACAGTCCTCGATTTAATTATAGTTTTTGAGCAAAACTAGTATAAACATGTGTATAATATATTATAATTTTTTGAACAAAACTTGCAATTGGAAACGTTTCGTAAAATCAAATTTTCAGATGATTTTTTGCATGGACTTCCATTTAAACCTTCCCTCGTTAATTATAGGAAGGATCTGAAAAGTTTTGTATCGTTTTGTATCAGCCTCAATTTAATTTTATTTTTTGAACAAATACAGTATAAACTTACGTATGATAAATGACAATTTTTTGACCGAAACTTTTATTTCGAAAAGTTTCATAGAATCGGATTTTAAGATGAATTTTTGAATGGACTTCCATCATAACCTTCCCTCGTAACATATACGAAGGATGTGAAAAGTTTTGTATTGTTTCGTATAGTCCTCGATATAATTTGATTTTTTGAGCAAAACTAGTATAAACTTGTGTATAATATATTACAATTTTTTGATCGAAACTTGCATTTTGAAAGTTTCGTAGAATCAGATTTTCAGATGATTTTTTGCATGGACTTCCATCACAACCGTCTCTCGTAACATATAAGAAGGATCTGAAAAGTTTTGTATCGTTTCGTTTAGTCCTCGATTTAATTTTTATTTTTTGAGCAAAACTAGTATAAACTTGTGTATGATATATTACAATTTTTTTATTGAAATTTGTATTTTGAAAAGTTTCGTAGAATCAAATTTTCAGATGATTTTTTGCATGGACTTCCATCATAACCGTCCCTCGTAACATATAAGAAGGATCTGAAAAGTTTTGTATTGTTTCGTATAGTCCTCGATTTAATTTGATTTTTTGAGCAAAACTAGTATAAACTTGTGTATAATATATTACAATTTTTTGATCGAAACTTGCATTTTGAAAGTTTCGTAGAATCAGATTTTCAGATGATTTTTTGCATGGACTTCCATCACAACCGTCTCTCGTAACATATAAGAAGGATATAAAAAGTTTTGTATCGTTTCGTACAGTCCTCGATTTAATTTTTAATTTTTGAGCAAAACTAGTATAAACAAGTGTATGTTATATTACGATTTATTGACCAAAACTTGCATTTTGAAAAGTTTCGTAGAATCAAATTTTCAGATGATTTTTTGCATGGACTTCCATCATTACCTTCCCTCGTAACATATAGGAAGGATCTGAAAATTTTTGTATTGTTTCGTATAGTCCGCGATATAATTTGATTTTTTGAGCAAAACTAGTATAAACTTGTGTATGATATATTACAATTTTTAGACCGAAACATGTATTTCGAAAAGTTTCGCAGAATCAGATTTTCAGATGATTTTTTGCATGGACTTCCATCATAACCTTCCCTCGTAACATATAGGAAGGATGTGAAAAGCTTTGTATTGTTTCGTATAGTCCTCGATATAATTTGATTTTTTGAGCAAAACTAGTATAAACTTGTGTATAATATATTACATTTTTTTGATCGAAACTTGCATTTTGAAAGTTTCGTAGAATCAGATTTTCAGATAATTTTTTGCATGGACTTCCATCATAACCTTTTCTCGTAACATATAGGAAGGGTCTGAAAAGTTTTGTATCATTTCGTACAATCCTCAATTTAATCATGATTTTTGTGCAAAACTAGTATAAACATGTGTATAATATATTATGATTTTTTGAACGAAACTTGTAATTGGAAAAGTTTCGTAGAATCAAATTTTCAGATGATTTTTTGGATGGACTTCCATCATATCCTTCCCTAGTAACATATAAGAAGGATCTGAAAAGTTTTGTATTGTTTCATATAATCCTCGATTTAATTTTATTTTTTGAGCAAAACTATAATAAACTTATGTATAATATATTACAATTTTTTGACCGAAACTTGCAATTGGAAAAGTTTCGTTGAATCAAATTTTCAGATGACATTTTGCATGGACTTCCATCATAACCTTTCGTCGTAACATACAGGAAAGATCTGAAAAGTTTTGTATTGTTTCGTATAGTCCTCAATTTAATTTTTATTTTTTGAGCAAAACTATTATAAACATGTGTATGATATATTACGATATTTTGAACAAAACTTATATTTTAAAAAGTTTCGTAGAATCAAATTTTCAGATGATTTTTTGCATGGACATCCATCATTACCTTCCCTCGTAACATATAGGAAGCATCTGGATATTTTGTATCGTTTCGTATAGTCCTCAATTTAATTTTTATTTTTTAACAAAAACTAGTATAAACTTGTGTATGATATATTACGATTTTTTGACCGAATAAGGCATTTTGAAAAGTTTCGTAGAATCAAATTTTCAGATCATTTTTTGTATGGACTTCCATCATAACCTTCCCTCATAAAATATAGGAAGGATATGAAAAGTTTTGTATTGTTTCGTATAGGCCTCGATTTAATTTTAATTTTTGAACAAATACAATATAAACTTGTGTATGATATATTATAATTTATTGACCGAAACTTGTATTTCGAAATGTTTCGTAGAATCAGATTTTCAGATGATTTTTTGCATGGACTCCATCATAAAATTCCCTCGTAATATATAGGAAGGATGTGAAAAGTTTTGTATTGTTTCGTATAGTCCTCGATATAATTTGATTTTTTGAGCAAAACTAGTAGAAACTTGTGTATAATATATTACAATTTTTTGATCGAAACTTGCATTATTAAAGTTTCGTAGAATCAGATTTTCAGATGATTTTTTGCATGGGCTTCCATCATAACCTTCTCTCGTAACATATAGGAAGGATCTGAAAAGTTTTGTATCGTTTCGTGCAGTACTCAATATAATCATAGTTTTTGAGCAAGACTAGTATAAACATGTGTATAATATATTATGATTTTTTGAACGAAACTTGTAATTGGAAACATTTCGTAGATTAATATTTTCAGATGATTTTTTACATGGACTTCCATCATAACCTTTCCTCGTAACATATAAGAAGGATCTGAAAAGTTTTGTATTGTTTCGTATAGTCCTCGATTTAATTTGCTTTTTTAGGCTAAACTATAATAAACTTGTGTATAATATATTACAATTTTTTGACCGAAACTTGCAATTGGAAAAGTTTCGTAGAATCAAATTTTCATATGATTTTTTGCATGGACTTCCATCATAACCTTCCTTCGTAACATATAGGTAAGATCTGAAAAGTTTTGTATCGTTTGGTACAGTCCTCGATTTATCTTTTATTTTTTGAGCAAAACTAGTATAAACTTGTGTATGACATATAACGATTTTTTGACCGAAACATGCATTTTGAAAAGTTTCGTAGAATTAAATTTTCAGATGATTTTTTGCATGGACTTCCATCATAACCTTCCCTCGTAAAATATAGGAAGGATCTGAAAAGTTTTGTATCGTTTCGTATAGGCCTTGATTTAATTTTATTTTTTGAACAAATACAATATAAACTTGTGTATGATATATTACAATTTTTTGACCGAAACATGTATTTCGAAAAGTTTCGTAGAATCAGATTTTCAGATGATTTTTTGCATGGACTTCCATCATAACCTTCCCTCGTAACATATAGGAAGGATCTGAAAAGTATTGTATCGTTTCGTACAGTCCTCAATTTAATCATAGTTTTTGAGGAAAACTAGTATAAACAAGTGTATAATATATTATGATTTTTTGAACAAAATTTGCAATTGGAAAAGTTTCGTAGAATCAAATTTTTAGATGATTTTTTGCATGGACTTCCATCATAACCTTCCCTCGTAGAATATAAGAAGGATCTGAAAAGTTTTATATTGTTTCGTATAGTCCTCGATTTAATTTGATTTTTTGAGCAAAACTTGCAATTGGAAAAGTTTCGTAGAATCAAATTTTTAGATGATTTTTTGCATGGACTTCCATCATAACCTTCCCTCGTAACATATAGGAAGGATCTGAAAAGTTTTGTATCGTTTGGTACAGTCCTCGATTTATCTTTTATTTTTTGAGCAAAACTAGAATAAACTTGTGTATGATATATTACGATTTTTTTACCAAAACTTGCATTTTGAAAAGTTTCATAGAATCAAATTTTCAAATGATTTTTTGCATGGACTTCCATCAATACCTTCCCTCGTAACATATAAGAAGGATCTGGAAAGTTTTGTATCGTTTCATATAGTCCTCGATTTAATTTTTTATTTTTTGAGCAAAACTAGTATAAACTTGTGTATGACATATTACGATTTTTTGACCGAAACTTGCATTTTGAAAAGTTTTGTAGAATTAAATTTTCAGATAATTATTTACATGGACTTCCATCGTAACCTTCCCTCGTAAAATATAGGAAGGATCTGAAAAGTTTTGCATCGTTTCGTATAGAGGCCTTGATTTTATTTTTATTTTTTGAACAAATACACTATAAACTTGTGTATGATATATTACAATTTTTTGACCGAAACTTGTATTTCGAAAAGTTTGGTAGAATCAGATTTTCAGATGATTTTTTGCATGGACTTCCATTATAACCTTCCCTCGTAACATATAGGAAGGATGTGAAAAGATTTGTATTGTTTCGTATAATCCTCGATATAATTTGATTTTTTGAGCAAAACTAGTATAAACTTGTGTATAATATATTACAATTTTTTGATCGAAACTTGCATTTTGAAAGTTTTGTAGAATCAGATTTTCAGGTGATTTTTTGCATAGACTTCCATCATAACCTTCTCTCGTAACATATAGGAAGGATCTGAAAAGTTTTGTATCGTTTCGTACAGTCCTCAATTTAATCATAGTTTTTGAGCAAAACTAGTATAAACATGTGTATAATATATTATGATTTTTTGACTGAAACTTGCAATTGGAAAAGTTTCGTAGAATCAAATTTTCAGATGATTTTTTGCATAGACTTCCATCATAACCTTCTCTCGTAACATATAGGAAGGATCTGAAAAGTTTTGTATCGTTTCGTACAGTCCTCAATTTAATTTTAATTTTTTGAGAAAAACTAGTATAAACATGTGTATGTTATTTTACGATTTTTTGACCAAAACATGCATTTTGAAAAGTTTCGTAGAATTAAAATTTCAGATGATTTTTTGCATGGAGTTCTGTTATTACCTTCGCTCGTAACATATAGGAAGGATCTGAAAAGTTTTGTATCGTTTCGTACAGTCATCGATTTTAATATATTTTTTGAAGAAATACTGTATAAAATTAAGTATGATATATTACAATTTTTTGACCGAAATTTGTATTTCGAAAAGTTTCGTAGAATGAGATTTTCAAATGATTTTTTGCATGGAATTCCATCATAACCTTCCCTAGTAACATATAGGAAGGATGTGAAAAGTTTTGTATTGCTTCGTATAGTCCTCGATATAGGAAGGATGTGAAAAGTTTTGCATGGAATTCCATCATAAACTTGTGTATTATATTACAGTTTTTGATAAAAAAATGCATTTTGAAAGTTTCGTAGAATCAGATTTTCAGATGATTTTTTGCATGGACCCTTCTCTCGTAACATATAGGAAGGATCTGAAAAGTTTTGTATCGTTTCGTACAGTCCTCAATTTAATCATAGTTTTTGAGCAAAACTAATATAAACATGTGTATAATATATTATAATTTTTTGAACGAAACTTGTAATTGGTAAAGTTTCGTAGAATCAAATTTTCAAATGATTTTTTGCATGGACTTCCATCATAACCTTCCCTCGTAACATATAAGAAGGATCTGAAAAGTTTTGTATTGTTTCGTATAGTCCTTGATATAATTTGATTTTTTGAGCAAAACTATAGTAAACTTGTGTATAATATATTACAATGTTTGACCAACACTTGCAATTGGAAAAGTTTCGTAGAATCAAATTTTCAAATGATTTTTTGCATGGACTTCCATCATAACCTTTCGTCGTAACATACAGGAAAGATCTGAAAAGTTTTGTATCGTTTCGTATAGTCCTTAATTTTTTTATAGCAAAACTAGTATAAACATGTGTATGTTATATTACGATTTTTTTACCACAACTTGCATTTTAAAAAATTTCGTAGAATCAAATTTTCAGATGATTTTTTGCAAGGACTTCCATCATTACCTTCCCTCGTAACATATAGGAAGGATCTGAAAAGTTTTGTATCGTTTTGTATATTCCTCGATTTAATTTTTATTTTTTGAGCAAAAATAGTATAAACTTATGTATGATATATTACAATTTTTTTACCGAAACTTGCATTTTGAAAAGTTTCGTAGAATCAAATTTTCAGATGATTTTTTGCAAGGACTTCCATCTTAACCTTCCCTCGTAACATATAGGAAGGATCTAAAAAGTTTTGTATTGTTTCGTACAGTCCTCGATTTAAATATATTTTTTGAACAAATACAGTATAAACTAGTGTATGATATATTACAATCTTTTGACCGAAACTTGTATTTTGAAAAGTTTCGTAGAATGAGATTTTCAGATGATTTTTCGCATGGAATTCCATCATAACCTTCCCTCGTACCATATAGGAAGGATGTGAAAGGTTTTTTACTGTTTTGTATAGTCCTCGATATAATTTGATTTTTTGAGCAAAACTAGTATAAACTTGTGTATAATATATTACAATATTCTGATCGAAACTTGCATTTTGAAAGTTTCGAAGAATCAAATTTTTAGATGACTTTTTGCATGGACTTCCATCATAACCTTCTCTCGTAACATATAGGATGGATCTGAAAAGTTTTGTATTGTTTCGTACAGTCCTCAATTTAATCATAGTTTTTTAGCAAAACTAGTATAAACATGTGTATAATATATTATCATTTTTTGAACGAAATTTGTAATAGGAAAAGTTTCGTAGAATCAAATTTTCAGATTATTGTTTGCATGGACTTCCATCATAACCAGTCCTCGATTTAACTTAATTTTTTGAGCAAAACTATAGTAAACATGTGTATATTATATTACATTTTTTGACCGAAACTTCCAATTGGAAAAGTTTCGTAGAATCAAATTTTTAGATGATTTTTTGCATGGACTTCCATCATAACCTTCCGTCGTAAAATATAGGAAAGATCTGAAAAGTTTTGTATCGTTTCGTATAGTCCTTAATTTATTTTTTATTTTTTGAGCAAAACTAGTATAAACATTTGAATGTTATATTACGATTTTTTGACCAAAATTTCCATTATGAAAAATTTTATAGAATCAAATTTTCAGATAATTTTTTGCATGGACTTCCATCATTACCTTCCCTCGTAACATATAGGAAGGATCTGAAAAGATTTGTATCGTTTCGTATAGTCCTCGATTTAATTTTTGTTTTTTGAGCAAAACTAGTATAAACTTGTTTTATGACTGAAACTTGCATTTTGAAAAGTTTTATAGAATCAAATTTTCAGTTGATTTTTTTGCAAGGACTTCCATCATAACCTTCCCTAGTAACATATAAGAAGGATCTGAAAAGTTTTGTATCGTTTCGTACAATCCTCGATTTAAATATATTTTTTGAACAAATACAGTATAAACTTAGTATGATATATTACAATCTTTTGACCGAAACTTGTATTTTGAAAACTTTCGTAGAATGAGATTTTCAGATGATTTTTCGTATGGAATTCCATCATAACCTTCCCTAGTAACATATAGGAAGGATGTGAAAAGTTTTGTATTGTTTCATATAGTCCTCGATATAATTTGATTTTTTGAGCAAAACTAGTATAAACTTGTGTATTATATTACAGTTTTTGATCAAAAATTGCATTTTGAAAGTTTCGTAGAATCATATTTTCAGATGATTTTTTGCATAGACTTCCATTATAACCTTCTCTCGTAACATATAGGGAGGATTTGAAAAGTTTTGTATTGTTTCGTACAGTCCTCAATTTAATCATAGTTTTTGAGCAAAACTAGTATAAAATGTGTATAATATATTATGATTTTTTGAACGAAACTTATAATTGGAAAAGTTTCGTAGATTCAAATTTTCAGCTGATTTTTTGCATGGACTTCCATCATAACCTTCCCTCGTAACATATAAGAAGGATCTGAAAAGTTTTGTATTGTTTCGTATAGTCCTCGATTTAATTTGATTTTTTGAGCAAAACTATAGTAAACTTGTGTATAATATATTACAATTTTTTGACCGAAACTTATAATTGGAAAAGTTTCATAAAATCAAATTTTCAGATGATTTTTTGCATGGACTTCCATCATAACCTTCCGTCGTAACATACAGGAAAGATATGAAAAGATTTGTATCGTTTCGTATAGTCCTTAATTTAATTTTTATTTTTTGAGCAAAACTAGTATAAACATGTGTATGTTATATTACGATTTTTTGACCACAACTTGCATTTTAAAAAAATTCGTAGAATCAAATATTCAAATGATTTTTTGCAAGGGCTTCCATCATAACCTTCCCTCGTAACATATAGGAAGGATCTGAAAAGTTTTGTATCGTTTCTTACAGTCCTCGATTTAAATATATTATTTGAACAAATACAGTATAAACTTGTGTATGATATATTACAATTTTTTGACCGAAACTTGTATTTTGAAAAGTTTCGTAGAATGAGATTTTCAGATGATTTTTTGAATGGACTTCCATCATAACCTTCCCTAGTAACATATAGGAAGGATGTGAAAAGTTTTGCATTGTTTCGTATAGTCCTCGATATAATTTGATTTTTTGAGCAAAACTAGTATAAACTTGTGTATTATATTACAGTTTTTGATCAAAACTTGCATTTTGAAAGTTTCGTAGAATCAGATTTTCAGATGATTTTTTGCATGGACTTCCATCATAACCTTCTCTCGTAACATATAGGAAGGATCTGAAAAGTTTTGTATCGTTTCGTACAGTCCTCAATTTAATCATAGTTTTTGAGCAAAACTAGTATAAACATGTGTATAATATATTATGATTTTTGAATGAAAGTTTTAATTGGAAAAGTTTCGTAGAATCAAATTTTCAGATGATTTTTTGCATGGACTTCCATCATAAACTTCCCTCGTAACATATAAAAAGGATCTGAAAAGTTTTGTATTGTTTCGTATAGTCCTCGATTTAATTTGATTTTTTGAGCAAACCTATAATAAACTTGTGTATAATATATTACAATTTTTTTACCGAAACATGCAATTGGAAAAGTTTCGTAGAATCAAATTTTCAGATGATTTTTTGCACGGACTTCCATCATAACCTTCGTCGTAACATACAGGAAAGATCTGAAAAGTTTTGTATCATTTTTTATAGTCCTCAATTTAATTTTAATTTTTTGAGAAAAACTAGTATAAACATGTCTATGTTATTATACGATTTTTTGCCAAAATTTGCATTTTAAAAAGTTTCGTAGAATTAAATTTTCAGAAGATTTTTTGCATGGACTTCCATCATTACCTTCCCTCGTAACATATAGGAAGGATCTGAAAAGTTTTGTATTGTTTTGTATAGTCCTCGATTTAATTTTTATTTATTGAGCAAAACTAGTATAAACTTGTGTATGATATATTACAATTTTTTGACCGAAACTTGCATTTTGAAAAGTTTCGTAGAATCAAATTTTCAGATGATTTTTTGCATGGACTTCTATCATAACCTTCCCTCCTAACATATAGGAAGGATCTGAAAAGTTTTGTATCGTTTCTTACAGTCCTCGATTATAATATATTTTTTGAACAAATACTGTATAAACTTTAGTATGATATATTACAATTTTTGACCGAAACTTGTATTTCGAAAAGTTTAGTAGAATGAGATTTTAAGATGATTTTTTGCATGGAATTCCATCATAACCTTCCCTAGTAACATATAGGAAGGATGTGAAAAGTTTTATATTGTTTCGTATAGTCCTCGATATAATTTAATTTTTTGAGCAAAACTAGTATAAACTTGTGTATTATATTACAGTTTTTGATCAAAACTTGCATTTTGAAAGTTTCTTAGAATCAGATTTTCAGATGATTTCTTGCATGGACATCCATCATAACCTTCTCTCGTAACATATAGGAAGGATCTTAAAAGTTTTGTATCGTTTCGCACAGTCCTCAATTTAATCATAGTTTTTTAGCAAAACTAGTATAAACATGTGTATAATATATTTTGATTTTTTGAATGAAACTTTTAATTGGAAAAGTTTCCTTGAATCAAATTTTCAGATGATTTTTTGAATGGACTTCCATCATAACCTTCCCTGGTAACATATAAGAAGGATCTGAAAAGTTTTGTATTGTTTCGTATAGTCCTCGATTTAATTTGATTTTTTGAGCAAACCTATAATAAACTTGTGTATAATATATTACAATTTTTTTACCGAAACATGCAATTGGAAAAGTTTCGTAGAAACAAATTTTCAGATGATTTTTTGCACGGACTTCCATCATAACCTTCGTCGTAACATACAGGAAAGATCTGAAAATTTTTGTATCATTTTTTATAGTCCTCAATTTAATTTTAATTTTTTGAGAAAAACTAGTATAAACATGTGTATGTTATTATACGATTTTTTGACCAAAACTTACATTTTAAAAAGTTTCGTAGAATTAAATTTTCAGAAGATTTTTTGCATGGACTTCCATCATTACCTTCCCTCGTAACTTATAGGAAGGATCTGAAAATTTTTTTATCGTTTTGTATAGTCCTCGATTTAATTTTTATTTATTGAGCAAAACTAGTATAAACTTGTGTATGATATATTACAATTTTTTGACCGAAACTTGCATTTTGAAAAGTTTCGTAGAATCAAATTTTCAGATGATTTTTTGCATGGACTTCTATCATAACCTTCCCTCCTAACATATAGGAAGGATCTGAAAAGTTTTGTATCGTTTCTTACAGTCCTCGATTTTATAATATATTTTTTGAACAAATATAGTATAAACTTTAGTATGATATATTACAATTTTTGACCGAAACTTGTATTTCGAAAAGTTTAGTAGAATGAGATTTTCAGATGATTTTTTGCATGGAATTCCATCATAACCTTCCCTAGTAACATATAGGAAGGATGTGAAAAGTTTTATATTTTTTCGTATAGTCCTCGATATAATTTGATTTTTTGAGCAAAACTAGTATAAACTTGTGTATTATATTACAGTTTTTGATCAAAACTTGCATTTTGAAAGTTTCTTAGCATCAGATTTTCAGATGATTTCTTGCATGGACATCCATCATAACCTTCTCTCGTAACATATAGGAAGGATCTGAAAAGTTTTGTATCGTTTCGTACAGTCCTCAATTTAATCATAGTTTTTGAGCAAAACTAGTATAAACATGTGTATAATATATTTTGATTTTTTGAATGAAACTTTTAATTGGAAAAGTTTCCTTGAATCAAATTTTCAGATGATTTTTTGCATGGACTTCCATCATAACCTTCCCTCGTAACATATAAGAAGGATCTGAAAAGTTTTGTATTGTTTCGTATAGTCCTCGATTTAATTTGATTTTTTGAGCAAACCTATAATAAACTTGTGTATAATATATTACAATTTTTTTACCGAAACATGCAATTGGAAAAGTTTCGTAGAAACAAATTTTCAGATGATTTTTTGCATGGACTTCCATCATAACCTTCCGTCGTAACATACAGGAAAGATCTGAAAAGTTTTGTATCATTTTGTATAGTCCTCAATTTAATTTTAATTTTTTGGGAAAAACTAGTATAAACATGTGTATGTTATTTTATGATTTTTTGACCAAAACATGCATTTTAAAAAGTTTCGTAGAATTATATTTTCAGAAGATTTTTTGCATGGACTTCCATCATTACCTTCCCTCGTAACATATAGCAAGGATCTGAAAATTTTTGTATCGTTTTGTATAGTCCTCGATTTAATTTTTATTTATTGAGCAAAACTAGTATAAACTTGTGTATGATATATTACAATTTTTTGACCGAAACTTGCATTTTAAAAAGTTTCGTAGAATCAAATTTTCAGATGATTTTTTGCATGGACTTCTATCATAACCTTCCCTCCTAATATATAGGAAGGATTTGAAAAGTTTTGTATCGTTTCGTACAGTCCTCGATTATAATATATTTTTTGAACAAATACAGTATAAACTTAGTATGATATATTACAATTTTTTGACCGAAACTTGTATTTTGAAAACTTTCGTAAAATGAGATTTTCAGATGATTTTTTGCATGGAATTCCATCATAACCTTCCCTAGTAACGTATAGGAAGGATGTGAAAAGTTTTGTATTATTTCGTATAGTCCTTGATATAATTTGATTTTTTGAGCAAAACTAGTATAAACTTGTGTATTATATTACAGTTTTTGATCAAAACTTGCATTTTGAAAGTTTTTTAGAATCAGATTTTTAGATGATTTCTTGCATGGACATCCATCATAACCTTCTCTCGTAACATATAGGAAGGATCTGCAAGTTTTGTATCGTTTCGTACAGTCCTCAATTTAATCATAGTTTTTGAGCAAAACTAGTATAAACATGTGTATAATATATTATGATTTTTTGAACGAAATTTGTAATTGGAAAAGTTTCGTAGAATCAAATTTTCAGATGATTTTTTACATGGACTTCCATCATAACCTTCCCTCTAACATATAAGAAGGATCTGAAAGTTTTTGTATTGTTTTGTATAGTCCTCGATTTAATTTGAATTTTTGAGCAAAACTATGGTAAATTTGTGTATAATATATTACAATGTTTGACCAAAACGTGTAATTGGAAACGTTTCGTAGAATCAAATTTTCAGTTGATTTTTTGCATAGACTTCCATCATAACCTTCCGTCGTAACATACAGGAAAGATCTGAAAAGTTATGTATCGTTTCGTATAGTCCTTAATTTAATTTTTATTTTTTGTGAAAAACTAGTATAAACATGTGTATGTTATATTATGATATTTTGACCACAACTTGCATTTTAAAAAATTTCATAGAATCAAATTTTTAGATGATTTTTGCATGGACTTCGATCATTACCTTCCCTCGTAACACATAGGAAGGATCTGAAAAGTTTTGTATCGTTTCGTACAGTCCTCGATTTAAATATATTTTAACAACAAATACAGTATAAACTTGTGTATGATATATTACAATTTTTTACCAAAACTTGTATTTCGAAAAGTTCGGTAGAATCATATTTTTAGATGATTTTTTGCATGCACTTCCATCATAACCTTCTAGCGTAACATATAGGAAGGATGTTAAAATTTTGTACTGTTTCGTATAGTCCTCGATTTTAATATATGTTTTGAACAAATACAGTATAAACTTAAGTATGATATATTACAATTTTTTCACCGAAACTTGTATTTCAAAAAGTTTCGTAGAATGAGATTTTCAGATGATTTTTTGCATGGAATTCCATCATAACCTTCCCTAGTAACATATAGGAAGGATGTTAAAAGGTTTGTATTGTTTCGTATAGTCCTCGATATAATTTTATTTTTTTAGCAAACCTAGAATAAACTTGTGTATTATATTACAGTTTTTGATCAAAACTTGCATTTTGAAAGTTTCGTAGAATCAGATTTTCAGATGATTTATTGAATGGACTACCATCATAACCTTCTCTCGTAACATATAGGAAGGATCTGAAAAGTTTTATATCGTTTCGTGCAGTCCTTAATTTAATCATAGTTTTTGAGTAAAACTAGTATAAACATGTGTATAATATATTATGATTTTCTGAACGAAACTTGTAATTGGAAAAGTTTCGTGGAATCAAATTTTCAGTTTATTTTTTGCATGGACTTCATTCATAACTTTCCTCGTAACATATAGGAAGGATGTGAAAATTTTTGTATTGTTTCGTATAGTCCTCGATATAATTTGATTTTTTGAGCAAAACTAGTATAAACTTGTGTATAATATATTACGATTTTTTGATCGAAACTTCCATTTTGAAAGTTTCGTAGAATCAAATTTTTAGATGATTTTTTGCATGGACTTCCATCATAACCTTCCCTCGTAACATATAAGAAGGATCTGAAAAGTTTTGTAATGTTTCGTATAGTCTACGATTTAATTTGATTTTTTGACCGAAACTTGCAATTGGAAAAGTTTCGTAGAATCAAATTTTCAGATGTTTTTTGCATGGACTTCCATCATAACCTTCCGTAGTAACCTACAGGAAAGATCTGGAAAGTTTTGTATCGTTTCGTAATAGTCCTTAATTTAATTTTTATTTTTTGAGCAAAACTAATATAAACATGTGTATGTTATTTTACGATTTTTTGACCACAACTTGCATTTCAAAAAATTTCGTAGAATCAAATTTTCAGTTGATTTTTTGCATGGACTTCCATCATTACCTTCCCTCGTAACATATAGGAAGGATCTGGAAATTTTGTATCGTTTCGTATAGTCCTCGATTTAATTTTTATTTTTTGAGCAAAACTAGTATAAACTTGTGTATGATATATTACAATTTTTTGACCGAAACTTTTATTTCGAAAAGTATCGTAGAATCAGATTTTCAGATGATTTTTTGCATGGACTTCCATCATAACCTTCCCTAGTAACATATAGGAAGGATGTGAAAAGGTTTGTATTGTTTCGTATAGTCCTCGATATAATTTGATTTTTTGAGCAAAACTAGTATAAACTTATGTATTATATTACAGTTTTTGATCAAAACTTGCATTTTGAAAGTTTCGTAGAATCAGATATTCAGATGATTTTTTGCATGGACTTCCATCATAACCTTCTCTCGTAACATATAGGAAGGATCTGAAAAGTTTTGTATCATTTCGTACAGTCCTCAATTTAATCATAGTTTTCGAGCAAAACCAGTATAAACATGTGTATAATATATTATGATTTTTTGAATGAAACTTGTAATTGGAAAAGTTTCGTAGAATCAAATTTTCAGATGATTTTTTGCATGGACTTCCATCATAACCTTCCCTCGTAACATATAAGAAGGATCTGAAAAGTTTTGTATTATTTCGTATAGTCCTCGATTTAATTTGATTTTTTGAGCAAAGCTATAGTAAACTTGTGTATAATATATTACAATTTTTTGACCGAAACATGCAATTGGAAAAGTTTCATAGAATCAATTTTTCAGATGATTTTTTGCATGGACTTCCATCATAACCTTCTGTCGTAACCTACATGAAAGATCTGAAAAGTTTTGTATCATTTCGTATAGTCCTTAATTTTATTTTTATTTTTTGAGCAAAACTAGTATAAACATGTGTATGTTATATTACGATTTTTTGACCACAACTTGCATTTTAAAAAATTTAGTAGAATCAAATTTTCAAATGATATTTTGCATTGACTTCCATCATTACCTTCCCTCGTAACATATAGGAAGGATCTGGAAAGTTTTGTATTGTTTCGTATAGTCCTCGATTTAATTTTTATTTTTTGAGCAAAACTAGTATAAACTTGTGTATGATATATTACAATTTTATGACTAAAACTTGCATTTTGAAAAGTTTTATAGAATCAAATTTTCAGTTTATTTTTTTGCAAAGGACTTCCATCATAACCTTCCCTCGTAACATATAGGAAGGATCTGAAAAGTTTTGTATCGTTTCGTACAGTCTTCGATTTAAATATTTTTTTTTACAAATACCGTATAAACTTGTGTATGATATATTACAATTTTTTGACCGAAACTTGTATTTCGAAAAGTTTCGTAGAATCATATTTTCATATGATTTTATGCATGGACTTCCATCATAACCTTCCCTAGTAACATATAGGAAGGATGTTAAAAGGTTTGTATTGTTTCGTATAGTCCTCGATATAATTTGATTTTTTGAGCAAAACTAGTATAAACTTGTGTATTATATTACAGTTTTTAATCAAAACATGCATTTTGAAAGTTTCGTAGAATCAGATATTCAGATGATTTTTTGCATGGACTTCCATCATAACCTTCTCTCGTAACATTAGGAAGGATCTGAAAAGTTTTGTATCGTTTCGTACAGTCCTCATTTTAATCATAGTTTTTGAGCAAAACTAGTATAAACATGTGTATAATATATTATGATTTTTTGAACGAAACTTCTAATTGGAAAAGTTTCGTAGAATCAAATTTTCAGATAATTTTTTGCATGGACTTCCATCATAACCTTCCCTCGTAACATATAAGAAGGATTTGAAAAGTTTTGTATTATTTCGTATTGTCCTCGATTTAATTTGATTTTTTGAGCAAAACTATAGTAAACTTGTGTATAATATATTACAATTTTTTGACCGAAACTTGCAATTCGATAAGTTTCATAGAATCAAATTTTCAGATGATTTTTTGCATGGGCTTCGATCATAACCTTCCGTCGTAACCTACATAAAAGATCTTAAAAGTTTTGTATCATTTCGTATAGTCCTTAATTTAATTTTTATTTTTTGAGCAAAACTAGTATAAACATGTGTATGTTATTTTACGATTTTTTGACCACAACTTGCATTTTAAAAAAATTCGTAGAATCAAATTTTCAGATGATTTTTTGCATGGACATCCATCATTACCTTCCCTCGTAACATATAGGAAGGATCTGGAAAGTATTGTATCGTTTCCTGTAGTCCTCAATTTAATTTTTATTTTTTGAGCAAAACTAGTATAAACTTGTGTATGATATATTACAATTTTTTGCCCGAAACTTTCATTTTGAAAAGTTTCGTAGATTCAAATTTTCAGATGATTTTTTGCAAGAACTTCCATCATAACCTTCCCTCGTAACATATAGGAAGGATCTGAAAAGTTTTGTATCGTTTCATACAGTCTTCGATTTAAATATATTTTTTGAACAAATACAGTATAAACTTGTGTATGATATATTACAATTTTTTGACCGAAACTTGTATTTCGAAAAGTTTCGTATAATCAGATTTTCAGATGATTTTTTGCATGGACTTCCATCATAACCTTCCCTATTAACATATAGGAAGGATGTGAAAAGGTTTGTATTGTTTCGTATAGTCCTCAATATAATTTGATTTTTTGAGCAAAACTAGTATAAACCTATGTATTATATTACAGTTTTTGATCAAAACTTGCATTTTGAAAGTTTCGTAGAATCAGATATTCAAATAATTTTTTGCATGGACTCCCATCATAACCTTCTCTCGTAACATATAGGAAGGATCTGAAAAGTTTTGTATCGTTTAGTATAATCCTTAATTTAATAATAGTTTTTGGGAAAAACTAGTATAAACATGAGTATAATATATTATTATTTTTTGAACGAAACTTCTAATTGGAAAAGTTTCGTAGAATCAAATTTTCAGATAATTTTTTGCATGGACTTCCAACATAACCTTCCCTCGTAACATATAAGAAGGATCTGAAAAGTTTTGTATTACTTCGTATAGTCCTCGATTTAATTTGATTTTTTGAGCAAAACTATAGTACACTTATGTATAATATATTACAATTTTTGACCGAAATTGCAATTGGAAAATTTTCATAGAATCAAATTTTCAAATGATTTTTTGCATCGACTTCCATCATAACCTTCCGTCGTAATCTACATGAAAGATCTGAAAAGTTTTGTATCGTTTCGTATAGTCCTTAATTTAAATTTTATTTTTTGAGAAAAACTAGTATAAACATGTGTATGTTATATTACGATTTTTTGACCACAACTTGCATTTTAAAATATTTCGTAGAATCAAATTTTCAGATGATTCTTTGCATGGACTTCCATCATTACCTTCCCTTGTAACATATAGGAAGGATCTGGAATGTTTTGTATCGTTTCTTATAGTCCTCGATTTAATTTTTATTTTTTGAGCAAAACCAGTATAGACTTGTGTATGATATATTATAATTTTTTGACCGAAACATGCATTTTGAAAAGTTTCGTAGAATCAAATTTTCAGATGATATTTTGCAAGGACATCCATCATAACCTTCCCTCGTAACATATTGGAAGGATTTGAAAAGTTTTGTATCGTTTCGTATAGTCCTCGATTTAAATATTTTTTTTACATATACCGTATAAACTTGTGTATGATATATTACAATTTTTTGACCGAAACTAGTATTTCGAAAAGTTTCGTAGAATAAGATTTTCAGATGATATTATGCATGGACTTCCATCATAACCTTCCCTAGTAACATATAGGAAGGATGTGAAAAGGTTTGTATTGTTTCGTATAGTCCTCGATATAATTTGATTTTTTGAGAAAAACTAGTATAAACTTGTGTATTATATTACAGTTTTTAATCATAACATGCATTTTGAAAGTTTCGTAGAATCAGATATTCAGATGATTTTTTGCATGGACTTCCATCATAACCTTCTCTCGTAACATTAGGAAGGATCTGAAGAGTTTTGTATCGTTTCGTACATCCCTCAATTTAATCATATTTTTTGAGCAAAACTAGTATAAACATGTGTATAATATATTATGATTTTTTGAACGAAACTTCTAATTGGAAAAGTTTCGTAGAATCAAATTTTCAGATAATTTTTTGCATGGACTTCCATCATAACCTTCCCTCGTAACATATAAGAAGGATTTGAAAAATTTTGTATTATTTCGTATAGTCCTCGATTTAATTTGATTTTTTGAGCAAAACTATAGTAAACTTGTGTATAATATATTACAATTTTTTGACCGAAACTTGCAATTCGAAAAGTTTCATAGAATCAAATTTTCAGATGATTTTTTGCATGGACTTCGATCATAACCTTCCGTCGTAATCTACATGATAGATCTGAAAAGTTTTGTATCGTTTCGTATAGTCCTTAATTTAATTTTTATTTTTTGAGCAAAACTAGTATAAACATGTGTATGTTATATTACGATTTTTTTACCACAACTTGCATTTTAAAAAATTTCGTAGAATCAAATTTTCAGATGATTTTTTGCATGGACATCCATCATTACCTTCCCTCGTAACATATAGGAAGGATCTGGAAAGTTTTGTATCGTTTCCTATAGTCCTCAATTTAATTTTTATTTTTTGAGCAAAACTAGTATAAACTTGTGTATGATATATTACAATTTTTTGCCCGAAACTTTCATTTTGAAAAGTTTCGTAGATTCAAATTTTCAGATGATTTTTTGCAAGAACTTCCATCATAACCTTCCCTCGTAACATATAGGAAGGATCTGAAAAGTTTTGTATCGTTTCGTACAGTCTTCGATTTAAATTTATTTTTTGAACAAATACAGTATAAACTTGTGTATGATATATTACAATTTTTTGAACGAAACTTGTATTTCGAAAAGTTTCATAGAATCAGATTTTCAGATGATTTTTTGCATGGACTTCCATCATAACTTTCCCTAGTAACATATAGGAAGGATGTGAAAAGGTTTGTATTGTTTCGTATTGTCCTCGATATAATTTGATTTTTTGAGCAAAACTAGTATAAACCTATGTATTATATTACAGTTTTTGATCAAAACTTGCATTTTGAAAGTTTCGTAGATTCAGATATTCAGATGTTTTTTCGCATGGACTCCCATCATAACCTTCTCTCGTAACATATAGGAAGGATCTAAAAAGTTTTGTATCGTTTAGTACAGTCCTCAATTTAATAATAGTTTTTGGGAAAAACTAGTATAAACATGTGTATAATATATTATTATTTTTTGAACGGAACTTCTAATTGGAAAAGTTTCGTAGAATCAAATTTTCAGATAATTTTTTGCATGGACTTCCAACATAACCTTCCCTCGTAACATATAAGAAGGATCTGAAAAGTTTTGTATTATTTCGTATAGTCCTCGATTTAATTTGATTTTTTGAGCAAAACTATAGTACACTTGTGTATAATATATTACAATTTTTGACCGAAACTTGCAATTGGAAAAGTTTCATAGAATCAAATTTTCAGATGATTTTTTGCATCGACTTCCATCATAACCTTCCGTCGTAATCTACATGATAGATCTGAAAAGTTTTGTATCGTTTCGTATAGTCCTTAATTTAAATTTTATTTTTTGAGCAAAACTAGTATAAACATGTGTATGTTATATTACGATTTTTTGACCACAACTTGCATTTTAAAATATTTCGTAGAATCACATTTTCAGATGATTGTTTGCATGGACTTCCATCATTACCTTCCCTAGTAACATATAGGAAGGATCTGGAAAGTTTTGTATCGTTTCATATAGTCCTCGATTTAATTTTTATTTTTTGAGCAAAACCAGTATAAACTTGTGTATGATATATTATAATTTTTTGACCGAAACATGCATTTTGAATAGTTTCGTAGAATCAAATTTTCAGATGATATTTTGCAAGGACTTCCATCATAACCTTCCCTCGTAACATATTGGAAGGATTTGAAAAGTTTTGTATCGTGTCGTATAGTCCTCGATTTAAATATTTTTTTTTACATATACCGTATAAACTTGTGTATGATATATTACAATTTTTTGACCGAAACTAGTATTTCGAAAAGTTTCATAGAATCAGATTTTCAGATGATTTTATGCATGGACTTCCATCATAACCTTCCCTAGTAACATATAGGAAGGATGTGAAAAGGTTTGTATTGTTTCGTATAGTCCTCGATATAATTTGATTTTTTGAGCAAAACTAGTATAAACTTGTGTATAATATATTACAATTTTTTGATCGAAACTTGCATTTTGAAAGTTTCATAGAATCAGATTTTCAGATGATTTTTTGCATGGACTTCCATCATAACCTTCTCTCGTAACAAATAGGAAGGATCTGAAAAGTTTTGTATCGTTTAGTACAGTCCTCAATTTAATAATAGTTTTTGGGAAAAACTAGTATAAACATGTGTATAATATATTATGATTTTTTGAATGAAACTTGTAATTGGAAAAGTTTCGTAGAATCAAATTTTCAGATGATTTTTTGCATGAACTTCCATCATAACCTTCCCTCGTAACATATAAGAAGGATCTCAAAAATTTTGTATTGCTTCGTATAGTCCTCGATTTAATTTGATTTTTTGAGCAAAACTATAATAAACTTGTGTATAATATATTTCAATTTTTTGATCGAAACATGCAATTGGAAACGTTTCGCAGAATTAAATTTTTAGAAGATTTTTTGCATGGACTTCCATCATAACCTTCCGTCGTAACATACAGGTAAGATCTGAAAAGTTTTGTATCATTTCGTATAGTCCTCAATTTAATTTTAATTTTTTGAGAAAAATTAGTATAAACATGTGTATGTTATTTTACGATTTTTTGACCGAAACTTGCATTTTGAAAAGTTTCGTAGAATCAAACTTTCAGATTAGTTTTTTGCATGGACTTCCATCATAACCTTCCCTCGTAACATATAGGAAGGATGTGAAATTTTTTGTATTGTTTCGTATAGTCCTCGATATAATTTGATATTTTTGAGCAAAACTAGTATAAACTTGGATATAATATATTACAATTTTTTGATCGAAACTTGCATTTTGAATGTTTCGAAGAATCAAATTTTCAGATGACTTTTTGCATGGACTTCCATCATAACTTTTTCTCGTAACATATAGGAAGGATCTGAAAAGTTTTGTTTTGTTTCGTACAGTCCTCAATTTAATCATAGTTTTTGAGCAAAACTAGTATAATTATGTGTATAATATATTATGATTTTTTGAATGAAATTTATAATTGGAAAAGTTTCGTAGAATCAAATTTTAAGATGATTTTTTGCATGGACTTCCATCATTACCTTCCCTTGTAACATATAGGAGGGATGTGTAAAGTTTTGTATCGTTTCGTATAGTCCTCGATTTAATTTTTATTTTTTGAGCAAAACTAGTATAAACTTGTGTATGATATATTATAATTTTTTGACCGAAACTTTCATTTTGAAAAGTTTCGTAGAATCAAATTTTCAGATAATTTTTTGCAAGGATTTCCATCATAACCTTCCCTCGTAACATATAGGAAGAATCTGAAAAGTTTTGTATCTTTTTCTTCCAATCCTCGATTTAAATTTATTTTTATAACAAATACCGTATAAACTTGTGTATGATATATTATAATTTTTTGACCGAAACTTGTATTTCGAAAAGTTTCATAAAATCAGATTTTCAGATGATTTTTTGCATGCACTTCCATCATAACCTTCCCTCGTAACATATAGGAAGGATGTGTAAAGTTTTGTACTGTTTCGTATAGTCCTCGATATAATTTGATATTTTGAGCAAAACTTGTATAAACTTATGTATAATATATTACAATTTTTTGATCGAAACTTGCATTTTGAAAGTTTCGTAGAATTAGATTTTCAGATGATTTTTTGCATGGACATCCATCATAACCTTCTCTCGTAACATATAGGAAGGATGTGAATAGTTTTGTATCGTTTCGTACAGTCCTTAATTTAATCATAGTTTTTGAACAAAACTAGTATAAACATGTGTATAATATATTATGATTTCCTGAACAAAACTTGTAATTGGAAAAGTTTCGTAGAATCAAATTTTCAGTTGATTTTATGCATGGACTTCCATCATAACCTTCCCTCGTAAAATATAAGAAGGACCTGAAAAGTTTTGTATTGTTTCGTATAGCCCTCGATTTAATTTGATTTTTTGAGCAAAACTATAATAAACTTGTGTATAATATATTACAATTTTTTGACCGAAACTTACAATTGGAAAAGTTTCGTAGAATCAAATTTTCAGATGATTTTTTGCATGGACTTCAATCAGAACCTTCCGTCGTAACATACAGGAAAGATCTGAAAAGTTTTGTATCGTTTCGTATAGTCATCAATTTAATTTTTATTTTTTGAGCAAAACTAATATAAACATGTGTATGTTATTGTACGATTTTTTGACCAAAACTTGCATTTTGAAAAGTTTCGTAGAATCAAATTTTCAAATGATTTTTTGCATGGACTTCCATCATTACCTACCCTCGTAACATATAGGAAGGATCTGAAGATTGTTGTATCGTTTCGTATATTCCTCGATTTAATTTTTTTTTTTTGAGCAAAACTAGTATAAACTTGTGTATGATATATTACAATTTTTTGACCGAAACTTGCAATTGAAAAAGTTTCGTAGAATCAAATTTTCAGATGATTTTTTGCATGGACTTCCATCATAACCTTCCGTCGTAACATATAGGAAAGATCTGAAAAGTTTTGTATCGTTTCGTATAGTCCTTAATTTATTTTTTATTTTTTGAGCAAAACTAGTATAAACATGTGTATGTTATATTACGATTTTTTGACCAAAATTTGCATTTTGAAAAGTTTCGTAGGATCAAATTTTCAGATGATTTTTTGCTTGGACTTACATCATTACCTTCCCTCGTAACATATAGGAAGGATCTGAAAAGTTTTGTATCGTTTTGTATAGTCCTCGATTTAATTTTTATTTTTTGAGCAAAACTAGTATAAACATGTGTATGATATATTACAATTTTTTAACCGAAACTTGCATTTTGAAAAGTTTCGTAGAATCAAATTTTCAGATGATTTTTTGCATGGACTTCCATCATAACCTTCCCTCGTAACATATAGGAAGGATGTGAAATTTTTTGTATTGTTTCGTATAGTCCTCGATATAATTTGATATTTTTGAGCAAAACTAGTATAAACTTGGATATAATATATTACAATTTTTTGATCGAAACTTGCATTTTGAATGTTTCGAAGAATCAAATTTTCAGATGACTTTTTGCATGGACTTCCATCATAACTTTTTCTCGTAACATATAGGAAGGATCTGAAAAGTTTTGTTTTGTTTCGTACAGTCCTCAATTTAATCATAGTTTTTGAGCAAAACTAGTATAATTATGTGTATAATATATTATGATTTTTTGAATGAAATTTATAATTGGAAAAGTTTCGTAGAATCAAATTTTAAGATGATTTTTTGCATGGACTTCCATCATTACCTTCCCTTGTAACATATAGGAGGGATGTGTAAAGTTTTGTATCGTTTCGTATAGTCCTCGATTTAATTTTTATTTTTTGAGCAAAACTAGTATAAACTTGTGTATGATATATTATAATTTTTTGACCGAAACTTTCATTTTGAAAAGTTTCGTAGAATCAAATTTTCAGATAATTTTTTGCAAGGATTTCCATCATAACCTTCCCTCGTAACATATAGGAAGAATCTGAAAAGTTTTGTATCTTTTTCTTCCAGTCCTCGATTTAAATTTATTTTTATAACAAATACCGTATAAACTTGTGTATGATATATTATAATTTTTTGACCGAAACTTGTATTTCGAAAAGTTTCGTAAAATCAGATTTTCAGATGATTTTTTGCATGCACTTCCATCATAACCTTCCCTCGTAACATATAGGAAGGATGTGTAAAGTTTTGTACTGTTTCGTATAGTCCTCGATATAATTTGATATTTTGAGCAAAACTTGTATAAACTTATGTATAATATATTACAATTTTTTGATCGAAACTTGCATTTTGAAAGTTTCGTAGAATTAGATTTTCAGATGATTTTTTGCATGGACATCCATCATAACCTTCTCTCGTAACATATAGGAAGGATGTGCATAGTTTTGTATCGTTTCGTACAGTCCTTAATTTAATCATAGTTTTTGAACAAAACTAGTATAAACATGTGTATAATATATTATGATTTCCTGAACGAAACTTGTAATTGGAAAAGTTTCGTAGAATCAAATTTTCAGTTGATTTTATGCATGGACTTCCATCATAACCTTCCCTTGTAAAATATAAGAAGGACCTGAAAAGTTTTGTATTGTTTCGTATAGCCCTCGATTTAATTTGATTTTTTGAGCAAAACTATAATAAACTTGTGTATAATATATTACAATTTTTTGACCGAAACTTACAATTGGAAAAGTTTCGTAGAATCAAATTTTCAGATGATTTTTTGCATGGACTTCAATCAGAACCTTCCGTCGTAACATACAGGAAAGATCTGAAAAGTTTTGTATCGTTTCGTATAGTCATCAATTTAATTTTTATTTTTTGAGCAAAACTAATATAAACATGTGTATGTTATTGTACGATTTTTTGACCGAAACTTGCATTTTGAAAAGTTTCGTAGAATCAAATTTTCAAATGATTTTTTGCATGGACTTCCATCATTACCTACCCTCGTAACATATAGGAAGGATCTGAAGATTGTTGAATCGTTTCGTATAGTCCTCGATTTAATTTTTATTTTTTGAGCAAAACTAGTATAAACTTGTGTATGATATATTACAATTTTTTGACCGAAACTTGCAATTGAAAAAGTTTCGTAGAATCAAATTTTCAGATGATTTTTTGCATGGACTTCCATCATAACCTTCCGTCGTAACATATAGGAAAGATCTGAAAAGTTTTGTATCGTTTCGTATAGTCCTTAATTTATTTTTTATTTTTTGAGCAAAACTAGTATAAACATGTGTATGTTATATTACGATTTTTTGACCAAAATTTGCATTTTGAAAAGTTTCGTAGGATCAAATTTTCAGATGATTTTTTGCTTGGACTTACATCATAACCTTCTCTCGTAACAAATAGGAAGGATCTGAAAAGTTTTGTATCGTTTAGTACAGTCCTCAATTTAATAATAGTTTTTGGGAAAAACTAGTATAAACATGTGTATAATATATTATGATTTTTTGAATGAAACTTGTAATTGGAAAAGTTTCGTAGAATCAAATTTTCAGATGATTTTTTGCATGAACTTCCATCATAACCTTCCCTCGTAACATATAAGAAGGATCTCAAAAATTTTGTATTGCTTCGTATAGTCCTCGATTTAATTTGATTTTTTGAGCAAAACTATAATAAACTTGTGTATAATATATTTCAATTTTTTGATCGAAACATGCAATTGGAAACGTTTCGCAGAATTAAATTTTCAGAAGATTTTTTGCATGGACTTCCATCATAACCTTCTCTCGTAACAAATAGGAAGGATCTGAAAAGTTTTGTATCGTTTAGTACAGTCCTCAATTTAATAATAGTTTTTGGGAAAAACTAGTATAAACATGTGTATAATATATTATGATTTTTTGAATGAAACTTGTAATTGGAAAAGTTTCGTAGAATCAAATTTTCAGATGATTTTTTGCATGAACTTCCATCATAACCTTCCCTCGTAACATATAAGAAGGATCTCAAAAATTTTGTATTGCTTCGTATAGTCCTCGATTTAATTTGATTTTTTGAGCAAAACTATAATAAACTTGTGTATAATATATTTCAATTTTTTGATCGAAACATGCAATTGGAAACGTTTCGCAGAATTAAATTTTCAGAAGATTTTTTGCATGGACTTCCATCATAACCTTCCGTCGTAACATACAGGTAAGATCTGAAAAGTTTTGTATCATTTCGTATAGTCCTCAATTTAATTTTAATTTTTTGAGAAAAATTAGTATAAACATGTGTATGTTATTTTACGATTTTTTGACCGAAACTTGCATTTTGAAAAGTTTCGTAGAATCAAATTTTCAGATGAGTTTTTTGCATGGACTTCCATCATAACCTTCCCTCGTAACATATAGGAAGGATGTGAAATTTTTTGTATTGTTTCGTATAGTCCTCGATATAATTTGATATTTTTGAGCAAAACTAGTATAAACTTGGATATAATATATTACAATTTTTTGATCGAAACTTGCATTTTGAATGTTTCGAAGAATCAAATTTTCAGATGACTTTTTGCATGGACTTCCATCATAACTTTTTCTCGTAACATATAGGAAGGATCTGAAAAGTTTTGTTTTGTTTCGTACAGTCCTCAATTTAATCATAGTTTTTGAGCAAAACTAGTATAATTATGTGTATAATATATTATGATTTTTTGAATGAAATTTATAATTGGAAAAGTTTCGTAGAATCAAATTTTAAGATGATTTTTTGCATGGACTTCCATCATTACCTTCCCTTGTAACATATAGGAGGGATGTGTAAAGTTTTGTATCGTTTCGTATAGTCCTCGATTTAATTTTTATTTTTTGAGCAAAACTAGTATAAACTTGTGTATGATATATTATAATTTTTTGACCGAAACTTTCATTTTGAAAAGTTTCGTAGAATCAAATTTTCAGATAATTTTTTGCAAGGATTTCCATCATAACCTTCCCTCGTAACATATAGGAAGAATCTGAAAAGTTTTGTATCTTTTTCTTCCAATCCTCGATTTAAATTTATTTTTATAACAAATACCGTATAAACTTGTGTATGATATATTATAATTTTTTGACCGAAACTTGTATTTCGAAAAGTTTCGTAAAATCAGATTTTCAGATGATTTTTTGCATGCACTTCCATCATAACCTTCCCTCGTAACATATAGGAAGGATGTGTAAAGTTTTGTACTGTTTCGTATAGTCCTCGATATAATTTGATATTTTGAGCAAAACTTGTATAAACTTATGTATAATATATTACAATTTTTTGATCGAAACTTGCATTTTGAAAGTTTCGTAGAATTAGATTTCCAGATGATTTTTTGCATGGACATCCATCATAACCTTCTCTCGTAACATATAGGAAGGATGTGAATAGTTTTGTATCGTTTCGTACAGTCCTTAATTTAATCATAGTTTTTGAACAAAACTAGTATAAACATGTGTATAATATATTATGATTTCCTGAACGAAACTTGTAATTGGAAAAGTTTCGTAGAATCAAATTTTCAGTTGATTTTATGCATGGACTTCCATCATAACCTTCCCTCGTAAAATATAAGAAGGACCTGAAAAGTTTTGTATTGTTTCGTATAGCCCTCGATTTAATTTGATTTTTTGAGCAAAACTATAATAAACTTGTGTATAATATATTACAATTTTTTGACCGAAACTTACAATTGGAAAAGTTTCGTAGAATCAAATTTTCAGATGATTTTTTGCATGGACTTCAATCAGAACCTTCCGTCGTAACATACAGGAAAGATCTGAAAAGTTTTGTATCGTTTCGTATAGTCATCAATTTAATTTTTATTTTTTGAGCAAAACTAATATAAACATGTGTATGTTATTGTACGATTTTTTGACCAAAACTTGCATTTTGAAAAGTTTCGTAGAATCAAATTTTCAAATGATTTTTTGCATGGACTTCCATCATTACCTACCCTCGTAACATATAGGAAGGATCTGAAGATTGTTGTATCGTTTCGTATAGTCCTCGATTTAATTTTTATTTTTTGAGCAAAACTAGTATAAACTTGTGTATGATATATTACAATTTTTTGACCGAAACTTGCAATTGAAAAAGTTTCGTAGAATCAAATTTTCAGATGATTTTTTGCATGGACTTCCATCATAACCTTCCGTCGTAACATATAGGAAAGATCTGAAAAGTTTTGTATCGTTTCGTATAGTCCTTAATTTATTTTTTATTTTTTGAGCAAAACTAGTATAAACATGTGTATGTTATATTACGATTTTTTGACCAAAATTTGCATTTTGAAAAGTTTCGTAGGATCAAATTTTCAGATGATTTTTTGCTTGGCCTTACATCATTACCTTCCCTCGTAACATATAGGAAGGATCTGAAAAGTTTTGTATCATTTTGTATAGTCCTCGATTTAATTTTTATTTTTTGAGCAAAACTAGTATAAACATGTGTATGATATATTACAATTTTTTAACCGAAACTTGCATTTTGAAAAGTTTCGTAGAATCAAATTTTCAGATGATTTTTTGCATGGACTTCCATCATAACCTTCCCTCGTAACATATAGGAAGGATGTGAAATTTTTTGTATTGTTTCGTATAGTCCTCGATATAATTTGATATTTTTGAGCAAAACTAGTATAAACTTGGATATAATATATTACAATTTTTTGATCGAAACTTGCATTTTGAATGTTTCGAAGAATCAAATTTTCAGATGACTTTTTGCATGGACTTCCATCATAACTTTTTCTCGTAACATATAGGAAGGATCTGAAAAGTTTTGTTTTGTTTCGTACAGTCCTCAATTTAATCATAGTTTTTGAGCAAAACTAGTATAATTATGTGTATAATATATTATGATTTTTTGAATGAAATTTATAATTGGAAAAGTTTCGTAGAATCAAATTTTAAGATGATTTTTTGCATGGACTTCCATCATTACCTTCCCTTGTAACATATAGGAGGGATGTGTAAAGTTTTGTATCGTTTCGTATAGTCCTCGATTTAATTTTTATTTTTTGAGCAAAACTAGTATAAACTTGTGTATGATATATTATAATTTTTTGACCGAAACTTTCATTTTGAAAAGTTTCGTAGAATCAAATTTTCAGATAATTTTTTGCAAGGATTTCCATCATAACCTTCCCTCGTAACATATAGGAAGAATCTGAAAAGTTTTGTATCTTTTTCTTCCAGTCCTCGATTTAAATTTATTTTTATAACAAATACCGTATAAACTTGTGTATGATATATTATAATTTTTTGACCGAAACTTGTATTTCGAAAAGTTTCGTAAAATCAGATTTTCAGATGATTTTTTGCATGCACTTCCATCATAACCTTCCCTCGTAACATATAGGAAGGATGTGTAAAGTTTTGTACTGTTTCGTATAGTCCTCGATATAATTTGATATTTTGAGCAAAACTTGTATAAACTTATGTATAATATATTACAATTTTTTGATCGAAACTTGCATTTTGAAAGTTTCGTAGAATTAGATTTTCAGATGATTTTTTGCATGGACATCCATCATAACCTTCTCTCGTAACATATAGGAAGGATGTGAATAGTTTTGTATCGTTTCGTACAGTCCTTAATTTAATCATAGTTTTTGAACAAAACTAGTATAAACATGTGTATAATATATTATGATTTCCTGAACGAAACTTGTAATTGGAAAAGTTTCGTAGAATCAAATTTTCAGTTGATTTTATGCATGGACTTCCATCATAACCTTCCCTCGTAAAATATAAGAAGGACCTGAAAAGTTTTGTATTGTTTCGTATAGCCCTCGATTTAATTTGATTTTTTGAGCAAAACTATAATAAACTTGTGTATAATATATTACAATTTTTTGACCGAAACTTACAATTGGAAAAGTTTCGTAGAATCAAATTTTCAGATGATTTTTTGCATGGACTTCAATCAGAACCTTCCGTCGTAACATACAGGAAAGATCTGAAAAGTTTTGTATCGTTTCGTATAGTCATCAATTTAATTTTTATTTTTTGAGCAAAACTAATATAAACATGTGTATGTTATTGTACGATTTTTTGACCGAAACTTGCATTTTGAAAAGTTTCGTAGAATCAAATTTTCAAATGATTTTTTGCATGGACTTCCATCATTACCTACCCTCGTAACATATAGGAAGGATCTGAAGATTGTTGAATCGTTTCGTATAGTCCTCGATTTAATTTTTATTTTTTGAGCAAAACTAGTATAAACTTGTGTATGATATATTACAATTTTTTGACCGAAACTTGCAATTGAAAAAGTTTCGTAGAATCAAATTTTCAGATGATTTTTTGCATGGACTTCCATCATAACCTTCCGTCGTAACATATAGGAAAGATCTGAAAAGTTTTGTATCGTTTCGTATAGTCCTTAATTTATTTTTTATTTTTTGAGCAAAACTAGTATAAACATGTGTATGTTATATTACGATTTTTTGACCAAAATTTGCATTTTGAAAAGTTTCGTAGGATCAAATTTTCAGATGATTTTTTGCTTGGACTTACATCATTACCTTCCCTCGTAACATATAGGAAGGATCTGAAAAGTTTTGTATCGTTTCGTATAGTCCTCGATTTAATTTTTATTTTTTGAGCAAAACTAGTATAAACTTGTGTATGATATATTTCAATTTTTTGACCAAAACATGCATTTTGAAAAGTTTCGTAGAATCAAATTTTCAGATATTTTTTTCATGGACTTCCATCATAACCTTCCCTCGTAACATATAGGAAGGATCTGAAAAGTTTTGTATCGTTTCGTATAGGCCTCGATTTAAATATATTTTTTGAAGAAATACAGTATAAACTTGTGTATGATATATTACAATTTTTTGACCGAAACTTGTATTTCGAAAAGTTTCGTAGATTCAGATTTTTAGATGATTTTTTGCATGCACTTCCATCATAACCTTCCCTTGTAATATATAGGAAGGATGTGAAAAGTTTTGTACTATTTCGTATAGTCCTCGATATAATTTGATATTTTGAGCAAAACTAGTTTAAACTTGTGTATAATATATTACAATTTTTTATCGTAACTTGCATTTGAAAGTTTCGTAGAATCAGATTTTCAGATAATTTTTTGCATGGACTTCCATCATAACCTTCTCTCGTAACATATAAGAAGGATTTGAATAGTTTTGTATCGTTTCGTATAGTACTCAATTTAATCATAGTTTTTGAGCAAAACTAGTATAAAAATGTGTATAATATATTACAATTTTTTGACCGAAACTGGCAATTGGAACAGTTTCATAGAATCAAATTTTCAGATGATTTTTTTGCATGGACTTCCGTCATAACCTTCCGTCGTAACATACAGGAGAGATCTAAAAAGTTTTGTATCGTTTCGTATAGTCCTGAATTTAATTTTTATTTTTTGAGCAAAACTAGTATAAACATGTGTATGTTATATTACGATTTTTTTACCAAAACTTGCATTTTGAAAAGTTTCGTAGAAACAAATTTTAAGATGATTTTTTGTATGGAATTCCATCATTAACTTCCCTCGTAAAATATAGGAAGGATGTGAAAAGTTTTGTATTGTTTCGTATAGTCCTCAATATAATTTTATTTTCTTGAGCAAAACTAGTATAAACTTGTGTATAATATATTACAATTTTTTGATCGAAACTTGCATTTTGAAAGTTTTGTAGAATCTGATTTTCAGATGAATTTTTGCATGGACTTCCATCATAACCTTCCCTCGTAACATATAGGAAGGATCTGAAAAGTTTTGTATCGTTTCGTACAGTCCTCAATTTAATAATAATTTTTTAGCAAAACTAGTATAAACATGTGTATAATAATTTATGATTTTTTGAACGAAACTTGCAATTGGAAAAGTTACGTAGAATAATATTTTCAGATGATTTTTTGCTTGGACTTCCATCATAACCTTCCGTCGTAACATACAGGAAGGATCTGAAAAGTTTTGTATCGTTTCGTATAGTCATCAATTTAATTTTTATTTTTTGAGCAAAACTAATATAAACATGTGTATGTTATATTACGATTTTTTTGACCAAAACTTGCATTTTTAAAAGTTTTGTTGAAGCAAAATTTCAGATGATTTTTTGCATTGACTTCCATCATTACCTACCCTCGTAAGATATAGGAAGGATCTGAAAAGTGTTGTATAGCAAAACTAGTATAAACTTGTGTATGATATATTACAATTTTTTGACCGAAACTTGCATTTTGAAAAGTTTCGCAGAATCAAATTTTAAGATGATTTTTTGCATGGACTTCCATCATGACCTTCCCTCGTAACATATAGGAAGGATCTGAAAAGTTTTGTATCGTTTTGTACAGTCCTCGATTTAAATATATTTTTTGAACTAATACAGTATAAACTTGTGTATGATCTATTACAATTTTTTGACCGAAACTTGTATTTCGAAAAGTTTCGTAGAATTAGATTTTCAGATGATTTTTTGCATGGACTTCCATCATTAACTTCCCTTGTAACATATAGGAAGGATGTGAAAAGTTTTTAATTGTTTCGTATAGTCCTTGATATAATTTGATTTTTTTGAGCAAAACTAGTATAAACTTATGTATAATATATTACAATTTTTTGATCGAAACTTGCATTTTGAATGTTTCGTAGAATCCGATTTTCAGATGATTTATTGCATGGACTTCCATCATAATTTTCCCATGTAACATATAGGAAGGATCTGAAAAGTTTTGTATCGTTTCGTACAGTCCTCAATTTAATAATAATTTTTGAGCAAAACTAGTATAAACATGTGTATAATAAATTATGATTTTTTGAACGAAACTTTTAATTGGAAAAGTTTCGTAGAATCAAATTTTCAGATGATTTTTTGCATGGACTCCATCATAATCTTCCCTCGTAACATTTAAGAAGGATCTGAAAAGTATTGTATTGTTTCGAATTGTCCTCGATTTAATTTGATTTTTTGAGGAAACTTATAATAAACTTGTGTTTAATATATTACAATTTTTTGACTAAAACTTGCAATTGGAAAAGTTTCGTAGAATCAAATTTTCAGATGATTTTTTTTGCATTGACTTCCATCATAACCTTCTGTCGTAACATACAGGAAAGATCTGAAAAGTTTTGTATCGTTTCGTATAGTCATCAATTTAATTTTTATTTTTTGAGCAAAACTAGTATAAACATGTCTATGTTATATTACGATTTTTGGACCAAAACTTGCATTTTTAAAAGTTTTGTAGATTCAAATTTTCTGATGATTTTTTGCATGGACTTCCATCATTACCTACCCTCTTAACATATAGGAAGGATCTGAAAAGTGTTGTATCGTTTGGTATATTCCTCGATTTTATTTTTATTTTTTGAGCAAAACTAGTATAAACTTGTGTATGATATATTACAATTTTTTGACCGAAACTTGCATTTTGAAAAGTTTCGTAGAATCAAATTTTCAGATGATTTTTTGCATGGACTTCCATCATAACCTTCCCTCGTAACATATAGGAAGTATCTGAAAAATTTTGTATCGTTTTGTACAGTCCTCGATTTAAATATATTTTTTGAACTAATACAGTATAAACTTGTGTATGATCTATTACAATTTTTTGACCGAAACTTGTATTTCGAAAAGTTTCGTAGAATCAGATTTTCAGATGATTTTTTGCATGGATTTCCATCATTAATTCCCTCGTAACATATAGGAAGGATGTGAAAAGTTTTGTATTGTTTCGTATATTCCTCGATATAATTTGATTTTTTGAGCAAAACTAGTATAAACTTGTGTATAATATATTACAATTTTTTGATCAAAACTTGCATTTTGAAACTTTCGTAGAATCTGATTTTCAGATGATTTTTTGAATGGACTTCCATCATAACCTTCCCATGTAACATATAGGAAGGATCTGAAAAGTTTTGTATCGTTTCGTACAGTCCTCAATTTAATAATAATTTTTGAGCAAAACTAGTATAAACATGTGTATAATAAATTATGATTTTTTGAACAAAACTTGTAATTGGAAAAGTTTCGTAGAATCAAATTTTCAGATGATTTTTTGCATGGACTTCCATCATAACCTTCCCTCGTAACATATAAGAAGGTTCTGAAAAGTATTGTATTGTTTCGTATAGTCCTCGATTTAATTTGATTTTTTCAGCAAAGCTATAATAAACTTGTGTATAATATATTACAATTTTTTGACCGAAACTTGCAATTGGAACAGTTTCGTAGAATCAAATTTTCAGATGATTTTTTTGCATAGACTTCTATCATAACCATCCGTCGTAACATACAGGAAACATCTAAAAAAATTTGTATCGTTTCGTATAGACCTCAATTTAATTTTTATTTTTTGAGCAAAACTAGTATAAACATGTGTATGTTATATTACGATTTTTTTACAAAAATTTGCATTTTGAAAAGTTTCGTAGAAACAAATTTTAAGATGATTTTTTGCGTTGACTTCCATCATTAACTTCCCTCGTAACATATAGGAAGGATGAGAAAAGTTTTGTATTGTTTCGTATTGTCCTCGATATAAATTTATTTTTTTGAGCAAAACTAGTATAAACTTGTGTATAATATATTACAATTTTTTGATCGAAACTTGCATTTTGAAAGTTTCGTAGAATCTGATTTTCAGATGATTTTTTTGCATGGACTTCCATCATAACCTTCCCTCGTAACATATAGAAAGGATTTGAAAAGTTTTGTATTGTTTCGTACAGTCCTCAATTTAATAATAATTTTTGAGCAAAACTAGTATAAACATGTGTATAATAAATTATGATTTTTTGAACGAAACTTGTAATTGGAAAAGTTTCGTAGAATCATATTTTCAGATGATTTTTTGCATGGACTTCCATCATAACCTTCCCTCGTAACATATAAGAAGGATCTGAAAAGTATTGTATTGTTTCGTATAGTCCTCGATTTAATTTGATTTTTTCAGCAAAGCTATATTAAACTTGTGTATAATATATTACAATTTTTTGACCGAAACTTGCAATTAGAACAGTTTCGTAGAATCAAATATTCAGATGATTTTTTTGCATGGACTTCCATCATAACCTTCCGTCGTAACATACAGGAAAGATCTAAAAAGTTTTGTATCGTTTCGTATAGTCCTCAATTTAATTTTTATTTTTTGAGCAAAACTAGTATAAACATTTGTATGTTATATTACGATTTGTTTTACCAAAACTTGCATTTTGAAAAGTTTCGTAGAAACAAATTTTAAGATGATTTTTTGCATGGACTTCCATCATTAACTTCCCTCGTAACATATAGGAAGGATGTGAAAAGTTTTGTATTGTTTCGTATAGTCCTCGATATAATTTTATTTTCTTGAGCAAAACTAGTATAAACTTGTGTATAATATATTACAATTTTTTGATCGAAACATGCATTTTGAAAGTTTTGTAGAATCTGATTTTCAGATGAATTTTTGCAGGGACTTCCATCATAACCTTCCCTCGTAACATATAGGAAGGATCTGAAAAGTTTTGTATCGTTTCGTACAGTCCTCAATTTAATAAAAATATTTGAGCAAAACTAGTATAAACATGTGTATAATAAATTTTGATTTTATGAACGAAACTTGTAAATGGAAAAGTTTCGTAGAATCAAATTTTCTAATGATTTTTTTGCATGGACTTCCATCATAACCTTCCCTCGTAACATATAAGAATGATCTGAACAGTTTTGTATTCTTTCGTATAGTCCTCGATTTAATTTGATTTTTTGAGAAAACTTATAATAAACTTATGTATAATATATTACAATTTTTTGACTAAAACTTGCAATTGGAAAAGTTTCGTAGAATCAAATTTTCAGATGATTTTTTTCTTGGACTTCCATCATAACCTTCCGCCGTAACATACAGGAAAGATCTGAAATTTTTTTATCGTTTCGTATAGTCATCAATTTAATTTTTATTTTTTGAGCAAAACTAATATAAACATGTGTATGTTATATTACGATTTTTTGACCAAAACATACCTTTTTAAAAGTTTTGTAGAATTAAATATTTAGATGATTTTTTGCATGGACTTCCATCATTACCTACCCTCGTAACATATAGGAAGGATCTGAAAAGTGTTGTATCGTTTCGTACAGTCCTTGATTTAATTTTTATTTTTTGAGCAAAACTAGTATAAACTTGTGTATGATATATTACAATTTTTTGACCGAAACTTGCATTTTGAAAAGCTTCGTAGAATCAAATTTTCAGATGATTTTTTGCATGGACATCCATCATAACCTTCCCTCGTAACATATAGGAAGGATCTGAAAAGTTTTTTATCGTTTCGTACAGTCCTCGATTTAAATATATTTTTTGAACTTATACAGTATAAACTTGTGTATGATCTATTACAATTTTTTGACCGAAACTTGTATTTCGAAAAGTTTCGTAGAATCAGATTTTCAGATGATTTTTTGCATGGACTTCCATCATTAACTTTCCTCGTAACATATAGGAAGGATGTGAAAAGTTTTGTATTGTTTCGTATAGTCCTCGATATAATTTTATTTTTTTGAGCAAAACTAGTATAAACTTGTGTATAATATATTACAATTTTTTGATCGAAACTTGCATTTTGAAAGTTTCGTAGAATCTGATTTTCAGATGATTTTTTTGCATGGACTTCCATCATAACCTTCCCTCGTAACATATAGAAAGGATTTGAAAAGTTTTGTATTGTTTCGTACAGTCCTCAATTTAATAATAATTTTTGAGCAAAACTAGTATAAACATGTGTATAATAAATTATGATTTTTTGAACGAAACTTGTAATTGGAAAAGTTTCGTAGAATCATATTTTCAGATGATTTTTTGCATGGACTTCCATCATAACCTTCCCTCGTAACATATAAGAAGGATCTGAAAAGTATTGTATTGTTTCGTATAGTCCTTGATTTAATTTGATTTTTTCAGCAAAGCTATATTAAACTTGTGTATAATATATTACAATTTTTTGACCGAAACTTGCAATTAGAACAGTTTCGTAGAATCAAATATTCAGATGATTTTTTTGCATGGACTTCCATCATAACCTTCCGTCGTAACATACAGGAAAGATCTAAAAAGTTTTGTATCGTTTCGTATAGTCCTCAATTTAATTTTTATTTTTTGAGCAAAACTAGTATAAATATTTGTATGTTATATTACGATTTGTTTTACCAAAACTTGCATTTTGAAAAGTTTCGTAGAAACAAATTTTAAGATGATTTTTTGCATGGACTTCCATCATTAACTTCCCTCGTAACATATAGGAAGGATGTGAAAAGTTTTGTATTGTTTCGTATAGTCCTCAATATAATTTTATTTTCTTGAGCAAAACTAGTATAAACTTGTGTATAATATATTACAATTTTTTGATCGAAACTTGCATTTTGAAAGTTTTGTAGAATCTGATTTTCAGATGAATTTTTGCATGGACTTCCATCATAACCTTCCCTCGTAACATATAGGAAGGATCTAAAAAGTTTTGTATCGTTTCGTACAGTCCTCAATTTATTAAAAATATTTGAGCAAAACTAGTATAAACATGTGTATAATAAATTTTGATTTTTTGAACGAAACTTGTAAATGGAAAAGTTTCGTAGAATCAAATTTTCTGATGATTTTTTTGCATGGACTTCCATCATAACCTTCCCTCGTAACATATAAGAATGATCTGAACAGTTTTGTATTGTTTCGTATAGTCCTCGATTTAATTTGATTTTTTGAGAAAACTTATAATAAACTTATGTATAATATATTACAATTTTTTGACTAAAACTTGCAATTTGAAAAGTTTCGTAGAATCAAATTTTCAGATGATTTTTTTCTTGGACTTCCATCATAACCTTCCGCCGTAACATACAGGAAAGATCTGAAATTTTTTTATCGTTTTGTATAGTCATCAATTTAATTTTTATTTTTTGAGCAAAACTAATATAAACATGTGTATGTTATATTACGATTTTTTGACCAAAACATGCCTTTTTAAAAGTTTTGTAGAATTAAATATTTAGATGATTTTTTGCATGGACTTCCATCATTACCTACCCTCGTAACATATAGGAAGGATCCGAAAAGTGTTATATCGTTTCGTATAGTCCTTGATTTAATTTTTATTTTTTGAGCAAAACTAGTATAAACTTGTGTATGATATATTACAATTTTTTGACCGAAACTTGCATTTTGAAAAGCTTCGTAGAATCAAATTTTCAGATGATTTTTTGCATGGACATCCATCATAACCTTCCCTCGTAACATATAGGAAGGATCTGAAAAGTTTTTTATCGTTTCGTACAGTCCTCGATTTAAATATATTTTTTGAACTTATACAGTATAAACTTGTGTATGATCTATTACAATTTTTTGACCGAAACTTGTATTTCGAAAAGTTTCGTAGAATCAGATTTTCAGATGATTTTTTGCATGGACTTCCATCATTAACTTCCCTCGTAACATATAGGAAGGATGTGAAAAGTTTTGTATTGTGTCGTATAGTCCTCGATATAATTTTATTTTTTTGAGCAAAACTAGTATAAACTTGTGTATAATATATTACAATTTTTTGATCGAAACTTGCATTTTGAAAGTTTCGTAGAATCTGATTTTCAGATGATTTTTTTGCATGGACTTCCATCATAACCTTCCCTCGTAACATATAGAAAGGATTTGAAAAGTTTTGTATTGTTTCGTACAGTCCTCAATTTAATAATAATTTTTGAGCAAAACTAGTATAAACATGTGTATAATAAATTATAATTTTTTGAACGAAACTTGTAATTGGAAAAGTTTCGTAGAATCATATTTTCAGATGATTTTTTGCATGGACTTCCATCATAACCTTCCCTCGTAACATATAAGAAGGATCTGAAAAGTATTGTATTGTTTCGTATAGTCCTCGATTTAATTTGATTTTTTCAGCAAAGCTATATTAAACTTGTGTATAATATATTACAATTTTTTGACCGAAACTTGCAATTAGAACAGTTTCGTAGAATCAAATATTCAGATGATTTTTTTGCATGGACTTCCATCATAACCTTCCGTCGTAACATACAGGAAAGATCTAAAAAGTTTTGTATCGTTTCGTATAGTCCTCAATTTAATTTTTATTTTTTGAGCAAAACTAGTATAAACATTTGTATGTTATATTACGATTTGTTTTACCAAAACTTGCATTTTGAAAAGTTTCGTAGAAACAAATTTTAAGATGATTTTTTGCATGGACTTCCATCATTAACTTCCCTCGTAACATATAGGAAGGATGTGAAAAGTTTTGTATTGTTTCGTATAGTCCTCGATATAATTTTATTTTCTTGAGCAAAACTAGTATAAACTTGTGTATAATATATTACAATTTTTTGATCGAAACTTGCATTTTGAAAGTTTTGTAGAATCTGATTTTCAGATGAATTTTTGCATGGACTTCCATCATAACCTTCCCTCGTAACATATAGGAAGGATCTGAAAAGTTTTGTATCGTTTCGTACAGTCCTCAATTTAATAAAAATATTTGAGCAAAACTAGTATAAACATGTGTATAATAAATTTTGATTTTTTGAATGAAACTTGTAAATGGAAAAGTTTCGTAGAATCAAATTTTCTGATGATTTTTTTGCATGGACTTCCATCATAACCTTCCCTCGTAACATATAAGAATGATCTGAACAGTTTTGTATTGTTTCGTATAGTCCTCGATTTAATTTGATTTTTTGAGAAAACTTATAATAAACTTATGTATAATATATTACAATTTTTTGACTAAAACTTGCAATTGGAAAAGTTTCGTAGAATCAAATTTTCAGATGATTTTTTTCTTGGACTTCCATCGTAACCTTCCGCCGTAACATACAGGAAAGATCTGAAATTTTTTTATCGTTTCGTATAGTCATCAATTTAATTTTTATTTTTTGAGCAAAACTAATATAAACATGTGTATGTTATATTACGATTTTTTGACCAAAACATGCCTTTTTAAAAGTTTTGTAGAATTAAATATTTAGATGATTTTTTTGCATGGACTTCCATCATTACCTACCCTCGTAACATATAGGAAGGATCTGAAAAGTGTTGTATCGTTTCGTATAGTCCTTGATTTAATTTTTATTTTTTGAGCAAAACTAGTATAAACTTGTGTATGATATATTACAATTTTTTGACCGAAACTTGCATTTTGAAAAGCTTCGTAGAATCAAATTTTCAGATGATTTTTTGCATGGACATCCATCATAACCTTCCCTCGTAACATATAGGAAGGATCTGAAAAGTTTTGTATCGTTTCGTACAGTCCTCAATTTAATAATAATTTTTAAGCAAAACTAGTATAAACATGTGTATAATAAATTTTGATTTTTTGAACGAAACTTGTAAATGGAAAAGTTTCTTAGAATCAAATTTTCTGATGATTTTTTGCATGGACTTCCATCATAACCTTCCCTCGTAACATATAAGAATGATTTGAACAGTTTTGTATTGTTTCGTATAGTCCTCAATTTAATTTGATTTTTTGAGAAAACTTATGATAAACTTGTGTATAATATATATTACAATTTTTTGACTAAAACTTGCAATTGGAAAAGTTTCGTAGAATCAAATTTTCTGATGATTTTTTGCTTGGACTTCCATCATAACCTTCCGCCGTAACATACAGGAAAGATCTAAAAAGTTTTGTATCGTTTCGTATAGTCATCAATTTAATTTTTATTTTTTGAGAAAAACTAATATAAACATGTGTATGTTATATTACGATTTTTTTACCAAAACTTGCATTTTTAAAAGTTTTGTAGAATTAAATTTTTAGATGATTTTTTGCATGGACTTCCATCATTACCTACCCTCGTAACATATAGGAAGGATCTGAAAAGTGTTGTATCGTTTCGTATAGTCCTTGATTTAATTTTTATTTTTTGAGCAAACCTAGTATAAACTTGTGTATGATATATTACAATTTTTTGACCGAAACTTGCATTTTGAAAAGTTTCGTAGAATCAAATTTTCAGATGATTTTTTGCATGGACATCCATCATAACCTTCCCTCGTAACATATAGGAAGGATCTGAAAAGTTTTGTATCGTTTCGTACAGTCCTCGATTTAAATATATTTTTTGAACTTATACAGTATAAACTTGTGTATGATCTATTACAATGTTTTGACCGAAACTTGTAATTCGAAAAGTTTCGTAGAATCAGATTTTCAGATGATTTTTTGCATGGACTTCCATCATTAACTTCCCTCGTAAGATATGGGAAGGATGTTAAAATTTTTGTATTGTTTCGTATAGTCCTCGATATAATTTTATTTTTTTGAGCAAAACAAGTATAAACTTGTGTATAATATATTACAATTTTTTGACCGAAACTTGCAATTGGAACAGTTTCGTAGAATCAAATTTTCAAATGATTTTTTTTCATGGACTTCCATCATAACCTTCCATCGTAACATACAGGAAAGATCTAAAAAGTTTTGTATCGTTTCGTATAGTCCTCAATTTAATTTTTATTTTTTGAGCAAAACTAGTATGAACATGTGTATGTTATATTACGATTTTTTTACCAAAACTTGCATTTTGAAAAGTTTCGTAGAAACAAATTTTAAGATGATTTTTTGCATGGACTTCCATCATTAACTTCCCTCGTAACATATAGGAAGGATGTGAAAAGTTTTTTATTGTTTCGTATAGTCCTCGATATAATTTTATTTTCTTGAGCAAACCTAGTATAAACTTGTGTATAATATATTACAATTTTTTGATCGAAACTTGCATTTTGAAAGTTTTGTAGAATCTGATTTTCAGATGAATTTTTGCATGGACTTCCATCATAACCTTCCCTCATAACATATAAGAAGGATCTGAAAAGTTTTGTATTGTTTCGTATAGTCCTCGATTTAATTTGATTTTTTGAGAAAAACTATAATAAACGTGTGTATAATATATTACAATATTTTGACTGAAACTTGCAATTGGAAAAGTTTCGTAGAATAATATTTTCAGTTGATTTTTTGTTTGGACTTCCATCATAACCTTCCGTCGTAACATACAGGAAAGATCTGAAAAGTTTTGTATCGTTTCGTATAGTCATCAATTGAAATTTATTTTTTGAGCAAAACTAATATAAACATGTGTATGTTATATTACGTTTTTTTGACCAAAACTTGCATTTTTAAAAGTTTTGTAGAATCAAATTTTCAGATGATGTTTTGCATGGACTTCCATCATTACCTACCCTCGTAACATATGGGAAGGATCTGAAAAGTGTTGTATCGTTTCGTATAGTCCTCGATTTAATTTTTATATTTTGAGCAATACTAGTATAAACTTGTGTATGATATATTACAATTTTTTGACCAAAACTTGCATTTTTAAAAGTTTCGTAGAATCAAATTTTTAGATGATTTTTTGCATGGACTTCCATCATAACCTTCCCTCGTAACATATAGGAAGGATGTGAAAAGGTTTGTGTTGTTTCGTATAGTCCTCGATATAATTTGATTTTTTGAGCAAAACTAGTATAAACTTGTGTATAATATATTACAATTTTTTGATCGAAACTTGCATTTTGAAAGTTTCGTAGAATCAGATTTTCAAATTATTTTTTGCATGGACTTCCATCATAACCTTCCCTCGTAACATATAGGAAGGATCTGAAAAGTTTTGTATCGTTTCGTACAGTCCTCAATTTAATAATAATTTTTGAACAAAACTAGTATAAACATGTGTATGTTATATTACGATTTTTTTACCAAAACTTGCATTTTGAAAAGTTTCGTAGAAACAAATTTTAAGATGATATTTTGCATTGACTTCCATCATTAACTTCCCTCGTAACATATAGGAAGGATGTGAAAAGTTTTGTATTGTTTCGTATAGTCCTCGATATAATTTTATTTTTTTGAGCAAAACTAGTATAAACTTATGTATAATATATTACAATTTTTTGATCGAAACTTGCATTTTGAAAGTTTTGGAGAATCTGATTTTCAGATGAATTTTTGCATGGACTTCCATCATAACCTTCCCTCGTAACATATAGGAAGGATCTGAAAAGTTTTGTATCGTTTCTTACAGTCCTCAATTTAATAATAAGTTTTGAGCAAAAGTAGTATAAACATGTGTATAATAAATTATGATTTTTTGAATGAAACTTGTAATTGGAAAAGTTTCGAAGAATCAAATTTTCAGATGATATTTTGCATGAACATCCCTCATAACCTTCCCTCGTAACATATAAGAAGGATCTGAAAAGTATTGTATTGTTTTGTATAGTCCTCGATTTAATTTGATTTTTTCTGCAAAGCTATAATAAACTTTTGTATAATATATTACAATTTTTTGACCGAAACTTGCAATTGGAACAATTTCGTAGAATCAAATTTTCATATGATTATTTTGCATGGACTTCCATCAAAACCTTCCGTCGTAACATACAGGAAAGATCTAAAAAGTTTTGTATTGTTTCGTATAGTCCTCAATTTAATTTTTATTTTTTGAGCAAAACTAGTATAAACATGTGTATGTTATATTACGATTTTTTACCAAAACTTGCATTTTGAAATGTTTCGTAGAAACAAATTTTAAGATGATTTTTTGCATGGACTTCCATCATTAACTTCCCTCGTAACATATAGGAAGGATGTGAAAAGTTTTGTATTGTTTCGTATAGTCCTCAATATAATTTTATTTTTTTGAGCAAAACTAGTATAAACTTGTGTATAATATATTACAATTTTTTGATCGAAACTTGCATTTTGAAAGTTTTGTAGAATGTGATTTTCAGATGAATTTTTGCATGGACTTCCATCATAACCTTCCCTCGTAACATATAAGAAGGATCTGAAAAGTTTTGTATTGTTTCGTATATTCCTCGATTTAATTTGATTTTTTCAGCAAAACTATAATAAACTTGTGTATAATATATTACAATGTTTTGACCGAAACTTGCAATTGGAAAAGTTTCGTAGAATCAAATTTTCAAATGATTTTTTGCATGGACTTCCATCATAACCTTCCGTCGTTACATACCTTGGATCTGTAGATGCTGGCTTTCTCTCTCTCATTTGGAGGTTCTGGAATGTACTGTTGCTGGTTTACTTGTATTGGCCCAGACAGCGTGTAAGCAGGGGAAGATCAGTAGTCTTTTTTGCTCTCTTAGTACTACGATCAGCAATATTCTCTGGGGGTGCCATTGTTAAGTGAAGATCAGAGCTGGAAGTAATAGAAGGTTTAATGGAGTTAAAGTGGGGATTTTTGTAGTTAAGAAGAAGGAGTCTGAGAGTGTAAAAGGGTGAAAAGATTTGGAGGATGGTATTTATAGGAAGAAGATGACAGAATATAAAAAAAAATGGAAAAGAAAGGAAAAAGACGTTTCAATTTGGTCATGGGAGACGTGCCTTCTTGATCAACGGTAATGATCAAAAGTGACGGTTGGTGGGAACCCATGATTAGCTAGGTTATAGGGTTATGGAAGGTTGTGTATAAACGTGGGCTAGATGAGACGTTTTTCAGGAAGGTGAAATCATGGTGTTTTCTTGGGACTCAACAAAATCACTTTACAATTAATGAAACTGACAGGTTGTCAGAAGTCATTTCGACAGCAAAGGATGTTTTCTCTAAAGTTTAGTCGAAACATCTTTGCTGGGGGGAAATTTGTAGGCTCATAATTTCGACACCATGAATTTGAGATATAAAGTTGTTTTTTGCTAGAGAGATAGTCATCAGATAAGGAAAAAGAAGTGAAGATATTCAGTAGTTGTTGGCAAGGCTAGATACTCAAGTATTTCGACAGGAGTAAAGATGATGTTCCGGCAAATAAAGTTTGGAGACCTTTTTATAGTTTGGCATTTGACAAGATAGATATGTTTTTCGACACTTCGACAAAAGAGAGGTTTTTGACAGAAGCATTGGTTTGTAAGGTTTGAAGAGTTTCTTCTTCTTCGACATTTCGACAAACGAAGAGATGCAACACTTCGTCACAAAAGGGAAGAATTCAAATTTAAAAGTTGCAACCTTTGGCAGTTGGACGTGTGGAAGTTTCAGAAAAGAAGATTGCATGCACACTGACAATTGTCATTTAGTTAGAATTTTCCCGTTCTAGGCAGTTATTTTGTTTTGTATATAAATAGGGTAGTTTGTTGTAGAATGGTGTGTGTGAAAACTTATACAATAATCCTGTAAATACTCTAAGTACCCAGTGTGAGAGAAATGAGTCTGATATTTGGAACAATGTATGTGTTGAACACCATTTTCTTTCAAGTTATTTAAATTATTAGTTTTGTTTCATCAGGTTACTTTACTTTCAGTCTATTTACTTTCCTGCAAAGTTTATATCTTTTTTGCCATTTTCTTACTTTTGTTCAACTTTCACTTTATTTTACTTTTTACATTCAAAACATTCAACACTTTTACATCATTAACAAAACAAACCACAACCCATTAACAACACTAAGAGTAATTCGACAACCAATTGCACATGTGTTCTAGGACTTGTTTGGTTGGTCCTGTAAGTAACCCAGTTTTCTAAGAGATTGGTTAACCAGAGGTTGTTCGTCAGAAATCACAGCGAACAAATTGGCATGCCCAGTGGGACTGGTGCAATTAACAAATTAATACGAATCCTCTTAGTTAGAAAGTTCCTTGTTGCGTTGTATGATTCTTAGAAGCGGTAAATTAGCCGTAACCGACGTAGAAAGACCAAAAATAACAAGAGGAAGAAAGATGGCTAACCTGCCAAATACTTCAAACAATCCTAACGAAACCATTCCAGTTTCCAATCCTATCCCTTCGTCAGAAGGAGGTGCAGTTTCTGGCCCTGTTTTAGAACAGATTAGGCCTCCATCAGTGGATTCGATACCAGCGGGTTCAAGATCCCAAAATGCGCCTAGTTCTTCCACCATGGGGCATTCAATGCCCATGGGAACGCCTCCTCCTGGAGGAAATACCTTTAGGCCATTTATTAATTATTCCATGCCCATGTCTGGGAGAGAACAACCATATGGAATGCCAACTTCAATGATGGCAAACTTACATAATTCATCACCATTATTTTCTGATGCTATGGTCCAAATGTCTTCACCATTACAAGGGTCAGGATATGGTGGAAATGGGAGTAGATTAAATCAAATTCCACCAGGATTCCAAATGCCAACTATTACGAACCATTTTGCGCAAGTAATTCGTCAACAGATGGATGAAAGTAACCATGATATGGTGCAGGCATTAACACAACAAATGGGGGAAGTGTTCAACCCTTTAATACAAAACACTACCCAAACAAACCAAATATTAGTAGAACAAATGGCACGCATTGCTAATTTTTTTGGAGTCCCTCAAACACAACAAAGGATCCTAATGAATCAAAATCCTGCTAATAGGCCTGTCGAAGAAGAACTTACTATAAACCAAAGGCCATTGGGAAATCCTCAGGAAAATCCTAGGGGCCAAGAGGTAGTAGTCGAACAACCTCGTATAGAAAACCCCGTTCGACAGGAACCTAGAAGAATAATCGTCCAAAGAGACCAAAACGCTGATGAAATATTGCAGCAGAGAATGCGTTGTAACAATCTGCCTGTCAAAAATAACATTGCAACCATGGTCGAGAGAATAATGGCGCAAAATGGAGTAAACGTAGGATTACAGAGGCCTAGTTATACTCCCCCCTTGTCTGAATACGTTTTGCAACAAGAATTACCATCAAGGTGGAAATTCCCCAAATTCACCAAATTCTCAGGGGATACTAGTGAGTCCACCATAGAACAAATAGCGCGTTATTTGATCGAAGCAGGAGAGATTGCTAATAATGAGAACTTAAGAATGAAATATTTTCCAAGTTCTTTGACAAAAAATGCTTTCACTTAGTTTACTTCTTTACTTGCAACTTCAATATTTACATGGACCCAGTTAGAAAGACTGTTCCATGAACAATTCTATATGGGGCAAACTAAGATAAGTTTGAAAGAATTAGCAAGTGTCAAAAGAAAATTCTCTGAACCTATAGATGATTATCTAAATAGGTTTAGATTGTTGAAGGCTAGATGTTTTACACAAGTGCCAGAACAAGAATTAGTCGAAATGGCTGCAGGGGGTCTGGATTATTCCATAAGGAAAAAATTAGACACCCAGTACTTAAGAGACGTGGCACAACTAGCAGATAGAGTAAGGCAAATAGAAAGACTAAAAACTGAGAAATTTAGATCAAATAAAAACAAGAAGGAAAGAGTGGCCTATGTAGGGATAGTTCAAGACGAAGATTATGACGAAAACGAATCCGTCATTTTTGACCAGCAAGAAATTGATCTGGCAGAACTAAAACAAGGCCCTCCATATTCCTGTAAAGTTTTAGCCCCGTCGAATGGAAAGAATCCTGTCGAAATTGAAAGGAATGATAGATTCCCTAAAAGAACTTACACATTTGACATCACCAAATGTGATGAAATTTTCGACTTACTAGTTAAAGATGGTCAATTGATAAAACCAGCAGGCACTAAAGAGCCTCCTGTAGACCAACAGAAAAAGAGAGGTTTTTGCAAATACCATAATTTTTTGGGTCATAAAACTTCTCAATGTTACCTTTTCAGGGATCTTGTCCAGAATGCAATCCAGAACGGAAGGTTAAAATTTGGAGACAAAGCTAAGCAACAGATGAGGATTGACTCCAATCCCATGCAGGTTGTGGAGGCCAACTATGCTGAACCAGAAATGGTGAATATGGTCGAAATGGAAGTAATGTCTGAGGAAAGTTTTGAAATAGTAGAAGCTACTGAGGGCTTCGACACCAACTTCACCATGATAGAGGCTGCTGAGGGCTTCGACACCCATGTAAACATGGTGGAGGGGGCTGATGACCTCACTGACCAGGCTGAGGAAGAAGAAGTCAAAACTACTGAAGGCTTCGACAGAGAGGACGCAATCGAAGCTACTGAAGGCTTCGACGGAGGGAACACAGTCGAAGTTAGTAAAAGTTTAGACAAGAAAAATTACAATAGAGATAGTGAGCATGGAGTGGTCTGGGATACTCTAGGGGAGCCCAGTGGAAAGTTTGACTTCATGGTGAAGTATTCTGCACCACCAAGCTCTAAAACTGACATCATCAAAATCAAACCCACAGGATGGGGAGATTTCTTCAGAAATAATGATGAGGAAGCAGATAACAAAGCCCTCATTACCCAAAAAGTGGCCACTGAAGGCCTTAGTCATGACAAGATCAAGGAGACAGAGATTGCTGACAACGTCCACATTGTCGAACCAATAAATAAAAACACCACCAGGATTAAAGAAGATTCTGCTGTAGGTGTTATGCAGCCCACCCCTCACGGAATTCTGCGTAGAACAATGGAAGACCCAAAAGAAAAGCCAGTTGCACAATGTTGCAAGTACATCCATAAAGGCTTACATCCAAAAAGCAGTGTGAATCAGTTAAAAGAGAATATCCCTGAGGAAATGATGCTAGTCGAAAAAATGAACAAACTAAAGATTACAAGTGAGCAGAATGCAGGGATTCATATGGTAGAAGTCACTCATAAAATACGACCAGACACCAACAAAAAGAACCATCAAGAGAAGCATCAGAAGTTGGTTTATCCAAAAGAAGATGAAAGTCTTGTCGAATTCATCCAGAGGTGCCAGAGAAAGAATGCAGAGGTCATGCTTTGTCCAAGGTGTTGCGCTGTGTTCGACAGGAAAGCAGCCAACAACTTGGAAGCAGTAGAGAAGACAAAAAAGAGAAGGAACTGGGGAGCAGTCCCACCAGTCAGAAATGAGAGGTTTGAACCAAGAAGAAGGGAGCATCATAACCAAGGAATGAGAGAAAGGCATTACAGCACCTATAAACCATCCAACAAGCCGAACGACGACAAGTGGGTCCAGCCTATAAGGGATGCCCAAGGTCAGAAGAGGTGGAAAAGTTTTGAAGTAAATAGGGGTGCCTCAATAGAAGTGAAAAAGGAGGTAGAAAAAACAAAGCCAAAGCACGTCTCTGAAAACTACAAGGGGAAGAACCCCATGTCAAGGTCCCAATGGAGGAGGTTTCAAAGGCAGAAGAGAGCTGAAAAAGAAACTGTAGAACAAAAAAGGATTGGTGAGAATAAAGCTGAGTCAAGCAAGTGTGTGCAGGAAATAAGCAAAGGAGAATCTCTGGCAAAAGAAGAGCCTCCTCAGAAAAATAAATCTAGGGACACAACAGAGATGCCGAAAACAAACAACAAAATGCCAGAAGACGAAGAAGTTACTGATGACTTCAAGTCAGAATCTGATGCGTCCTTCGACGGAACATGCAATGTGGTTTCGGTGTTGCCTAGAGATTATGACAGGACAATGGAAGTGGAGGACGAAGAGGATGATATGGCAGATGACAGCATAGGGCTTAAGCCTGTATGTTACTACGTAATGAATAATGGCTGTGTCGAAGAGCAAAATGCGTTCTTCGAAAAACCAGATGATGCAATGAAGGCCCATTTAAAACCCTTGTTCATAAAAGGGAAAGTAGAGAATGTGGGTGTGAACAAGATCTTGATAGATGGGGGAGCAGCTGTCAATCTAATCCCTCATTATATGATAAAGAGGATTGGAAAAGATGACTCAGACACCAAACCTCACAACATGGTGTTGTCCAACTATGAAGGTAAGGTAGGAACAACATTGGGGGTGATACAATTGAACCTAACTGTAGGAACCATTATCAGGCCTACAATGTTTGTGGTGATAGCATCAAAAGCAAACTACAATTTGTTGCTAGGAAGAGAGTGGATCCATGGAATTGGGGCTGTACCATCATCCATGCATCAGAGGATAGCAATTTGGAGGCCAGATGGGATTGTCGAAAACATAGAGGCAGACCAAAGTTACTTCATGGCTGACGTGAACAATGTCACTAGTCGTAACTTCGACAAGAACTTGGCTCACATAGCGCCTTGCAACCCTGCTGGTTTCGACTTAACAGCCTCCGACAATGCATACTGTTCCATGTATCTCCAACCTACGCATGGATTCTAGTGGGACAAAGAGATAATTGGAGAGACAAATTACACTTGGGGAACCACTCATGTCAATCCAACTGGGTGGGGAAGTGAATTTAGTGAAAATGACTGAAGCGTCAACAATAGAAAGGATTACGGCTTATATAGCCGAAAACCAACTCAAAGCGGCCCTTGAGGCCGAAGTAAAAAATATGGCTATTAAAGCCAACGCACAAACTGTCGAAGAACAACATCATCAAGAAAATATTGAGGAACAACGTGCAAAACAAAGTATTGAAGAAAACTCTAATGGCGAATGGCAGAATCAAAGGCTTGACGCCATTTATGACGACGAACCCCTGGGGTTTGAAAAGGATCTAGCCCCAACCAATATGAAAATGGTGGCACAAGATCCCTTAGAAGAAATCAATCTAGGGCTGGGGGCAGAGAAAAGGCCAACTTACATCAGTGCCAGGATAGATCCTCAGTTCAGAGTCGAAATAATCCAATTGCTGAACGAGTTTAAAGACTGCTTCGCATGGGATTATGATGAAATGCGTGGTTTAGACAGTGTAACACGGTGGGAGAACTGACTTTAGTTATGTTGCGGATAGCAAGAGTCGCCACCGAGTTTTATTTTATCCAAAAGGAAAGGACATAAAAGAACAGGAAAGACCTTAAAAGATTTTTGAGTTCGGGGGGTAGGTTATGTAAAGGGAAGGTGTTAGCACCCTTTACATCCATGGTTATCCATGGGCTCTTAGTTACTTAGCTCACTATAAAATGTTTTTGAAATGTGAAGTGTGTGAATAGAAATTTTCTTAAGTACTTTATAATGATCCATGTACGGATATATATAAAGCCTTTGTTTTGAAAATTGCTTTAAAAAAATCTGAAGTGTTTGAAATGTTTTTTGAAAAGTGAGCAAGTACATAAGAGGAACCTACCCTAAGTTAAGTCTTTTCTGTTCTTAAATATCCTTAAATGGTAAGACTATCCCTATTATTAAGGAATAGGTAGTCATTACCTCGGATGTAGAAGGGACAAGTAAAGGGACAACTGTTTATTTAGGCAACTGTAAGGTGTATAAGCAATTCGAAGGGACTTATCATCTTTATTCGAAAGGGACAAGATCATTACGAAGGCAACCACGAAGGGACTTGATCTTTTTATCTGTTAAGGGACTAGATGATATGAGATGAGGGCCTTTGCTTTTCACACCTTACTTGACCTTTTGTTTAGGCAACTTGAGAGGTAACCCTTAAGAAGTGAGATGGCGATCCAAGATCGACTTACGTGTGTAAGTGTACCAATTCAAATATTTGTCTTGAGATTTAATGATCTAAGTTCAATTTTACATACAAAATTGTTTTACACTCCCTATTTTACTAACCATAGCAATAAATAATAAAAATTATTCTACAACTATTACATATTGGATACAATTACATTATAATTAAAATAATTAAAATAAGCAAATAAATAATTAAATGGATTAGTAGTAATAGACAAAAATAAATATAAGAGGGTTAGTAATAATAAATAAATAAATATAAGAGGGTTAGTAAATAAATATAATATAGAAATAAATTAAAAAAAGTTCAAAAATTAAATAAATAACTATTTTTTAAGAGAATTTAATAAAAGAAATAGATAATAAATATTATATACTACAAATATGATTAATAGTTCTAATATTTTAATTTTATGTACATATATAAAAATATTGGTTAATTATAAAAACATACAAAAAAAATAAATTATATTCATAAGAAAAAAAATTAGGATTTTTTAATTGTTTTAGAAAAAAGTAAACTAGGGTTTATTATTTAATTAAATTATTTACATATGAAAGCTATATTCAATAATAATTATAAACAAATTATAAAATAATGTACATAATTTAAATATAATTAAGGTTTAGAAAAATATTAGGGTTAATATAAATAATTTAGGATTTATGAGTTTAGAAAATAGAATTAGGGTTTTATTCATCAATTTACAACACAAATTTATTTACTTACAAATTATATTTATTTAATAATATGAACATATAAAATATAAATAATTAAATTTTGAAAATAAAGTTTGATTAAAAAAACATGAATTTTAGGTATAAGAAATAATATATATTCATTTTAACATTTTAAGAAATTAATTAACTTTAATTATAAAATATAAACAAATAAAATAAAGGAAAGAAAAAAAAAAGAAAGAAAACATACCTGGGGCTGGGATCGAACCCAGGCCCTAGGCTTTATGCCCTTAAGACCAACATGCTAACCACTGGGCTACGCGCGCGCAAGTGATATGGAATGAGTACCATTGTGTTTTGTTTCTTCTCCTGTAAAAATCATAAAAAACAAAATAATGCAAAATGGCCTGGGGGAGGTTTGAACCCAGGACCATCAACTTCAAACGCGCATACACAAACCAACTGAGCCAGGCTAATTGTTCTGAAATAATATTAACAATAAAACATAAAATATTATATCAAATATTTGAATGAAGATTTTGGCGCGCTGACTTCATCTCCTTCCTTGGAATTTCGCAGGTTTTCCTGCGAATTTTATTGGGAAATCTCCTGCGAATTTACCTGCGTTCAAAAACCTACAAAATTCGTAACATTTTATATCCATACAATTTTGCCAAATTGATCATGCCAACATGATCAATACAGTTCATTCATCTTATTTATGTTATTAGAATGTATTTATATAAGTCGAATCAAGAAACCCCAATTTCAAGCTTGAAACCCTAACATGGCATCTCAATATTTAGTCACGGTTTCTTCAATGTTTTTGCCCAGAAACCTTCTATACATGATAACAAACAAAGTTAGAAGCACAAAAACAATTGATAGTGGATAAATTAATGGAATCGAAAATCAAAACAAGAAGAAGAAGATGTGTTCGGGTTGTGCAATATGGCATGATTCAAAGGCATGTAAGGGGTGGTGTTGATTCAGGGAAGCTTAAGGAAGCTTGTAGTGTCCATAGAATACCTTGAAAACCCCTGCAAAGTAGAATCCGAAAATTGATTTTTTTGATGAAATTTGAAACTTTGAAACTTGTCTTTGAGGCAACAAAATCGTGTCCTTGGCATTGTGTTATGTTTGTGTACATATAGTGGATGAAATTAGGTCAAAATAACATGGATTTATGGGCCTTGTCTTGATTACTTGATCATGAAGTTTTCTCCTTTCAAATATTGAAAAATATCTTATCTAACCTTTCCAAATTAGGCTAGCACGAATTTGTGTGATATCAATCAGCTTTGAATGGTTTTTAAGACTTTCTAGAAGAAGAATCACTTTTAAATATTCAATTTTCATATTTTATTTAGATTTAATTTGATTTTTAATGGATAAAATTCAAATAAATACTAAATAAAAAATAAAAATCATGAAAATGCTTGGATTGGGTTGTGTGGGATGATATCTCAAGGATTGGGTTGCACAATAGTAGGCCCATTTGGAAAAAATTGATTCTAAGACCCCTTTTGTTCAATATTCTTCTCAAAAATTTCCCAACTTTGCAAGGACACAAATCCTTCCATTTTAATGCTATGAGGGTGTTATTGGACATTTTGGAAAGCTTAAAGAGTCTTCTAACCAACCCCATTGGTTTCATGTCCATATCTTTTACCATTCTCAAGTTATGCTCTTTTGAAGTTGTTAACTTTTTGTTGACTTTTAAAAGGACCTATAATGTCTTAGCTCATACCTTCCAAATGAAGCATTTTTGGGCTTGGCTTGTGAGACACAAAGTTGTAGAGAATTAAATTCCTTTAAAATGAGCTTTGGATGGGAAAAATTTGATGAAGCATGTGAAAGTTATGGCTGGTCAAAGTTCAGTTGACTTTTCCTATGAAAACCCTAATTTAGAAACTCCTGATTCTTGATGATCTGAAATCTCCTTGATGAATCATGATCCACCCTTGATCAAATGATGAATTTTACTTCATATACTTGATGTTGGCAAAAAATCATGAAGTTTGACTTTGGTTTGACCATAGTTGACCTCAGTTTGACTTTTTAACTGCTTTGACTGATTTTGACCTATCTGATCATCTGACTGAGCAAACCTTTGGGAAAAGTCTTGAAACTTTTCATGGGGATTCTTAAACACATATAAGATGTTATGAAGCTCACTTGAAATCTTGGAAGTCCATTTAGCCTGATTAAAGTCAAAACCCTAGTTTAGGATGCATTGCTTAGGAGAATGCATTGTCTGAGGGAAATGTCAAATCTTCTGACTAATTGTGAACCTTGTGAACCTCATGAACCTCATGAGAGGTCTTGTGAACCTTGTGAACCTTGTTAACCTCATAATATGTCTTATGAACCTTGTGAACCTCATGAGATGTCTTGTGAACCTTGTGAACCTCTTAGAACACAAAGTCTTGTCTTGTGAGGGCAAATTTTGGGGTGCAACAGCTGCCCCTGTTCAATTTTCTGAAACCTGAGGGGTTAGATTGGTATATGTGCCATTCGTGACCTGGAAGGTTGAAGGGGATTGAACACAAAAGCCCAAAAATTTGCACTCACCGGTGTGTAAAGTAATACTGATGATTAATTGTATATGCTCGAGTGGGCTTGAAGATGCCACTTAGAGAAAAGGGGATGGGCTTAAAGATGCCATCAGAACGAACTGGAGATGGGCTTAGAGATGCCATCTGGAGAAAATTTCTTCAAATATACTTCTTGGAGAATAAGGTAGTCCAAAGTAAGAAGATATAGCTTTTGGGAAGATAAACAACGTCCCAAGGTAATGGAATAGCTTTTGGGAAGATAAACAACGACCCAAAATAATGATATAACTTTTGGGAAGATAAACAACGGCCCAAAGTCATGATAAAGTACTTGGGAAGATAAACAACGGCCCAAGGTAAGGGTATAACTTTTGGGAAGATAAACAACGGCCCAAAGTCATGATAGGATACTTGGGAAGATAAACAACGGCCCAATATAATGAGATAACCTTTGGGAAGATAAACAACGGCCCAAGGTAAGGGTATGACTTTTGGGAAGATAAACAACGGCCCAAAGTAAGGGTATGACTTTTGGGAAGATAAACGACGGCCCAAAGTCATGATATCTTTCAGGAGGATAAACAACGTCCCGAGGTATAATAGGGTGCTTGGGAAGATAAACAACGGCCCAATATAATGAGATAACCTTTGGGAAGATAAACAACGGCCCAAGGTAAGGGTATGACTTTTGGGAAGATAAACAACGGCCCAAAGTCATGATAGCTTTCAGGAGGATAAACAACGTCCCGAGGTAATGGAATAGCTTTTGGGAAGATAAACAACGGCCCAAAGTTATGATAGCCTTCAGGAGGATAAACAACGTCCCGAGGTATAAGTTGTTGATGTAGTTTGTCTGCTGGAGAATTAATCTGAAAAACAAGATTAGTTCGATGTATATAACATTCTGCAAGATAATATTAGTTTATGCATTATGTATGCATGTATAGTATGATGCGCTGAAGTAATGTATTATGTATTTATGGATATGTATGTTACGGTATGATGTAAATGATGTATGTATGAATCATGCAGCCTGAAGCATCTGAAAATCTTCGTATAACAACTGCTGGCCAGGGAAAATAAATCCCGATTTGTTGCTGAAGAATATGAGGAAATATAGTGAAGAATATGAGGAACTCGTCTCGTCTCGTTTGATAGTATAGTATTCATAACCTCCCGTCTTCGTTTGATAGTATGGTATCCATAACCTCCCGTCTTCGTTCGTCGTACTCCTATTGAAAGAATAAATTCCCGATTATCCTTCTGAGGATAAAAGAGATGGATATAAATTCCAGGGGAGATGTAACTTGAAGTATCTATGATGATATATTTTCCCTATTGGGGGATTTGTAGTTGTCTTGTGGGGATGAACCGGCGAAGCTTCGTTAAATTCCTTCTCTCGTTCATCCTTAGTAAATACTATTACTGCATTTTCATGCATTTCTGGTAAACATCAATCATATTAAGCATTTATGCATTTCTGGTAAACATCAATCATATTCAAAAGCATACATACATTCAAACACAACCAATGGACGTTTCGCTTTATGTAAATAGGGTAAAAGTAAATCTGGATTCAAAGATGGAATTTTATTTATATCATAAAATGACCTATACATAGGTAAGTTTGTACAAGGAGACAGAAATCCTAGTAAGAGGAATTTGTCAAAAAAAATTTTGCAAAACAAGGAGAATCAGCTATGTGGGAAATAATCCTATTGAGTTTCAATTCTACTATTGCCATTATCTTCAAGTATCTCATCTTCCGCTGTCGGGACGGAAATGATTGGATTGAGTTTTATCTATTCGAGCTTGAGTAAGTAGCACAACTGGTTGTAGTTTCATGGGTGATCCAAACGAGACATAGTCATACGCTTTAATCCCTAACTTTTGCCTGGATTGCCCTTTCAGGTTTTCAATCCACCGGGATACCCTTTTTTGCCCAAGCCGCCTTTTCAGGTTTTCGACTTGCCGGGTGTACATTTTTATATATATCCCTAATTTTTGCCCGAACCCTTTTGGTTCGCCGGGATGCCCTTATTTTTTCCTAGGCCAGTCAACCTAGCGGGTCTCTTTTTATGCGTAGTATTTTTTAACTATGTCTGCGTTTACAGGCTGCGGGAAGTCTTCACCATCCATAGTAGTAAGTATCATGGCACCTCCTGAGAATACTGTCTTGACCACAAATGGTCCTTCATATGTAGGAGTCCACTTGCCCCTAGGATCACCCTGTGGTAATATGATACGCTTGATTACCAAATCACCAGCCTGATATACCTTTGGCTTAACCTTCTTATTAAAGGCCTTAATCATCCGTTTCTGGTACATCTGGCCATGACAAACTGCTGCTAACCTCTTCTCATCAATCAAATTTATCTGGTCAAGTCGGGTCTGAATCCACTCATCTTCATCCAAGTCTGCATCCTTTATAATTCTTAAGGAGGGAATCTGAACTTCAATGGGCAGAACTGCTTCCATACCATAAACCAAGGAGAATGGGGTTGCCCATGTTGAAGTACGTATTGTAGTACGATAACCATGAAGAGCAAATGGTAACATCTCGTGCCAATCTTTATAAGTGATAGTCATCTTCTATATAATCTTCTTAATGTTCTTGTTAGCAGCTTCAACTGCCTCATTCATCTTTGGACGATACGGAGAAGAGTTGTGATGCTTAATCTTGAATTGCGTGCAGAGGTCAGTAATCATAGTGTTGTTCAGATTAGAGCCATTGTCAGTAATAATCCTTTCAGGGATGCCATACCTACCTATGAGATTATTCTTAATGAATCGAGCCACCACATTCTTAGTAACAGATGCAAATGAAGCTGCCTCTACCCATTTTGTAAAGTAATCAATAGCAACCAGGATGAAACGATGCCCATTAGAAGCAGTAGGCTTGATCTCACCAATCATATCAATGCCCCACATGGCGAAAGGCCAAGGAGCAGTCAACACATTCAATGGTGATGGAGGTATATGTACTTTATCAGTATAAATTTGACACTTGTGACACGTTCTGGAATGTTGATAGCAATCAGCTTCCATGGTAGACCAATAGTAACCTGCTCTCAATATCTTCTTTGCCATAGTATGACCACTAGAATGAGTGCCAAAGATCCCATCATGCATGTCTTCCATAATCTCTGTTGCTTCCTTCTTATCCACACAACGAAGCATAGTTGAATCATGATTGCGTTTGTACAGAATTCCATTACTCAAAAAGAACTTAGCAGAAAACCTTCTTAGGAACTTCCTATCTTTGACAGATGCCCCTTCAGGGAACTCTTGAGCTTCAAGATATCTTTTCACTTCATAGAACCAAGGCTTCTCTTCTGCTTCTTCAATGCCAATCTCATTGCAGTATGCAGGCTTCTCAAATCTATCAATGGTAATCTTGGGAGCCTCATCATCCCAACTGATCTCAAACATGGATGCCATAGTGGCTAATGCATCTGCCAACTGGTTTTCTCTTCGTGGAATGTGTCCAAATGTAATCTCTTTAAAATGTGGGATCAAAGACAACACATGCTCTCTGTAAGGAATGAAATTATCATGCTTGGTATCCCAATCTCCTTTGATCTGACTTACTACCAGGGCTGAATCTCCATACACGTCTAGGAATTGAATCTTCATATCAATGGCAGCTTTGATACCCAGGATACATGCCTCATACTCAGCCATGTTATTGGTACAATAGAAACAAAGTCTGGCCGTAATTGGGGTATGACAACCTTCAGGGGAACTGATCACAACACCAACACCATTACCATGTGCATTAGAAGCTCCATCAAAAACCATAGTCCATCGGGATCCTTGTTCAGGTCCGTCATATTGTCCAGGTTCTTTGGTAATAATCATAATGTCTTCATCCGGGAACTCAAAACTCATAGATTGATAATCATCCACCGCTTGATGAGCCAAATGATCAGCTACAACACTTCCTTTAATGGCCTTCTGAGTAGTATATTGTATGTCATATTCTGTCAAGATCATTTTCCATCTTGTTATTCTTCCGGAGAGAGCAGGTTTCTCGAATATGTACTTGATTGGATCCATCTTTGAAATCAATAAGATAGTATGAGTCAACATATACTGTCTTAGTCGGCGAGCAGCCCATGCCAAAGCGCAACAAGTTTTCTCGAGCAGTGAGTATCTTGTTTCACAGTCGGTAAACTTTTTGCTAAGGTAGTATATTGCCTGCTCTTTTCGACCAGACTCGTCATGTTGCCCCAACACACACCCCATTGAGTTGTCTAAAAATGTTAAGTACATGATCAAGGGTCTTCCATCAACTGGTGGCATCAAAATTGGAGGTTCTAGGAGATATCTCTTGATTTCATCAAAGGCTATCTGGCACTCGTCATTCCATTCCATTACCTGATATTTCTTCAACAACTTGAAGATTGGCTCACAGGTAGCTGTTAATTGGGAAATAAATCTTGCAATGTAATTCAATCGTCCCAAGAAACCTCTAACTTCCTTCTCAGTACGGGGAGCCGGCATCTCTTGTATAGCTTTCACTTTTGCAGGATCTACTTCAATACCTTTTCCACTGACAATGAAACCCAGGAGCTTACCAGACCTAACTCCAAAAGTACATTTGTTTGGGTTCAATCTCAACTGGTATTTCTTCAACCTCTCAAATAATTTATGCAAATGATCAAGGTGTTGTTCTTCATTCTGGGACCTGGCTATCATATCATCCACATACACCTCTATCTCATTATGAATCATATCGTGAAACAAAGCCACCATGGCACGCTGATATGTTGCCCCTGCATTCTTCAAACCAAATGGCATCACCTTATAACAAAAAGTGCCTCACTGTGTAACAAATGTTGTCTTCTCCATATCTTCAGGTGCCATCTTGATTTGATTGTAACCAGAGAAACCATCCATAAAAGAGAATACCTTGTGCTGAGCAGTGTTGTCTACCAGAACATCAATATGAGGAAGTGGAAAGTCATCTTTGGGGCTGGCCTTGTTCAAATCCCTGTAATCTACACACATACGTACCTTACCATCTTTCTTAGGTACCGGCACCACATTTGCAACCCACTAAGGATAAGAAGTCATAGCTAGGAACCCTGCACCAAACTGTTTCATCACCTCTGCTTTAATCTTCTCTGACATTTTAGGACGCATGCGACGAACCTTCTGCTTCTTTGGACGACAATCTTCTTTTACTGGTAAACGGTGAACCACAATGTCTGTATCCAATCCTGGCATATCTTCATAAGACCAAGCAAAGATCTCCACATAATCATGTAACATCTGAATCAATCTGCTCTTGACACCATCCTCTAATTCAGCCCCTATCTTGACCTCTTTCCTGTTTTCTTCAGTTCCCAGGTTCACAACTTCGATTGGCTCTTCATGTGGCTATATAGCTTTCTCTTCTTGTTGTAACAACCTAGAAAGCTCTACAGGTACTTCACAATCGTCCTCATTTCCATCTTCAGCTTGATAGATCGGATTCTCGAAATTATATTTGGCAATAGTAGAACTGTTATCAACAGGATCCAGAGTGGATGAGGATCTGCATTTTAGTGATGTGGGTGTGTGTCAGAACACATAGCTGATAAAGTAAAAATAAAGTAAAAGAAAGACAAGGAACACAATTTTTACGAAAACGAAACGTCCACTGATTTTTATTGAATGAAGTATGCAAATGAAATGACATCCCGAAACAAGCACACCATTGTGCCCCGGGTAAGGCACAAGACTTAAGAGTTTAATTGTTCAAAAATTACAAACTTAAAAGTAATAACACAGTAATAATATTTACTCCTGACTAAAGGAGATAGGAATAACATCTTCAGCCTTCCAGTTATTGAGCCCAACACCCACAGTAGGAAAAATCCAAGCATCCAAGTTGTAGTCTTCATCATAGTCACCCACAACATTAATCTGATCTTTCCTAATCCCCTGATTGGTAATACAAACAGCACGAGCGCGACGAACAGCCTTCTGGGACTCTGCAGTGAAACCCAAACCAAACTTGTCAGACTTGTAAGGAATGTCAGGAAGCTGACCCCAAATAGTACAACCACCTTCATCCACCACAACTCTAGCATCCTTGAGGGAGGCCATTGTAGGAGGTACCCTGGTGACCACAAGAACTTTCTTGACAACAGGAGGAGCTTCAAAATTGTTAACAACCCAAGGAACTACTTCAAACGTCTGACATGGAGTTTCAACATATTCACCTTCCACTTCAAGATATTTAAATGTGTTCACATGGCTAACTATATATCCTTCCTCTCCGTAAACAGTGACAACTTTTCCTTCTACTGGATATCTCAGCTTCTGATGTAAAGTAGAAGTTACAACACTTGCCCCATGGATCCAGGGGCGCCCAAGCAAACAAGAATACGAAGGACGAATATCCATTACATAAAAAGTAGCATTGAAGACTTGAGAACCTACTTTTATTGGGAGATCAATTTCTCCATGCACCACTCTTCTCAAGCCATCAAAAGCCTTCACCACTATATTACTGGGCTTTAACACAGCATCTTCAGGACTTAGCTTATTCAGAACTTCTTTGGGCAACACATTCAGTGAAGAACCATTGTCTATTAACACATGTGACAGGGTAGTGCCCCTACATTCAATAGAGATATGTAGAGCCCTATTATGATCTCTCTTAGAAGGAGTTAAATCAGCATCGGAGAAACCTAACCCATTATCATAGGTCAAGTGTGCAACACAATTTTCAAACTGGTCTACAGAGATCTCATTTGGTACGTGAGCAGTCTTCAAAAACTTGATCAAGGCTTTGGCATGAGCCTCAAAACACAACAATAAAGACAACATAGAAATCTTGGAGGGAGTATGCCCCAATTGATCCACAATGTCATAATCACTCTTGCAAATGATTTTCAATATTTCTTCCATCTGCTTAGCAAGATCATCAGCAGCTGGCACATCAGTTTGTATAGGTTCAATAACAGGACCTTTGCCCCGAGCATCAGCAGCAGAGGTAGTAGTTGGAGTAACTGTATTCTTGGAAACAGCCGGAGAAGAGAAAACTCTTCCACTTCGTGTGATCTTACTAGATCCAGCAACATTGTCAACATCAAGGTTTTCATCAGCAACAGGTGTCTCAGCTAAGGGTTCCTGCTTAACACCATGAATATAAACATCGGACCCATAATGCCAAGGCACAACTTTATCAGAAGTATATGGAATAGGACCAGGAGTAGTAATGATCATAGGAGCCACTCTAGCTTCAGCAACAATCTTCACAGGGCCTTCAGCAGTAATCTTAATTGGACCCTTATGAGTGATTTTGACAGGACCATTGGAAGTAATCCTCACCGGCACTTTATCAACCATATCCACCTCTTCAACCTTCGCACCTTTAGTTATATGATCAACCATGCTCTCTACAGAAGGTGGGGTCCTCTCAAACACTATGGTGTAATTATTCACGAGGCGTTGAATTCCGTCCTTCAACCTCCAGCAGCTATCCGGCTTATAGGCACAATATAAACAATCTTCACGACAACCTGGAAAGAACCCAGCTTGTACTAACTTCTTCTTTATAACAGACAATGGTGTAGTCAAATCTGCAACTGAGGAAATATGTGAAACTTCATCAATGGCATTGACAGTTTTCTCATGATTTGGCATGGGAGCAGTAATCACATTTGGAGTACCCGGAGGGTCAAACTCAATCTCTCCAGCATCGATCATATCCTGAATCTTATTCTTCAATACCCAACAACTATTGGTATCATGTCCCTGACAATTTGAATGATATGCACATCGTGCATTAGGATTGTACCTGGGAGAGGTAACATTGGGATTCTGAGGAGGGTCCCTCAAAGTGATAAGTTCACCCTTCACCAAGTGTTGCAAGGCTTGGGCCAGCGACATGTTGAGCTTAGTGAACTGCCTTCTAGGCCTCTGTTGATTTCCCTGTGGTTGTTCTTGTGTTGCAGGAGTTGGATTGGAGATATGAACTGCACTCACAGACTGATGCCTCCTATTACGATCAGATTGACCATAAACAGCATTCGACTCTTTCTTCCCACTAGGGGGCTTCTTTGCAGTACTGGATGAAGAAGCGCCCACTTGAATCTTGCCATTCCTTATACCACTTTCTACGCGCTCTCCTGTCATTATCAACATAGTGAAGCCAGATGATGAGCTTCCAATGAGATGACTGTAAAAAGGACCATTCAACGTACACATGAACATATCAACTAACTCCCTGTCAGTTAGAGGGGGTTTCACTCTTCCAGCCAAGTCTCTCCACTTCTGGGCATACTCCTTGAAATTTTCTTTAGCACCCATAGACATGCTTTGTAGTTGCATACGAGTAAGGGCTAGATCAGCATTGTATTGATATTGCTTATAAAAAGCCTCAGCAAGATCATTCCAATCACGGATGTTGACACTCTCCAACTGATAGTACCATTCCAATTGAGCTCCAGATAAGCTCTCTTGGAAGAAATGGATCCACAACTTCTTATCAGCAGTATGGGGTTGGATTCTCCGGACATAGGACCTCAGATGCAGCTTGGGACAAGAGACACCATCATAAACTACGAAAGTAGGAACCTTGAAACCAATGGGTATGACCACCCCAGATATCAAACTCAGGTCTTCAAAATCCAGCCCAGAAGACTTTTGTAATTCCATAGCATCCATTCTATCCACCAGCATCTTGAACTTATCTTCATTAGGCTCATGATAGTAGTTAGCTTCAGAATCAGAGTCCCTCATTGTATTATGGAGACTGCCTCCCTCTTTCTCAGACTCTTCAGACTCATAATCTTCAACCTATTCTTTGGTCTTGACAGGACCTCTGAACCTTCTTCCCATGTTGATCAGGCCTCCTGACCTTCTAGTCTTCTTAGTCTTCTTGGCCAGCAATGTCTTCAAATTCATCTTGCCCCTTGGACAAGTTCAGGATCAGCTCTTAGAACTGGGCATTCTGTGCCTGAAGATCTTAGACTGTTTGTTCAAGAGCCATTGCTGAAATAAACAGCGAGAAGATAAGATACCTGTGCACAATAAACTTGTGATGCAATGATATGGTGTATAAATGCATATGCAATGTTTTCAAGGACCGCATGATTTAAATTTGCTTAAACAATCAAGAAAGTAAACTTTTATTAGTAATAAATTTGTTTGCCCCTTTGGCTTACAATAAGAATGAAATGAAATAAGTACAACAGATGGGGTTTTAAGTCTCCCATGGACGTTTCCTCTTTGTGTTGAGGTATGAGTTGAGATTCCACTCCTCGTGAAGTTGCTTTGTTAGCTCCAGGATTCTTTCTTGACTTACTTTGTAATGAGCCTCGAAAGTATCCCTTTGCTCCTTCAACTGAATCCAGGATCTCTGTAAGTCTTCCATGTCAGTGGGCATGTCTAGGTGAAGGATGGCATAAGAAGTATCTCCTTCAGCAACAGGCTCCATAGTAACTGGCAGGATGGCAGGATATGGCATCATAAGAGTCTGAGCACGGGACCGTACCCATCTGAGATAAGCGTCCATAGGAATAGTGTACTTAGGCTCCAGAGTCTTGCTGTCAACCTTGTTCACTTTTCCCCATGCTCGTATGAACCTTTGACGGTAACCTTGAAGATCGTTGTCGTAGTCAAACACAATACCCTGAATCAACATGTCATATGGACCATCACTCCGAGCGTAACCAAACTGTCGTAAAGCTAGAGAAGGGTTGTAGGTAATGCCTCCTCTTATGCCTAGAAGTGGCACATTAGGAAACTCCCCACAACGGTCAATGATAGTAACATTCTCCATAGACCTGGAGCACCAATGGATATCTGAATGAGAGAGTGACATAATCCTCTTGGACCACCTGAACCCTTGTTCATTCTTCATCACTGATCACGGAAGGTGAGAAATAAACCACCTAGATAGCAAAGGTATGCAACACATCAAAGTTCCTCTTGCCCTCGTAGTATGAGTATGAAGAAAATGCAGGATGTCTACAAGCAATGTAGGCACTGGATTGTGACTCAGAAATATGTTGATGGCGTGAACGTCTATGAACTGATCTGGATTGGGGAACAACACTAAGCCATAAATCAACAAGGCTAAGATCTCCTCAAAAGCATCATAACTCATAGCCTTCAAGAACACTTAAGCCTTCTCTATCAACACCTTAGCAAGAATACCCTTAACTCCGCTTCTCGTTTCTAGAACAATGTCTGACTTCTTCAGATGTAGAGCTGCAGCAATAACCTCAGGTTTAGGCTCTTTTTCCAAGCCTGTGAATGGTTTCTGATCAAGGACAGGTATACCCAGAAGTTTGGAGAACTCTTCCATTGTAGGAACCAGCTGATAGTCGGGGAATGTGAAGCAATGATGTTTAGGATCAAAGAACTGAAAAAGAACACTCATCATGTTTTCATTGAACCCTGAAGTAACTAGATCCAATAGATGACCATGTCTCTTGATGAACTGGGAGTTTTCAGAAACCTGAGAAACCAATTCTTTATGCTTAGGAGGTATTCCTACAAAGTTGATCCGGATAGTGTTTCTACGAGCAGCAGCCATGACCTGCAACAAAGAACAAAGATAAATCCTTTGGTCCTTGAAATGGTTAGTGAAAATGCTATTCTTATGATGCATGATGATGTTATGATGTTATGCTCAATCACAAACATGTGGCACACACAAACAAGTCACACCATAACCCTAGGTTTAAAGGCTTGCATGAGGTTCAAAGGTAAGTACCCTCCCCTGAAGTTAGTTGGTTCATCCTGTCCTATAAAGTAACCATGTTCTAAGGGATCTCAATATCATTGATCCTTCACAAGGGTGGTTGTTCAGTAGGCAACTTACTTGCCAACCAAAACCCTCCAAGTTTAGGATCTCAATGAGCGTAGTATCGAGTATCAACCAACTTCAGTCTTCACCAAAGCCGGTTATCTCACTACTTTCTAAAGGCCAAGATGGGATAACTAGGGTTCTAAAAGTTAGTTAGTGCATTGACAACATATGGCAGCCTCATATTATCCTCAACTTGACTTAAGGAACATAAGCACCAACCAAGAAGTCACACTAACTATAGCCACCAGATCAACCATATCGGTATACGCCGTACAGTTTCCTTGGTCTATTGCCATTTACCTAAGGTACACTAGATCCGGGTTAGGATCTTTCACACATAAGAGCACCCAACAGATAAGTATAAAGCAAACAAGGCAAACAATTTAAAGTGATCTAATTCCTAAGGGTACCCCTCTTTTATTAAATCCCCAGCAGAGTCGCCAGTTCTGTAACACGGTGGGAGAACTGACTTTAGTTATGTTGCGGATAGCAAGAGTCGCCACCGACTTTTATTTTATCCAAAAGGAAAGGACATAAAAGAACAGGAAAGACCTTAAAAGATTTTTGAGTTCGGGGGGTAGGTTATGTAAAGGGAAGGTGTTAGCACCCTTTACATCCATGGTTATCAATGGACTCTTAGTTACATAGCTCACTTTAAAATGTTTTTGAAATGTGAAGTGTGTGAATAGAAATTTTCTTAAGTACTTTATAATGATCCATGTACGGATATATATAAAGCCTTTGTTTTGAAAATTGCTTTAAAAAAATGTGAAGTGTTTGAAATGTTTTTTGAAAAGTGAGCAAGTACATAAGAGGAACCTACCCTAAGTTAAGTCTTTTCTGTTCTTAAATATCCTTAAATGGTAAGACTATCCCTATTATTAAGGAATAGGTAGTCATTACCTCGGATGTAGAAGGGACAAGTAAAGGGACAACTGTTTATTTAGGCAACTGTAAGGTGTATAAGCAATTCGAAGGGACTTATCATCTTTATTCGAAAGGGACAAGATCATTACGAAGGCAACCACGAAGGGACTTGATCTTTTTATCTGTTAAGGGACTAGATGATATGAGATGAGGGACTTTGCTTTTCACACCTTACTTGACCTTTTGTTTAGGCAACTTGAGAGGTAACCCTTAAGAAGTGAGATGGCGATCCAAGATCGACTTACGTGTGTAAGTGTACCAATTCAAATATTTGTCTTGAGATTTAATGATCTAAGTTCAATTTTACATACAAACATGTTTTACACTCCCTATTTTACTAACCATAGCAATAAATAATAAAAATTATTCTACAACTATTACATATTGGATACAATTACATTATAATTAAAATAATTAAAATAAGCAAATAAATAATTAAATGGATTAGTAGTAATAGACAAAAATAAATATAAGAGGGTTAGTAATAATAAATAAATAAATATAAGAGGGTTAGTAAATCAATATAATATAGAAATAAATTAAAAAAAAAAGTTCAAAAATTAAATAAATAACTATTTTTTAAGAGAATTTAATAAAAGAAATAGATAATAAATATTATATACTATAAATATGATTAATAGTTCTAATATTTTAATTTTATGTACATATATAAAAATATTGGTTAATTATAAAAACATACAACAAAAATAAATTATATTCATAAGAAAAGAAAATTAGGATTTTTTAATTGTTTTAGAAAAAAGTAAACTAGGGTTTATTATTTAATTAAATTATTCACATATGAAAGCTATATTCAATAATAATTATAAAGAAATTATAAAATAATGTACATAATTTAAATATAATTAAGGTTTAGAAAAATATTAGGGTTAATATAAATAATTTAGGATTTATGAGTTTAGAAAATAGAATTAGGGTTTTATTCATCAATTTACAACACAATTTTATTTATTTACAAATTATATTTATTTAATAATATGAACATATAAAATATAAATAATTAAATTTTGAAAATAAAGATTGATTAAAAAAACATGAATTTTAGGTATAAGAAATAATATATATTCATTTTAACATTTTAAGAAATTAATTAAATTTAATTATAAAATATAAACAAATAAAATAAAGGAAAGAAAAAAAAGAAAGAAAACATACCTGGGGCTGGGATCGAACCCAGGCCCTAGGCTTTATGCCCTTAAGACCAACATGCTAACCACTGGGCTACGCGCGCGCAAGTGATATGGAATGAGTACCATTGCGTTTTGTTTCTTCTCCTGTAAAAATCATAAAAAACAAAATAATGCAAAATGGCCTGGGGGAGGTTTGAACCCAGGACCATCAACTTCAAACGCACATACACAAACCAACTGAGCCAGGCTAATTGTTCTGAAATAATATTAACAATAAAACATAAAATATTATATCAAATATTTGAATGAAGATTTTGGCGCGCTGACTTCATCTCCTTCCTTGGAATTTCACAGGTTTTCCTGCGAATTTTATTGGGAAATCTCCTGCGAATTTACCTGCGTTCAAAAACCTACAAAATTCGTAGCATTTTATATCCATACAATTTTGCCAAATTGATCATGCCAACATGATCAATACAGTTCATTCATCTTATTTATGTTATTAGAATGTATTTATATAAGTCGAATCAAGAAACCCCAATTTCAAGCTTGAAACCCAAACATGGCATCTCAATGTTTAGTCATGGTTTCTTCAATGTTTTTGCCCAGAAACCTTCTATACATGATAACAAACAAAGTTAGAAGCACAAAAATAATTGATAGTGGATAAATTAATGGAATCGAAAATCAAAACAAGAAGAAGAAGATACATTCGGGTTGTGCAATATGGCATGATTCAAAGGCATGTAAGGGGTGGTTTTGATTCAGGGAAGCTTAAGGAAGCTTGTAGTGTCCTTAGAATACCTTGAAAACCCCTGCAAAGTAGAATCCGAAAATTGATTTTTTTGATGAAATTTGAAACTTTGAAACTTGTCTTTGAGGCAGCAAAATCGTGTCCTTGGCATTGTGTTATGTTTGTGTACATATAGTGGATGAAATTAGGTCAAAATAACATGGATTTATGGGCCTTGTCTTGATTACTTGATCATGAAGTTTTCTCCTTTCAAATATTGAAAAATATCTTATCTAACCTTTCCAAATTAGGCTAGCAAGAATTTGTGTGATATCAATCAGCTTTGAATGGTTTTTAAGACTTTCTAGAAGAAGAATCACTTTTAAATATTCAATTTTCATATTTTATTTAGATTTAATTTGATTTTTAATGGATAAAATTCAAATAAATACTAAATAAAAAATAAAAATCATGAAAATGCTTGGATTGGGTCGTGTGGGATGATATCTCAAGGATTGGGTTGCACAATAGTAGGCCCATTTGGAAAAAATTGATTCTAAGACCCCTTTTGTTCAATATTCTTCTCAAAAATTTCCCAACTTTGCAAGGACACAAATCCTTCCATTTTAATGCTATGAGGGTGTTCTTGGACATTTTGGAAAGCTTAAACAGTCCTCTAACCAACCCCATTGGTTTCATGTCCATATCTTTTACCATTCTCAAGTTATGCTCTTTTGAAGTTGTTAACTTTTTGTTGACTTTTAAAAGGACCTATAATGTCTTAGCTCATACCTTCCAAATGAAGCATTTTTGGGATTGGCTTGTGAGACACAAAGTTGTAGATAATTAAATTTCCTTTAAAATGAGCTTTGGATGGGAAAAATTTGATGAAGCATGTGAAAGTTATGGCTGGTCAAAGTTCAGTTGACTTTTCCTGTGAAAACCCTAATTTAGAAACTCCTGATTCTTGATGATCTGAAATCTCCTTGATGAATCATGATCCACCCTTGATAAAATGATGAATTTTACTTCATATACTTGATGTTGGCAAAAAATTATGAATTTTGACTTTGGTTTGACCACAGTTGACCTCAGTTTGACTTTTTAACTACTTTGACTGATTTTGATCTATCCGATCATCTGACTGAGCAAACCTTTGGGAAAAGTCCTGAAACTTGTCATGGGGATTCTTAAACACATATAAGATGTTATGAATCTCACTTGAAATCTTGGAAGTCCATTTAGCCTGATTAAAGTCAAAACCCTAGTTTAGGATGCATTGCTTAGGAGGATGCATTGTCTGAGGGAAATGTCAAATCTTCTGACTAATTGTGAACCTTGTGAACCTCATGAACCTCATGAGAGGTCTTGTGAACCTTGTGAACCTTTTGAACCTTGTGAACCTCATAAGATGTCTTGTGAACCTTGTTAACCTTGTGAACCTCATGAGATGTCTTGTGAACCTTGTGAACCTTGTGAACCTCTTAGTACACAAAGTCTTGTCTTGTGAGGGAAAATTTTGGGGTGCAACAGACATGAACTTGTTCGAATTGAAGTTGCCAATATTGGAGGGAAAAAAGCCAATAAAGCAAACTCCCAGACGCTTCGCACCTGAAATCCTGTCGAAAATTAAAGAGGAAGTTGAAAGACTTCTAAAATGCAAGTTCATCCGTACAACAAGGTATGTCGAATGGATTGCTAATATTATTCTCGTGATTAAGAAAAATGGCAAGCTTAGGGTGTGCATTGATTTTAGATATTTAAACTCAGCTACCCCTAAGGATGAATATCCTATGCCAGTAGCAGAAATGCTTATAGATTCTGCAGCAGGCCATGAGTATTTGAGTATGCTTGATGGATATTCTGGCTATAACCAGATTTTCATCGCTGAAGAAGATGTTCCAAAAACAGCTTTTCGTTGTCCAGGGGCAATAGGAACATATGAATGGGTAGTCATGCCCTTTGGTTTAAAGAATGCTGGAGCTACTTACCAAAGGGCAATGAATTCTATTTTTCATGATTTCATTGAAACATTTATGCAAATTTATATAGATGATATTGTGATTAAGTCTGTCTCAGGCTCAAACCATATTGACCATCTTCGACAATCCTTTGAAAGGATGAGGAAGTTTGGTTTAAAAATGAATCCCCTTAAATGTGCTTTTGGTGTGCAGGCGGGTGATTTCTTAGGTTTTGTGGTCCATAAGAAAGGGATTGAAATTAATGAAAACAAAGCCAAAGCCATAATGGAAGCGAAAGCGCCATCGACAAAGAAGGAATTATAGTCTCTACTAGGGAAAATTAACTTTCTTAGAAGATTCATCTCCAACCTTAGTGGAAAAACACAGGCTTTCTCGCCTCTACTTCGACTGAGGAAGGAAGGCTTCACTTGGGGGCAAGAACAACAAGATGCTTTCAACAAAATCAAAGAGTATCTGGCCAGTCCTCCAGTTTTAATGTCTCCTTGTCGAAAAAGAAGCATGAGGCTTTACATCTCAGCATCTGACGGAACATTGGGAAGCATGCTTTGCCAGGAAGATGAATATGGCGTCGAAAGGGCCATCTATTATCTCAGCAGAGTCTTAAATGATGCTGAAACTAGATATAGTATAATAGAAAAACTATGTTTATGTGTATATTTCTCTTGTACAAAGCTAAAGCATTATATAAAACCCATATATGTATATATATCATCTCATTTCGACGTAATAAAACACATGTTGTCTAAATCCATTCTACATAGTCGAATTGGAAAATGGGCCTTGGCTTTAACTGAATATTCTTTAAAGTATATGCCTCTAAAAGTTGTCAAAGGACAAGTGATTGCTGACTTTATAGCTGACCACTCCATAATTGAAAGTGAAATAAAATACGTCGAAATAGAACCTTGGAGATTATATTTCGACGGTTCCAGTCACAAGAATGGAACAAGTGTTGGGGTGTTGATCATTTCCCCCAATAAAATTCCAACAAAGTTCAAGTACAAAGTAGAAGGCTTGTGTTCAAATAATGAAGCAGAATATGAGGCTTTGATTGTTGGACTTGAAATATTGTTGGAATTGGGGGCAACAAAGGTCCAAATAATGGGTGACTCTGAGTTGGTAATAAAACAATTGACAAAAGAATACAAATGTGTCAAATAAAATTTGATCATGTACTTTGTAATAGCCAATAGACTCCTCAATAAATTCGACAGTGCAGCCTTTAAACACATTCCTAGATTAGAAAATCAGGAAGCAAATGATTTGGCTCAACTGGCATCAGGCTACAAAGTGTCGAAAGAAAATTTGGAGAAAGCTGTCGAAGTAAGAGGAAAAGTATTATCCACTAGATTGTCCCCATCAGATTTGGAAACCATAAGACTGGGTTATGGTGACGAAGAAAATTTTGAAATTTTTAATGTAGATGATCCAGAGGTAGGAGATTGGAGAAAACCTATTAAGGATTATTTACAAAATCCAAACCAGACAGTCGAAAGAAAGATAAAGTATAGAGCTTTAAGCTATGTACTCTTTGGAAATGAACTATTTAAAAAGACTACAGAAGGAGTCTTACTAAAATGCTTAGGTGAGACTGAAGCTTATATAGCCTTGTCAAACGTGCATAGTGGTGCATGTGGTGCACACCAGGCAGGTCACAAGATGAAATGGTTACTATTTCGACAAGGGATGTATTGGCCAACAATGTTAAAGGATTGTGTCGAATTTGCAAAGGGGTGTCAAGAATGCCAAATTCATGCAGGCATACCTCATGTGCCTGCAAATGAGTTACACTCTATTATAAAACCTTGGCCATTCAGAGGTTGGGCTTTAGATTTGGTTGGGGAAATTCGACCAGCTTCTTCAAAGGGGCAAAAATACATTCTGGTTGGAGTAGACTATTCACTAAGTGGATTGAAGCTATACCACTGACGAATGTAGATCAGGAGGCAGTTATAGAATTCATCCAGAAGCACATAATTTATAGGTTTGGAATACCAGAAACTATAACCACTGATCAAGGATCTGTGTTTACTGGAAAAAACATGCAAGCATTTGCAAAAGAGACAGGTTTTAAGTTATTAACTTCGACACCTTATTATGCTCAAGCAAATGGACAGGTCGAAGCAGCCAACAAAGTTGTGATAAATCTGATAAAAAAGCATGTGGGTAAAAAACCTAGGAATTGGCACTAGACTCTGGATCAAATCCTTTGGGCTTGTCGAACGTCTCCTAAAGAGGCAACTAATTCTACCCCATTTAAGTTAACTTATGGGCATGATGCAGTATTACCAGTTGAAATCTATTTACAATCAATACGAATTCAAAGGCATCATGAAATTCCATCTGAGACTTATTGGAGTATGATGATGGATGAGTTAGTTGATTTAGATGAAGAGAGGTTGCGTGCTTTAGAGTTGATAAAAAGGCAGAAAGAAAGAGTCGAAAAGTTTTACAATAAGAAAGTAAAATTTAAAGCCTTTTTAGTTGGTGATCTGGTTTGGAAAGTGATTTTGCCTATGGACAAGAAAGATAGATTGATGGGAAAATGGTCTCCTAAATGGGAAGGACCTTTCCAAATCTTAAGAGTTTTTTCAAATGGCGCATATGAAGTCGAAGAAATGGAGAAAGATAAAAGAATATTGAAAATAAATGGCAAATATTTGAAAAAATATAAGCCAACATTGCAAGAAATAAAGATAGAAATGGAATAAATTCATAAAATTGCAAAAAAACTTGTCTTCGCCAAACAGATGGCGTGAGTAACATTACATATAAAAAGCCTTGAAAGGCTGCCAAAGAAGAACAAAAGAAAAACTTATTTCTATTACAAACTACTGTTGAAGAAAAGTTGCTTTGAGTTCGTCAAATTTCTTCTGTTGAAGTTGAATTCGACGTTCACAGAGGCTTTTACCAACAGACAGTTCGTCAATTTCTCTGTGAAGTTGTTGGGCTGTTTCTGCATGTTGAAGCACTTTCTGAAGTTCTTTGTCAATTTCCTCTTGGTTGGGTTGTTGAAGGCTGGCTTGACGTTCCTTCTCTTGAAGAATCTTCTTCTGGAGTTTGACAATCTGAGCTTGATAAGTCTGGATTTTACTTTCGCATTCGGCATCAGCTTTGGAGTAATCTTCAGAAAGTCTGTTTAGCTCTGAGATTCTTTCAGTCGAAGAAGCTACAACATTCCACTCTGAGACTTGTTTTTCAGATTTGGTTGTGATGCTCTGAGAAAACTCTTTTTGGCGAAGTAAGTCAGCACTCACCGAGTCGATCATGGACATCAAGTCCATTACCATACGGCTTTCCTCAGTAGAAGCCTCCAAGAGATTGGCCTGTTTTAAAAGTTTCTTCATATCATATTGTGCAGAGGGAGTTTCGGCCAGAGCTTTAAATAAGTCTACCCCAAGGATTTTGGCCTTGATCTCAGCCATGACAACACTAATTGGTTGAACTTCAGAAGTAGCTCCAGAAGTTGTCGAGCTGCTGTGGGAAGAATCCTGAAAGTTGTACCTAGAGCTGAGTAGGGCCTTCAGATATTCCAGAGGTTTTCTTACTTTCAGGCTTTCAATTTCTTCATGAGACAAGCTTGTCGAACCCGTATTTAGAGGAGTTTCTGTTGGAGTTTCTGTTGGGGTAGGAATAGCTTGGGAACTTCCTCCAGGGTGAAAGCTTGTATCTGGATGCTTCGACGGATTTGTTTCTTCTTCGACAGCCTCCTTGTCAGCTTCTGTTGTATCGATTGGCCCTTGTAATTGTGCATCTTGATCTTGAGCAGTTTTTTCTTCCACAGTGAATTCTGGGCGAATAGGGGAATTGTTGTCGGAGGATTCTGGGTCACTGATGTCGAAGTCACTGAAGGTCTGAGGGCCATAAACACCAACATCTGGAGTGGTTTCTTCTAGAAGTCGTTCAGCCAAAGTCTTCTCAGAATCAGAAGGGATAAGCTCTTCCTGGACTTTGGAAGTTTCTTCGACATCAAGGTTAACCTGAAGTCAACAGAAAAGGGAAGTTAAAAGAAGAAACAATTCAGTTTAAACTACGAATATTGTCAGTCGAAAATAGAAATACCTGAGGAATCTCAGTATGAGTGTCTGAATCCCCACTCTTCTCACTTCTTGAAGGAATCTTAGTGATTGGACTGGTGGGGGGAGTTCTTCTGTTGACAATGGATCTCTGGGATGCCACTGTTTTTATTCTCATGCCCTTGTTCCTTTTGAGAGGTTGTGGCTCAGGGGATTCATCTTCAGATTCTTCGACACTCACCTCTTTTTCTTCTTGTTTTCTTTTGGTGGTTGGTGTGCGAGTTACCTGAGGTGTGCAAAAAGAAATGTGTTCAGTATTAAGAGTATTAAAATTTATACAAAAGGAAAAAGTGGGATGCCTTTGTATGTCGAAACCTTTTTAGCAGTTGTGGGTGATTTTTCGACCTGTTTGGAAGAGGTCCCTTCACCAGGGGTTTTCTTGCTAGTTATTCTAACAGCTGAAAGAAAAGAAAATGAATGAACATGGATATAAAACATATAAAGAGTTAGAAATAAGAAGAGGGATTGTATTTCTTCGACACCTTCAAGAATAGGAGATTCCACGCTAACGTGTTCTATTCCAACATGAAAGTGCCCTGGGAAGTTGCCCAAATGATACTTCGTCGGAACCACACGTTCAACAAGTTTTTTGCTAGATTCGCGAAGCAGCTTTAAGTCAGACCCACACACAAACCAATCTGGGAATGGAAGGCACAAGGCCACACCAAATTCTGCAGAAGGAAGTGGGGGAAACCTTGGAGGAAATGAGGTGTAAGCAAAATTGTAGTGTGCATGTGATGGAATATATGAAAGCAACCCCAACTTATCCATCTTTTCTGAAAATTTTTGTTTTAAAGTCACTGCTGCTTCGCCTATGGTTCGACGAAGATCATTTGGCCTGTAAATAGTTTCAAAATATTTTTGAAATTTTTGAATTTCTTTGATATGTTTATCCGTACGTTTCTTCTTTTTATCCTGCACAAAAGCAAAGGCATTCGTCAGGAGTGTGTTGAAAGTTGTTACATCAAAGAATTTGTTAAGGTAGTACTCTTTCCACCAGACGTCGAAGTCCTCAGTGCACAAGTGGTTTGGTCGAAATATTGTAGGGTGGACCTCCAAGGATGCGTCGAAGAATTTGTGATACAATTCTAAACTTTTTTCAAAGTTATGGAATGAATTGTAGAACAAGATGGAACCTTTCTTGAGGTAGATGGGTTTTGTTTTCGTCTGGGTTAACCCAAATTGTCTGGCCACCAGGTTAGGTTGATAGACAATAAGGGAAACCTTTGTGTTATTGAGGCTGTGGTGGGAAAAAAGATGTCTTGGTATGAGGAATGATTCCCAGATGGAGATGTAGGAATCCTCTTCCTTTTGGTTTTCTACGGGGAGTTGTCTAGTGAACCATTTAGGACCCACAGTCCTGTTGGCGAAGGGTGCCATGGATGGAGTGAATTTGTAGCGTTTTACAAACATCATCACATAGCTGGTGAAGGCTTGTCGAAGGCCTATTCCTTCGTCAGTGGGTGTTAGTTGAACTAGCCTAGGCCATTCGACACGCCAGTCTTTCACTTCCTCTTCGTCAACTGGTCTCTTTATGGGGATGCAGGTTTCGAAGGTGGCATTCAGCCACAGTTGTAAAAGCCAGAAAGGGCCTGTTAGGATGATGGTTCCTTTCTCCTTGATAGTTTTCAGGTTGCTTACGCTCTCACTTAGAGACTCATAAAGGTTTGCCAGAAGCATTTCACTTAGACAAAACGCAACCCCAACATGAAGTTGGTTGGCAATAGTGATGTAACTTCTGGCAACTTGGAGGGATCTGGTGCAGAAGACAAACTTTGCTAACCACAGAGTGAGGAAAGCTACATGTTCTCTGTCGGAAACCTCTTCGGTATCTTTGCCTTGATGATGTGCGATAAATAAGGAATAACCAGCATGCTTCGTGTCGAATCCTATAGGGTCTTTGTTTAGATGTTCAGGATTGAAGATTTCGCCTATAGGACTAAGGCCTGTAATTGCTGCTATGTCGAAGAGGGTTGGGGTAACCATCCCACAAGGGAGGTGGAAGTTGTTGTAAGTATTATCCCAAAAGTATAGGGAAGCCAGCAGCATGTTCTGGCAGTAACGTGGGCCTTCTTTCGACAATTGAATCAGGTCATAGATACCTGTTTTCTTCCAGAATTTTACCTTGGCTTTTTCGACTCTATTAAGCCAGGCTAGATAATCTGTGGGATCTTTTGTTAAGGGAGGGCTCCTAAAGATCCTATTTTGGTTTAAATACGACAAATCTAAGTTTGTCGAAGCTAAAGGGGTTTCAGGTTTTTTAGAGGATGTTTCAGTGGGTTGAGGGTTCTTACTGGCACCTATTGGCTTAGAGGCAGAATAAGAAGGGTAAAAATCCTTTAAACGATTTGGATCAGCATTAGGGTCAGAAAGGGGACCTAACATTGCTTGGTGAACCCCAAAAATTAAAACAGGAATCAGTACCTGGGATCTGTAGATGCTGGCTTTCTCTCTCTCGTTTGGAGGTTTTGGAATGTACTATTGCTGGTTTACTTGTATTGGCCCAGACAGCGTGTGAGCAGGGGGAAGATCAGTAGTCTTTTTTGCTCTCTTAGTACTACGATCAGCAACATTCTTTGGGGGTGCCATTGTTAAGTGAAGATCAGAGCTGGAAGTAATAGAAGGTTTAATGGAGTTAAAGTGGGGATTTTTGTAGTAAAGAAGAAGGAGTCTGAGAGTGTAAAAGGGTGAAAAGATTTGGAGGATGGTATTTATAGGAAGAAGATGACAGAATATAAAAAAAATAATAAATGGAAAAGAAAGGAAAAAGACGTTTCAATTTGGTCATGGGAGACGTGCCTTCTTGATCAACGGTAATGATCAAAAGTGACGGTTGGTGGGAACCCATGATTAGCTAGGTTATAGGGTTATGGAAGGTTGTGTATAAACGTGGGCTAGATGAGACGTTTTTCAGAAAGGTGAAATCATGGTGTTTTCTTGGGACTCAACAAAATCACTTTACAATTAATGAAACTGACAGGTTGTCAGAAGTCATTTCGACAGCAAAGGATGTTTTCTCTAAAGTTTAGTCGAAACATCTTTGCTGGGGGGCAATTTGTAGGCTCATAATTTCGACACCATGAATTTGAGATATAAAGTTGTTTTTTGCTAGAGAGATAGTCATCAGATAAGGAAAAAGAAGTGAAGATATTCAGTAGTTGTTGGCAAGGCTAGATACTCAAGTATTTCGACAGGAGTAAAGATGATGTTCCGGCAAACAAAGTTTGGAGACCTTTTTATAGTTTGGCATTTGACAAGATAGATATGTTTTTCGACACTTCGACAAAAGAGAGGTTTTTGACAGAAGCATTGGTTTGTAAGGTTTGAAGAGTTTCTTCTTCTTCGACATTTCGACAAACGAAGAGATGCAACACTTCGTCACAAAAGGGAAGAATTCAAATTTAAAAGTTGCAACCTTTGGCAGTTGGACGCGTGGAAGTTTCAGAAAAGAAGATTGCATGCAGACTGACAATTGTCATTTAGTTAGAATTTTTCCGTTCTAGGCAGTTATTTTGTTTTGTATATAAATAAGGTAGTTTGTTGTAGAATGGTGTGTGTGAAAACTTATACAATAATCCTGTAAATACTCTAAGTACCAAGTGTGAGAGAAATGAGTCTGATATTTGGAACAATGTATGTGTTGAACACCATTTTCTTTCAAGTTATTTAAATTATTAGTTTTGTTTCATCAAGTTACTTTACTTTCAGTCTATTTACTTTCCTGCAAAGTTTATATCTTTTTTGCCATTTTCTTACTTTTGTTCAACTTTCACTTTATTTTACTTTTTACATTCAAAACATTCAACGCTTTTACATCATTAACAAAACAAACCACAAACCATTAACAACACTAAGAGTGATTCAACAACCAATTGCACATGTGTCCTAGAACTTGTTTGTTTGGTCCTGTAAGTAACCCAGTTTTCTAAGAGATTGGTTAACCAGAGGTTGTTCGACAGAAATCACAGCGAACAGACTTCCATCACAACCTTCCCTTGTAACATATAAGAAGGATCGAAAAGTTTTGTATTGTTTCGTATAGTCCTCGATTTAATTTGATTTTTTCAGCAAAACTATAATAAACTTGTGTATAATATATTACAATTTTTTGACCGAAACTTGCAATTGGAAAAGTTTCATATAATCAAATTTTCAAATGATTTTTTTGCATGGACTACCATCATAACCTTCCGTCGTAACATACAGGAAAGATCTGAAAAGTTCTTTATCGTTTCGTATAGTCCTCAATTTAATTTTTATTTTTTGAGCAAAACTAGTATAAACATGTGTATGTTATATTACGATTTTTTTACCAAAACTTGCATTTTGAAAAGTTTCGTAGAATCAAATTTTCAGATGATTTTTTGCATGAACTTCCATCATTACCATCCCTCGTAACATATAGGAAGGATGTGAAAAGTTTTGTATTGTTTCGTATACTCCTTGTTATAATTTGATTTTTTGAGCAAAACTAGTATAAACTTGTGTATAAATATATTACAATTTTTTGTTCGAAACTTGCATTTTGAAAGTTTCTTAGATTCAAATTTTTAGATAATTTTTTTAATGGACTTCCATCATAACCTTCCCTCGTAACATATAGGAAGGATCTGAAAAGTTTTGTATCGTTTCGTATAGTCCTCAATTTAATCAGTTTTTGAGCAAAACTAGTATAAACATGTGTATAACAAATTATGATTTTTTGAACGAAACTTGTAATTGGAAAAGTTTCGTAGAATAAAATTTTCAGATGATTTTTTGCATCGACTTCCATAATAACCTTCCCTCATAACATATAAGAAGGATCTGAAAGGTTTTGTATTGTTTCGTATAGTCCTCGATTTAATTTGATTTTTTCAGCAAAACTAGAATTAACTTGTGTATAATATATTGAATTTTTTTGACTTAAACTTGCAATTGGAAAAGTTTCGTAGAATTAAATTTTCAGATATTTTTTGGCATGGACTACCATTATAACCTTCAGTCGTAACATACAGGAAAGATCTGAAAAGTTTTGTATCGTTTTGTATAGTCCTCAATTTAATTTTTATTTTTGAGCAAAACTAGTATAAACATGTGTATGTTATATTACGATTTTTTGACCAAAACTTGCATTTTGAAAAGTTTCGTAGAATAATATTTTCAGATGATTTGTTGCATGGAATTCCATCATTACCTTCTCTTGTAAAATATAGGAAGGATGTGAAAAGTTTTGTATTGTTTCGTATAGTCCTCGATATAATTTGATTTTTTGAGCAAAACTAGTATAAACTTGTGTATCATATATTACAAGTTTTTGATCGAAACTTGCAATTTGAAAGTTTCGTAGAATGAAATTTTCAGAGGATTTTTTGCATGGACTTCCATCATAACATTCTCTCGTAACATATAGGAAGGATCTGAAAACTTTGGTATCGATTCGTACAGTCCTCAATTTAATCATAGTTTTTGAGCAAAATTAGTATAAACATGTGTATAATAAATTATGATTTTTTGAATGAAACTTGTAATTGGAAAAGTTTCGTAGAATCAAATTTTCAGATGATTTTTTGCATGGACTTCCATCATACCCTTCCCTCGTAACAAATAAGAAGGATCTGAAAAGTTTTGTATTGTTTCATATAGTCCTCGATTTAATTTGATTTTTTCAGCAAAACTATAATAAACTTGTGTATAATATATTACAATTTTTTGACCGAAACTTGCAATTGGAAAAGTTTCGTAGAATCAAATTTTCAGATGATTTTTTGCATGGACTTCCATCATAACCTTCCGTCGTTACATACATGAATGATCTAAAAAGTTTTGTATCGTTTCGTATAGTCCTCAATTTAATTTTTATTTTATGAGCAAAACTAGTATAAACATGTGTATGTTATATTACAATTTTTTTACCAAAACGTGCATTTTGAAAAGTTTGTAGAATCAAATTTTCAGATGATTTGTTGCATGGATTTCCATCATTACCTTCCGTCGTAACATATAGGAAGGATGTGAAAAGTTTGGTATTGTTTCGTATAGTCCTGGATATAATTTGATTGTTTGAGCAAAACTAGTATAAACTTGGGTATAATATATTACAATTTTTTGATCGAAACTTGCATTTTGAAAGTTTCGTAGAATCAGATTTTCAGATGATTTTTTGCATGGACTTCCATCATAACCTTCCCTCGTAACATATAGGAAGGATCTGAAAAGTTTTGTATCATTTTGTACAGTCCTCAATTTAATCATAGTTTTTGAGCAAAACTAGTATAAACATGTGTATAATAAATTATGATTTTTTGAACGAAACTCGTAATTGGAAAAGTTTCGTAGAATCAAATTTTCAGATGATTTTTTGCATGGACTTCCATCATAACCTTCCCTCGTAACATATAAGAAGGATCTGAAAAGTTTTGTATTGTTTCATATAGTCCTCGATTTAATTTGAGTTTTTCAGCAAAACTATAATAAACTTGTGTATAATATATTACAATTTTTTGACTGAAACTTGCAATTGGAAAAGTTTCGTAGAATCAAATTTTCAGATGATTTTTTGCATGGACTTCCATCATAACCTTCCGTCGTTACATACAGGAATGATCTGAAAAGTTTTGTATCGTTTCGTATAGTCCTCAATTTAATTTTAATTTTTTGAGCAAAACTAGTATAAACATGTGTATGTTATATTACGATTTTTTTACCAAAACTTGCATCTTGAAATGTTTCGTAGAATCAAATTTTCAGATGATTTTTTGCATGGACTTCCATCATTACCTTCCCTCGTAACATATAGGAAGGATGTGGAAAGTTTTGTATTGTTTTTTATAGTCCTCGTTATAATTTGATTTTTTGAGCAAAACTAGTATAAACTTGGGTATAATATATTACAATTTTTTGATCGAAACTTGCATTTTGAAAGTTTCGTAGAATCAGATTTTCAGATGATTTTTTGCATGGACTTCCATCATAACCTTCCCTCGTAACATATAGGAAGGATCTGAAAAGTTTTGTATCGTTTCGTACAGTCCTCAATTTAATCATAGTTTTTGAGCAAAACTAGTATAAACATGTGTATAATAAATTATGATTTTTTGAACGAAACTCGTAATTGGAAAAGTTTCGTAGAATCAAATTTTCAGATGATTTTTTGCATGGACTTCCATCATAACCTTCCCTCGTAACATATAAGAAGGATCTGAAAAGTTTTGTATTGTTTCATATAGTCCTCGATTTAATTTGAGTTTTTCAGCAAAACTATAATAAACTTGTGTATAATATATTACAATTTTTTGACCGAAACTTGCAATTGGAAAAGTTTCGTAGAATCAAATTTTCAGATGATTTTTTGCATGGACTTCCATCATAACCTTCCGTCGTTACATACAGGAATGATCTGAAAAGTTTTGTATCGTTTCGTATAGTCCTCAATTTAATTTTAATTTTTTGAGCAAAACTAGTATAAACATGTGTATGTTATATTACGATTTTTTTACCAAAACTTGCATTTTGAAATGTTTCGTAGAATCAAATTTTCAGATGATTTTTTGCATGGACTTCCATCATTACCTTCCCTCGTAACATATAGGAAGGATGTGGAAAGTTTTGTATTGTTTCTTATAGTCCTCGTTATAATTTGATTTTTTGAGCAAAACTAGTATAAACTTGGATTTTGATCGAAACTTGGATTTTGATCGAAACTTGGATTTTGAAAGTTTTGTAGAATCTGATTTTCAGATGAATTTTTGCATGGACTTCCATCATAACCTTCCCTCGTAACATATAAGAAGGATCTGAAAAGTTTTGTATTGTTTCGTATAGTCCTCGATTTAATTTGATTTTTTCAACAAAACTATAATAAACTTGTGTATAATATATTACAATTTTTTTACCGAAACTTGCAATTACAAAAGTTTATTAGAATCAAATTTTCAGATGATTTTTTTGCATGGACTTCCATCATGACCTTCCGTCGTAACATATAGGAAAGATCTGAAATGTTTTGTATCGTTTCGTATAGTCCTCAATTTAATTTTTATTTTTTGAGCAAAACTAATATAAACATGTGTATGTTATATTACGATTTTTTATACCAAAACTTGCATTTTGAAAAGTTTCGTAGAATCAAATTTTCAGATGATTTTTTGCATGGACTTCCATCATTACCTTCCCTCGTAACATATAGGAAGGATCTGAAAATTTTTGTATCGTTTCGTATAGTCCTCGATTTAATTTTTATTTTTTTAACAAAACTAGTATAAACTTGTGTATAATATATTACAATTTTTTGAATCAAAACTAGAATCAAATTTTTAGATGATTTTTTGCATGGACTTCCATCATAACCTTCCCTCATAACATATAGGAAGGATCTAAAAAGTTTTGTATCGTTTCGTACAGTTCTCAATTTAATCATATATTTTGAGCAAAACTAGTATAAACATGTGTATAATAAATTATGATTTTTTGAATGAAACTTGTAATTGGAAAAGTTTCGTAGAATCAAATTTTCAGATGATTTTTTGCATGGACTTCCATCATAACCTTCCCTCGTAACATATAAGAAGGATCTGAAAAGTTTTGTATTGTTTCGTATAGTCCTCGATTTAATTTGATTTTTTCAGCAAAACTATAATAAACTTGTGTATAATATATTACAATTTTTTGACCGAAACTTGAAATTGGAAAAGTTTCGTAGAATCAAATTTTCATATGATTTTTTTGCATGGACTTCCATCATAACCTTCCCTCGTAACATACAGGAAAGATCTAAAATGTTTTGTATCGTTTCGTATAGTCCTCAATTTAATTTTTAGATTTTGAGCAAAACTAGTATAAACATGTGTATGTTATATTACGATTTTTTTACCAAAACTTGCATTTTGAAAAGTTTCGTAGGATCAAAGTTACAGATGATTTTTTGCATGGACTTCCATCATTACCTTCCCTCGTAACATATAGGAAGGATACGAAAAGTTTTGAATCGTTTCGTATAGTCCTCGATATAATTTTTACTTTTTGAGCAAAACTAGTATAAACTTGTGTATGATATATTACAATTTTTCGACCGAAACTTGCATTTTGAAAAGTTTCGTAGAATCAGATTTTCAGATGATTTTTTGCATGGACTTCCATCATAACCTTCCCTCATAACATATAGGAAGGATCTGAAAAGTTTTGTATCGTTTCGTACAGTCCTAGATTTAAATATATTTTTTGAACAAATATAGTATAAACTTGTGTATGATATATTACAATTTTTTTACCGAAACTTGTAATTCAAAATTTTCGTAGAATCAGATTTCCAAATGATTTTTTGCATGGACTTCCATCATAACCTTCCCTCGTAACATATAAGAAGGATCTGAAAATTTTTGTATTGTTTCGTATAGTCCTCGATTTAATTTGATTGTTTGAGTAAAACTCTAATAAACTTGTGTATGATATATTATAATTTTTTGACCGAAACTTGCATTTCGAAAAGTTTCATAGAATCAGATTTTCAGAAGATTTTTTCATGGACTTCCATCATAACCTTCCCTTGTAACATACAGGAAAGATCTGAAAAGTTTTGTATCGTTTCGTATACTCCTCAATTTAATTTTTATTTTTTTAGCAAAACTAGTAAAAACATGTGTATGTTATATTACGATTTTTTGACCAAAACTTGCATTTTGAAAAGTTTCGTAGAATCAAATTTTCAGATGATTTTTTGCATGGACTTCCATCATTACCTTCCCTCGTAACATATAGGAAGGATCTGAAAAATTTTGTATCGTTTCTTATGGTCCTCAATTTAAAATTTAATTTTGAGCAAAACTAGTAAAAACTTGTGTATGATATATTACGATTTTTTGACCGAAACTTGCATTTTGAAAGGTCTCGTAGAATCAAATTTTCAGATGATTTTTTGCATGGACTTCCATCATAACCTTCCCTCGTAACATATAGGAAGGATCTAAAAAGTTTTGTATCGTTTCGTACAGTCCTCGATTTAAATATATTTTTTGAACAAATACAGTATAAACTTGTGTATGATATACTACAATTTTTTGACCGAAACTTGTATTTCGAAAAGTTTCATAGAATCAAATTTTCTGATGATTTTTTGCATGGACTTCCATCATAACCTTCCCTCGTAACATATAAGAAGGATCTAAATTTTTTTACATTGTTTCGTATTGTCCTCGATTTAATTTGATTTTTTGATTAAAACTATAATAAACTTGTGAATGATATATTACAACTTTTTTGACCGAAACTTAAATTTCGAAAAGTTTCATAGAATCAGATTTTCAGATGAATTTTTGCATGAACTTCCATCATTACCTTCCGTCGTAACATAAAGGAAGGATCTGAAAAGTTTTGTATCGTTTCGTATAATCCTCAATTTAATTTTTATTTTTTGAGCAAAACTAGTATAAACATGTGTATGTTATATTACGATTTTTTTACCAAAACTTGCATTTCGAAATGTTTCGTAGAATCAAATTTTCAGATGATTTTTTGCATGGACTTCCATCATTACCTTCCCTCGTAACATATAGGAAGGATTTGAAAAGTTTTGTATTGGTTCGTATAGTCCTCGATATAATTTGATTTTTTGAGCAAAACTAGTATAAACTTGTGTATAATATATTACAATTTTTTGATCGAAACATGCATTTTAAAAGTTTCGTAGAATCAGATTTTCAGATGATTTTTTGCGTGGACTTCCATCATAACCTTCCCTCGTAACATAAAGGAAAGATATAAAATGTTTTGTATCGTTTCGTATAGTCCCCAATTTAATTTTTATTTTTTGAGCAAAACTAGTATAAACATGTGTATGTTATCTTACGATTTTTTTACCAAAACTTGCATTTTGAAAAGTTTCGTAGGATCAAATTTTCAGATGATTTTTTGCATGGACTTCCATCATTAACTTCCCTCGTAACATATAGGAAGGATATGAAAAGTTTTGTATCGTTTCGTAAAGTCCTTGATTTAATTTTTATTTTTTGAGCAAAACTAGTATAAACTTGTGTATGATATATTACAATTTTTTGACCGAAACTTGCATTTTGAAAAGTTTCGTAGAATCAGATTTTCAGATGATTTTTTGCATGGACTTCCATCATAACCTTCCCTCATAACATATAGGAAGGATCTGGAAAGTTTTGTATCGTTTTGTACAGTCCTCAATTTAAATATATTTTTTGAACAAATACAGTATAAACTTGTGTATGATGTATTACAATTTTTTTACCGAAACTTGTAATTCGAAATTTTCGTAGAATCAGATTTTCAGATGATTTTTTGCATGGACTTCCATCATAACCTTCCCTCGTAAATATAAGAAGGATCTGAAAAAATTTGTATTGTTTCGTATAGTCCTCGATTTAATTTGATTGTTTCAGTAAAACTATAATAAACTTGTGTATGATATATTATAATTTTTTGACCGAAACTTGCATTTCGAAAAGTTTCATAGAATCAGATTTTCAGAAGATTTTTTTCATGGACTTCCATCATAACCTTCCCTTGTAACATACAGGAAAGATCTGAAAAGTTTTGTATCGTTTCGTATACTCCTCAATTTAATTTTTATTTTTTTAGCAAAACTAGTAAAAACATGTGTATGTTATATTACGATTTTTTGACCAAAACATGCATTTTGAAAAGTTTCATAGAATCAAATTTTCAGATGATTTTTTGCATGGACTTCCATCATTACCTTGCCTCGTAACATATAGGAAGGATCTGCAAATTTTTGTATCGTTTCTTATGGTCCTCAATTTAATATTTAATTTTGAGCAAAACTAGTAAAACTTATGTATGATATATTACGATTTTTCGACCGAAACTTGCATTTTGAAAAGTTTCGTAGTATCAAATTTTCAGATGATTTTTTGCATGGACTTCCATCATAACCTTCCCTCGTAACATATAGGAAGGATCTGAAAAGTTTTGTATCGTTTCGTACAATCCTCGATTTAAATATATTTTTTGAACAAATACAGTATAAACTTGTGTATGATATACTACAATTTTTTGACCGAAACTTGTATTTCGAAAAGTTTCGTAGAACCAGATTTTCAGATGATTTTTGGTATGGACTTCCATCATAACCTTCCCTCGTAACATATAAGAAGGATCTGAAATTTTTTGTATTGTTTCGTATAGTCCTCGATTTAATTTGATTTTTTGATTAAAACTATAATAAACTTGTGAATGATATATTACAATTTTTTGACCGAAACTTGCATTTCGAAAAGTTTCATAGAATCCGATTTTCAGATGAATTTTTGCATGGACTTCCATCATAACCTTCCGTCGTAACATACAGGAAGGATCTGAAAAGTTTTGTATCGTTTCGTATAGTCCTCAATTTAATTTTTATTTTTTGAGCAAAACTAGTATAAACATGTATATGTTATATTACAATTTTTTTACCAAAACTTGCATCTTGAAATGTTTCGTAGAATCAAATTTTCAGATGATTTTTTGCATGAACTTCTATCATTACCTTCCCTCGTAACATATAGGAAGGATGTGAAAAGTTTTGTATTGGTTCGTATAGTCCTCAATATAATTTGATTTTTTGAGCACAACTAGTATAAACTTGTGTATAATATATTACAATTTTTGTATCGAAACTTTCATTTTGAAAGTTTCGTAGAATCAGATTTTCAGATGATTTTTGCATGGACTTCCATCATAACCTTCCCTCATAACATACATGAAAGATCTAAAATGTTTTGTATCGTTTCGTATAGTCCTCAATTTAATTTTTTTTTTGAGCAAAACAAGTATAAATATGTGTATAATATATTACGATTTTTTTACCAAAACTTGCATTTTGAAAAGTTTCGTAGGATCAAATTTTCAGATGATTTTTTGCATGGACTTCCATCATTACCTTCCCTCGTAACATATAGGAAGGATATGAAAAGTTTTGTATCGTTTCGTATAGTCCTCGAGTTAATTTTTATTTTTTTAGCAAAACTAGTATAAACTTGTGTATGATATATTACAAATTTTTGACCGAAACTTGCATTTTGAAAATTTTCGTAAAATCAGATTTTCAGATGATTTTTTGCATGGACTTCCATCATAACCTTCCCTCGTAACATATAGGAAGGATCTGAAAAGTTTTGTATCGTTTTGTACAGTCCTCGATTTAAATATATTTTTTGAACAAATACAGTATAAACTTGTGTATGATATATTACAATTTTTTTACCGAAACTTGTAATTTGAAATTTTCGTAGAATCAGATTTTCAGATGATTTTTTGCATGGACTTCCATCATAACCTTCCCTCGTAACATATAAGAAGGATATGAAATTTTTTGTATTGTTTCGTATAGTCCTCGATTTAATTTGATTGTTTGTGTAAAACTATAATAAACTTGTGTATGATATATTATAATTGTTTGACTGAAACTTGCATTTTGAAAAGTTTCATAGAATCAGATTTTCAAAAGATTTTTTTCATGGACTTCCATCATAACCTTCCCTTGTAACATACAGGAAAGATCTGAAAAGTTTTGTATCGTTCGTATACTTCTCAATTTAATTTTTATTTTTTTAGCAAAACTAGTAAAAACATGTGTATGTTATATTACGATTTTTTGACCAAAACTTGCATTTTGAAAAGTTTCGTAGAATCAAATTTCCAAATAATTTTTTGCATGGAATTCCATCATTACCTTCCCTCGTAACATATAGGAAGGATCTGAAATTTTTTGTATCGTTTCTTATGGTCCTCAATTTAATATTTAATTTTGAGCAAAACTAGTAAAAACTTGTGTATATATTACGATTTTTTGACCGAAACTTGCATTTTGAAAAGTTTCGTAGAATCAAATTTTCAGATGATTTTTTGCTTGGACTTCCATCATAACCTTCCCTCGAAACATATAGGAAGGATCTGAAAAGTTTTGTATCGTTTCGGACAGTTCTCGATTAAATATTTTTTTGAACAAATACAGCATAAACTTGTGTATGATATATTACAATTTTTTGACCGAAACTTATATTTCGAAAAGTTTCGTAGAATCAGATCTTCAGATGATTTTTTGCATGGACTTTCATCATAACCTTCCCTCGTAACATACAAGAAAGATTTGAAAGGTTTTGTATCGATTTGTATAGTCCTCAATTTATTTTTTATTCTTTGAGCAAAACTAGTAAAAACATGTGTATGTTATATTACGATTTTTTGACCAAAATTTGCATTTTGAATAGTTTCGTAGAATCAAATTTCCAGATAATTTTTTGCCTGGACTTCCATTATTACCTTCCCTCGTAACATATAGGAAGGATCTAAAAAGTATTGTATCGTTTCTTATAGTCCTCAATTTAATTTTTTTTTTGTAGCAAAACTAGTATATTCATGTGTATGTTATATTACGATTATATTTACCAAAACTTGCATTTTGAAAAGTTTCGTAGAATAAAATTTTCAGATGATTTTTTGCATGGACTTCCATCATTACCTTCCCATCGTAACATATAGGAAGGATGTGAAAAGTTTTGTATTGTTTCGTATAGTCCTCGATATAATTTGATTTTTCTAGCAAATCTAGTATAAACTTGTGTACAATATATTACAATTTTTTGATTGAAACTAGCATTTTCAAAGTTTCGTAGGATCAGATTTTCAGATGATTTTTTGCATGGACTTCCATCATAACCTTCCCTCGTAACATATAAGAAGGATCTGAAAAGTTTTGTATCGTTTCGTACAGTCCTCAATTAAATCATAGTTTTTTTAGCAAAACTAGTATAAACATGTGTATAATAAATTATGATTTTTTGAACGAAACTTGTAATTAGAAAAGTTTCGTAGAATCAAATTTTCAGATGATTTTTTGCATGGACTTCCATCAAAACCTTCCCTCGTAACATATAAGAAGGATCTGAAAAGTTTTGTATTGTTTCGTATAGTCCTCGATTTAATTTGATTTTTTCAGCAAAACTATAATAAACTTGTGTATAATATATTACAATTTTTGGACTGAAACTTGCAATTGCAAAAGTTTCGTAGAATCAAATTTTCAGATGATTTTTTTGCAGGGACTTCCATCATGACCCTCCGTCGTAACATACCGGAAAGATCTGAAAAGTTTTGTATCGTTTCGTATAGTCCTCAATTTAATTTTTATTTTTTGAGCAAAACTAATATAAACATGTGTATGTTATATTACGATTTTTTTTTACCAAAACTTGCATTTTGAAAAGTTTCGTAGAATAAAATTTTCAGATGATTTTTTGCATGGACTTCCATCATTACCTTCCCTCCTAACATATAGGAGGGATCTGAAAATTTTGTATCGTTTCGTATAGTCCTCGATTTAATTTTTATTTATTGAGCAAAACTAGTATAAACTTGTGTATAATATATTACAATTTTTTGATCGAAACTAGCATTTTGAAAGTTTCGTAGAATCAGATTTTCAGATGATTTTTTGCATGGACTTCCATCATAACCTAACCTCGTAACATATAGGAATGATCTGAAAAGTTTTGTATCGATTCGTACAGTCCTCAATTTAATCATAGTTTTTGAGCAAAGCAAGTATAAACATGTGTATAATAAATTATGATTTTTTGAACGAAACTTGTAATTGGAAAAGTTTCGTAGAATCAAATTTTCAGATGATTTTTTGCATGGACTTCCATCATAACCTTATCTCGTAACATATAAGAAGGATCTGAAGAGTTTTGTATTGTTTCGTATAGTCCTCTATTTAATATGATTTTTTCAGCAAAACTATAATAAACTTGTGTATAATATATTACAATATTTTGACTGAAACTTGCAATTGGTAAAGTTTCGTAGAATCAAATTTTCAGATGATTTTTTTGCATGGACTTCCATCATAACCTTCCGTCGTAACATACAGGAAAGATCTGAAAAGTTTTGTATCGTTTCGTATAGTCCTCAATTTAATTTTTATTTATTGAGCAAAACTAATATAAACATGTGTATGTTATATTACAATTTTTTTTACCAAAACTTGCATTTTGAAAAGTTTCGTAGAATCAATTTTTCAGATGATTTTTTGCATGGACTCCCATCATTACCTTCCCTCGTAAAATATAGGAAGGATCTGAAAAGTTTTGTATTGTTTCGTATATTCCTCGATTTAATTTTTATTTTTTGAGCAAAACTAGTATAAACTTGTGTATGATATATTAAAATTTTTTGACTAAAACTTAGATTTTGAAAAGTTTCGTAGAATCAGATTTTCAGATGATTTTTTGCATGGACTTCCATCATAACCTTCCCTCATAACATATAGGAAGGATCTGAAAAGTTTTGTATCGTTTCGTACAGTCCTCGATTTAAATATATTTTTTGAACAAATACAGTATAAACTTGTGTATGATATATTACAATTTTTTTACCGAAACTTGTAATTCGAAATTTTCGTGGAATCAGATTTTCAGATGATTTTTTGCATGGACTTCCATCATAACCTTCCCTCGTAACATATAAGAAGGATCTGAAATTTTTTGTATTGTTTCGTATAGTCCTCCATTTAATTTGATTGTTTGTGTAAAACTATAATAAACTTGTGTATGATATATTATAATTTTTTGACCGAAACTTGCATTTCGAAAAGTTTCATAGAATCAGATTTTCAAAAGATTTTTTTCATGGACTTCCATCATAACCTTCCCTTGTAACATAAAGGAAAGATCTGAAAAGTTTTGTATCGTTTCGTATACTCCTCAATTTAATTTTTATTTTTTTAGCAAAACTAGTAAAAACATGTGTATGTTATATTACGATTTTTTGACCAAAACTTGCATTTTGAAAAGTTTCGTAGAATCAAATTTTCAGATGATTTTTTGCATGGAATTCCATCATTACCTTCCCTCGTAACATATAGGAAGGATCTGAAAATTTTTGTATCGTTTCTTATAGTCCTCAATTTAATATTTAATTTTGAGCAAAACTAGTAAAAACTTGTGTATATATATTACGATTTTTTGACCGAAACTTGCATTTTGAAAAGTTTCGTAGAATCAAATTTTCAGATGATTTTTTGCATGGACTTCCATCATAACCTTCCCTCGAAACATATAGGAAGGATCTGAAAAGTTTTGTATCGTTTCGGACAGTTCTCGATTAAATATATTTTTTGAATTAAATACAGTATAAACTTGTGTATGATATATTACAATTTTTTGACCGAAACTTATATTTCGAAAAGGTTCGTAGAATCAGATCTTTAGATGATTTTTTGCATGGACTTTCATCATAACCTTCCCTCGTAACATACAAGAAAGATTTGAAAGGTTTTGTATCGTTTCGTATAGTCCTCAATTTATTTTTTATTCTTTGAGCAAAACTAGTAAAAACATGTGTATGTTATATTACGATTTTGAAAAGTTTCGTAGAATAAAAATTTCAGTTGATTTTTTGCATGGACTTCCATCATAACCTTCCCTCGTAACATATAGGAAGGATGTGAAATGTTTTGTATTGTTTCGTATAGTCCTCGATATAATTTGATTTTTCTAGCAAATCTAGTATAAACTTGTGTACAATATATTACAATTTTTTGATCGAAACTAGCATTTTGAAAGTTTCGTAGAATCACATTTTCAGATGATTTTTTGCATGGACTTCCATCATAACCTTCCCTCGTAACATATAGGAAGGATCGGAAAAGTTTTATATCGTTACGTACAGTCCTCAATTAAATCATAGTTTTTTTAGCAAAACTAGTATAAACATGTGTATAATAAATTATGATTTTTTGAACGAAACTTGTAAAAGGAAAAGTTTCGTAGAATCAAATTTTCAGATGATTTTTTGCATGGACTTCCATCATAACCTTCCCTCGTAACATTTAAGAAGGATCTGAAAAGTTTTGTATTGTTTCGTATAGTCCTCGATTTAATTTGATTTTTTCAGCAAAACTATAATAAACTTGTGTATAATATATTACAATTTTTTGACTGAAACTTGCAATTGCAAAATTTTCGTAGAATCAAATTTTCAGATTAGTTTTATGCAGGGACTTCCATCATGACCCTCCGTCGTAACATACAGGAAAGATCTGAAAAGTTTTGTATCGTTTCGTATAGTCCTCAATTTAATTTTTATTTTTTGAGCAAAACTAATATAAACATGTGTATGTTATATTACGATTTTTTTTACCAAAACTTGCATTTTGAAAAGTTTCGTAGAATCAAATTTTCAAATGATTTTTTGCATGGACTTCCATAATTACCTTCCCTCCTAACATATAGGAAGGATCTGAAAAGTTTTGTATCGTTTCGTATAGTCCTCGATTTAATTTTTATTTTTTAAGCAAAACTAGTATAAACTTGTGTATAATATATTACAATTTTTTGATCGAAACTAGCATTTTGAAAGTTCGTAGAATCAGATTTTCAGATGATTTTTTGCATGGACTTCCATCATAACCTAACCTCGTAACATATAGGAATGATCTGAAAAGTTTTGTATCGATTCGTACAGTCCTCAATTTAATCATAGTTTTTGAGCAAAGCTAGTATAAACATGTGTATAATAAATTATGATTTTTTGAACGAAACTTGTAATTGGAAAAGTTTCGAAGAATCAAATTTTCAAATGATTTTTTGCATGGACTTCCATCATAACCTTCCCTCGTAACATATAAGAAGGATCTTAAGAGTTTGGTATTGTTTCGTATAGTCCTCTATTTAATATGATTTTATCAGCAAAACTATAATAAACTTGTGTATAATATAATACAATATTTTGACCGAAACATGCAATTGGTAAAGTTTCGTAGAATCAAATTTTCAGATGATTTTTTTGCATGGACTTCCAGCATAACCTTCCGTCGTAACATACAGGAAAGATCTGAAAAGTTTTGTATCGTTTCGTATAGTCCTCAATTTAATTTTTATTTTTTGAGCAAAACTAATATAAACATGTGTATGTTATATTACAATTTTTTTACCAAAACTTGCATTTTGAAAAGTTTCGTAGAATAAATTTTTCAGATGATTTTTTGCATGAATCCCATCATTACCTTCCCTCGTATAATAAAAGGATCTGAAAAGTTTTGTATTGTTTCGTATATTCCTCGATTTAATTTTTATTTTTTGAGCAAAACTAGTATAAACTTGTGTATGATATATTACAATTTTTTGAACGAAACTTGTATTTTGAAAAGTTTCGTAGAATCAGATTTTCAGATATTTTTTGCATGGACTACCATCAAAACCTTCCCTCGTAACATATAGGAAGGATCTAAAAAATTTTGTATCGTTTCGTACAATCCTCGAGTTAAATATATTTTTTGAACAAATACAGTATAAACTTGTGTATGATATATTACAATTTTTTGACCGAAACTTGTATTTCGAAAAGTTTCGTAGAATCAGATTTTCAGATGATTTTTTGCATGGACTTCCATCATAACCTTCCCATGTAACATATAAGAAGGATCTGAAAATTTTTGTATTGCTTCGTATAGTCCTCGATTTTGATTGATTTTTTTGAGTAAAACTATAATAAACTTGTGTATGATATATTATAATTTTTTGACCGAAACTTGCATTTCGAAAAGTTTCATAGAATCAGATTTTCAAAAGATTTTTTTCATGGACTTCCATCATAACCTTCCCTCGTAACATACAGGAAAGATCTAAAAAGTTTTGTATAGTTTCGTATAGTCCTCAATTTAATTTTTATTTTTTGAGGAAAACTTGTAAAAACATATGTATGTTATATTACGATTTTTTGACCAAAACTTGCATTTTGAAAAGTTTTGTAGTATCAAATTTTCAGATGATTTTATGCATGGACTTCCATCATTACCTTCCCTCGTAACATATAGGAAGGATCTGAAAAGTTTTGTATCGTTTCTAATGGTCCTCAATTTAATTTTTATTTTTTGAGCAAAACTAGTATAAACTTGTGTATGATATATTACGATTTTTTGACCGAAACTTGCATTTTGAAAAGTTTCGTAGAATCAAATTTTCAGATGATGTTTTGCATGGACTTCCATCATAACCTTCCTTTGTAACATATAAGAAGGATCTGAAAAGTTTTGTATTGTTTCGTATAGTCCTCGAATTAATATGATTTTTTCAGCAAAACTATAATAAACTTGTGTATAATATATTACAATTTTTTGACCGAAACTTGCAATTGGAAAAGTTTCGTAGAATCAAATTTTCAGATGATTTTTTTGCATGGACTTCCATCATAACCTTACCTCGTAACATACAGGAAAGATCTGAAAAGTTTTGTATCATTTCGTATAGTCCTCAATTTAATTTTTATTTTTTGAGCAAAACTAATATAAACATGTGTATGTTATATTACAATTTTTTTACCATAACTTGCATTTTGAAAAGTTTCGTAAAATCAATTTTTCAGATGATTTTTTGCATGGACTCCCATAATTACCTTCCCTCGTAACATATAGGAAAGATCTAAAAAGTTTTGTATTGTTTCGTATAATCCTCGATTTAATTTTTATTTTTTGAGCAAAACTAGTATAAACTTGTGTATGATATATTACAATTTTTTGACTGAAACTTGCATTTTGAAAAGTTTCGTAGAATCAGATTTTCAGATTATTTTTTGCATGGACTACCATCATAACCTTCCCTCGTAACATATAGGAAGGATCTGAAAAGTTTTGCATCGTTTCGTACAATCCTCAATTTAAATATATTTTTTGAACAAATACAGTATAAACTTGTGTATGATATATGACAATTTTTTGACCGAAACTTGTATTTCGAAAAGTTTCGTAGAATCAGATTTTCAGATGATTTTTCACATGGACTTCCATCATAACCTTCCCTCGTAACATATATGAAGGATCTGAAATATTTTGTATTGTATCGTATAGTCCTCGATTTAATTTTATTTTTTGAGTAAAACTATAATAAAATTGTGTATGATATATTAAAATTTTTTGACCAAAACTTGCATTTCAAAAAGTTTCATATAATCAGATTTTCAGAAGATTTTTGCATGGACTTCCATCATAACCTTTCCTCGTAACATACAGGAAAGATCTGAAAAGTGTTATATCGTTTCGTATAGTCCTCAATTTAATTTTTATTTTTTGAGCAAAACTAGTAAAAACATGTGTATGTTATATTACGATTTTTTTACCAAAACTTGCATTTTGAAAAGTTTCGTAGAATCAAATTTTCAAATGATTTTTTGCATGGACTTCCATTATTACCTTCCCTCGTAACATATAGTAAGGATCTAAAATGTTTTGTATCGTTTCTTATAGTCATCAATTTAATTTGTATTTTTTGAGCAAAACTAGTATAAACTTGTGTATGATATATTACGATTTTTTTACCGAAACTTGCATTTTGAAAAGTTTCGTAGAATCAAAATTTCAGATGATTTTTTGCATGGACTTCCATTATAACCTTCCTTCGTAACATATAGGAAGGATCTAAAAAAATTTGTATCGTTTCTTATAGAGATCAATTTAATTTTTTTTGAACAAATACAATATAAACTTGTGTATGATATATTACAATTTTTTGACCGAAACTTGTATTTCGAAACGTTTCGTAGAATCAGATTTTCAGATGCTTTTTTGCATGGACTTCCATAAAAAACTCCCCTCGTAACATATAGGAAAGATCTGAAAAGTTTTGTAACGTTTTGTATAGTCCTCAATTTAAATTTTATTTTTTGAGCAAAACTAGTATAAACATGTGTATGTTATATTACGATTTTTTGACCAAAACTTGTATTTCGAAAAGTTTCGTAGAATCATATTTTTAGATGATTATTTGAATGGACTTCCATGATTACCTTCCCTCGTAACATATAGGAAGGATCTGAAAAGTTTTGTATTATTTCATACAGTCCTCGATATAATTCGTGTTTTTGAGCAAAACTAGTATAAACTTGTGTATAATATATTACAATTTTTTGATCGAAATTTGCATTTTGAAAGTTTCATAAAATCAGATTTTCAGATAATTTTTTACATGGACTTCCATCATAACCTTCCCTCGTAACATATAGGAAGGATCTGAAAAGTTTTGTATCGTTTCGTACAGCCTTCAATTTAATCATAGTTTTTAAGCAAAACTAGTATAAACTTGTGTATAATAAATTATGATTTTTTGAACGAAACTTGTAATTGGAAAAATTTCGTAGAATCAAATTTTAAGATGATTTTTTGCATTGACTTCCATCATAACCTTCCCTTGTAACATATAAGAAGGATCTGAAATTTTTGTATTGTTTCGTATAGTCTTCGATTTAATTTGATTTTTTGAATAAAACAATAATAAACTTGTGTATGATATATTAAAATTTTTTGACCGAAACTTGCATTTCGAAAAGTTTCGTAGAATCAGATTTTCAGATGATATTTTGCATGGACTTCCATCATAACCTTCCCTCGTAACATACATGAAAGATTTTAAAAGTTTTGTATCGTTTCGTATAGTCCTCAATTTAATTTAATTTTTTCCAGCAAAACTAGTATAAACATGTGTATGTTATATTACGAATTTTTGACCAAAACTAGCATTTTGAAAGTTTTGTAGAATCAAATATTCAGATGATTTTTTGCATGGACTTCCATCATTACCTTCCCTCGTAACATATTGGAAGGATCTGATAAGTTTTGTATCATTTCGTATAGTCCTCGATTCAATATTTATTTTTTTAGCAAAACTAGTATAAACTTGTGTATGATATATTAAAATTTTTTAATCGAAACTTGCATTTTGAAAAGTTTCGTAGAATCAAATTTTCAAATGATTTTTTGCATGGACTTCCATCATAACCTTCCCTCGTAACATATAGGAAGGATCTGAAAAGTTTTGTATCTTTTCACATAGGCCTCAATTTAATTTAATTTTTTGAACAAATACAATATAAACTTGTGTATGATATATTACAATTTTTTGACCGAAACTTGTATTTCGAAAAGTTTCGTAGAATCAGATTTTCAGATGATTTTTTGCATGGATTTCCATCATAACCTTCCCCTGTAACATATAGGAAGGATGTGAAAAGTTTTGTATTGTTTCATATAGTCCTCGATATAACTTGTTTTTTTGAGCAAAACTAGTATAAACTTGTGTATAATATATTACAATTTTTTGATCGAAACTTGCATTTTGAAAGTTTCGTAGAATCAGATTTTCCGATGATTTTTTGCATGGACTTCCATCATAACCTTCCCTCGTAACATATAGGAAGGATCTGAAACGTTTTGTATCGTTTTGTACAGTCCTCAATTTAATCATTGTTTTTGAGCAAAACTAGTATAAACATGTGTATAATAAATTATGATTTTTTGAACAAAACATGTAATTGGAAAATAAATTTAGAATCAAATTTTCAGATGATTTTTTGCATGGACTTCCATCATAACCTTCCCTCGTAACATATAAGAAGGATCTGAAACGTTTTGTATTGTTTCGTATAGTACTTGATTTAATTTGATTTTTTGAGTAAAACTATAATAAACTTGTGAATGATATATTACAATTTTTTGACCGAAACTTGCTTTTGAAAAGGTTCGTGGAATCATATTTTCAGTTGATTTTTTGCATGGACTTCCATCATAACATTCCCTCGTAACATTGAGGAGAGATCTGAAACGTTTTGTATCGTTTCGTATAGTCCTCAATTTAATTTTTATTTTTTGAGCAAAACTAGTATCAACATGTGTATGTTATATTACGATTTTTTGAACAAAACATTTTGAAAAGTTTTGTAGAATCAGATTTTCAGATGATTTTTTGCTTGGACTTCCATCATTACCTTCCCTCATAACATATAGGAAGGATCTGAAAAGTTTTGTATCATTTCGTATAGTCCTCGATTCAATTTTTATTTTTTTTAGCAAAACTAGTATAAACTTGTGTATGATATATTACAATTTTTATTTACCGAAACTTGTATTTCGAAAAGTTTCGTAGAATCAGATTTTCAGATGTTTTTTTGCATGGATTTCCATCATAACCTTCCCTCATAACAGATAGGAAAGATGTGAAAAGTTTTCTATTGTATCGTATAGTCCTCGATATAATTTGATTTTTTGAGCAAAACTAGTATAAACTTGTGTATAATAATATATTACAATTTTTTGATCGAAACTTGCATTTGGAAAAGTTTCGTAGAATCAAAATTTCAGATGATTTTCTGCATGGACTTCCTTCATAACCTTCTGTCGTAACATATAGGAAGGATCTGAAAAGTTTTTTATCGTTTCGTATAGTCCTCGATTTAATTTTTATTTTTTGAGCAAAACTAGTATAAACTTGTGTATGATATATTACGATTTTTTGACCGAAACTTGCATTTTGAAAATTTCGTAGAATCAAATTTCCAGATGATTTTTTGCATGGACTTCCATCATAACCTTCCTTCGTAACATATAGGAAGGATCTGAAAAGTTTTGTATCGTTTCGTATAGGCCTCAATTTAATTTTTTTTTGAACAAATACAGTATAAACTTGTGTATGATATATTACTATTTTTTGACCGAAACTTGTATTTCGAAATGTTTCGTAGAATCGGATTTTCAGATGATTTTTTGCATGGACTTCCATCATAACCTTCCCTCATAACATACAGGAAAGATCTGAAAATTTTTGTATTGTTTCGTATAGTCCTGGATATAATTTGATTTTTTAAGCAAAACTAGTATAAACCTGTGTATAATATATTACAATTTTTGGATCGAAACTTGCATTTTGAAAGTTTCGTAGAATCAGATTTTCAGGTGTTTGTTTTGCATGGACTTCCATCATAACCTTCCCTCGTAACATATAAGAAGGATCTGAAAAGTTTTGTAATGTTTCGTATAGTCCTCGATTTAATTTGATTTTTTGAATAAAACTATAATAAACTTGTGTATAATTGTCACACCCCAAATTTTACCCCTAATTGTTCGCATCATACATTGCATTTAAAAGGGAAATTCCAAGATTTATTTATTTTTATTTAATTTCTATTTCCCATTTTTAACTTTTTAATTTATTTCCATGATTTAATTTAAATTTCTATTTCATTTTCTTATTCCATTTTTCAAGTTCAGTTTTTTTCAATTTCTACTTCTAATCGTTGTTCCAATCTCTACTTCTTTTTTTTCATTCTTAAATTTTAAACTCAAGTTTTATCTCCATCTCATTTTTAACATTTTTATTTCTAAATTCATTTTTATTTCTATTTCCAATTTTCAACTTCATTTTCAAAGTTTTATTTCTAAATGTAATTTTATTTTTTTTAACTTTCATTTTTAATTCACTTCTTTTTCTTATTTTATTTCTAGTTTAATTTTAATTTCTAATTTTATTTTAAATTTATTTAAAAAGAATATAGAAGTCCCTATTCCTAATTTAATTTCGATTTCCAAATTTTTATTCATTTTTAAGATTTAATCTCAATGTTTTTTTTAAAATTTAATTCATAGTCTAATTTTGAATCCCAAAGTTCTATTCAAATGTTCATTTCAATTCCAAACAAGAATTTCCATTTTTATTGTAATTTCTATAGTTTAGTTTCCATTCTAACTCCTATTGCAAATTTTATTCCAAGTTCTCAATTAAATTTCTATCTCAAATTTTAATTCCAAGTTATCAATTAAACTTCTAACTCAATTTTCATTTCAAGTTTTCTTTCTTTTATTTCTAGTACAAGTCTCAATTCAAATTTTATTTTATTTTTCAATTCTCATTTATTTTCATTTCCTTTCTAACTTCAATTCCAATTTTATTTTAATTCTAAATTTGAATTTAGTACAAGTCTCAATTCAAATTTTATTTTATTTTTCAATTCTCATTTATTTTCATTTCCTTTCTAACTTCAATTCCAATTTTATTTTAATTCTAAATCTTAATTCAAATTTCAAGTCAAATGTTTCAAATCTATTTTTTTTTATGTGTTCCAAACTCATCCCAAATTCAAGTGTCAAAGTTTAAAAGCTTATTTAAAATTTTCTAATGTCAAAGTTACAACTCAATGTCAAAGTTACATATGTATCTCCAAATTGCAAAATAATAACAAAGAGTATAACTACATCCCAAAAGAATGTCCTTACAAGTATAAGGAAAACATAGTTTCAAAAAAAAGGACAGGTACAACAATGCAGCAGCAAAATCGTAGACTTTTTCCCACTTTTCACAAACAAGTTGACCTGTTGCGGTTTCAGACCATCTGCACCATTGCCTGCACACACAAAATTCCAAAAAAATATGAGCTTTAAGTCTACTACCATCCTTGCATTTCAAAGTAAAAACACAAAAATAAACTCTTGAGCTTGTAACCCAAAAGATGTATCCTGCTCCGCTCCATAAACCAGCAAAAAGCCTGCAATCGAAAAAGACATAGCATCAATACCAGACAAAATGCTATTCTCATTAACTTCTTCAAGAAGTTTTGATTCAAAAATAACAAACCCTAATCTTCACTATTTAAGGAGGACGAATTGCATAGACAAGGAGGGAAAATTTTTTTTCAAAAATAACAATACACAAAAACACAGAAAAAAACCTAACAACAAAAGCAATAGAATCAAGAAACTCACCAAGGCAGAAAAGCAAGGAGAGGGAGATTCAAAAGAAAGTAAGGTCGGAAAAGCAAATATCTCACCTTAGCCTTTGAAGTTTCTAAATCGGTAGCTTTTCTCAATACATACTCTGGTTTATTTTCGTCGCTTTGTCTATTATTGTTGTTTGTTCGTTCAATCATAATGAGAATGAAGTTGCGGGTCTTCAATTTGTCTGGTTAGAGTTTGTTGCTCTTTTGTTTGTTTTGTGACTCTGTTACCATGAATCATGTGATGATAATGATACTGTGAGGATAGAGTTTCCTTTTCCTTTTTGAAGAGAAAACTCCACCGGGTTGAATCTATGAAAGACAAAGAAGAGAACGCGGAAAGCATCATGCCTTCTTGTGTTTTCTTTCTTCTTCTTTTTTTTGGGGAGTTGAATATTGTTTAAAAAGTGTTCATAAGAAAATGTGATGATTGAATAAGGTTCATTTTAAGTTTCTTGTATTTATTTTCATTTATTCATTTTAATAAATGGCAACAACCTTTTGCACTGCCCAATACGTCTTTTTTAGATATCATGGGTCCTTTCTCATTCTGATGGACGGCTGCGTGTCAACTAGAAAGCTACTCATAACTTCTTGTATTATAGTCTAAGGTCTAGCTTATTTTTCTTTATTAACTTTTCCATTTTTTTCTTTTAATATTAAATTAATACTGCTAAGATTAAGTACTAGAGTGGTCATTATTTATGAAGTTGTTTGATACACACTTCCCCAGGTCTTGTTTCAATGTAATGAACAATGTGACATGCGATTTTTTTTTCTTTTCTTTCATGATAGTCTGTTTGCCTCATTTATTGCTATGAATAAAGATGGGTTTGGTTTATGAGTGCATACTATTTTCTCTGCCTTAGAATAATATTTTGAAAGAGAACAAAACAACTTTTTCCTCGGATGCTTCCTTTTAGTATGCAAGTAAGTAAAACCAAAGAAGGTGAAATATATTTCATTTTTTTAAATTGTATAAATCATTCTACTTTAACAAATTGAAATGAATTGCATAAATCATGCTACTTTAACAAATTAAAATGAATTGTATAAATCATGTGCTACTTTAACAAATTAAAACGAATTGTATACATCATGTGCTACTTTAACAAATTGAAATGGATGGTATAACATGTTAATTTTAAATTATTAGTACCAGAATTTGTTTTCAATTATGCTATAGAGGTTTGGTATTAGATTCTCATCCTTTGATCATTATAAATAAACTCATAAAGATGATTTTGGGTTGATTTATTTGTTCTAAGTTAATCACATTCTTAATTTTTTTTTCTCCATTGGATTCGGTATTTTTATACAGTTTTATCACAAATTCAAACTTTCGTAAGTCGATTATCAAACGATCGCCGTCTGCACGTTTTCGCGTATCTTAAATAATTTAACAAGGAATAGAATTCTGGAGTCTAGCACTCCGCACGTTCTAGAATGAACTACAACTGGGCTAGCCCCACGCGTATTGTTCGTTCAATCCTTCGTTATTATTTACACATCGATTCTAAAACGTCTAAAAACAATTATTCAATTTATAAATTAAATTACGAAAACAGAACTCCGGAGTCTAGCATTCCGCACGTTCTGGATTGGACCGCAACTGGGCTAGCTTCACGCGATGGTTCAATCACCATTCGTATGTCAAAATATTCAAATCATTTATTAAATTAAATTACGAAAACAGAATTCCGGAGTCTAGCATTCCGCACATTCTGGATTGGACCGCAACTGGGATAGCCTCACGCGATGGTTCAATCACCATTCGTATATCAAAATATTCAAATCATTTATTAAATTAAATTACGAAAACAGAATTCTGGAGTCTAGCATTCCGCACGTTCTGGATTGGACCGCAACTGGTCTAGCCTCACGCGATGGTTCAATCACCATTCGTATTTCAAAACTTTCAAATCTTTAATTAAATAAAAATTATGAAAACAGAACTCCGGAGTCTAGCATTCCGCACGTTCTGGATTGAACCGCAAATGGGCTACCCCACGCGATGGTTCAATCATCATTCGTATACCAACAAATTTAAATCATTTTTATAATTAATTATCGAAAGACGGAACTCCGGAGTCTAGCATTCCGCACGTTCTGGATTGGACCGCAACTGGGCTAGCCCCACGCGATGGTTCATTCGCCCTTTCGTTTAAAACATCTTAACAAAATTCAAACACCTTTTCTCTAAAACGAACATTGTTTAAATCATTCTATCTCTCGAACAAGTTAGCGCTTCAGTCTCCACCGCGAGTATAAGCCAACGCTTATCAGTAGAATGCAGTTTTAAACAATCGTTCAATAAAAATCACAAACCGTAGTCGCACGAACTATGAAGCTCTGACTTTCCCATTGCACAAGGGAATACGTAGGCACGGGGATTTTAATCCTTCGCGAGCACCCTAATAAAATATTTTAACTATTTCTCTGTTTAAAAATTTAATCCTTTCTCCGTCTTAGTAATTTAAAATTTAAACAAACATATTAATAACCATTTAGAAGACAAAAACTTAAGATTAAACATTTAATCGCATAGTTAGCTAAGAGGTTCCCGTTGAGTACAACGGACGTGAGGGGTGCTAATACCTTCCCCTTGCATAACCGACTCCCGAACTTAGAACTTGGTTTCGCAGACCATTTCTTATCCCAATTTAGGTTGTATCTATATCTCCCTTTTCTCTCGTAGAATAAATAGAATGAGGTGGCGGCTCTGTTGTTTTGTTTTAGGATCGTATTTTTCAAGGTACGACAGTTGGCGACTCTGCTGGGGATAGCTCCATGCTAGAGAGAGTCGAGCCTAACTTAGCTTTGTGTGTTTATTTGTTTGATCTTGTCTTTTCTTGTCTTCTCTTTGCTTATTATTTATGTTTGTTTATTTGTTCTTTTATCGCTTTCCTTTTATTGCTCATTATATTATTTGTCTGTGGGTTCTCGGGGTCACATTGCAAGTAATTTTTAGTGGTGGAAAAAGCAGAGGGAACACCTAAGTTTAGAATTGGATGTTATTAGTGTTAGTCTCCAAGGACTCGCTCCTTGCACGCCTAACATGAAAGCTCCCCCAGATAGTTAGACTTTTCGTAGATCTTGTCGCAACGCAGCTAGCATGTCGCGTGACCTGATTCACGAAAGGGCTGTGATTCTGGGACCCCCTAGAACCTGTTTCAATATTGGTAGTTGTGTAATGTTAGGCTCCAAGGACTCGCTCCTTGCACGCCTAGCATGAGAACTCCACTCAGGGTAGACCTTATCGTTATTATCGTCACAATGCAGCTAGCCTGCGGCGGGGCGTTAATACGATAAACGTCTGTGACCTTGAGTTTCCTTAAACCATCACCGTAGAAACTATCCTGTGAGTGGGACTTATGGGTGGTAAAAAGTAGAACAACTCTCTTACAGCCCACCTGTTAGGAAGGTTCTAAATTTACCCGCTGCACCCTTGCATCCTTGCATCTTTGCATCTTAGCATCATATGCATCATTTTAGCAAATACTTCAAGGAACAAAGAAGTTTTGTTGCAAACCTCATAAATTTTACCTGGAATGGATTTCAGTTCATTAGTTTTGGGAAATAACAAGAAACCTTACCCATTCTGACATTTTGCAACAACTTCTTAAGTCCCTTGAGGCATTTACTAAATTTTTTACTCATGTTTGCATCTCTGCATCTGCATTCTGTCAAAACTCATTCTCGTCAACTCCTTTCCAGCTGTCACACTGAGGATCTCACGCAAGTATTCAACCCGAGCCCAGGCCAAGAAGAAGATGGCTGACAGGGACCCCGAAATGGACAAAGTGAATGAAGAGCTTTCTGATCTTCGTGGAAATATGGGTCAGATAATGGAAATGCTGCAGGTCATCCGGGCAAAATTAGATACCCAACAGACTGTAGTGTCAGAAATTGTCACTGCAACGACTGAGCCTACGTCATCAGTCACTACTCCTGTGACCTGGCCTCCTTTTGGGCTTCCTCATGGATTCGTACCTCCTCCTCAGGGTTTCGCTTCTCAAAGTTTTATCCCTCCTTCCCAAGGACTTACTGCTCAGGGTTTTGTCCCTCCTTCTCAAGGTTTCGCTTCCCAAAGTTTTATTCCTTCTTCTCAAGGACTTACTGCTCAGGGTTTCTTCCCTCCTTCCCAAGGACTTACTGCTCAGGGTTTTGTCCCTCCTTCTCAAGGTTTCGCTTCCCAAAGTTTTATTCCTTCTTCTCAAGGACTTACTGCTCAGGGTTTCTTCCCTCCTTCCCAAGGTTTCGCTTCCCAAAGTTTTGCACCTCCTACTCAGGGTTTTGCGTTCACTTCCCAAGGTTTTGTACCTCCCCCTCAAGGATTTGCTGCTCAGCAGACTATTCCTGTGACTAATGAAGAGAACCATGTGGTTACTAATTTTACACCAAACATTGTGCACACCCGTGCCCAACCATACTTCAATGACCCTCAGGTGTATGATGTGCCAGATATGTCGGAGAATGGAAATGAGAAACATGAGAAGATGCAAGAGAATTTTGAGACTATTGAGAAAAGGTTAAGAGCAATCGAAGGCGACCAGATCTTCGGGGCTGCTGCTAGAGAGATGTGCCTGGTGTCTGGATTGGTAATTCCTCCAAAGTTCAAGATACCCACTTTTGACATGTACGAGGGCGCGACATGTCCTAAGAACCACCTCTTGATGTATTATCAAAGAATGGCTGCGCAGGTGGACAATGACAAATTAATGATCCACTATTTCCAGGACAATCTGAAGGGAATCTCCTCCAAGTGGTATCTAACGCTGGACCAGTCGAAGATTCGCAGTTTTCAAGACTTGACAGATGCTTTCATCCAGCAGTACAAATATAATATGGACCTTGCTCCCGATAGAAGGCAGTTGTTGAGTATGTCGCAGAAGGATTCCGAATCATTTAAAGAATACGCTCAGAGGTGGAGAGGGACCGCTTCTCAGGTAGATCCCCCTTTGTCTGAAAAGGAGTTAGCTGATTGGTTTGTTGACACGGTGCGACCAGAATTCTTCGAGAGAATGGTGGGAAGCGTAACGGCTAGCTTCTCTGACCTTGTAGCTGTGGGGATTAAGGTTGAACTTGGACTGAAAAGTGGAAAGATGAGTGGTGCGTCTGGCAGTTCCAGCAATGGTAGTGGAAATAATGTCAAGAAATTTACCAGTAACTTCCACAAGAAGAAAGAGGGTGAGACAAACGCAATAATGGCAAGTCAAAAGAGAAATCCACTTTGGCAGAGGCCTCCACCTGTGGCTCAACCCCAGTTTGTCTACCTACCGCAGTTTGTTCAACATCCTTATGTGGCGGCGGTTCAACCGTCATATAATCCACAAGTCCCGATATATCGGCCAACTCAAGCAGTACCGATGTATCAGCAAGCGGCTCCAGTGATTCCAGCTTATCAACCAATGCTCTGTAATCCAGGCTATCAACGAGCGCCCAATGCTTCAGCCTACCAGCAGAGGACTCCAGCTCCTCATCCGAATTCCAACTTTCAGAATAGAAGACCAGGAGGAAGACCTCCTCATCCTCGGATCCCTATGACCTTTACTGAATTGTATCCTTCACTACTGAAGAAAGGCTTGGTTACTCCAAGGCCTTTGGGTCCTCCACCAGACCCGCTTCCACCAGGTTACAACTCAAGTGCCTACTGTTTGTTCCATGAAGGTGCTCTGGGGCATGATTTGGAAAATTGTATTGCTTTGAGGTATGTTGTGAAGGATCTAATGGATAAAAACATTTTATCATTTGGAGATATTGGTCCGAATGTTAAAAACAATCCTTTACCTAAGCATGGGTCCATAAATGTCATTGTTGACGAGTCTGACGAAGATTTGATTTTCAACGCCACAGAGATCAAGACCCCGCTTAGAGACTTCCATGCGAAGTTAGTAGAGGTGGGTATGTTGAAGAACTGTCATAAGAGTTGTGAAGTTTGTGCGAATAATCCAAAGGGATGTGAACTGGTCTCGAGAGATGCCCAAAGTTTGATTAATCTGGGTGTCTTACAAGTAAGTGTCGTGTGAAGAGGAATGAAGTGGCAATGATTGAACCCATTTTCAACTTGCCAGAATCTGATTCTACTTTGGTACCAATGTTCAATCTTCCTGAGTCCTCCAGGGTTCAACCTATCTTTAATATGCCAGAACCTGTGGTACCCATTTTCAATATACCTGAACCAGGGATTGAGCAAAGGAGGAATCCTTTCCTTTATGAAGATACCAAAGCAGTTTCGTGGAAGTATGATACAGGGAGAGTTCATCAGAAGTTTGAACAAGATAGTCAGAAAGAGGGTTCAAAAGTGGCAAGTGCTGGTCGTTTAACTCGCAGTGGCCGTGTTTATACTCAGCAAGCCAATACAGTTCCACCTAAAGAAGTAATTCCCACTGTTGTCAACCAGGATAAAGGGGTGGTCTTGGAAGAAGATGATGCAGAGTTTCTCAGAATCATTAAGAAGAGTGATTATAAGGTTATTGATCAGCTACATCAAACGCCTTCCAAAATATCTATCCTATCACTTCTTATGCATTCACCGGCCCATCGGAGTGCTCTCTAGAAATTACTAGCCCAAGCTCATGTTACACATGATATAACTGTGAATCAGTTTGATGGAGTCATTGCCAATATCACTGCATGTAACAATCTCAGCTTCAATATGGAGGATCTTCCAAAGGATGGCTTGGACCACAACCGTGCTCTCCACATATCTGTAAAATGTTAGGAGGATACTTTGGCGAGAGTTCTTGTGGATACAGGATCTTCATTGAATGTTTTGCCGAAAAGGACGCTCGCCAAGTTATCTTATCAAGGGGCAGAGATGAAACCCAGTGCACTGATTGTGAAAGCTTTTGATGGGTCAAGGAGGACTGTTGTTGGAGAAGTCGACTTGCCAATCTTGATTGGACCACAGGTGTTCAAGATCACTTTCCAGGTTATGGACATTAACCCTAATTACAGTTTTTTGCTGGGAAGACCTTGGATCCATGCTGCTGGGGCAGTCACTTCTACCTTACACTAGAAGATGAAGTTTGTGGTCGATAATAAGTTGGTAACCGTGTCTGGTGAAGAAGATCTCATGGTCAGCAACCTTTCCTCCTTTAGCTACATTGAGGCCGATGAAGATGCTTTGGAAACTGCTTTCCAAGCTCTAGAGATAGCCAATGTCGTCCTTATGGAAGTAGAGGAACCAAAGGAGAGAGGCATTCCATCTTTTGCATCATTGAAGAGTACCATTTCCACAATCGAAGAAGGAAACCATGAAGGTTGGGGTGATGTCATCGAAGTCAAGCAGAAGCTAGATCGTTACGGGTTGGGTTACAAACCAACTCAGGGGAAGGAAGGAGCGTCAACCTCCGTCAAAGGACGACCAAAGACCATTCAAGAGGTGTTTTCCAGTGCCGGCTACCAGGTCAATGCAATTAGTGGGGATACTGAAGATGAAGACGTGGATCATTTGGTTTATCAGTGTGAAGCAGCTTTGGGCAATTGGGAGGCAGTTGAGATCCCAGAATTTTTTCCATTGTCAAAGTAATTTATTGTTTTTCTTTAAGTGTTTTCAAAGTTCCCTAGCTCTGCCCAAGGCTATGGGATCATTTTGTAGGGCCCCTTCTCATTTTCAAGTTAATCAATCAATGAAGGCATTTTGTTAAATTCTTACTTTGTTTTTATTTACTGTTTCTCTCTTTTCACTTTTAAAAATGAAAATGGCAATCTTTCAAAGCTAATAAAAAAATTTCTTGCATCCCTCTATTTTTCACTTTTAATAAAAGTAAATCATTCCTATATGCAGAACAAATGAAAACCCTGTTGAATCCAATGACTCTATATTCTCTCCTAACTTCGATTCGCCCATCTACCAAGCGGAAGATGAAAGTGAGGAAGATTGTGATATTCCCGAAGAACTGGCAAGATTAGTTGAGGATGAGCACACAGATCTCCAGCCCCATAAGGAGCAGGTTGAGACCATCAACCTTGGCACCGGTGAAGATAAGAAGGAAGTTAAGATTGGTACAACACTTGGGGCAAACATCAGAGAAAGATTGGTCAAGCTTCTCAAAGAGTATGTGGATGTGTTTGCATGGTCGTATCAGGATATGCCCGGTTTAGACACAGACATAGTTGTTCATAACTTGCCGCTTCGACCAGATTGTTCGCCAGTAAAGCAAAAGCTCTGAAGAACAAGACCAGACATGGCTCTGAAGATTCGAGAAGAGGTCAAAAGACAGTTTGATGTTGGATTCCTCGCAGTTGCAAAGTACCCTGAGTGGGTAGCTAACATTGTGCCAGTCCCCAAGAAGGATGGCAAGGTTAGGATGTGTGTGGACTATAGAGATTTGAACAAAGCCAGTCCCAAGGATGATTTTCCTCTTCCGCATATTGATACTTTGGTCGACAACACTGCCAAGTTTGCTGTTTTCTCATTCATGGACATATTTTCAGGATATAACCAGATCAAGATGGATCACGAGGATATGGAAAAGACCACTTTTATCACACCATGGGGCACGTATTGTTACAAAGTTATGCCATTCGGTCTTAGAAATGCAGGAGCCACTTATCAAAGGGCAATGGTCACCCTCTTCCATGATATGATGCATAAGGAAATAAAAGTTTATGTGGATGATATGATTGCCAAATCACAGAGTGAGGAGGATCATTTGAATCATCTCCTGAAGTTATTTGAGCGTCTCAGAAAGTTCCAACTGCGTCTTAATCCAGCTAAGTGTACCTTTGGCGTCCGATCAGGGAAGTTACTTGGTTTTATTGTTAGTCAGCATGGAATTGAAGTAGATCCGGATAAGGTCAGAGCAATTCAAGAGATGCCAGCTCCAAAAACAGAAAAGCAAGTCAGAGGCTTCCTTGGAAGATTGAATTACATCTCCAGATTTATCTCCAACATGACTGCTACATGTGAGCCTCTATTCAAGTTGCTCCGGAAGAATCAAGCAATTGAGTGGAGTCCTGATTGTCAACTGGCTTTTGAGAAGATCAAGGTTTACCTGCAGGAACCTCCTATCTTAATCCCACCTACTCCAGGGAAACCTCTCTTCATGTACCTGACTGTACTCGAGGGATCTATGGGTTGCGTATTAGGACAACAGGATGAAACCGGTCGAAAGGAACATGCCATTTATTACTTAAGCAAGAAGTTCACAGACTGTGAAAGCAGATATTCGCTTTTAGAGAAAACTTGATGTGCCTTGGCATGGGTGGCCAGACGTCTCAGGCAGTATATGATTTGTCACACTACTTTGTTGATCTCGAAAATGGATCCAATAAAGTACATCTTTGAGAAGCCTGCTTTGACTGGAAGACTCGCCCGTTGGCACATGTTGTTATCCGAATATGATATCCAGTATGTAACCCAGAAGTCTATTAAAGGCAGTGTTTTGTCTGAATACCTTGCTGATCATCCTGTCGAAGACTATGAACCTTTGAAGTTCGATTTCCCGGACGAGGACATTATGTTGATAAAGGACTGTGAAGTTCCAGGTCCAGATGAAGGTCCCGAGCCAGGTTCTCGTTGGAAGATGATGTTTGATGGTTCCTCTAATTACATGGGGCATGGTGTGGGAGATGTTTTTGAGAAGAACTATAATAAACTTGTGTATAATATATTACAATATTTTGACCGAAACTTGCAATTAGAAAAGTTTTGTAGAATCAAATTTTCAGATGATTTTTTGCATGGACTTCCATCATAACCTTCTGTCGTAACATACAGGAAAGATCTGAAAAGTTTTGTATCATTTCGTATAGTCCTCAATTTAATTTTTATTTTTTGAGCAAAACTAGTATATACATGTGTATGTTATATTACGATTTTTTGCCAAAAACTTGCATTTTGAAAAGTTTCGTAGAATCAAATTTTCAGATGATTTTTTACATGACCTACCATCATGACCTTCCCTCGTAACATATAGGAAGGATCTGAAAAGTTTTATATTGTTTCGTATAGTCCTCGATTTAATTTTTATTTTTTCAGCAAACCTAGTATAAACTTGTGTATAATATATTACAATTTTTTGACCGAAACTTGCATTTTGAAAAGTTTCGTAGAATAATATTTTCAAACTATTTTTTGAATGGACTTCCATCATAACCTTCCCTCGTAACATATAGGAAGGATCTGAAATGTTTTGTATTGTTACGTACAATCCTCGATTTAAATATATATTTTGAACAAATACAGTATAAACTTGTGTATGAAATATTATAATTTTTTGACCAAAACTTGTATTTTGAAAATTTTCGTAGAATCATATTTTCAGATGATTATTTGCATGGACTTCCATCATAACCTTACCTTCTAACATATAGGAAGGATGTGAAAAGTTTTGTATTGTTTCGTATAGTCCTCGATATAATTTGATTTTTTGAGCAAAACTAGTATAAACTTGTGTATAATATATTACAATTTTTTGATCGAAACTTGCATTTTGAAAGTTTCGTAGAATCAGATTTTCAAATGATTTTTTGCATGGACTTCCATCATAACCTTCTCTCGTAACATATAAAAAAGGTTCTGAAAAGTTTTGTATCGTTTCGTACAGTCCTCAATTTAATCATAGTTTTTGAGCAAAACTAGTATAAACATGTGTATAATATATTATGATTTTTTGAACGAAACTTGTAATTTGAAATGTTCTGCAGAATCAAATTTTCTGATGATTTTTTGCATGGACTTCCATCAAAACCTTCCCTCGTAACATATAGGAAGGATCTGAAATGTTGTGTATCGTGTCGTATAGGCCTTAATTTAATTTAATTTTTTGAACAAATACAATATAAACTTGTGTATGATATATTACAATTTTTTGACCGAAACTTGTATTTCGAAAAGTTTCATAGAATCAGATTTTCAGATGAATTTTTGCATGTACTTCCATCATAACCTTCCCTCGTAACTTATATGAAGGATGTGAAAAGTTTTGTATTGTTTCGTATAGTCCTCAATATAATTTTATTTTTTGAGCAAAACTAGTACAAACTTGTGTATATTATATTAGATTTTTTTGATCGAAACTTGCATTTAAAATGTTCCGTAGAATCATATTTTCAGATGATTTTTTGCATGGACTTCCATCATAACCTTCCCTCGTAACATATAGGAAGGATTTGAAAATTTTTGTATCGTTTCGTACAGTCCTCGATTTAATCATAGTTATTTAGCAAAACTAGTATAAACATGTGTATAATAAATTAGGATTTTTTGAACGAAACTTGTAATTGAAAAGGATTCGTAGAATCAAATTTTCAGATGATTTTTTGCAAGGACTTCCATCATAACCTTCCCTCGTAACATAAGAAGGATCTGAAAAGTTTCGTATTGTTTCATATAGTCCTCGATTTAATTTTATTTATAGAGCAAACCTATAATAAACTTGTGTATAATATATTACAATTTTTTGACCGAAACTTGCAATTGGAAAGGTTTCGTAGAATCAAATTTTTAGATGATTTTTTGCATGGACTTCCATCATAACCTTCTGTCGTAACATACAGGAAAGATCTGAAAAGTTTTGTATCGTTTCATATAGTCCTCAATTTAATTTTTATTTTTTGAACAAAACTAATATAAACATGTGTATGTTATATTACGATTTTTTAACCAAAACATGCATTTTGAAAAGTTTCGTAGAATCAAATTTTCAGATGATTTTATGCATGGACTTCCATCATTACCTTCCCTCGTAACATATAGGAAGGATCTGAAAAGTTTTGTATCGTTTCGTATAGTCCTCGATTTAATGTTTATTTTTTGAGCAAAACTAGTATAAACTTGTGTATGATATATTACAATTTTTTTTTACCGAAACTTGCATTTTGAAAAGTTTCGTAGAATCAAATTTTCAAATGATTTTTTGCATGGACTTCCATCATAACCTTCCCTCGTAACATATAGGAAGGATCTGAAAAGTTTTGTATCATTTCGTACAGTCCTCGATTTAATTATAGTTTTTTAGCAAAATATGTATAAACAAGTGTACAATATATTATGATTTTTTGAACGAAACTTGCAATTGGAAAAGTTTCATAGAATCAAATTTTCAGATGATTTTTTGCATGGACTTCCATCATAACCCTCCCTCGTAACATATAGGAAGGATCTGAAAAGTTTTGTATCATTTCCTATATTCCTCGTTTTAATTTTTAATTTTTGTGCAAAACTTGTATAAACTTGTGTATGATATATTATGATTTTTTGACCGATACTTGTATTTCGAAAAGTTTCGTAGAATCAGATTTTCAGATGATTTTTTGCATGGACTTACATCATAACCTTCTCTCGTAACATATAGGAAGGATCTGAAAAGTTTTGTATCGTTTCGTAGAGTCCTCAATTTAATCATACTTTTTGAGCAAAACTAGTATAAACATGTGTATAATATATTATGATTTTTTGAACGAAACTTCTAATTTGAAAAGTTTTGTAGAATCAAATTTTCAGATGATGTTTTTCATGGACATCCATCATAACCTTCCCTCGTAACATATAAGAAGGATCTGAAAAGTTTTGTATTGTTTCGTATAATCCTCGATTTAATTTGATTTTTTGAGCAAAACTATAATAAACTTGTGTATAATATGTTACAATTTTTTGACCGAAACTTGCAATTGGAAAAGATTCGTAGAATCAAATTTTCAGATGATTTTTTGCATGGACTTCCATCATAACCTTGCGTCGTAACATACACGAAAGATCTGAAAAGTTTTGTATCGTTTCGTATAGTCCTCAATTTAATTTTTATTTTTTGATCAAAACTAGTATAAACTTGTGTATGATATATTACGATTTTTTGACCGAAACTTCCATTTGAAAAGTTTCGTAGAATCAAATTTTCAGATGATTTTTTGCATGGACTTCCATCATAACCTTCCCTCGTAACATATAGGAAGGATCTGAAAAGTTTTGTATCGTTTCGTATAGGCTTCGATTTAATTTTATTTTTTGAACAAATACAGTATAAACTTGTGTATGATATATTATAATTTTTTTACCGAAACTATTATTTCGAAAAGTTTCGTAGAATCAGATTTTCAGATGATTTTTTGCATGGACTTCCATTATAACCTCCCTCGTAACATATAGGAAGGATGTGAAAAGTTTTGTATTGTTTCGTATAGTCCTCGATATAATTTTATTTTTTGAGCAAAACTAGTATAAACTTGTGTATAATATATTACAATTTTTTGATCGAAACTTGCATTTTGAAAGTTTCGTAGAATCAGATTTTCAGATGATTATTTGCATGGACTTCCATCATAACCTTCCCTCGTAACATATAGGAAGGATGTGAAAAGTTTTGTATTGTTTCGTATAGTCCTCGATATAATTTGATTTTTTGAGCAAAACTAGTATAAACTTGTGTATAATATATATTACAATTTTTTGATCGAAACTTGCATTTTGAAAGTTTCGTAGAATCAGATTTTCAAATGATTTTTTGCATGGACTTCCATCATAACCTTCTCTCGTAACATATAAAAAAGGTTCTGAAAAGTTTTGTATCGTTTCGTACAGTCCTCAATTTAATCATGGTTTTTGAGCAAAACTAGTATAAACATGTGTATAATATATTATGATTTTTTGAACTAAACTTGTAATTTGAAATGTTCTGCAGAATCAAATTTTCTGATGATTTTTTGCATGGACTTCCATCAAAACCTTCCCTCGTAACATATAGGAAGGATCTGAAATGTTGTGTATCGTGTCGTATAGGCCTTAATTTAATTTAATTTTTTGAACAAATACAATATAAACTTGTGTATGATATATTACAATTTTTTGACCGAAACTTGTATTTCGAAAAGTTTCATAGAATCAGATTTTCAGATGAATTTTTGCATGGACTTCCATCATAACCTTCTCTCGTAACTTATATGAAGGATGTGAAAAGTTTTGTATTGTTTCGTATAGTCCTCAATATAATTTTATTTTTTGCGCAAAACTAGTATAAACTTGTGTATATTATATTAGATTTTTTTGATCGAAACTTGCATTTAAAATGTTCCGTAGAATCATATTTTCGGATGATTTTTTGCATGGACTTCCATCATAACCTTCCCTCGTAACATATAGGATGGATTTGAAAAGTTTTGTATCGTTTCGTACAGTCCTCGATTTAATCATAGTTATTTAGCAAAACTAGTATAAACATGTGTATAATAAATTAGGATTTTTTGAACGAAACTTGTAATTGAAAAGGTTTCGTAGAATCAAATTTTCAGATGATTTTTTGCAAGGACTTCCATCATAACCTTCCCTCGTAACATAAGAAGGATCTGAAAAGTTTCGTATTGTTTCATATAGTCCTCGATTTAATTTGATTTATAGAGCAAACCTATAATAAACTTGTGTATAATATATTACAATTTTTTGACCGAAACTTGCAATTGGAAAGGTTTCGTAGAATCAAATTTTTAGATGATTTTTTGCATGGACTTCCATCATAACCTTCTGTCGTAACATACAGGAAAGATCTGAAAAGTTTTGTATCGTTTCATATAGTCCTCAATTTAATTTTTATTTTTTGAACAAAACTAATATAAACATGTGTATGTTATATTACGATTTTTTAACCAAAACATGCATTTTGAAAAGTTTCGTAGAATCAAATTTTCAGATGATTTTATGCATGGACTTCCATCATTACCTTCCCTCGTAACATATAGGAAGGATCTGAAAAGTTTTGTATCGTTTCGTATAGTCCTCGATTTAATGTTTATTTTTTGAGCAAAACTAGTATAAACTTGTGTATGATATATTACAATTTTTTTTTACCGAAACTTGCATTTTGAAAAGTTTCGTAGAATCAAATTTTCAAATGATTTTTTGCATGGACTTCCATCATAACCTTCCCTCGTAACATATAGGAAGGATCTGAAAAGTTTTGTATCATTTCGTACAGTCCTCGATTTAATTATAGTTTTTTAGCAAAACTTGTATAAACAAGTGTACAATATATTATGATTTTTTGAACGAAACTTGCAATTGGAAAAGTTTCATAGAATCAAATTTTCAGATGATTTTTTGCATGGACTTCCATCATAACCCTCCCTCGTAACATATAGGAAGGATCTGAAAAGTTTTGTATCATTTCCTATATTCCTCGTTTTAATTTTTAATTTTTGTGCAAAACTTGTATAAACTTGTGTATGATATATTATGATTTTTTGACCGATACTTGTATTTCGAAAAGTTTCGTAGAATAAGATTTTCAGATGATTTTTTGCATGGACTTACATCATAACCTTCTCTCGTAACATATAGGAAGGATCTGAAAAGTTTTGTATCGTTTCGTAGAGTCCTCAATTTAATCATACTTTTTGAGCAAAACTAGTATAAACATGTGTATAATATATTATGATTTTTTGAACGAAACTTCTAATTTGAAAAGTTTTGTAGAATCAAATTTTCAGATGATGTTTTTCATGGACATCCATCATAACCTTCCCTCGTAACATATAAGAAGGATCTGAAAAGTTTTGTATTGTTTCGTATAATCCTCGATTTAATTTGATTTTTTGAGCAAAACTATAATAAACTTGTGTATAATATGTTACAATTTTTTGACCGAAACTTGCAATTGGAAAAGATTCGTAGAATCAAATTTTCAGATGATTTTTTGCATGGACTTCCATCATAACCTTGCGTCGTAACATACACGAAAGATCTGAAAAGTTTTGTATCGTTTCGTATAGTCCTCAATTTAATTTTTATTTTTTGATCAAAACTAGTATAAACTTGTGTATGATATATTACGATTTTTTGACCGAAACTTCCATTTGAAAAGTTTCGTAGAATCAAATTTTCAGATGATTTTTTGCATGGACTTCCATCATAACCTTCCCTCGTAACATATAGGAAGGATCTGAAAAGTTTTGTATCGTTTCGTATAGGCTTCGATTTAATTTTATTTTTTGAACAAATACAGTATAAACTTGTGTATGATATATTATAATTTTTTTACCGAAACTATTATTTCGAAAAGTTTCGTAGAATCAGATTTTCAGATGATTTTTTGCATGGACTTCCATTATAACCTCCCTCGTAACATATAGGAAGGATGTGAAAAGTTTTGTATTGTTTCGTATAGTCCTCGATATAATTTTATTTTTTGAGCAAAACTAGTATAAACTTGTGTATAATATATTACAATTTTTGGATCGAAACTTGCATTTTGAAAGTTTCGTAGAATCAGATTTTCAGATGATTATTTGCATGGACTTCCATCATAACCTTCCCTCGTAACATATAGGAAGGATGTGAAAAGTTTTGTATTGTTTCGTATAGTCCTCGATATAATTTGATTTTTTGAGCAAAACTAGTATAAACTTGTGTATAATATATTACAATTTTTTGATCGAAACTTGCATTTTGAAAGTTTCGTAGAATCAGATTTTCAAATGATTTTTTGCATGGACTTCCATCATAACCTTCTCTCGTAACATATAAAAAAGGTTCTGAAAAGTTTTGTATCGTTTCGTACAGTCCTCAATTTAATCATGGTTTTTGAGCAAAACTAGTATAAACATGTGTATAATATATTATGATTTTTTGAACGAAACTTGTAATTTGAAATGTTCTGCAGAATCAAATTTTCTGATGATTTTTTGCATGGACTTCCATAAAAACCTTCCCTCGTAACATATAGGAAGTATCTGAAATGTTGTGTATAGTGTCGTATAGGCCTTAATTTAATTTAATTTTTTGAACAAATACAATATAAACTTGTGTATGATATATTACAATTTTTTGACCGAAACTTGTATTTCGAAAAGTTTCATAGAATCAGATTTTCAGATGAATTTTTGCATGGACTTCCATCATAACCTTCCCTCGTAACTTATATGAAGGATGTGAAAAGTTTTGTATTGTTTCGTATAGTCCTCAATATAATTTTATTTTTTGAGCAAAACTAGTACAAACTTGTGTATATTATATTAGATTTTTTTGATCGAAACTTGCATTTAAAATGTTCCGTAGAATCATATTTTCAGATGATTTTTTGCATGGACTTCCATCATAACCTTCCCTCGTAACATATAGGAAGGATTTGAAAATTTTTGTATCGTTTCGTACAGTCCTCGATTTAATCATAGTTATTTAGCAAAACTAGTATAAACATGTGTATAATAAATTAGGATTTTTTGAACGAAACTTGTAATTGAAAAGGTTTCGTAGAATCAAATTTTCAGATGATTTTTTGCAAGGACTTCCATCATAACCTTCCCTCGTAACATAAGAAGGATCTGAAAAGTTTCGTATTGTTTCATATAGTCCTCGATTTAATTTTATTTATAGAGCAAACCTATAATAAACTTGTGTATAATATATTACAATTTTTTGACCGAAACTTGCAATTGGAAAGGTTTCGTAGAATCAAATTTTTAGATGATTTTTTGCATGGACTTCCATCATAACCTTCTGTCGTAACATACAGGAAAGATCTGAAAAGTTTTGTATCGTTTCATATAGTCCTCAATTTAATTTTTATTTTTTGAACAAAACTAATATAAACATGTGTATGTTATATTACGATTTTTTAACCAAAACATGCATTTTGAAAAGTTTCGTAGAATCAAATTTTCAGATGATTTTATGCATGGACTTCCATCATTACCTTCCCTCGTAACATATAGGAAGGATCTGAAAAGTTTTGTATCGTTTCGTATAGTCCTCGATTTAATGTTTATTTTTTGAGCAAAACTAGTATAAACTTGTGTATGATATATTACAATTTTTTTTTACCGAAACTTGCATTTTGAAAAGTTTCGTAGAATCAAATTTTCAAATGATTTTTTGCATGGACTTCCATCATAACCTTCCCTCGTAACATATAGGAAGGATCTGAAAAGTTTTGTATCATTTCGTACAGTCCTCGATTTAATTATAGTTTTTTAGCAAAACTTGTATAAACAAGTGTACAATATATTATGATTTTTTGAACGAAACTTGCAATTGGAAAAGTTTCATAGAATCAAATTTTCAGATGATTTTTTGCATGGACTTCCATCATAACCCTCCCTCGTAACATATAGGAAGGATCTGAAAAGTTTTGTATCATTTCCTATATTCCTCGTTTTAATTTTTAATTTTTGTGCAAAACTTGTATAAACTTGTGTATGATATATTATGATTTTTTGACCGATACTTGTATTTCGAAAAGTTTCGTAGAATCAGATTTTCAGATGATTTTTTGCATGGACTTACATCATAACCTTCTCTCGTAACATATAGGAAGGATCTGAAAAGTTTTGTATCGTTTCGTAGAGTCCTCAATTTAATCATACTTTTTGAGCAAAACTAGTGTAAACATGTGTATAATATATTATGATTTTTTGAACGAAACTTCTAATTTGAAAAGTTTTGTAGAATCAAATTTTCAGATGATGTTTTTCATGGACATCCATCATAACCTTCCCTCGTAACATATAAGAAGGATCTGAAAAGTTTTGTATTGTTTCGTATAATCCTCGATTTAATTTGATTTTTTGAGCAAAACTATAATAAACTTGTGTATAATATGTTACAATTTTTTGACCGAAACTTGCAATTGGAAAAGATTCGTAGAATCAAATTTTCAGATGATTTTTTGCATGGACTTCCATCATAACCTTGCGTCGTAACATACACGAAAGATCTGAAAAGTTTTGTATCGTTTCGTATAGTCCTCAATTTAATTTTTATTTTTTGATCAAAACTAGTATAAACTTGTGTATGATATATTACGATTTTTTGACCGAAACTTCCATTTGAAAAGTTTCGTAGAATCAAATTTTCAGATGATTTTTTGCATGGACTTCCATCATAACCTTCCCTCGTAACATATAGGAAGGATCTGAAAAGTTTTGTATCGTTTCGTATAGGCTTCGATTTAATTTTATTTTTTGAACAAATACAGTATAAACTTGTGTATGAGATATTATAATTTTTTTACCGAAACTATTATTTCGAAAAGTTTCGTAGAATCAGATTTTCAGATGATTTTTTGCATGGACTTCCATTATAACCTCCCTCGTAACATATAGGAAGGATGTGAAAAGTTTTGTATTGTTTCGTATAGTCCTCGATATAATTTTATTTTTTGAGCAAAACTAGTATAAACTTGTGTATAATATATTACAATTTTTGGATCGAAACTTGCATTTTGAAAGTTTCGTAGAATCAGATTTTCAGATGATTATTTGCATGGACTTCCATCATAACCTTCCCTCGTAACATATAGGAAGGATGTGAAAAGTTTTGTATTGTTTTGTATAGTCCTCGATATAATTTGATTTTTTGAGCAAAACTAGTATAAACTTGTGTATAATATATTACAATTTTTTGATCGAAACTTGCATTTTGAAAGTTTCGTAGAATCAGATTTTCAAATGATTTTTTGCATGGACTTCCATCATAACCTTCTCTCGTAACATATAAAAAAGGTTCTGAAAAGTTTTGTATCGTTTCTTACAGTCCTCAATTTAATCATAGTTTTTGAGCAAAACTAGTATAAACATGTGTATAATATATTATGATTTTTTGAACGAAACTTGTAATTTGAAATGTTCTGCAGAATCAAATTTTCTGATGATTTTTTGCATGGACTTCCATCAAAACCTTCCCTCGTAACATATAGGAAGGATCTGAAATGTTTTGTATCGTGTAGTATAGGCCTTAATTTAATTTAATTTTTTGAACAAATACAATATAAACTTGTGTATGATATATTACAATTTTTTGACCAAAACGTGTATTTCGAAAAGTTTCATAGAATCAGATTTTCAGATGAATTTTTGCATGGACTTCCATCATAACCTTCCCTCATAACTTATATGAAGGATGTGAAAAGTTTTGTATTGTTTCGTATAGTCCTCAATATAATTTTATTTTTTGAGCAAAACTAGTATAAACTTGTGTATATTATATTAGATTTTTTTGATCGAAACTTGCATTTAAAATGTTCCGTAGAATCATATTTTCGGATGATTTTTTGCATGGACTTCCATCATAACCTTCCCTCGTAACATATAGGAAGGATTTGAAAAGTTTTGTATCGTTTCGTACAGTCCTCGATTTAATCATAGTTATTTAGCAAAACTAGTATAAACATGTGTATAATAAATTAGGATTTTTTGAACGAAACTTGTAATTGAAAAGGTTTCGTAGAATCAAATTTTCAAATGATTTTTTGCAAGGACTTCCATCATAACCTTCCCTCGTAACATAAGAAGGATCTGAAAAGTTTCGTATTGTTTCATATAGTCCTCGATTTAATTTGATTTATAGAGCAAACCTATAATAAACTTGTGTATAATATATTACAATTTTTTGACCGAAACTTGCAATAGGAAAGGTTTCGTAGAATCAAATTTTTAGATGATTTTTTGCATGGACTTCCAACATAACCTTCTGTCGTAACATACAGGAAAGATCTGAAAAGTTTTGTATCGTTTCATATAGTCCTCAATTTAATTTTTATTTTTTGAACAAAACTAATATAAACATGTGTATGTTATATTACGATTTTTTAACCAAAACATGCATTTTGAAAAGTTTCGTAGAATCAAATTTTCAGATGATTTTATGCATGGACTTCCATCATTACCTTCCCTCGTAACATATAGGAAGGATCTGAAAAGTTTTGTATCGTTTCGTATAGTCCTCGATTTAATGTTTATTTTTTGAGCAAAACTAGTATAAACTTGTGTATGATATATTACAATTTTTTTTTACCGAAACTTGCATTTTGAAAAGTTTCGTAGAATCAAATTTTCAAATGATTTTTTGCATGGACTTCCATCATAACCTTCCCTCGTAACATATAGGAAGGATCTGAAAAGTTTTGTATCATTTCGTACAGTCCTCGATTTAATTATAGTTTTTTAGCAAAACTTGTATAAACAAGTGTACAATATATTATGATTTTTTGAACGAAACTTGCAATTGGAAAAGTTTCATAGAATCAAATTTTCAGATGATTTTTTGCATGGACTTCCATCATAACCCTCCCTCGTAACATATAGGAAGGATCTGAAAAGTTTTGTATCATTTCCTATATTCCTCGTTTTAATTTTTAATTTTTGTGCAAAACTTGTATAAACTTGTGTATGATATATTATGATTTTTTGACCGATACTTGTATTTCGAAAAGTTTCGTAGAATCAGATTTTCAGATGATTTTTTGCATGGACTTACATCATAACCTTCTCTCGTAACATATAGGAAGGATCTGAAAAGTTTTGTATCGTTTCGTAGAGTCCTCAATTTAATCATACTTTTTGAGCAAAACTAGTATAAACATGTGTATAATATATTATGATTTTTTGAACGAAACTTCTAATTTGAAAAGTTTTGTAGAATCAAATTTTCAGATGATGTTTTTCATGGACATCCATCATAACCTTCCCTCGTAACATATAAGAAGGATCTGAAAAGTTTTGTATTGTTTCGTATAATCCTCGATTTAATTTGATTTTTTGAGCAAAACTATAATAAACTTGTGTATAATATGTTACAATTTTTTGACCGAAACTTGCAATTGGAAAAGATTCGTAGAATCAAATTTTCAGATGATTTTTTGCATGGACTTCCATCATAACCTTGCGTCGTAACATACACGAAAGATCTGAAAAGTTTTGTATCGTTTCGTATAGTCCTCAATTTAATTTTTATTTTTTGATCAAAACTAGTATAAACTTGTGTATGATATATTACGATTTTTTGACCGAAACTTCCATTTGAAAAGTTTCGTAGAATCAAATTTTCAGATGATTTTTTGCATGGACTTCCATCATAACCTTCCCTCGTAACATATAGGAAGGATCTGAAAAGTTTTGTATCGTTTCGTATAGGCTTCGATTTAATTTTATTTTTTGAACAAATACAGTATAAACTTGTGTATGAGATATTATAATTTTTTTACCGAAACTATTATTTCGAAAAGTTTCGTAGAATCAGATTTTCAGATGATTTTTTGCATGGACTTCCATTATAACCTCCCTCGTAACATATAGGAAGGATGTGAAAAGTTTTGTATTGTTTCGTATAGTCCTCGATATAATTTTATTTTTTGAGCAAAACTAGTATAAACTTGTGTATAATATATTACAATTTTTGGATCGAAACTTGCATTTTGAAAGTTTCGTAGAATCAGATTTTCAGATGATTATTTGCATGGACTTCCATCATAACCTTCCCTCGTAACATATAGGAAGGATGTGAAAAGTTTTGTATTGTTTCGTATAGTCCTCGATATAATTTGATTTTTTGAGCAAAACTAGTATAAACTTGTGTATAATATATTACAATTTTTTGATCGAAACTTGCATTTTGAAAGTTTCGTAGAATCAGATTTTCAAATGATTTTTTGCATGGACTTCCATCATAACCTTCTCTCGTAACATATAAAAAAGGTTCTGAAAAGTTTTGTATCGTTTCTTACAGTCCTCAATTTAATCATAGTTTTTGAGCAAAACTAGTATAAACATGTGTATAATATATTATGATTTTTTGAACGAAACTTGTAATTTGAAATGTTCTGCAGAATCAAATTTTCTGATGATTTTTTGCATGGACTTCCATCAAAACCTTCCCTCGTAACATATAGGAAGGATCTGAAATGTTTTGTATCGTGTAGTATAGGCCTTAATTTAATTTAATTTTTTGAACAAATACAATATAAACTTGTGTATGATATATTACAATTTTTTGACCAAAACGTGTATTTCGAAAAGTTTCATAGAATCAGATTTTCAGATGAATTTTTGCATGGACTTCCATCATAACCTTCCCTCATAACTTATATGAAGGATGTGAAAAGTTTTGTATTGTTTCGTATAGTCCTCAATATAATTTTATTTTTTGAGCAAAACTAGTATAAACTTGTGTATATTATATTAGATTTTTTTGATCGAAACTTGCATTTAAAATGTTCCGTAGAATCATATTTTCGGATGATTTTTTGCATGGACTTCCATCATAACCTTCCCTCGTAACATATAGGAAGGATTTGAAAAGTTTTGTATCGTTTCGTACAGTCCTCGATTTAATCATAGTTATTTAGCAAAACTAGTATAAACATGTGTATAATAAATTAGGATTTTTTGAACGAAACTTGTAATTGAAAAGGTTTCGTAGAATCAAATTTTCAGATGATTTTTTGCAAGGACTTCCATCATAACCTTCCCTCGTAACATAAGAAGGATCTGAAAAGTTTCGTATTGTTTCATATAGTCCTCGATTTAATTTGATTTATAGAGCAAACCTATAATAAACTTGTGTATAATATATTACAATTTTTTGACCGAAACTTGCAATAGGAAAGGTTTCGTAGAATCAAATTTTTAGATGATTTTTTGCATGGACTTCCAACATAACCTTCTGTCGTAACATACAGGAAAGATCTGAAAAGTTTTGTATCGTTTCATATAGTCCTCAATTTAATTTTTATTTTTTGAACAAAACTAATATAAACATGTGTATGTTATATTACGATTTTTTAACCAAAACATGCATTTTGAAAAGTTTCGTAGAATCAAATTTTCAGATGATTTTATGCATGGACTTCCATCATTACCTTCCCTCGTAACATATAGGAAGGATCTGAAAAGTTTTGTATCGTTTCGTATAGTCCTCGATTTAATGTTTATTTTTTGAGCAAAACTAGTATAAACTTGTGTATGATATATTACAATTTTTTTTTACCGAAACTTGCATTTTGAAAAGTTTCGTAGAATCAAATTTTCAAATGATTTTTTGCATGGACTTCCATCATAACCTTCCCTCGTAACATATAGGAAGGATCTGAAAAGTTTTGTATCATTTCGTACAGTCCTCGATTTAATTATAGTTTTTTAGCAAAACTTGTATAAACAAGTGTACAATATATTATGATTTTTTGAACGAAACTTGCAATTGGAAAAGTTTCATAGAATCAAATTTTCAGATGATTTTTTGCATGGACTTCCATCATAACCCTCCCTCGTAACATATAGGAAGGATCTGAAAAGTTTTGTATCATTTCCTATATTCCTCGTTTTAATTTTTAATTTTTGTGCAAAACTTGTATAAACTTGTGTATGATATATTATGATTTTTTGACCGATACTTGTATTTCGAAAAGTTTCGTAGAATCAGATTTTCAGATGATTTTTTGCATGGACTTACATCATAACCTTCTCTCGTAACATATAGGAAGGATCTGAAAAGTTTTGTATCGTTTCGTAGAGTCCTCAATTTAATCATACTTTTTGAGCAAAACTAGTATAAACATGTGTATAATATATTATGATTTTTTGAACGAAACTTCTAATTTGAAAAGTTTTGTAGAATCAAATTTTCAGATGATGTTTTTCATGGACATCCATCATAACCTTCCCTCGTAACATATAAGAAGGATCTGAAAAGTTTTGTATTGTTTCGTATAATCCTCGATTTAATTTGATTTTTTGAGCAAAACTATAATAAACTTGTGTATAATATGTTACAATTTTTTGACCGAAACTTGCAATTGGAAAAGATTCGTAGAATCAAATTTTCAGATGATTTTTTGCATGGACTTCCATCATAACCTTGCGTCGTAACATACACGAAAGATCTGAAAAGTTTTGTATCGTTTCGTATAGTCCTCAATTTAATTTTTATTTTTTGATCAAAACTAGTATAAACTTGTGTATGATATATTACGATTTTTTGACCGAAACTTCCATTTGAAAAGTTTCGTAGAATCAAATTTTCAGATGATTTTTTGCATGGACTTCCATCATAACCTTCCCTCGTAACATATAGGAAGGATCTGAAAAGTTTTGTATCGTTTCGTATAGGCTTCGATTTAATTTTATTTTTTGAACAAATACAGTATAAACTTGTGTATGAGATATTATAATTTTTTTACCGAAACTATTATTTCGAAAAGTTTCGTAGAATCAGATTTTCAGATGATTTTTTGCATGGACTTCCATTATAACCTCCCTCGTAACATATAGGAAGGATGTGAAAAGTTTTGTATTGTTTCGTATAGTCCTCGATATAATTTTATTTTTTGAGCAAAACTAGTATAAACTTGTGTATAATATATTACAATTTTTGGATCGAAACTTGCATTTTGAAAGTTTCGTAGAATCAGATTTTCAGATGATTATTTGCATGGACTTCCATCATAACCTTCCCTCGTAACATATAGGAAGGATGTGAAAAGTTTTGTATTGTTTCGTATAGTCCTCGATATAATTTGATTTTTTGAGCAAAACTAGTATAAACTTGTGTATAATATATTACAATTTTTTGATCGAAACTTGCATTTTGAAAGTTTCGTAGAATCAGATTTTCAAATGATTTTTTGCATGGACTTCCATCATAACCTTCTCTCGTAACATATAAAAAAGGTTCTGAAAAGTTTTGTATCGTTTCTTACAGTCCTCAATTTAATCATAGTTTTTGAGCAAAACTAGTATAAACATGTGTATAATATATTATGATTTTTTGAACGAAACTTGTAATTTGAAATGTTCTGCAGAATCAAATTTTCTGATGATTTTTTGCATGGACTTCCATCAAAACCTTCCCTCGTAACATATAGGAAGGATCTGAAATGTTTTGTATCGTGTAGTATAGGCCTTAATTTAATTTAATTTTTTGAACAAATACAATATAAACTTGTGTATGATATATTACAATTTTTTGACCAAAACGTGTATTTCGAAAAGTTTCATAGAATCAGATTTTCAGATGAATTTTTGCATGGACTTCCATCATAACCTTCCCTCATAACTTATATGAAGGATGTGAAAAGTTTTGTATTGTTTCGTATAGTCCTCAATATAATTTTATTTTTTGAGCAAAACTAGTATAAACTTGTGCATATTATATTAGATTTTTTTGATCGAAACTTGCATTTAAAATGTTCCGTAGAATCATATTTTCAGATGATTTTTTGCATGGACTTCCATCATAACCTTCCCTCGTAACATATAGGAAGGATCTGAAAAGTTTTGTATCGTTTCGTATAGTCCTCAATTTAATCATAGTTTTTTAGCAAAACTAGTATAAACATGTGTATAATAAATTAGGATTTTTTGAATGAAACTTGTAATTGGAAAGGTTTCGTAGAATCAAATTTTAGATGATTTTTTGCAAGGACTTCCATCATAACCTTCCCTTGTAACATAAGAAGGATCTGAAAAGTTTCGTATTGTTTCATATAGTCCTCGATTTAATTTGATTTATAGAGCAAACCTATAATAAACTTGTGTATAATATATTACAATTTTTGGACCGAAACTTGCAATTGGAAAGGTTTCGTAGAATCAATTTTTTAGATGATTTTTTGCATGGACTTCCATCATAACCTTCTGTCGTAACATACAGGAAAGATCTGAAAAGTTTTGTATCGTTTCATATAGTCCTCAATTTAATTTTTATTTTTTGAACAAAACTAATATAAACATGTGTATGTTATATTACGATTTTTTAACCAAAACATGCATTTTGAAAAGTTTCGTAGAATCAAATTTTCAGATGATTTTATGCATGGATTTCCATCATTACCTTCCCTCGTAACATATAGGAAGGATCTGAAAAGTTTTGTATCGTTTCGTATAGTCCTCGATTTAATGTTTATTTTTTGAGCAAAACTAGTATAAACTTGTGTATGATATATTACAATTTTTTTTTACCGAAACTTGCATTTTGAAAAGTTTCGTAGAATCAAATTTTCAAATGATTTTTTGCATGGACTTCCATCATAACCTTCCCTCGTAACATATAGGAAGGATCTGAAAAGTTTTGTATCATTTCGTACAGTCCTCGATTTAATTATAGTTTTTTAGCAAAACTTGTATAAACATGTGTACAATATACTATGATTTTTTGAACGAAACTTGCAATTGGAAAAGTTTCATAGAATCAAATTTTCAGATGATTTTTTGCATGGACTTCCATCATAACCCTCCCTCGTAACATATAGGAAGGATCTGAAAAGTTTTGTATCATTTCCTATATTCCTCGTTTTAATTTTTAATTTTTGTGCAAAACTTGTATAAACTTGTGTATGATATATTATGATTTTTTGACCGATACTTGTATTTCGAAAAGTTTCGTAGAATCAGATTTTCAGATGATTTTTTGCATGGACTTACATCATAACCTTCTCTCGTAACATATAGGAAGGATCTGAAAAGTTTTGTATCGTTTCGTAGAGTCCTCAATTTAATCATACTTTTTGAGCAAAACTAGTATAAACATGTGTATAATATATTATGATTTTTTGAACGAAACTTCTAATTTGAAAAGTTTTGTAGAATCAAATTTTCAGATGATGTTTTTCATGGACATCCATCATAACCTTCCCTCGTAACATATAAGAAGGATCTGAAACGTTTTGTATTGTTTCGTATAGTCCTCGATTTAATTTGATTTTTTGAGCAAAACTATAATAAACTTGTGTATAATATGTTACAATTTTTTGACCGAAACTTGCAATTGGAAAAGATTCGTAGAATCAAATTTTCAGATGATTTTTTGCATGGACTTCCATCATAACCTTGCGTCGTAACATACACGAAAGATCTGAAAAGTTTTGTATCGTTTCGTATAGTCCTCAATTTAATTTTTATTTTTTGATCAAAACTAGTATAAACTTGTGTATGATATATTACGATTTTTTGACCGAAACTTCCATTTGAAAAGTTTCGTAGAATCAAATTTTCAGATGATTTTTTGCATGGACTTCCATCATAACCTTCCCTCGTAACATATAGGAAGGATCTGAAAAGTTTTGTATCGTTTCGTATAGGCTTCGATTTAATTTTATTTTTTGAACAAATACAGTATAAACTTGTGTATGATATATTACAATTTTTTTACCGAAACTATTATTTCGAAAAGTTTCGTAGAATCAGATTTTCAGATGATTTTTTGCATGGACTTCCATTATAACCTCCCTCGTAACATATAGGAAGGATGTGAAAAGTTTTGTATTGTTTCGTATAGTCCTCGATATAATTTTATTTTTTGAGCAAAACTAGTATAAACTTGTGTATAATATATTACAATTTTTTGATCGAAACTTGCATTTTGAAAGTTTCGTAGAATCAGATTTTCAGATGTTTTTTTGCATGGATTTCCATCATAACCTTCTCTCGTAACATATAGGAAGGATCTGAAAAGTTTTGTATATTTTCATACATTCCTCAATTTAATCATAATTTTTGAGCAAAACTTTTATAAACATGTGTATAATATATTATGATTTTTTGAACGAAACTTGTAATTGGAAAAGTTTTATAGAATCAAATTTTCAGATGATATTTTGCATGGACTTCCATCATAACCTTCCCTCGTAACATATAAGAAGGATCTGAAACGTTTTGTATTGTTTCGTATAGTCCTCGATTTAATTTGATTTTTTGAGCAAAACTATAATAAACTTGTGTATAATATGTTACAATTTTTTGACCGAAACTTGCAATTGGAAAAGATTCGTAGAATCAAATTTTCAGATGATTTTTTGCATGGACTTCCATCATAACCTTGCGTCGTAACATACACGAAAGATCTGAAAAGTTTTGTATCGTTTCGTATAGTCCTCAATTTAATTTTTATTTTTTGATCAAAACTAGTATAAACTTGTGTATGATATATTACGATTTTTTGACCGAAACTTCCATTTGAAAAGTTTCGTAGAATCAAATTTTCAGATGATTTTTTGCATGGACTTCCATCATAACCTTCCCTCGTAACATATAGGAAGGATCTGAAAAGTTTTGTATCGTTTCGTATAGGCTTCGATTTAATTTTATTTTTTGAACAAATACAGTATAAACTTGTGTATGATATATTACAATTTTTTTACCGAAACTATTATTTCGAAAAGTTTCGTAGAATCAGATTTTCAGATGATTTTTTGCATGGACTTCCATTATAACCTCCCTCGTAACATATAGGAAGGATGTGAAAAGTTTTGTATTGTTTCGTATAGTCCTCGATATAATTTTATTTTTTGAGCAAAACTAGTATAAACTTGTGTATAATATATTACAATTTTTTGATCGAAACTTGCATTTTGAAAGTTTCGTAGAATCAGATTTTCAGATGTTTTTTTGCATGGATTTCCATCATAACCTTCTCTCGTAACATATAGGAAGGATCTGAAAAGTTTTGTATATTTTCATACATTCCTCAATTTAATCATAATTTTTGAGCAAAACTTTTATAAACATGTGTATAATATATTATGATTTTTTGAACGAAACTTGTAATTGGAAAAGTTTTATAGAATCAAATTTTCAGATGATATTTTGCATGGACTTCCATCATAACCTTCCCTCGTAACATATAAGAAGGATCTAAAACGTTTTGTATTGTTTCGTATAGTCCTTGATTTAATTTGATTTTTTGAGCAAAACTATAATAAACTTGGGTTTAATATATTACAATTTTTTTACCGAAACTTGCAATTGGAAAGGTTTTGTAGAATCAAATTTTCAGATGATTTTTTGCATGGACTTCCATCATAACCTTCAGTCGTAACATACAGGAAAGATCTGAAGAGTTTTGTATCGTTTCGTATAGTCCTCAATTTAATTTTTATTTTTTGAGCAAAACTTGTATAAACATGTGTATGTTATATTACGATTTTTTAACAAAAACATGCATTTTGAAAAGTTTCTTAGAATCAAATTTTTAGATGATTATTTGCATGGACTTCCATCATCACCTTCCCTCGTAACATATAGGAAGGATCTGAAAAGTTTTGTATCGTTTCGTATAGTCCTCGATTTAATTTTTATTTTTTGAGCAAAACTAGTATTAACTTGTGTATGATATATTACAATTTTTTGACCGAAACTTGTATTTCGAAAAGTTTTGTAGAATCAGATTTTCAGATGATTTTTTGCATGGACTTACATCATAACTTTCTCTCGTAACATATAGGAAGGATCTGAAAAGTTTTGTATCGTTTCGTAGAGTCCTCAATTTAATCATAGTTTTTGAGAAAAACTAGTATAAACATGTGTATAATATATTATGATTTTTTGAACGAAACTTCTAATTTGAAAAGTTTTGTATAATCAAATTTTCAGATGATGTTTTGCATGGACATCCATCATAACCTTCCCTCGTAACATATAAGAAGGATCTGAAAAGTTTTGTATTGTTTCGTATAGTCCTCGATTTAATTTGATTTTTTGAGCAAAACTATAATAAACTTGTGTATAATAAGTTACAATTTTTTGACCGAAACTTGCAATTTGAAAAGTTTCGTAGAATCAAATTTTCAGATGATTTTTTGCATGGACTTCCATCATAACCTTGCGTCGTTATATACACGAAAGATCTGAAAAGTTTTGTATCGTTTCGTATAGTCCTCAATTTAATTTTTATTTTTTGAGCAAAACTTGTACAAACATGTGTATGTTATATTACGATTTTTTAACAAAAACATGCATTTTGAAAAGTTTCGTAGAATCAAATTTTTAGATGATTATTTGCATGGACTTCCATCATTACCTTCCCTCGTAACATATAGGAAGGAACTGAAAAGTTTTGTATCGTTTCGTATAGTCCTCGATTTAATTTTTATTTTTTGAGCAAAACTAGTATAAACTTGTGTATGATATATTACAATTTTTTGACCGAAACATGCATTTTGAAAATTTACGTAGAATCAAATTTTCAAATGATTTTTGGCATGGACTTCCATCATAACCTTCCCTCGTAACATATAGGAAGGATCTGAAGAGTTTTGTATCGTTTCGTACAGTCCTCGATTTAATTATAGTTTTTGAGCAAAACTTGTATAAACATGTGTACAATATATTATGATTTTTTGAAAAAAACATGCAATTGGAAAAGTTTCATAGAATCAAATTTTCAGATGATTTTTTGCATGGACTTCCATCATAACCCTCCCTCGTAACATATAGGAAGGATCTGAAAAGTTTTGAATCATTTCTAATAGTCCTCGATATAATTTTTATTTTTTGTGCAAAACTTGTATAAACTTGTGTATGATATATTATGATTTTTTGACCGATACTTGTATTTTGAAAAGTTTCGTAGAATCAGATTTTCAGATGATTTTTTGCATGGACTTCAATCATAACCTTCCCACGTAACATATAGGAAGGATGTGAAAAGTTTTGTATTGTTTCGTATATTCCTCGATATAATTTGCTTTTTTGAGCAAAACTAGTATCAACTTGTGTATAATATATTACAATTTTTTGATCGAAACTTGCATTTTGAAAGTTTCGTAGAATCAGATTTTCAGATGATATTTTGCATGGACATCCATCATAACCTTCCCTCGTAACATATAAGAAGGATCTGAAAAGTTTTGTATTGTTTCGTATAGTCCTCGATTTAATTTTATTTCTTGAGCAAAACTATAATAAACTTGTGTATAATATGTTACAATTTTTTACCGAAACTTGCAATTGGAAACGTTTCGTAGAATCAAAGTTTTGCGTCGTAACATACAGGAAAGATCTGAAAAGTTTTGTATCGTTTCGTATAGTCCTTAATTTAATTTTAATTTTTTGAGCAAAAGTAGTATAAACATGTGTATGTTATATTACGATTTTTTGACCAAAACTTGAATTTTGAAAAGTTTTGTAGAATCAAATTTTCAGATGATTTTTTGCATGGGCTTCCATCATAACCTTCCCTCATAACATATAGGAAGGATCTGAAAAGTTTAGTATCGTTTCTTATAGGCCTCGATTTAATTTTATTTTTTGAACAAATATAGTATAAACTTGTGTATGATATATTACAATATTTTGACCGAAACTTGTATTTCGAAAAGTTTCGTAGAATCATATTTTCAGATGATTTTTTGCATGGACTTCCATCATAACCTCCCGCGTAACATATCGGAAGGATGTGAAAAGTTTTGTATTGTTTCGTATAGTCCTCAATATAATTTGTTTTTTTTAGCGAAACTAGTATAAACTTGTGTATAATATATTACAATTTTTTGATTGAAACTTGTATTTTGAAAGTTTCGTAGAATCAGATTTTCAGATGATTTTTTGCATGGACTTCCATCATAACCTTCTCTCGTAACATATAGGAAGGATCTGAAAAGTTTTGTATCGTTTCATACAGTCCTCAATTTAATCATAGTTTTTGAGCAAAACTAGTATAAACATGTGTATAATATATTATGATTTTTTGAACTAACTTTTTATTGGAAAAGTTTCGTAGAATCAAATTTTCAGATGATTTTTTGCATGGACTTCCATCATAACTTTCTGTCTTAACATACAGGAAGGATCTGAAAAGTTTTGTATCGTTTCGTATAATCCTCAATTTAATTTTTAGTTTTTGAGCAAAACTAGTATAAACATGTGTATGTTATATAACGATTTTTGACCAAAACTTGCATTTTGAAAAGTTTCGTAGAATCAAAGTTTTTGATGATTTTTTGCATGGACTTCCATCATTACCTTCTCTCGTAACATTAGGAAGGATCTGAAAAGTTTTGTATTATTTCGTATAGTCCTCAATTTAATTTTTATTTTTTGAGCATAACTAGTGTAAACTTGTGTATGATATATTACAATTTTTTGACCGAAACTTCCATTTGAAAAGTTTCGTAGAATCAAATCTTCAGATGATTTTTTGCATGGACTTCCATCATAACCTTCCCTCGTAACATATAGGAAGGATGTGAAAAGTTTTCTATCATTTCGTATAGGCCTCGATTTAATTTTATTTATTGATCAAATACAGTATAAACTTGTGTATGATATATTACAATTTTTTGACTGAAACTTGTATTTCGAAAAGATTCGTAGAATCAGATTTTCAGATGATTTTTTGCATGGACTTCCATCATAACCTTCCCTCGTAACATATAGGAAGGATGTGAAAAACTTTGTATTGTTTTGTATAGTCCTCGATATAATTTGATTTTTTGAGCAAAACTAGTATAAACTTGTGTATAATATATTACAATTTTTTAATCGAAACTTGCATTTTGAAAGTTTCGTAGAATCAGATTTTCAGATGATTTTTTGCATGGACTTCCATCATAACCTTCCCTCGTAACATATAGGAAGGATCTGAACAGTTTTGTCTCGTTTCGTACAGTCCTCAATTTAATCATAGTTTTTGAGCAAAACTAGTATAAACATGTGTATAATAAATTATGATTTTTTGAACGAAACTTGTAATTGGAAAATTTTTGTAGAATCAAATTTTCAGATGATTTTTTGCATGGACTTCCATCATAACCTTCCCTCGTAACATATAAGAAGGATCTGAAAAGTTTTGTATTGTTTCGTATAGTCCTCGATTTAATTTGATTTTTTGAGCAAAACTATAATAAACTTGTGTATAATATATTACAATTTTTTGACCGAAACTTGCAATTGGAAAAGTTTCATAGAATCAAAATTTCAGATGATTTTTTGCATGGAATTCCTTCACAACCTTCCGTCATAACATACAGGAAAGATCTGAAAAGTTTTGTATCGTTTCGTATAGTCCTCAATTTAATTTTTATTTTTTGAGCAAAACTTGTATAAACATGTGTATGTTATATTACGATTTTTTGGCCAAAACTTGCATTTTGAAAAGTTTCGTAGAATCAAATTTTCAGATGATTTTTTGCATGGACTTCCATCATTACCTTCCCTCGTAACATATAGGAAGGATCTGAAAAGTTTTGTATCGTTTCGTATAGTTCTCGATTTAATTTTTATTTTTTGAGCAAAACTAGTTTACACTTGTGTATGATATTGTTCCGGGCAAGCTCAACTTCCAGAGTTGGGCCAGACAAATTGACAACCTGGCACGCTCATCGTCGAGCACCACGCTGAGGAGAACATTACTTGTCGACCAAGGCTGTGTCGACCAGAAAGAAATCCCCCAACGGCTAGTTTTGACCGTTGCCTATTTGTGCGAATTCCACGATCCGTTCCAAATGGTTTGAACCAATAACCATCCACTAACGACAGTATATAAACCCTCTCAGAGGAGAGGGTCAGGTATTCAATTCTCTCACCTTAATTCTCGTACTTGCACGCTCTTTGCTGAGTCTCTTACTTTTGCATCGGAGTGCCTTGCAGGTACACCCCCTCCTCTCCTTATCAACCGTCCTTCAACAACGCTCGACACCAGCCATTTCGAATCCTGATCTCCAGGTACGATCAGGTGGCGCCGTCTGTGGGAACCCTGATTTCCCCGTTCTTCTCCTTCAAGATCTTCAAGAACCAAAATCTTTTACCAAGATCCATGGCTGCTCGAGACAACAATACAGATAATCGATCGAATGACGGTATGCTCCTCACGCAACATGAGAGAAATGCTAATAATCCTCCGCACGAAGAAACCGTGCACGACCGCCCAGATGGGAAGACAGCTTCACCTTCCCCCGATCGCGACCAGCCTCTAGAAAGTCGCCCAGAGGTCCCCCTTCCTCCAACACCTTCAGGATCTGACTTTGCAGCGCTAGCTGAGATTCTGAACCAGACAAATTTGTTACTCCTCGCCCACGGTGAGAAGATTTCCCATCTCGAGGACAATAACCATCGACCGTCCCGGTCTCCCGCGAGACATCAAAGAAGACGTAGTCCCTCCTCTCCTAAGAGGAAGAGGAAAGGATGCAATGATGAATCCACTTGTAAAAAACAGTCCCGCCCATCTCCTCCTCGGTCTCCCCCTCCAAGAAGGCGATTTCGGTCACCAAGAAAGTCAAGAAAGAGAAGATCAAGATCCGCGTCACCCCGGCGAACCAAGAAGCACACGCCCAGGTCTCCTTCATTCAATTCCAGCGATGATGAAGACGCCAGGGGTCACCTCTCGTCGGAAATCATGGCTGCTAAACTCCAACAGGGTTTAGAGAAACCTCCACCCTTAGGCTCGTATGATGGGACCACCGATCCTGACGAGCATATCGAGAATATTGATGCTTTGCTCGACTACTGGGGGTGCGAGGGGCAATCAAATGTCGCCTCTTTCCTACAACTCTGAGGAAAGGTGTGATGACGTGGTACAAAAGCCTCGAGGCAGAGTCCATCACTTCCTGGAAACAGCTCGGACGCACGTTTTCCAAGCACTTCACCGCTTCTAGACGCCACCCGAAGACAGAAGCATCGCTCGAAGCAATCATCCAGGGGAAAGACGAGCCTCTGCGAACCTATATCGAGAGGTTCAACAAATAAGCGGTCCAGGTATCCACAACGGACGAGATGAAGAAATACTTGCTGGAGCGAGGTCTGCGCCCGTCGACCGATTTCCACCGTGCGGTTGGCATCGAGACCCCGACCACCCTTGACGCTTTCTTGTTAAAAGCCCAAGATTACATCCAATACGAGGAAAAGCAGGCTGCTATCTCCGTCCGAGACGCCCGGTGTCATGAGGACGCAAAGCCCCCCAGGGTCGATGAACCCTCGACATCTCGTCGGGTAGGAGACAAAAGAAAGGAGGATCGCCCCCGTGAACCGCGGGAGCACAGAGGACCCGTCGGTCGGTTTCATGAATTGTAACACCCCAAATTTGCCCTTTTATTTTTAAGCATCATATCACATCATATTCATCATGAACATATCATATTCTTAGCATCCTAGCATGGAAAGAGGAGGCATAACATTTCTCATGACCTAGCATTAGGCATATGATCATCTGGGGAGGTTCTTGAAGCATCACAAGCCATGACAAGGGGCTCAATGGTTTTGTACAAGTCCTATGAGGGGTCTACATTGCATTTACAAGTTCAAGTTCATTTGCAAAAGCTCAGAAGGTTGGAGGATCATCAGGGAATCCAGGATAGGGCAAAGCTCCTACACAAGGATCCTAAACTAGGGTTTGAGATTCAAGCATGAAAACCTCAAAACTTTGGCCATTTCATTTGGGAAAATTCTTTTACATGTTAAGAGTATCCTAGGTACCAAATTTGGTGAGAAAATTCCTTGTGGAAGTCAAGCTTTTCTTCAGTTGCTTGCAAATGAAGAAACTGGTCAACTGTGCCTTAAAAAAGTCAACTATGAGATTTCAAGGGGGCCAACCCCATTTTTCTAGCCAAGGGATGTTCTTATAATGTTAAAAGAGGTTTGTCAAGTTCAAAGATCAAGAATCATGAGGTTTTGAGGTGTTTTGCAAATTTGGTGCAAAGTTGGTTATGGAAAATGCCATTTTTGGCAAGTTTTTGCCCTAAAATTCAAGTGAGCATAACTTGGTGGAAAATTCTTCAAATGGACCAAAGTCAAACATGAAAGTTGGAGATTAAAACCTCCCATTTTCAAAAAGTACAAGTACTTTTTCATAGCCTTCATGGTTAAGAATATATGCCCCTCGAAAATTTGGCAAATACTAGGGCAAACTTGATTTTTTCACTTATGCACCAAAGCCAAATGTCATGAAACTTAATTTTGAGTCTTGGTATGGATCAAATAATGTTGCAATGTTAAAATGCAATGCAAATGGCTCACTTTTCTCCAATAAATGCACCAAATTCGTGCAAGATAAGAATTCCATTCCAAAAGTGCAATATTTGCATGTTCATGAAAAAAGTGTGACTCTCTCATCTAATGGCCAGGATTCTTTTGGTTTGAAATCAAGGATCAGATATGGATTGCACATGGGTAAGAGGCAAAGCAAGGCATGAGGATTTCATGAGATCACACAAAACTTTCCAAATTTGCAAAATCACTCACACTCTCTCCTCACACGTGCAAATCATCTCATTCTCTCAGCATTGAGTCATGACATCATATAAAAGAGAATTAGGGTTTTAGAAGGGTTCAGTTCTCTCTCATTTCTCAGCTTCCAAGTTTTTGCACAATTTGCATTTTCTCTCAAATCTCTTCACACACTTGATCTCTCCAAAAAAAATCACAGATCATTCATCCTTGAGAGCTCATGATCATAAATCTCTCCATTGTGCAAACTATCTCTCAAGATCAAGTACCTTGCCATTTCAGGGCAGGTGGCTGCAAATTCTTAGATCCAGCAAGATTCAAGACTCTAGTTGCATTTATTTTGAAACTAGAGTGCATTTGGAGTGGATTGGCTTCATTATCTTGGCTTCTAACAAGCTTTCTCAAGAACTGCAATCTCAGGTAAGCCTCCAAATCTTCAGATCTAGAAATGTTTTTTGAGGTGTGCATTCTGATCCTTGATGTTTGCTGATCATTCTGCTAGTCTTAGTTTCGAATTTAGTGCATTATTGAGTTTGTATTGAGGATTTGAAATTTCTTGGTCCAAGCTGTTTGTGTTCGATCCATAAGATCCTTTGATCCATTGAAGTTTTCAGTGTCATTTTTGAACTCAGGGTAGTGTGTTCGCTTGATCTGGAGCTTGTTGTTCATTTTTATTAGGGTTTGTTCATATCGTGCGTTTTCCGGTGCAGGAGCCCTAGAGCCGGTCATCGGATTCTGGAAAGTGTGTTCTAGGGTTTCATAAGGTTGAAGATGAGTCTTATACCATTGGATCTTCTATCTCAGCGCACAAGATCATGACACCTCATTTAATGAAACAACCTCTCTCTCTCACGTGCCATTCTCTTATATTTTCATTCTGATAATCTTCATGTTTCGCATCCCATGTTACTTATCATGCTCCTCAGCTCTGGTCCTATTATAATGCCACGTCAATTAATGAATGGATTACAGGATGCGTTGGTTTGATCTTAAGGCCAGTTATTTTCCAGCATTTTCCTTGAATTTCCACCCTTGTTTATGTGAACCTGCGCCAACACAGTGGGCTTTCCACTTCTATTCGCACCCCCTTTGACTTAAGCCCAATCCATTTGCACTGCTTTCCCTTCCTATTCACACCCCCAGCCTCTTCTTCATTTTTATTTCTTTTTCTTTATTTCATTTTCATATCATTTTGGTTTTCATTTTCTAAAATTACTTCTAAGTGTCCAAAAATTCTGAATTAATTCATGGAAGTCCATTTGAGTTTTCTTTAATTTTCCATATTTTTCTTTTCCATTTATTTTTAATATCCACGTGTCAATTGATTGTTCATCTTAATTAATTCATTTTAATTCCTTTTTGTGCATGCTGCCTTGTCCAATTTCCTTAGTGATCATCATTTTGAATTTCTTGTTGGTTCTTTTTGCTCTGGATTCATAAGAGGATGTAGTTCATGTGTGATTTTTTACCTGATTTTTAGAAACTTATTCATTTGGTTTTGGTCATTGACTTGTCATGGAAGTTTCTTAACCCTAGTTCATGTTTATGTCCCCATTTGACTTATCTAGCTTCTGAATTTCTTCCTATCCTTTTGGCACATTGTTATATCATGTTTAAAGGCCTCTTGTTCAAAGTTGTGGAATTTTTTGGTGCATTGTTGGTTTGATTTGAATTTTGATTCATAACTTGTCCCATTTTGCTTCCTTTTGATCATAAGTTCTCTTATTGGCTTAGAAGGGCACTTGTGCCAACTTCTTCACTTCATTTGGGGTCTCTTTAGGGTATTGATGCCTTTCTGATCTTGTTTTAGGGTTTGTGTCTTGTAAATTTTGTGATTTGCTTACCTTTTAAGTTCATCATTTCTTTTGTTCATTCACCTCCCTTCTTTGCCTCTTCCTCTCTCATAAAATGATTGTGTAGCTTTGTGCTTCTCTTCTCTTCATCTCTCTTGCTTCTTAAGCATTTCTTTAACTTGATTTGGTTCTGGTCTTGTGCCTTGGGTTCATGTTTTGTGCATTTTTGCTTTGCATCTCATTAAGTTTGCTTTGTTTTGCCATGTGTTTCATGTTGCTTCATAATTGACTTATATGTTTCTTCTCTCATTCTTGTGGCTTGCATTTGCATTGAGCTTTTGTATATATGACTTCACTTCTGTTTGTATGATGTTGGCATGTCATTATGTTCATTTTGCTTTACTTGTATGCTTGTGTTAACCTTTTCAGGGGCTATGGTAAGTGAGAGGTGTGGAAGTGATTCCCACATCTCCAAATCTCATCTCTTCTCTTCTTATTCTTACTTGTGCTAACCCTTTGATTGTTGGGCTTAGGCCTTACTTCTCTCCTCTTCTATTCTTCTTTCTTCTTCTTCTCTTTGTTTTTCTTCCTCCTTTAGGATAGTTAACCACACTAACCTTAGGATCTCCATGCATGACAACACTTAGGATCCTTTAGTCTCCCATTAGATTTTTTTTGCCTTTTGTGATCCTTTTGGTGCTTTCTCTCAATTTTAATCCATTATAATAAAGGTTGAGTCTTCTCATGTGACTTGAGACTTTGCTATGAGATACTTGCACGCGTTTCGTTTCGTGGCGAGGTGTAGGTTATCCCTCGTGGTGGATAGGTCTTAGCATGAGATTACTTCACAAAGAAAAGCTAAAAAACACTTCTTAATCAAAAATCACAAAAAAACACTTAATAAATGTTAATAGGTCAGTGTGTCTGAGCCTTCACTTGTGGGACTAGATTTGGGGATTTCCTCCATAGATAGGTGTGCCTTTTGCACATTCCATTTCGGGATGATGTGAGATGTACACATCCCATTGAGTAAGACTTAGGTACACTTACCTATGCAAACTTCAAAGCAGAAAACTCATAAAAAGCACAAACAAACAATAAGCGTCTTTCCTTCGGGAATTCTTTTCTCATCTCCTTCGCTCCGCACGCGAACTTGCTCCTACTTGTCACTTTGCAAGACGGTTACGCACTCGTCGTCCGAGTCGGCAACACCTGAGCAATGGCATAGGCAGTTCAAGCCTTAATTCACAAGCAATTTCGTTTCTACCCCTAGTTAGGGGAACTACGGCGTCTCTGATCCTCATTGTCCTGATGAGGTACGTAGGCAGCGGGGTAGGGCCCGTTCGAGCACAATCTTTATTTTCTCTACATTTTTTCCTTTTGTTTTCCCATTCATTTCCTTTCTCAGTTTTCTTTTCTAGTTCATTTCATTTTCTTTGCAGCAGCTTTCATTCTTTCGCCCTTTGAAATAGTTTTCTTTGCAAGCGTGGATCCCGTCGGGTACGACGGACGATCTGGGTGCTAATACCTTCCCAGGTTGTAACCGAATCCCGAACTCAGTCTCTTTGGTTCGCAGGACCTGTGTCCTTCCTTTTCTTTTCTTCTGGTTTGTGCAGCATTACCATTCCCGTTCCTTCGGGATAAAAATGTCTGGCTGGTGACTCTATTCTTTTCCGCGCCACTTTCACGTTTGTACCAGGATAGAAATCCGGGGAGCGACAGCTGGCGACTCTGCTGGGGATCGAACCCAGAATCTCTGGTTCCCCTGTGAGTCTCTCCTAGCGCTTGCGTGTTTCTGTTTCTTTGGGTGTTGACTGTTTGTTGTTGTGTGTTGTGCTTTATTGTTGTTTATTTACAGTTTTGTTTACATCTTTATTTACAATTTTCAGTATTTATTTTCCGCATCATATATATCATACTGGACTGTCTGGACTGGTTTTCTGTATTGGTGGGCTCGGGTGATACTATTTCTGAGAGATAATCCAAGTACCTGGCTTGAGTGCACTATAGTACTAGAGTGGACATATTGTACTCACATGTGACATGATGAGTGGCGATGTGTTTCACGCCCAGATTGCGACCGTCTTGGAAATATCTTGTGTGGGGATTTCCTCCACTTCGGGATAGGACCTTGATATTTATGTGCATCTGGGGACCGATCATTGAGAACCTTTATGGAAACAAACCTCTCCAGTGGTGGCAGTGGCAGACCATATTTTGTGGCAAACCCATTCGCACCCGAGGGTCCACTGGGGACTCGCATAGGATGGCCTGGTTCTCTTATAGGAACTCAGTCAAAGCATCTGGTCGTATGACATTAGTACTGTATCCTACGGGTTGAATGTACTATTGTTTCTCAATTTCAACGCTCGAAGCTGGGAACTTATAGGGGATACTTGTTTTTCCCGGACTCAGCTGAGGCCTCCCTGCGTAGTACATAATGCCAAACCGATTCCTTGATTTGGTCATGAGCCATTTCTCGGAAATGGTAAAAGTATTATTGTTATTCGGCTTTGAGAGTCCGTGATGTTTGACCCGGAGCACACCTGTGAGATTGGGAGGGGTTTACAGGTTTGCAGGAACCCTTGACTCCATCATACCCTTGTCACCAGTGCAATTTCATGTTATGATATAGTTACTTTGGTTCCAGAGTTCTCGAGTTTATCTGGTTCTGGATTGGGTGTATCTGAGATTATCTGAGTGTTTATGGGTTGTTATTCAGAGGATTTGGGTTTCTGATCACTTGGCCTTGGCATCCAGATTCCAGACAGTCCCAGATGGATCATATGTCATTGCATTTGCATTTGCATTGCATCATTTCATCATTAATCATGTTTTGTTTTCATTCACAGGTTCATATCTTTTCTTCCGGTTCCGGTATCCTCTTCAGAGATGGAAGATCCTCGCAAGCAGAATATTCATTTCAAGTTTTTCGACACTAAGGTTGGCCTGTTAAAGGAGATGGGGAAGCTGATCACACCCAATCATGTAGAGAGGTTCAGGAAGGCTTATGGGAGTATTCTGGATGTGGTGGTAGAGCTAGATCCCTCTGAGAGAAGTGTCGTTCATACCCTGCTTCAGTACTATGATCCTCAGCTCCGTTGTTTCACTTTTCCTGATTTTCAGTTAGGTCCTTTGCTGGAGGAGTATGCTTTGATCTTGGGAGTTCCTGTTCGAGACCAGATTCCATTCAATGCTGAGATGAGTAGACCTGCACCTGAGGCTAGTGCCAAGGCTCTTTATTTGAGCACTTCTGCTGTGAATTCTATGACCATCATTAAGGGAGGTGTACCTGGGTTTTCTTTAGAGGCTTTAGTAAAGAAGGTGGAAGAGTTGGCTGTTGAGGGAGAATGGGATTCTGTCTGTGCTATCTTGGCTCTTTCTGTCTATGGCATTATTTTGTTTGCAGATATGGAGAAGTTCATAGATATGAATGCCATACATCTCTTCTTGCTGAAGAATCCTGTGCCTATGTTGCTCGGAGATTTGTATTACTCGGTGCACTACAAGACTGAGAAGAAGATGGGAGGTTTAGTTCGTTGCTGCGCTCCTTTATTTCATATGTGGTTCATGAGGCACCTTCCTAGTACTGGAGTGTTTAGTGACCATACCTTGGTATGGGCTCAGAAGCTGGAAATGTTGTTTGCCAAGGATGTCAGGTGGATTACTCAGAGGCTTCTAGGTGCACGTTTCATCACTAGCTGTGGGAGCTATCTTAGTGTACCTTTATTGGGAGTAACTGGAGGGATCAATTACAATCCAATCTTGTTAAGAAGACAGTTGGGATATGCCTTGAGAGAGGTACCAGAAGAACTGAAGTTGACCCCTATTTTCTACTTCCCTATAAAGGACAATATGCCTTTAGTGAGGAAAGTTGCTGGAGCTTAGAAGTGTATCAAGGGGGAAAGGATAGCTAGTTTTGGAAAGTGCAACAATCAGACCTTCTCGGAGTATGAGGCTTGGTTAAAAGACAGAGCCAGAAGGGTATTGATGCCATTCTCACCTCCAGTTCCTTCAGTTGCTAAGTCTAATGATACTGTGTCTTTAGAAGAGTTCAAGAAGTTGGAAGCCCAACTGCATGAAGTCAGGGTGGAGAACACTGAAATTGTTAATTTGTATCATCTTGCCAACCGGGCCAAGAATGAAGCTGAAGAGAAATTGCTGAAGATGCAGACCACCTTGGAGGCTAAAGAGAAAGACTTTGCTGGAAGGGAAGCTCACTTTCACAAGTTAGGTATGATGGAAGCAAAAAGAGAAGCTGAACGCAAGAAGACTTCGAAGACTCTCAAGGAAGCTCGTCAGTCTATTGTCTGGTTGCAGTGACAAAGAGAGCAGGAGTTGAAGAGCTACAAAGAAAAAGAGTTTTTCGAAGTGCAAATGACTTTCAAGAAGGAAGAAGTGGAACAAGCTCACCAGATTCGAAGGGAGAAGACTCAGCAGTTAGTAGATAGTTAGCAAGCCTTAGAAGCAGCACTTAAAGATATTGAAGACCTCAAGTTGATGGCTGGAGTCAAGAAGGCTAGGTCTGAGTTGGGACTTAGTGAGGGAGGTTCAGGGTCCTCAGGCAGTGGTCTTGCTTCTTAGTTTGTTTCCCTTGTATTTGGATTACCTACAGACATGTTGTAGGAATCCTGGTTGTTTGCTTTTCTTCTTAGAAACTTGTACCCTACGGGGAATTCTGTTGTTTGTGCCTAATAGACTGATTTATGTTATGCAGTTTTTCAGTTCACCTTTTTTCTGTGCCTGCTGTTATGGTTTGAATGTGGTTTCTATGCGAAGGTTTCTGAAAGTCGAGGATCAGTATCCATCTGGCTTTCTTTGCTAAATACCGGAACCGGGGCATGAATGACCTGGGATTGAAAACATAAACAACTACATTGCATACATATCACCTGTTTTTTTGTTTTAAAGGTATGGCCACAGAATTCCTAATGTCTTTTCTGTTTCAGGCACTATAGCTCCCAGGAAAGTTCGAGAACAGCCAATCACACACAGATATCCCACAAAGGTCAACAGAGAAAGAGTCATGGATCAAATGCAAGCTGATTTAGCTGACTTGAGGCTGAGGATAGACAATTTTATGACCCTTATGGCAGGCATGGGTCAGAATCAGGAATGTCTGCGTGAGTTGGTTGAAAAATAGTCAAGCCAGGAACAACGGTACTGCTGATGGAGGTAATAGTAACGGTGCGGGCGCCCGTCAGGTTGAAATCCCCGTAACACGGCCAGGGGTTACCATAATCAATGATGGACTGAACAATGTACAGATGGACGGTCAAGACGAACAGTTCACTCTGCTGGACGAAACTGAAGGCCAGGGGGCTGAAATGAACAGGAAGTTTGAGGAGATGGCAGAACAGATCAGGGCTATTCAATCTCAGAACTCTTTGGGGTTCGACATTACTGACTTGGGCTTGGTTCCAGGGGTTAGAATCCCTTACAAGTTCAAGGTTCCAACTTTCGAGAAGTACAACAGCACAATGTGTCCAAAGACTCATCTTCAGTCCTTTGTGGGAAGGATTGCTGCTCACACTGATGATGAAAAGCTATGGATGTACTATTTCCAGGACAACCTGGTTGGGGCCTCCTTGGAATGCTATATGAAGCTAATCAGAGTCAACATTAAGAGCTGGAAGGACCTGGCAGAGGCTTTTGTGAAGCAATACCAGTATAATTTGGACATGGCTCCAAATCGCACTCAATTGCAACACATGTCTCAAACTGCTAAGGAGGGATTCAAAGAATATGCTCAAAGGTGGCGTCAGCTCGCTGCCAGAGTGCAACCACCACTACTGGAGAATGAGATGGTTGATATGTTCATGGGGACATTGCAAGGTGTGTTTATCGAAAGATTGGCGTCTTGTTCGGCTACCAAGTTCAATGATATAGTAGTTGCTGAAGAGAGAGTCGAGACTTTGTTAAAAATGGGAAAGATTCAGGATACAAGTGCGAGCAGCTATAATGGAGCAAGAAAAGCTTTCAGCGGACCCCGAGAAGAAGGGAAGGTAAGACCAATGTTGTGTTTTCCCGAGGACGGGGCCGAGGATATAGAAGATCATACGAGCAAGTGGCAGCTGTCACAATCCCTTCCAGCCCTGTGCAGCAGGTGCAGCCTCAACAACAACAACAACAACATCAGCCACAACGTAACAACTATCAACAGAGACCTTATCAGCCAAGGAAAACTCGCCCGGCTAATAGGGTGCTTGAAGCAATTCCCATAACTTATGCTGAATTGCTACCAAGATTGCTGGACCTGAATATGATACAACTGAGGACTTTGGCACCACCACCACCTGGAGAGCTTCCAGTGGGGTACGATGTCAATGCTAGATGCGATTTCCATTCAGGGGCACCCGGGAACTCAACTGAGAAGTGCAGGGCGCTACAGCACAAAGTTCAAGATCTGATAGACTCCAAGGAGATTAACTTCGCACCACCGCTGAATGTTACTTCAAACCATATTCCGAATCATGGAGGGGCTAGAATAAATGTTGTTGATAGTTGTAAACGCCCCAAATTTTCCCTCACTCATTTCACCATGGCTTGTGATCTTTTCATGTGCATAAATTCAATCATAGCATCTCATATTGCATTTTTGCTTCACTGCATTGTTTCTAAGTCATCTGCATCTAGGGTTTGTGATCTGAGCAATCCGAGAGCTACTTGAGCCACTTCAAAGGTCATCAATCACTTCAAAGGGGTCCATGTATGTTCAAGCATCATATTATATCCTCACAAGGTCAAGGAAGTCAAAGGACCACAAGAACTGAGAAAGGCATTGGCAGGGTACGGCTGCCGAAAATATTGCGACATAGGACGAATGTCGGATGAAAAGGTCGACGATGGGGACGGCCATCGGATAAGCATGATGAAGGATGATCATCAAGAGGTGAAGGACGATCACCTAGCAGGGGACGGCTGCTCTCGGGGTTTATCATGACATAGGACGAATGTCTGATAACAAGATCAACGATGGGGACTGCCATCGGATAAAATGATGAAGGACGATCATCAGGAGGTGAAGGACGATCACCTAACAGGGGACAGCTGCTAAAAATATCATGACATAGGACGAATGTCAGATAGGATGGGGTTCTAATGAATAGAGACTCCTCTGGGAATGATGAAGGACGATCATCAAAAAGGTGAAGGACGATCACCTGGCAGGGTACGGCTACCGGAAGGTATCATGACATAGGACGAATGTCAGATAACAAGAAAATATTTTAACAAGTTTTGTTGGGGACTCTCCTGGGGAAGGGTAGACACAGACGAGTGTCTAAATTTAAGAGATGAAGGTATAAGTGTTTGACACTGTGTATAGATTAAAGATGCGGACGAGCATCCTTAAGACTACGATACGGACGAGTATCGGTAGAAACAAACGCTTGACGCATGTTCGGAGATGATGATACGGACGAGTACCAACTTGTTAACAAAGAACACGGACGAGTGTCGAATCTGAGGGGATTTAAGTAGTATATACAAGATACGGACGAGTATCTGTATGAGTGGAAAGTGATGAGTGAGACACAGACGAGTGTTTAACTTGCTGGGGAGAGTGCGACACGGACGGGTGTCGGAAAAAGTGTATTATAAACAAGTATTTGATTTACAAAGTGTTCAGGTAACTATGATGGGGGGTGACACGGACGGGTGTTAAGGATTTGTATATATATGTACCTGTGAGTGCAAAGGGGACGCTTTGGCTCTCTGCTGAGGTATGACACAGATGAGTGTCAAGAAGCATCTGTTAGTATAAGTGTCTGTTTGCTCGGGCAATCTTACTGGGGAGTGATGACACGGACGAGTGCCAAAAGGAGTGTGTATCTGTATCTGTAAGGGAAATGCTTTTGCTCTCCGGTGGGGAATTGGGAAATATTCTGTATATTGTTGATGGATTGTCAGCATTTACAAATGTTTGATTCAGAACAAGGCTTATGATTATGCAATATGTTTGACTTTTGCCGTAATGCTCCGTTTTAAACGGAATGCTACGCTCTGTGGGGAAAACATGATGCGAATGCCATGATTATGCAAAGATACCGATCCGAGGTTCGGATCTCGTTGCTGTGAAGATCTCTGGCTGATCTGCTTGAAATGGATATCCCGCCTGGGGATAAGATCATTGATAGATCTGACATATATGACTCTGCTTGGGGAAATAGATCACTGATAGACCTATCTCGGTAATGAGGGACCCAGCTGGGGTTTGTAGAAGCTTTCGTCACTCTGTTGTGAGATCTTTAAGCGTTGCTCTTCTGGATAGAGGCTGAAACTCTGTGGGGAGATGGTTCCCTGTCTTTGCACTTGACTAAGTAGGAATGATGACTGGAAACTCAGCTGGGGAGAAAGCACCTTCGGTGCTAATCAGAAGATAGACTGAGTAGATAATGATTTGACAGCTGGCTGGGGAGTTGTTTTCGTGCCCCATGTTGCACTCTGAACACCTGCAATCCTGTATGACAAAGAAACGTACAAGTATCCCTAGGTATCCCTTACTGGATTCCATCATAGGAATTTAGACACTCCCGGGAGTAAATATATTTCCTGCAAGCATGGATTTTTAGAAAGGAAACATCTGTATTTATGCAATCAACATCTTAAAGACATCGGACATTTTGCAAATGAGAATAAAATGTATGAGACAAAATGTGACTGAAAATCTGATTATATTAATTTGTGTGCCCTGAATTGGCAAAATACAGTCAAAGAAACGGATCCCCTGAAATGAGGGGATCGTTACAAATTGAGAAACAAAAAGACGCTGGCAATGTTGATGACGCTTCAAGGAGCTTCGCTTTTTGCTATGACTCGTATGACATTGACGTTCTTCCCATCTTGCTTTCTGAAGAAGGTTGATTCTGACCAATGCTCGAACCTTTCAAAGCTTACCATGTTTGTAAGTGATACAGATGAATTCAGAATGCAGTTGTTCGCTTATTCCCTTATTTTGCGTGGATCGCCCTTTCGGGTTTTCAATCCACCGGGATACCCATTTTTGCCCGAGTTGTCCAATGCGGCTTTTCAACTCAGCGGGTGTACATTTTTTATTCATTTTCCCTTATTTTTGCCCGAGTCCTTTATTCTGTTTTTGACTCGCCGGGATGCCCTATTTTTGCCTGGACTTACATTCTGTTTTTATGTCCAGCGGGTCATTTTATGCGAAGTATTTTTTAACTGCATCTGAATTTACAGGGGACAAGAAGTCTTCACCATCCATAGTACTGAGCATCAGTGCTCCACCGGAGAAAACCTTCTTTACTATGAACGGACCATCATAATTCGGGGTCCACTTGCCCCTGTGGTCTGTATGAGGAGGGAGGAGTCTTTTCAGCACAAGATCTCCCACTTGGTACTCTCGGAGCCTGACTTTCTGATCGAAGGCTTTCTTCATTCTTTTTTGATACAGCTGCCCATGGCAGATTACAGCTAATCTCTTTTCTTCAATCAGATTCAGTTGTTCGTATCGGGATCGGACCCACTCTGCTTCATTCAACTTAACATCCATCAGTACCCGCAAGGAGGGTAATTAAACTTCAACAGGTAGGACTGCTTCCATACCATACACAAGCTGATACGGTGTTGCCCCAGTGGATGTTCTGATTGACGTACGGTACCCATGTAAGGCAAATGGTAGCATTTCATGCCAGTCTTTGTAGGTGACCACCATCTTCTGCACAATCTTCTTGATATTCTTGTTAGCTGCCTCAACAGCGCCATTCATTTTTGGCCTGTAAGGAGAAGAATTGTGATGTTGGATCTTGAAGTCCCGGCATAGTTCTGCCATCATTTTATTGTTTAAGTTGGAACCATTATCAGTAATGATTCGCTCGGGCACTCCATACCGACAGATGATATCTCTCTTCAGGAATCTGGCTACCACTTGCCTTGTAACATTTGCATAAGAAGCTGCTTCAACCCACTTGGTAAAATAGTCAATGGCTACCAAGATGAATCTGTGGCCATTTGAAGCAGTCAGTTCAATCTTGCCAATCATATCAATGCCCCACATGGCAAAGGGCTAGGGTGAAGACATCACATTCAGAGGACTCGGAGGCACATGCACTTTATCCGCATAGATCTGGCATTTATGGCATTTTCTGGCATAGGCACAACAGTCTGCATCCATTGTGATCCAGTAATATCCTGATCTCAACAACGTTTTAGCCATTGCATGCCCTCCAGCATGGGTACCAAAAGATCCTTCGTGCACCTCGTGCATCAACAAGTCTGCTTCTTGAAGGATCAAACATACCCATAATGCAAGCTTCATATTCAGCTTCGTTGTTAGTGCAGTTGAAGGTGAGCTTTGCCGAGAAAGGCATGTGAACTCCCTTGGGTGTAATGAGTATTGCACCAACACCACGACCATTCATATTAACAGCCCCATCAAACATCTTAGTCCATTCTTCTTCTGGGTCAGGCCCTTCAGTGTGAACAGGCTCTTCATGATCTTTTGCTTTTATGAACATGATGTCTTCATCAGGGAAGTCAAATCTCATAGGCTGGTAATCATCAATGGGTTGCTCAGCAAGATAGTCAGACAATACACTGCCTTTGATGGCCTTCTGAGATGTGTACTGAATGTCATATTCTGTGAGGATCATTTGCCATCTTGCAACCCGTCCGGTAAGTGCTGGCTTCTCAAAAATGTACTTGACTGGGTCCATCTTAGAGATCAATAAAGTAGTGTGGGTCAACATATACTGCCTTAGTCGGCGAGCAGCCCACGCTAAAGCACGGCAAGTTTTCTCGAGCAGTGAATAACGTTGTTCACAGTCGGTAAACTTTTTGCTTAGGTAGTAAATTGCATACTCTTTTCGACCAAACTCGTCATGCTGGCCCAACACACACCCCATTGACTCTTCTAATACTATCAAGTACATGATTAGAGGTCTTCCTTCAACTGGAGGCATAAGGATTGGAGGCTATTGCAAGTATTCCTTGATTTTGTCAAAAGCCCTCTGACAGTCTTCGTTCCACCTGACTGTTTGTTCTTTTCTTAACAGCTTGAACAAAGGCTCACAGGTTGCTGTAAGGTGAGATATGAACCGTGAAATGTAGTTCAATCTACCTAGAAAACCCCGAACTTCTTTTTCTGTCTTCGGTGCATGCATTTCTTGAATGGCTTTAACTTTATCAGGGTCAACTTCAATCCCTTTTTCACTTACAATAAATCCCAGCAGCTTACCAGATCGCACCCCGAATGTGCATTTGTTGGGGTTTAACTTCAATTGGTATTTCCTCAGACGCTTGAATAACTTTAACAGATTTACCAGGTGGTCTTCTTCTGTGAGGGACTTGGCAATCATGTCATCCACATAACATTCAATTTCTTTGTGGATCATGTCATGGAATAATGTTACCATGGCCCGTTGATAAGTTGTACCAGCATTCTTCAGTCCGAATGGCATCACCTTATAATAGAACGTCCCCCAGGGTGTGATGAAAGTTGTCTTCTCCATGTCTTCAGGTGACATCTTGATCTGATTATATCCTGAAAATCCATCCATGAAGGAAAACACTGAGAACTGAGTCGTGTTGTCGACCAATACATCAATGTGAGGTAATGGGAAGTCATCTTTTGGGCTGGCTCTGTTCAGATCCCGGTAGTCCACACACATCCTCACTTTGCCGTCTTTCTTAGGCACAAGTACAATATTAGCGACCCACGGCGGATAGCTAGTCACAGCCAGGAAACCGGCGTCCCACTGCTTTTGTACCTTTTCTTTAATCTTCATTGCCATATCTAGGCGAGTACGGCGCATCTTCTGTTTTACCGGTGGGCAATCCTCTTTCAAAGGCAGCTTGTGCATGACAATATCGGTGTCCAACCCTGGCATATCCTGATAAGACCAAGCGAAAACATCTACGTATTCCCGGAGCATGTCAATCAGTTGTTCTTTTACTGAATCTTGTAAGCAGACCCCGATCTTAACCTCTTTCACGTCTTCTTCCGTACCAAGATTAACCGTTTCAATCTCCTCTTGATGAGGAGTGATAACCTTCTCCTTTTGCCTTAACAACCTGGCTAGCTCTTCAGGTAGCTCATAATCTTCTTCAACCCCTTCATCAGCTTGGTTGATTGGATTGTCAAAGTCATACGAAGCCATAGTAGTGTTGTTGTCGGTGCAATCTGAAAGGCACTTTCTGCAAGGGTTTAGATTGGTTTATTTTAGTGATCAATTTTAATCTTGTTTAGAAAAATAAAAATGAAGTTATTTACTTTGAAAAACATTGCCATGTTATTTTTGTACAAAAAGAAAAATGAAAAGACAGTGAGCGAAAAAGAGACTTGTTTGCAAAAGATGTCCGATATTCATTGATTGATCTATTTGCACAAAATTACAAGATGGCCCGATTACAAAATGAGTCTTGACATCTTGGGCAAGATGCAAGACTTGATGCATGCTTTAAAATACATGAAATAATAATTACTCTGCAGGAGTAACCCTTATAATTTCCTGGGAAAACCAGTTAAGGACTTGGCTCCCCGGGATCTTTGGACGTATCCAGCTCTCCAGGTTGCGGTCGCTTTCCTCCTCGTCTTCCAAGTTGTTCACGGCATCCGGGGTAAGCATTCCCCCACTGACAAAATTGGGCCCTTTAGCAGCCTCTGATTGATCTTGTTGAGTTGGTCTGTAACCCAACCCAAATCTGTCTTCTTTCTTCTCTACGGGCAACAGCTTGCCCCAGCCTTGGGAAGTACCTTCCTTAACAACCTTTCGGGCTTGCTGATATGACGTTATGGAGGTTCCCATTACAGCAGATGCTTCATTAATGTTCAAGGCCTCGAACCCCTGGCTCATGGTTTCATGGATTTCTCCATCCATTTCTATGTACTTGTACGTAGCCAGATGGCTAACAAAGATGTCTTCCTCCCCACAGATGGTGATGATCTGGCCTTCCCACTCGAATTTCAGCTTCTGGTGAAGGGTAGACGTAACAGCGCCGGCGGCGTGGATCCAGGGTCTACCCAACAAACAGCTGTAGGCCGGCTGAATGTCCATCACATAGAAGGTAGTTTTGAAGATCTGTGGGCCAATCATCACAAGCAGATCAATCTCTCCAAGTACTGATCTCTTAGAGCCATCAAATGCTCTCACCACCAAATTACTTGGGTGCAGTGCCAAGCCATCATACTCCAGCTTCACTAAGGCTTTCTTTGGTAGAACATTGAGTGATGACCCAGTGTCCACCAGTACATGAGATAGAAAAGCACCTTTGCATTCCAAGGTGATATGTAAAGCCTTGTTGTGGTTACGTCCCTCTGTTGTTAAGTCGGCATTGGTGAAGCCCAGTCCGTGACTGGTGTTGACATTTGCCACCACGGTTTCTAGCTGATTAACAGTAATCTCCTCTGGCACGTATGCTGCGTGCAGGACCTTCAACAATGCGTTCCTGTGAGCTTCGGAGCACATCAACAGTGATAATATGGAGATCTTTGAGGGAGTTTGGTGAAGCTGATCCACCACCTTGTAATCACTTCTTTTTATGATTCTCATGAACTCGTCTACATCTTGTTCAAAAGATGTCTTTTGAGTTTCCTTGGCAATTGGCTCTTCAGATACCACACTCTTTCCTTTTGCTTTGGCAGCAGCTTCTGCTTCAACATTAGGTCTTTGGATTTGTGAGGCAAAAAGGCGTCCGCTTTTGGTGAAGCCTCCGCCTCCCCCAACATTATCAATTTGTGGAGAAGAGGTTGATGAATCCAGAGTGATTTTCTCCCCGTTGCAGTAAAGATCAGAGCCATAATGCCAAGGTATGGCATTACTGCTTTCATAAGGAACTGGTCCAGGTACCGTAATAGTAATTGGACTGACTGCTGCAGAGGTGGGTACTGTAATGGTGTGCGGATCGTAGTAAATTGTGACTGGTGATCTGGCAGGAGGTGCCACTGCTTGTTGTTGGAAATTGTTGTTTGGAGGAACATTTGATGGGTCATAGTAGATTGTAACTGCGGAGACATCTTCATTAATTTCCGTTGGCGTTGTAGAAGATTCTGCTAATAAAGCGGATGCCGATGTTGTAGAAGAAATGGTTGTCGAAATCTGACTTGTTGAAGTGATGGACGGAGCCATTGCTGATGATATTGATGAATCGGTAGGAATGATTGTTGCTGCTGTTGTAGAAGAATCAGGCATTGTTGTCAAAGGAATTGCTGGATTTGTAGGCGCTGTTGTTGAGATCTGAAGGATTCCATCCTTGATAAGACCATTTATGCCGCTTCTCAAATTTTCACACCCGTTGACTGCAATGTTGCAATACCCACAACCGAGTTCACACCCGGGGAACACTTGGCACTCTAGAAGCTGAGCTTTAATTTCGACCAGAGGTGTTCGAATTTGTGTAACACTGGTGATCAGAGTAGATGGTTTGTCTTCCTCAATGGCATTAATCCTTGGCCCACCATGATTAGGCATAGGATTTTTGTTGACATTCGGAGGAGGTGCGAAGTTGAGGGCTTTAGAATCCACCAGATCTTGAACTTTCATTTGCAATGCCCTGCATTTTTCCGTATTGTGGCCTGGTGCATTGGAATGGAAAGCACATCTGGCGTTGACATCATAATTCTTCGGGAGATTGGAGGGATCTGGAGGTGCCAATGTCCTTAACTCAACCAAGTTAAGCTTCAGGAGTTGTGGCAATAAGGCAGCATAAGGCATAGGGATAGGGTCAATCACCCTGTTTGCCTGTGATGGTCTTTGTTGAAAGGGTCGTTGTTGTTGATTGCTGTTATTGTTGTTGTAGGTTCTCTGTGGCGGATACTGAACTTGCTGCTGATAATGTGGTTGTTGTGGTTGTTGATATGCTGTTTGCTGAGGAATCGGAGCTGGAATAGTGACAGCTGCTACTAATCTGTGGACATACTGAGGTCTGCCCCTGCTGGCATGGATGGCATTTGTCTCGCCGGTCCTTCGAGGTCCCACAAAAGGCTTCCTGGGATTACTGGACGAACTTGCACCATTATCAGAAATTTTGCCCATTTTTAATAGACTTTAAATTCTTTCACCGGCTATAACTACGTCAGCAAAACTGGTGGAAGAAAAGGCAGCCAACCTATCAATATATGTTCCTTGCAAAGTATTCATGAACATGTCTGCCATTTCTCTTTCCGACATGGGTGGCTGGACAGCAGCAGCAAGCTGTCTCCACCTTTGGGCATATTCCCTGAAGCTTTCTCTGGAGGATTGAGACATTCCCATCAAAAGGGTCCTGTTAGGAGCCATATCCAGATTATATTGATATTGTCTGATGAAGGCTTCAGCTAAGTCCTTCCAGCATCTGATGGTAGCTCTGGTCAGGTGTGAATACCACTCTCTTGAAGCTCCAGTCAAACTGTCTTCAAAGTAGAACATCCACAGCTTCTCATCCATGGTATATGCTTTAAGTCTCCCTAGAAAAGACTGCAGGTGAGTTCGTGGAAAAGAGGTTCCATTGTATTTCTCAAAGCACGGTGGCTTGAATTTGTGGGGAATTCTCACCCCCTCCACTAACCCCATATCCATTACATCGAAGCCCAAGGAGTTTTGAGACTCCAAAGATCTCAACTTCTCAGCAATTTCATCAAACCTTCTATCATAGACTTCATCTCCAGCTCCCATGACAGTAAACTGCTCTTCTTGGGGATCTTCTTGCAGGATTCTTCCCCCAATAGTATTTCCTTGCACATTACCCAGGATGTTGACTTCCGGATCTAGATGAGGTCCAAATACAGGTGGATTAACATGAGGCTGACCCCTTTCATTGTTACTTGTTCCTCCAGTGCCAGGACGAGGTTCCTCGGGAGTTTGTCTTTCTACCATTGCCCTTAACCTTTCTTGGCTCTGGGCCAAGACAGTCATCACAGTCATGAATTGGGCCATTTGGTTTCTCATCTCCACTCTTTCATTAGCCATCTGGGTTCTGACCTCAGTCAGGTCTTGCTGTACTTGCTCCATTAGAATACCCGGAAGGTTGTTGCGAGTAGGATACCGGTGTGCACGGTTGACAGGGAACACTCTTCTGCGAGCAATATTTCCTGAGCCACAACAGAGTTAGAAACAAACAAAATAAAAAAAAAACCTACAAAACAAAACAAAAGTTAGTATGCAATGCAGTATGCTTATTTGTTTTCCAAGGTATCCGGCTTGGCTCTTGGTTTTGACCTTTCCAGACCTCAAGGAAGATGCTTTGATGTTGTTGAGAAAAGAAAACCCAAATGGAAACAAACTAAAAAATATATTACAAATGATGAATAATACATAGTCTGTTTTTTACAACACATGTCCCTGAAGGGTCAAAATACAATTCAAAAGAAAAGTACATCAAATGAAAACAACAACAATCAAAAAGTCAGACATCTAGTCCAAACTCATCCTCCTTAACCTCCTTCAGAAGTGCCTTAGTCACTGGACCAGCTGGATGCTCTGTAATAGTCCTGATAAGGAGGTTTCTGGTGGCAATGGCAGTGGTCAGCTTCTTGTGCCTGTCCTGATCCTTTGATCTCTTCAAACCAGCCCTAAGCTTCAACTCCGAAATCTCCTTCTGGGCTGCCAGCAAAGCTTCCTGCTGCTTCTTTTCATTTGCCTCTAACTGTTCAACCTTGGCTTGAGTTCTCTAATCTTCTTGAGTACGGGCTTCAGTGATCCTGACCCATCTAGCCTGACTTTCTTGCAAATAGAGCTCAGTCCTAGCCTTCTGAAGCTTGGCCTCTTTACAGGCATTCTTCAATATTTGTTCCCCATCTCTTGCTTTTCTGATGTAGTCCTCTGTTTTCTCAATCTTGGCCAGATGCTCCACCCTAAGCTTTTCCAACCTCTCAATGTCCAGACGACCATCACTCCTTTCCCAAAGGGTCTTCTTCAGAGCTTGAGACGGATTCTCATTCCTTTCCTTCAGTTTCTCAAATTCTTCCAGGCTGACAGTGGCTACTGGTTGTACTGTAGATGGTCCAGGTGTGTCCTCCAAAGTGAAGGGCATTCCAGTAATCTGAGCTCTAGCATGAGACCAGTCATAGTACTGAGCTGAAGCAACATTATTGCACCTTCCAAGAATAGCCATCCCTTTTGTTTGGATGTTGTCCCAAGCCCAGGATGCTTGTCTGACAACAGCTGAATTAGGTTTTACTTCACAATACAGGGTCTCAGCTAAATCTTGCACTCTAGGAGGGTGGACCAAGGCATAGCCCAGTTGTCTTTTAAACAACAAAGGATTGTAGTTGATACAACCCTTTACTCCTATCAAAGGTACATTTGGGTATTGCCCACAGCTAGTGATGATGTCCTTGCCTTTGGTGCTCTGGGTGCACCATCTGATATCATCTGAAGTCAAAGCAATGAGCCTCTTGGCCCAATTCTTCTGCTGGTGAGGGTTCAGGAAGGCATCTGACTTAGGTAGGTGTCTGAGTAGCCAGGTGTGAAACAGAGGAGCACAACATCTCACCAACTTCCCTCTTTGTTTCTAATTCCTCTGATGAATGGAGTAGTAGAAATCTCCCAGCAATGTGGGTACTGGGTTCCTCAGAAGGAAAAGATGAATGGCATTCTTGCTGATAAATTTGGGCTCATCTGCAAACAGTATAACCCCATATACGCTGAGGGCTAATAGTGCACAGACTGCCCTCCACTCTCCTAAGGAGGCCTTCAGGATGGCCTGAGAAATCAAGAAGTCTAAGTGCAAACCAGGGATCCCAGCTTTTGTTGTCATGCTTTGCTCAATCAAGGCAGGCTCCAGGTACAGTGCTTTTGCTACTTCTCTATTGCTGGGAAAAGTCATTTCTGGGTTGAAGGGGACTCCACCCCTGACAGGTACTCCAATCAATGATGAAAACTCCTCCAACAGAGGTCCTAGCTGAAAGTCTGGAAATGTGAAGCATCTCAAAGGAGGGTCATAAAACTATAAGCAGGTGTGGATCATGCTCCTCTGAGAAGGGTCTAGGTCCATAACCATATCCAGAATACCTCCATAATGCTCTCTGAATAATGGGATGTGGTCAGGGGTGATAAGTGACTGGACCTGCCTGATGCCAGTCAACACAGGCTCAAAGAAATGGTAAGATATGTTGCTCTTCCTGGGAGTAGCCATGAGTACTGCTGCAGGAGCTGAAGATAAGTGCTGATGAAGACCAAGACTGATACTGGAGATGAGCCACTGATAGGCTGATGCAGGTGATGATGAAGATAGCTGAAGCAGATAACTGATGAAACAGAGGTCTATGTAGAAGAAGGGGTCAAAACCAAGCCAGATATAATGTGGATACCCTGAAAGACAAATAAACAAATGTTAAATGATGCAATGATGATGTATGCAAATGATATGCAGGGGTTTGTGATCAAGCTGGATCTGATTATCTGTCTTGATATAAGTCCATGTATGTTCAAGAGGCCCAGATAGAGGTTCAGAAATCCAGTAACCAAGGTGGGGGACTCAAATAAAGAGTCACATGTCCAGGGTTAAATCACAAGAACTGTCCAAAATGAGGTACTCTTAATCAAAACAAGTAACAGGGCATGATGTGGCCAAGGGTACCTGCAAACCTGCAAACAGCCCAACCCCCTCACAGGTAGTGTTCTAAAACAAAGATCCTCAGACTTGGATCCGTTATGAGAAGTGTAAACACTTCTAACCCGGAGGTATAGTGTTTACAATAACCATAAAAGATCCTCCTCTAATTCACCTCAGTTTCTGAAGGTCATAATAAAGGTCATCCAGACTTAGCAGGCTTCCCAGATGGCCCTAGCACTACAGGAAATCTGTAGCACAGAGTTCTCAAGAAGAAACTCACATCTGAACCGTGTTTCATATTCCCGCACCAGACCGAAATGGAATGGGAAATAACATGAACCACTCTAGCCTAGGTGTCACTCAGGTCCCAGGTATAGGACCTTAAACTCTCAATGGAACCCCACCCACCAAGGCAGAAAACCCGATCCAACAATGATAATGACAGTATGAAATATGAAAAAACTGTAAAGGAAAGCAATAAATAAAGCTGTACATGAAGCAATAAATAAAGCAAATATATAAACACAATTAGCACATAACACCCCAGTAAACACAAATCAAACAAGCGCTAGGAGGAACCCACAAAAAGAACCAGAATCCCTGGTTACAGTATAAGGGTCCCCAGCAGAGTCGCCAAGTTGTCGCTCCCATGCCTTTCTCAGTTCTTGTGGTCCTTTGACTTCCTTGACCTTGTGAGGATATAATATGATGCTTGAACATACATGGACCCCTTTGAAGTGATTGATGACCTTTGAAGTGGCTCAAGTAGCTCTCAGATTGCTCAGATCACAAACCCTAGATGCAGATGACTTAGAAACAATGCAGTGAAGCAAAAATGCAATATGAGATGCTATGATTGAATTTATGCACATGAAAAGATCACAAGCCATGGTGAAATGAGTGAGGGAAAATTTGGGGCGTTTACAATAGTGATGAGAAGTTAAGTCTTATCCTGAGCATAGAAGAAGTGAAGACTTCGCTGTTGGTAGTGAAGGAGAGGCTGTTGAAAGGACAAGTGTTTCCGGGATGCAGTTCTGATTGTGAAAAATGTTTGAATTCAGTGAACGGATGTGAAAACCTGAAGATGGGGTTGCAGAATCTGATTGAAGAAGGATCTTTGCAGTTTGACAAAGTTGGTAATGAAGTTGATGATGTGTCCACTATAACCATATTTTATGATGCAGCTGAGATGCCTGCTAGAAGAGAACCTGTGACCATTTATGCTCCTGAAGTTAGCCCTGTGACTATCACTATGCCTGGGCCTGTTCCTTATACAGATGATAAAGCCATCCCATGGCATTATGGCTCAGATGTTTATGTGGAAGGACAGAAGATTGAGAGCAAGTCAGTTGCTATTGACCCGACTGTAGTGAACGTCGGAGGGGTTAAAGGTTTTACGAGAAGTGGTCGTCTATTTGCTCCCCTAGTTCTGAGAGGAGATCCTGAGGCTGAGGCTGAGGCAAAGGCTAAAGGAAAGCAAATTGCGACTGATGAGACAACAACTCCTGCTGCTGGACAGGGTACCTTTGAGAAGGAGGTCGAGGAATTTATGCGCATAATTAAAAAGAGTGATTATAAGGTGGTCGAACAGCTGAATCAGACACCTTCCAAAATATCAATTTTGTCTTTGCTGATGTGTTCTCCTGCACATAGAGAAGCCTTGCTGAAAGTGCTGCAGATGGCCTATGTTCCTCAAGAAATAACTGTTAATCAACTAGAAGCTGTAGTGGGCAGTGTGAATGCAAGCCACGGGCTGGGCTTTACAGACAGAGACCTTACGTCAGAGGGTCGTAACCATAACAAAGCACTACATATTACTATGGAGTGCAAGGGTGCTGTGTTGTTGCATGTCCTTGTTGATACAGGCTCTTCTCTTAATGTACTTCCGAAGAAAGCATTAATGAAGCTCAATGTTGATGGTATAGTCCTAAGACCCAGTGATTTGATAGTCAAAGCTTTTGATGGGTCCAGAAGGTCAGTGTTTGGAGAAGTTGAGTTACCCGTGAAAATAGGTTCTCAAGTATTCAAAAGTATCTTCTATGTCATGGACATTCAGCCCGCATACAGTTGCTTGTTGGGACGCCCATGGATTCATGTTGCCGGAGCTGTATCCTCCACTCTGCAGCAAAAGCTCAAATACGTGGTTGATGGCCAAGTAATCACAATGTGCGGAGAGGAAGACATCTTTGTGAGCCACTTATCAACTTTCAAATATGTAGAGATGGACAGAGAGATCCACGAGACGCTGTGTCAGGCCTTCGAAGCAGTTAACGTCAGCATTTTGACTCCTGTAGAGAGAAGCATTAAGAAAGAAGGTACCTCCATTCATTCCTACAAGCAGGCAAAGGAAGTGGTTCAGTCAGGAAGCGCCCAAGGCTGGGGCAAATTGCTGGAATTGGAAAAGAAAAACGACAAGTTTGGTTTGGGTTATCAGCCTGGTGGGTCTACTCCAAGTGGTAAAGCCATTACTTTTACAAGTGATGGGATGCTCGACCGCAACCAAATCTGTGCAACTACTGAAGAGGGAGACAGTGATGGTGACTGGGACAACTGGATTCATCCGTGTGCGCCCGGAGAGGAGCTGAAGAACTGGTCTGCTGAAGACATCGTCCATGTTACCTGGCACTCAGAGTAATTTATTTGTTTCCTTTTCTTATCATGCTGCATTGTCAAATCCAGCATTCTGCCCAAGATAATAGGATCCATTGTATTGGGCCACCATGTTTTGTATGCATTTATTTTACCATGAAATAAAGGACATTTTCAGACAAATTGCGTTCTCTTTCTTTTGTTTTAAATTTTTCACAAGAAATATAAAAATGGCAATGTGTTTTTCCTTTTTTGTTTTTGTGTTTGCGTCTCTTTTGCAAAATAAACAGATTCTGAAATAAGCACATCATTTGTGCAGTGTTGATCATCCGGATTCCATTGATAACGTTCCTGCTATGACCACGCATGACTTTGACAATCCTATCTACCAAGCTGATGAAGGGGATGAGGAAGACTATGAACTCCCTGAAGAATTGGTCAGATTGTTGAAACAAGAGGAACGGGTTATTCAACCTCATCAGGAAGAAATTGAGATCATCAACATTGGTACTGAAGATGTGAAGAAAGAGATCAAGATTGGGGCCAGTCTGCAGGCCGAAGTAAAGAAAGAGCTGATCGTTATGCTACGAGAGTATGTGGATATCTTTGCCTGGTCGTATCAAGATATGCCAGGGTTGGATACCGACATCGTTGTGCATAAGCTACCTTTGAGAGAAGACTGTCCTCCTGTGAAACAGAAGTTGAGAAGAACTCGTCCTGACAAGGAAATGAAGATCAAAGAGGAGGTTCAGAAGCAATGGGATGCCGGTTTCCTTGTCGTAACTAGTTACCCACCTTGGGTAGCTAACATTGTACCTGTACCAAAGAAGGACGACAAGGTCCGGATGTGCGTTGATTACGGGGATTTGAACAGAGAAAGCCCAAAAGATGACTTTCCATTACCTCACATTGATGTGCTGGTAGACAACACTGCTCAATTCTCGGTATTTTCCTTCATGGATGGCTTCTCCGGATATAATCAGATTAAGATGGAACCGGAAGACATGGAGAAAACAACGTTCATTACCCCGTGGGGTACATTCTGCTATAAGGTCATGCCCTTTGGTTTGAAGAACGCTGGGGCAACTTATCAGCGGGCTATGGTCACATTGTTCCATGACATGATACACAAGGAGATTGAGTGTTATGTGGACGATATGATTGCTAAGTCCCGAGACGAAGAAGAGCATATGGTCAATCTCAAGAAGCTGTTTGATAGACTGATAAAATACAAGCTGAGGTTGAATCCAAACAAGTGCACTTTCGGAGTGCATTCCGGGAAACTGCTGGGTTTCATTGTTAGTCAGAAAGGAATTGAGGTAGATCCTGCAAAAGTAAAAGCAATTCAAGATATGCCTGCACCGAAAACAGAAAAAGAAGTGCGTGGGTTTTTGGGGAGGTTGAACTACATTTCTCGGTTCATATCTCATCTAACGGCCACGTGCGAGCCAATATTCAAATTGCTAAGAAAAGAGCAAACGGTCATGTGGAATGAGGACTGACAAAGAGCTTTTGACAAGATAAAAAAATATTTGCAGGAGCCTCCAATTCTAATGCCTCCAGTTGAAGGAAGACCTTTAATCATGTACTTGACCGTGCTAGAAGGGTCAATGGGGTGTGTTCTAGGCCAACATGACGAGTCTGGTCGAAAAGAGTACGCTATTTATTACCTTAGCAAAAAGTTTACCGACTGTGAATCCCGTTACTCATTGCTCGAGAAAACTTGCTGCGCTTTGGTATGGGCTGCTTGCCGACTGAGACAGTACATGTTGACTCATACCACACTGCTAATTTCCAAAATGGATCCTGTCAAGTACATCTTTGAGAAACCAGCGTTAACCTCAAGGGTTGCTAGGTGGCAAATGATTTTAACTGAATATGACATACAATATACTTCTCAGAAAGCCATCAAGGGAAGTGTATTGTCAGATTACCTTGCACAACAACCTCTTGAAGATGATTATCAGCCAATGAAGTTTGATTTCCCTGATGAGGACAACATGTACCTCAAAGCAAACGATTGCGAGGAACCACTTCCGGAGGAGGGGCCAGACCCTGAATCCAAATGGAAGTTGATGTTTGATGGGGCAGTCAATATCAATGGACGTGGAGTTGGTGATGTTCTTATTACTCCTGAAGTTGTTCACTTTCCCTTCGCTTCCAGAATTACTTTTGGCTGCACCAACAATGAAGCGGAATACGAGGCATGCATAATGGGAATGGAGGAGGCAATTAATCTTCGAATTAAGAACCTCGATATATTCGGAGATTCAGCCCTCGTTATTAACCAACTTACTGGCAAGTGGTATACGCATCAAGAGCATCTAATTCCTTATAGGGATTATGCCAGAAAACTGTTGACGTTCTTCACGACAGTTAAGCTTCAGTACATACCACGTGATGAAAATCAATTTGACGATGCATTGGCCACTCTTTCTTCGTCTATCAAAGTCTTGTGTTGGAATTATGTGCCCAGAATTGACATTTCCAGGCTTGACGCTCCAGCTCATGCCTTCTCTGTAGACGCAGTGTCTGACGAGAAACCTTGGTATTTTGATATCAAGTTATTCCTGGAAAAGCAAGAGTACCTAGCTGGGGCATCTTCCAATGACAAGAAGACCTTAAGGCGACTTGCTGCTAGCTTCTTCTTGAATACAAACGGGGTTTTGTACAAGAGAAACTTTGACATGGTCTTGCTCAGATGCGTGGATAGACACGAAGCAAGCCTGTTAATGCAGGAAGTCCACGAGGGATCTTTCGGTACCTATGCAGGAGGGCATGCTATGTCTAAGAAATTGCTGAGATCGGGGTATTACTGGATGACAATGGATGCAGACTGTTGTTCATATGCCCGGAAGTGCCACAAGTGCCAGATTCATGCAGACAAAGTGCATGTTCCTCCAAGCCCGCTCAACGTCATGTCATCTCCTTGGCCCTTTTCTATGTGGGGAATTGACATGATCGGAAAAATAGAGCCTACTGCTTCAAATGGTCATCGCTTCATCTTGGTCGCGATTGATTACTTCACAAAGTGGGTTGAAGCAGCGTCTTATGCCAATGTCACTCGTCAAGTGGTAGCAAGATTTTTGAAGAAAGACATTATTTGCAGATACAGAGTGCCCGAAATAATCATTACTGACAATGGTTCTAATCTCAACAGCAAGATGATGGCAGAGTTGTGTCGGGACTTCAAGATCCAACATCACAATTCTTCTCCTTACCGACCAAAGATGAATGGTGCGGTAGAGGCAGCAAACAAGAATATCAAGAAGATTGTGCAAAAAATGGTTGTCACTTACAAAGATTGGCATGAGATGTTACCATTTGCGTTGCATGGGTATCGAACGTCAGTCAGGACGTCAACTGGGGTAACTCCTTTCTCCTTGGTATATGGTATGGAGGCAGTCTTTCCTATTGAAGTGGAGATTCCTTCATTGCGTGTGATGATGGATGTGAAGCTTGATGAGGCTGAATGGGTGCGTGCTCGTTACAATCAGCTATGTCTAATTGAGGAAAAGAGATTAGCGGCTATATGTCATGGTCAGCTTTATCAGAGGAGAATGAAGCGAGCATTCGACCAACGAGTACGTACTCGAAAGTATCAAGTAGGAGAGCTTGTGCTCAAGAGGATTGTTCCTCCAGGTTCAGATCACAGGGGCAAGTGGACCCCAAACTACGAAGGACCATTCATAGTGAAGAAGGTTTTCTCAGGAGGAGCACTGATGCTCACCACTATGGATGGAGATGATTTCTAGTCCCCTGTTAACTCAGACGCAGTTAAAAAATACTTCGCATAAAAAGACCCGCTGGACACAAAAATAGAATTAAAGTCCAGGCAAAAAAAGGGCATCCCGGAGAGCTAAAAACAGAATAAAAAGCTCGGGTAAAAGTTAGGGAAAATAAATAAAAAAAATGTACACCCGCTGAGCTGAAAAGCCACATCGGACAGCTCAGGCAAAAAAGAGTATCCCGGTGGATTGAAAACCCGAAAGGGCGATCCACGCAAAATAAGGGAATAAGCGAACAAATGCGATCCGAGTAATCTGAACCAAATCATCGTTTCATACAGCCTGACAATATCGGAAGGATAGGAATCAGTCCCCTCACCTTCTCAGAAAGCAAAGGCAAGAACGGAGAATTTTGAAGACATGCTGGTCATAGCAGAAAGGGAACTCATTGGGATGTCGTGTCCATTTCCATTAGGATAGTTTATTTTCTCAATTTTATGGTAGCTACCTCTTTCCAGGTGGTTGCTTCCTGATGTACAATCTTTGCCTATTCAGCGGCCTTTCAATAAAAAGAATATTCAGTCAAAAAGTTGTGTTGTGTTTATTTTTGTTTACAAAATGTCCTGAATTTTTGGCAAAAATGGCATTGCATTTAAAACATGGTGATAATTTGAAAGAAGATGACATTTCAGGGAAGCATTTGAAACCCTCTTTGAGTGCCGGGTGACGTTGGATGAACAGATCATACCATGCAAGTCTCCGGGGCACGCTTGTGTTTTCTGTTGTTGCAGGTTGCAGGATGGCGTCACATTCTCCCAAGCAGATTATTCCTTAGCTAAGCCTTGGAAGGTAGCCCAAGCAGTTTATCTTCCCCAGTGGAGTATACCCAGCAAGCAATGGGAGGCCCATTCCTCACAGAGTTCATCTGTCAGAACTCTTGTCACCCATAGTGGATATTTGAGGAATTCCCAGTCATTGGGGAGTTTTCTCCAACACTCGTCTGTGTTTGATCTTTGTTGCTGCTCGTCTGCATCTCTCAACACTCGTCTGTGTTATCCCTTTGGTATTGCTCGTTTGCTCTCCCCAGCAGTGGCCCATGATCGTATTTGTTGTTGCTCGTATGCAATTTCCAGCACTCGTTTGTGTTTTGAGATGTAATATCTGTGGTGGCTCGTCTGCAATTTCCAACACTCGTATGTGTTTGATATTTGTTGTTGTTCGTCTGCAATTTCCAACACTCGTCTGTGTTGATTATCTGTTTGTTGCTCGTCTGCAATTCCCAACATTCGTCTGTGTTTGATATCTAATGTCTATTGCTCATCTGCATTCTCCGGCACTCGTCTGTGTTTATTATCTGTTTGAAGCTCGTCTGCATTGTTTGGATACTTGTCTGTATCATCCCTAACACTCGTCTGTGTTAGCTTATACCTGTATGTGTGGATTTGTTGATTATCTTGGTACTCGTCTTTACTGCTACTCCAAATGCTCGTCTGTGTTGGATTCTTGGTATTCGTCTGTACCAGCGGCTGATACTCGTCTGTATCATTGCTTGAAGCGCTCGTCTGTGTTTCTCAGATCATCGTCTAGTACTCGTATATATCATTGACTTATGACACTTGTCTGTGTTATCTTGATGATCATCCAATACTCGTCTGTATTGAAGAGGTTTAAAATCCTGACTGTGGGAATAAATGTCAAAATGGTTATCGGTCCTGGCGTAATAGGATTATTCGAAGGAGGCTCGTCCGTCTCAAGCACCAATTATTAAAGTTGCACCCGGCGTAACAGGTTTGCTCGAAGAAGACTCGTCTGTCTTATACCATATATCCACGGATAATATATGAGGAGGGTTCGTCCACCTTGATTATGCATGTCTATCCCATAGACTTTTGTGCATCCCCGGTCCTGGCGTAACAGGTTTATCCGAAGGAGATTCGTCAATCTCAAGTCATATGTTCTTGCAAGGTATGTGAGGGCTCGTATGTCCAGCTCCTGGCGTAACAGGATTGTTCGAAGAAGACTCGTCTGTCAAAGTATTCTTATTCCAGATACCATTTTCAACTTGGAAGAACCTCGTCTGCTTTCTCTCCGCTTCAGTCACCAAAGCGTCATTTGGTTGGGTTTATTTCCCAGTGTTTGCATTCTTCGTCAGAATGCAAATTTCAGGTCTTCTTGGTATTCAACCACAATTTATCTTGAACGGTCGATAGCCCGTGCTACCGTCCTTTTTAGATTAACAGTTGTTTGAATAGGGGCAGCTGTAACACCCCAAATTTGCCTTTTTCTTTTTAAGCATCATATGACATCATATCCATCATGAACATATCATATTCTTAGCATCCTAGCATGGAAAGAGGAGGCATAACATTTCTCATGACCTAGCATTAGGCATATGATCATCTGGGGAGGTTCTTGAAGCATCACAAGCCATGACAAGGGGCTCAATGGTTTTTTACAAGTCCTATGAGGGGTCTACATTGCATTTACAAGTTCAAGTTCATTTTCAAAAGCTCAAAAGGTTGGAGGATCATCAGGGAATCTAGGATAGGGCAAAGCTCCTACACAAGGATCCTAAACTAGGGTTTGAGATTCAAGCATGAAAACCTCAAAACTTTGGCCATTTCATTTGGGCAAAGTCTTTTACATGTTAAGAGGATCCTAGGTACCAAATTTGGTGAGAAAATTCCTTGTGGAAGTCAAGCTTTTCTTCAGTTGCTTGCAAATGAAGAAATTGGTCAACAGTGCCTTAAAAAAGTCAACTGTGAGATTTCAAGGGGGCCAACCCCATTTTTCTAGCCAAGGTATGTTCTTATAATGTTAAAAGAGGTTTTGCAAGTTCAAAGATCAATAATCATGATGTTTTGAGGTGTTTTGCAAAATTGGTGCAAAGTTGGTTATGGAAAATGCCATTTTTGGCAAGTTTTTGCCCTAAAATTCAAGTGAGCATAACTTGGTGGAAAATTCTTCAAATGGACCAAAGTCAAACATGAAAGTTGGATATTAAGACCTCCCATTTCCAAAAAGTACAAGTACTTTTTCATAGCCTTCATGGTTAAGAATATATGCCCCTCGAAAATTTGGCAAAAACTTGGGCAAACTTGATTTTTTCACTTATGCACCAAAGCCAAATGTCATGAAACTTAATTTTGAGTGTTGGTATGGATCAAATAATGTTGCAATGTTAAAATTAAATGCAAATGTCTCACTTTGCTCCAATAAATGCACCAAATTCGTGCAAGATAAGAATTCCATTCCAAAAGTGCAATTTTTGCATGTTCATGAAAAAAGTGTGACTCTCTCATCTAATGGCCAGGATTCTTTTGGTTTGAAATCAAGGATCAGATATGGATTGCACATGGGCAAGAGGCAAAGAAAGGCATGAGGATTTCATGAGATCACACAAAACTTGCCAAATTTGCAAAATCACTCACACTCTCTCCTCACACGTGCAAATCATCTCATTCTCTCAGCATTGAGTCATGACATCATATAAAAGAGAATTAGGGTTTTAGAAGGGTTCAGTTCTCTCTCATTTCTCAGCTTCCAAGTTTTTGCACAATTTGCATTTTCTCTCAAATCTCTTCACACACTTGCTCTCTCCAAAAACAAATCACAGATCATTCATCCTTGAGAGCTCAGGATCATAAATCTCTCCATTGTGCAAGCTATCTCTCAAGATCAAGTACCTTTCCATTTGAGGGCAGGTGGCTGCAAATTCTTAGATCCAACAAGATTCAAGACTCTAGTTGCATTTATTTTGAAAATAGAGTGCATTTGGAGTGGATTGGCTTCATTATCTTGGCTTCTAACAAGCTTTCTCAAGAACTGCAATCTCAGGTAAGCCTCCAAATCTTCAGATCTAGAAATGTTTTTTGAGGTGTGCATTCTGATCCTTGATGTTTGTTGATCATTCTGCTAGTCTTAGTTTCGAATTTAGTGCATTATTGAGTTTGTATTGAGGATTTGAAATTTCTTGGTCCAAGCTGTTTGTGTTCGATCCATAAGATCCTTTGATCCATTGAAGTTTTCAATGTCATATTTGAGCTCAGGGTAGTGTGTTTGCTTGATCTGGAGCTCGTTGTTCATTTTTATTAGGGTTTGTTCATATTATGCATTTTCCGGTGCCGGAGCCCTAGCTCCGGTCACCGGATTCTGGAAAGTGTGTTCTAGGGTTTCATAAGGTTGAAGATGAGTCATATACCATTGGATCTTCTATCTCAGCGCACAAGATCATGATACCTCATTTAATGAAACAACCTCTCTCTCACGTGCCATTCTCTCTTATATTTTCATTCTGATAATCTTCATGTTTCGCATCCCATGTTACTTATCATGCTCCTCAGCTCTGGTCCTATTATAATGCCACGTCAATTAATGAATGGATTACAGGATGCGTTGGTTTGATCTTAAGGCCAGTTATTTTCCAGCATTTTCCTTGAATTTCCACCCTCGTTTATGTGAACCTGCGCCAACCCAGTGGGCTTTCCACTTCTATTCGCACCCCCTTTGACTTAAGCCCAATTCATTTGCACTGCTTTCCCTTCCTATTCACACCCCTAGCCTCTTCTTCATTTTTATTTCTTTTTCTTTATTTCATTTTCATATCATTTTGGTTTTCATTTTTTAAAATTACTTCTAAGTGTCCAAAAATTCTGAATTAATTCATGGAAGTCCATTTGAGTTTTCTTTAATTTTCCATATTTTTCTTTTCCATTTATTTTTAATATCCACGTGTCAATTGATTGTTCATCTTAATTAATTCATTTTAATTCCTTTTTGTGCATGCTGCCTTGTCCAATTTCCTTAGTGATCATCATTTTGAATTTCTTGTTGGTTCTTTTTTCTATGGATTCATAAGAGGATGTAGTTCATGTGTGATTTTTTCCTGATTTTTAGAAACTTATTCATTTGGTTTTGGTCCTTGACTTGTCATGGAAGTTTCTTAACCCTAGTTCATGTTTATGTCCCCATTTGACTTATCTAGCTTCTGAATTTCTTCCTATCCTTTTGGCACATTGTTATATCATGTTTAAAGGCCTCTTGTTCAAAGTTGTGGAATTTTTGGGTGCATTGTTGGTTTGATTTGAATTTTGATTCATAACTTGTCCCATTTTGCTTCCTTTTGATCATAAGTTCTCTTATTGGCTTAGAAGGGCACTTGTGCCAACTTCTTCACTTCATGTGGGGTCTCTTTAGGGTATTGATGCCTTTCTGATCTTGGTTTAGGGTTTGTGTCTTGGAAATTTTGTGATTTGCTTACCTTTTAAGTTCATCATTTCTTTTGTTCATTCACCTCCCTTCTTTGCCTCTTCCTCTCTCATAAAATGATTGTGTAGCTTTGTGCTTCTCTTCTCTTCATCTCTCTTGCTTCTTAAGCATTTCTTTAACTTGATTTGGTTCTGGTCTTGTGCCTTGGGTTCATGTTTTGTGCATTTTTGCTTTGCATCTCATTAAGTTTGCTTTGTTTTGCCATGTGTTTCATGTTGCTTCATAATTGACTTATATGCTTCTTCTCTCATTCTTGTGGCTTGCATTTGCATTGAGCTTTTGTATATATGACTTCACTTCTGTTTTTATGATGTTGGCATGTCATTATGTTCATTTTGCTTTACTTGTATGCTTGTGTTAACCTTTTCAGGGGTTATGGTAAGTGAGAGGTGTGGAAGTGATTCCCACATCTCCAAATCTCATCTCTTCTCTTCTTATTCTTACTTGTGCTAACCCTTTGATTGTTGGGATTAAGCCTTACTTCTCTCCTCTTCTATTCTTCTTTCTTCTTCTTCTCTTTGTTTTTCTTCCTCCTTTAGGATAGTTAACCACACTAACCTTAGGATCTCCATGCATGACAACACTTAGGATCCTTTAGTCTCCCATTAGATTTTTTTTGCCTTTTGTGATCCTTTTGGTGCTTTCTCTCAATTTTAATCCATTCTAATAAAGGTTGAGTCTTCTCATGTGACATGAGACTTTGTTATGAGATACTTGCACGCGTTCCGTTTCGTGGCGAGGTGTAGGTTATCCCTCGTGGTGGATAGGTCTTAGCATGAGATTACTTCACAAAGAAAAGCTAAAAAACACTTCTTAATCAAAAATCACAAAAAACACTTAATAAATGTTAATAGGTCAGTGGGACTGAGCCTTCACTTGTGGGACTAGATTTGGGGATTTCCTCCATAGATAGGTGTGCCTTTTGCGCATTCCATTTCGGGATGATGTGAGATGTACACATCCCATTGAGTAAGACTTAGGTACACTTACCTATGCAAACTTCAAAGTAGAAAACTCGTAAAAAGCACAAATAAACAATAAGCGTCTTTCCTTCGGGAATTCTTTTCTCATCTCCTTCGCTCCGCACGCGAACTTGCTCCTACTTGTCACTTTGCAAGACGTTTACGCACTCGTCGTCCGAGTCTGCAACACCTGAGCAATGGCATAGGCAGTTCAAGCCTTAATTCACAAGCAATTTCTTTTCTACCCCTAGTTAGGGGAACTACGACGTCTCTGATCCTCATTGTCCTGATGAGGTACGTAGGCAGTGGGGTAGGGCCCGTTCGAGCACAATCTTTATTTTCCCTACATTTTTTCCTTTTGTTTTCCCATTCATTTCCTTTCTCAGTTTTCTTTTCTAGTTCATTTCATTTTCTTTGCAGCAGCTTTCATTCCCTCACCCTTTGAAACAATTTTCTTTGCAAGCGTGGATCCCGTCGGGTACGGCGGACGATCTGGGTGCTAATACCTTCCCAGTTCGTAACCGAATCCCGAACTCAGTCTCTTTGGTTCGCAGGACCCGTGTCCTTCCTTTTCTTTTCTTCTGGTTTGTGCAACATTACCATTCCCGTTCCTTCGGGATAAAAATGCCTGGCTGGCGACTCTATTCTTTTCCGCGCCACTTTCGCATTTGTACCAGGATGGAAATTCGGCGAGCAACATGAATATACCCCTCTCCTGGTCTCTAAAGAAAAGATCATGTCCGAATGTGCCAACTCGGAGTTCAGGCAAGCAGGAGTACGCTTCCCGAAGCAGTTGTCTAGTAAACCGGGTACGGACAAGACGAAGTACTATAGATTCCACAAGGGTCACGACCATAATACCGAAGACTGCATCCATCTCAAAGATGCAATCGAGATACTTATTAAAGATGGGCACCTCAAGAAGTTTACTAAATCAAGAGCACCCCTCGCCAAGAGGTGCAGGAGGCTCAGAAGATCGAAGAGGTTGTACCCATACCATCAGATGTGAACATGCAAGTTGCCCCGAGCATCTATCGCCCGGAAGACTTCTTCCTGCCCGACCACACGGAGAGCCCAGGATACTTTTCCTCCCACAGCCCGTGGGAGACCTTTCCCTCTGCAATGGTCATCTCAGGGGGAGGATTTAACAAAATCACGGTCGGATCCGTAAAGAGGAAATTTGACCAATTGATCGCGAAAGGCCCTACTCAGAACACAACCCTGGACCCCCGAGAGAGGGCTCGGTACCCCTTGCTTTTTACCGAGAGGAACTCTTGGGAGGAGCACCGAATGCCAGCATCCCATTACTCATCCGTGCACGGATGGGAAATTTTAATGTCAGAAGAATCCTGGTGGACCAGGGTAGCTCATGCGACATCATGTACTCCCAATTATTTTCAACACTCCAGTTGAATGAAACACACCTGACTCCATACGTAGGATCAGACTTACAGGGCTTCAATGGAGCAGTCTCCCGACCGTGGGGTTACGTCGATCTCTTCATCACCTTCGGGGCGTCCGAAGCCAACAGATCTGTTCGCGTCCAATTCCTGGTCGTGGATTGTCCTTCGTTGTACCAATGCATTTTGGGACGACCAACATTGGCCGAGCTGATCATTGTTCCATCCACCGTTCACCTAAAAATGAAGTATTATACTACTTCAGGAAAAGTCGCTACACTACACGGTGATGTCGAAGCTGCTCGCCGATGCTTTGAAGCAGCATCCAGGGGTCTCAGCTCGATATCTGACCAACCAAACCCATCAGCCCTAACATCTTCAGATACTCTGCAAACATCCAAGGCTTTTCCTCAGGTCGACTCAATCGATCTGGATTGCAGGTTCTCAGATGAAGACGAGGGCGTTCGGAGGCTGACCGATCCACTTTCCCAGCCAATTCCTGACGGAGAGTTCGAGCTAATTCCTTTGGGGGATGACCCGGCTCGGTGCGTTAAGATCGGAGCCCATCTGCCCGACTTGGAGAAACGACAATTGGAGGCATGCCTCAAGGGAAATGCTGGTCTATTTGCTTGGAGCGCCGCAGAAATGCCAGGGCTCGACCCCGAGACGGCTTGTCATCACCTCTCCATCGACCCAACGCACAAAGCGGTTGCCCATCGTAGGAGGAAGCAGTCGACCGAGAAAACCAAAGCGGCCGAGTCAGCTGTTAAAGACCTCCTAGAGGCAAATTTTGTAACTGAGGCTAGGTATACAACCTGGCTCTCAAATGTTGTACTTGTTAAAAAGTCTAATGGAAAATGGAGAATGTGTGTTGACTATACCAATCTTAACCGGGCTTGCCCGAAAGACGCATATCCTTTGCCCAACATTGACAAATTGGTCGACAATTCGGCCGGTTTCAAACTATTGTCCTTTATAGACGCCTACTCAGGGTACAATCAAATGCCTATGGCCGTGTCCGACAAAAAATACACGACCTTCATGACCGAATCAGGCAACTATTATTATAACGTTATGCCCTTTGGTTTAAAAAACACAGGCGCAACCTATCAACGCATGATGAACAAGGTATTTCGAACAGAAATCGGGGACATGCTTGAAGTATACATGGACGACATGATCGTCAAATCTCAGCAAGAGACGGAACACGCATCCCACTTACGAAAAGTATTCAATCAAGCCCGGAAATGCAAAATGCGTTTCAATCCCGAGAAGTGCACGTTTAGGGTCCGAGCAGGGAAGTTCCTCGGATTCTATTTAACCGAACGAGGTATTGAAGCCAACCCTGACAAATGTCGGGCATTTACGGAACTTCCTATCCCTGATTCTAAAAAGTCCATACAATCATTAAACGGGGTCCTCGCTTCCCTCGCCCGGTTTGTGGCAAAATCCGCTCAGCACGCCCTCCCCTTTTACAAAATCCTCCGCAAAGAGGCTACCTTTGAATGGATGGAGGAGTGCGAGCAGGCCTTGTCCCACTTGAAAAAGGCATTATCTGAGCCCCCAGTCTTGTCCAGGCCCAACGAAGGGGAGACGTTTTACCTCTATCTCGCCGTAGCGAACGAGGTCGTAAGCGCATCCCTTGTACGCGACCTACCCGAGGGACAGAAACCTATTTACTTTACAAGCAAGGCGCTCCACGGCTTCGAGCTTCGGTACCTCCAGGTAGAAAAGGTGGCCCTGGCCCTCCTTTTATCATCCAGAAGACTATGACATTATTTCTTAGCCCACACCATTATCGTGAGAACAGACCAACCCATAAGACAATTACTCGGAAGACCGGACATGGTCGGGCGAATGTTATAATGGTCGTTGGAACTGTCCGAGTTCGATATCAAATTCGAAGGGAGACAAGCTCTCAAGGCTCAAGCACTATCCGACTTTGTGGCAGAACTCACTTTCACCGAGCAGGAGCCAAAATCTCCGTCCAAATGGACCATCTTCGTAGACGGAGCATTTGGCCCGGTGGTAGTGGAGCTGGAATTATCCTGGAAAACGAAAAGGGAAACATCATCGAAGTATCTTTAACTTTGTCCTTCCCCACATCCAACAACTAGGCGGAGTATGAGGCTTTCCTGACCGGCCTACGGCTCGCGACCGACCTGGAGGCAGAAGAAATCACAATATGCACGGATTCCCAGCTGGTCGCCAACCAAGTCCGAGGAGATTTCCAGGCCAAAAACGACAATATGGCCAAATATCTGGCCCTTGTCAGGGACAAGCTAAAACGATTCACAAACATAGAGGTCAAACACGTCCCACGACAGAATAATACCCGAGCTGATATCCTTTCCAAGTTGGCAAGCACTAAAAGAAAGGGAAACAACAAGTCCGTCATACAAGAAGTGCTCCCCCTACCAAGCATCGGACAATCTTCAACCCACCCTGACGTTAATCTCGTGGGCGACGCCAACTCCTTGATGACCCCAGTGTTTAACTACCAGACCAAGGATGAATTACCAACAGACCCGAAAGCGGCCAGTATCGTGCATCAAAGGTCATGCTCGTACACTTTAGTCAGTGGACGTATGTATCGCCGAGGTTTCTCCACGCCACTCCTCAGGTGCGTAGAGGAAGAGAACATCCCACACGTACTAAGAGAAGTCCATGAAGGAATCAACGCACAACACCCAGGCGGACGATCGTTAGCCCGAAAGATCCTCCGGGCAGGATACTATTGACCGACACTCCAGCACGACGCGAAAGAGCATGTAAAAAGATGCGAAAAATGCCAACGACATGGGGACGTGCACGTAGCACCCCCTACCGAGCTAAAATCGCTATCTTCCCCTTGGCCATTCGCATGGTGGGGGATGGACATCTTAGGGCCATTCGTCGTCGGATCTGGCCAAAGTAAATACCTCATTGTGGGTGTCGATTATTTCACCAAATGGATAGAAGCTGAGGCCTTAGCCAAGATTACTGCACTCAACATACTGCGCTTCTTTAAGAGGAGCATTCTCGCTTGGTTCGAAGTACCGCTCGACATTGTAACAGATAACGGTACCCAATTCACCGATAGACATTTCAAAGAATTTGTTGCTTCGGTAGGAACAAAATAGCATTTCGCTTCGGTTGAGCATCCCCAAACCAACGGACAAGCGGAAGCTGCAAACAAGGTAATCCTAAGAGGTCTAAAGCGAAGATTGGATGAGCATAAGAAACACTGGGTCGAGGAATTACACAGCGTACTTTGGGCATATAGAACCACCCCCCACTCAACGACCGGTGAATCTCCGTTCCGGTTGGCATATGGGACCGAAGCAGTAATTCCTCTATAAATGCACATCCTATCCAGACGAACAGAGTCCCCAATGGACCAGGACACCAACTCCGAAGCTTTAAGAGACGAGCTTGATCTGGTCGAAGAAATCCGATCAGAAGCTGCTCTCCGAGAGGCCACTCTTAAACAGAAAATAGCAGCTCGGTATGACTCTAAAGTCATAAGACGAGCATTCGAGGTGGGCAGTCTTGTTCTAAGAAGGAATCACAGAGATTCCCGCGAAGGAAAACTGACGCCAAATTGGGAGGGCCCATATCGTGTCCGGGCAAAGACCGAAAACGGGGCCTATTATTTAGAAAATCTTCACGGGGAAGAACTCGCTCGGCCGTGGAACGCCGAGAAGCTCAAACAATATTATAGTTAATTACAAAGTCACCTTGTTCGGCTATCAAGCGAGGAGCAATAGGTCCGACTAAACCTGCGTACCCAGGTACAAGCACAGCAGCCCAAATAACATGATTATCAGGATCTTCTTTGGGAAGAAGAAGGTGACTGTTGCACGGGTGGATACTCAAACGAGTCTGACGTCACCTATGTACCACGACCAGGAAGAACCCCAGCTCACGATGGGACGTTCAAGCCTCGGGGCCCGAGTCATTATCTTGCCCCGGGCACCGACCAGGAGCCAGCTTCCAACATCTGATTGGTCCCCCAAACCGACGGATTACAAACACATACCCCGTATTTGCCCAATTACATCTGACCGTCGTAACAGTCACACGGACATCAAACACTTAGCGTTTATAGAAATATAAAAGGAAGGAAGTCCTCCGACGGATGCACAGTTACGAATACTTGTAAATAAAAATATTATGAAGTTACAAACGACCACCAAGGTCAGACTATTTTATCAAAAGGTTGCGACCCCGAAGGGCCGACTTGTTCAAGATTACATTCAAAGGGGACCACGTCCCCGAGCAAAACAAAAACATGATAAATTACAAGTTACGGCACGCATGCCAGACTAGTTTCCCTCCCCTTCTGGGGCATCAGGTTGACCTTCACTCTAGGACAGCTGTGTCTCAGGTTGTTCAGGCTGAGCAATAACCCCGAGCTGAGAGTCTTCCACGACCAAGTTTGCAGGGACCACTATCTGGCCATTTTCAACTTTGTAAAGATAGCTGATGCGGCCGGTATCCAGAGCCAGTTCGGGATGAAGGGCTTGTATCTGATCTACAACATTTTGGAAAATGAGCTCAGTCGTCGAGTTCAGATCTTCCATATCCTGGTCAATTCGAGCAAGAAACTGGGCCCTGGTCACCAAATCCTTGGTATCAGCCTCCTCATCATCCTTCAGGCAAAAGGCGTCCTTCATCTTTTTGTTCTGGTCCAAGGCCCTCCTTTTATCGACCTCCAGCTTGGCGATAATGTTCCCCTGCTCAATCAACTCCCTAGCAGAGGCAGCAGCTTCCTCGGAGGCCTTGGTCAGCTTTCCTTCAGCAGCAGCCAGGAGCTCTTTCAACTTTATCACCTCCCTTTCCTGCCCGGGGTTTCCTTCGGCCGTCAGCCAAGCCATGGACAATACCCGCATGACCGCACTCGCATCCTGGGCCAGAGATAGACGTCGGGCAGGGTGATCCATTACCTCGACAAACAAGGAGTTCGCTCGATCAACCTCCATGCTTGTCCCTTCGAAGAAGTTCCGCTTCACAATGCAAGGCGGCAGCACGTACTTCGGTTTGGGGGAGCATTGACCGTCAAATCCATGGTCGCTGTAGATTTATGCCTTTTCATGTGCGAGCCAGTGGACGCACTAGGAGACCCTTGGACCAAGGGGCCCGACCCTGAGCCGCTCGTTTCGGTCAGCTTGGTTTGAACTACCCGCGACCTCTTCTTTTGGTTTTGGCGCAGTCGTTCCTGGATTTTGTCTAAAGGATTCGCCATGGAGCCTGCAAAGAAAAGAGACCAAATTATTCACGAACGCCAAGATTATTAAAACAGAATAACAATCAGAAATGAAAGCAAATACCAAAGAACTCAGACACTTCTTGCCCGGTGTTACACGCCATGAGATCTGTGACGTCTATCAAAGGATGCTCCGCAGCCTCTCCCCCGTCCTGGTCCAACATTATCTTACCCTCCCCGTCCAGCAGAGGGGTCGGAGTAAAAGAGGCCACCAGCTTCCGAAACTCCTCGAAGCTAGCTGCATCGTCCTCATTCAGGAAATCCCTTACTTGGACGAACTCACTAACCGGGCGCCCATAATGTTAGTAATTCCATGAGAAGGGAAACAACCAGAGCCTCCTGGGAATCACCTTCCCTCGATCGTCGAGTTTAGGCTCATCATTTTCATCAGTATCTACCCCCAGGAAACTCAGCGCTCTCACGGCTTCCTCGCTCGTCGACTTTACCAGAAAGTAATCGGTCTTAAAAGCCCGAATAGATTCTGAGTGAGCCTTGAATATCTTGGTCTGCTGCTTGAAGGAAATAAAACCTTTTCGATCGGTTCCCCGTCCTACCTGGCGCTGCAGCGAGAACAGTCGGAAGAACAGAGGAAGCGTGGCTCCAACACCCAGATAAGCGCACGTCACCTCGAACGCTCTCAGGAACGCGTAAGAATTGGGGTGCAGCTGAGACGATGCTACACCCAAATGCCCGAGCACGGCACAAACCAGATCACTAAAGGGAAATGTTACCCCTAGAGTCAATGTCGCGTACTCGTACATTGAGAACTTCCGGCCGCCAAAATCTGAGAATATCCGATCATCATCCCCCGGGCAGGTGACGACCCAATCCTCAGGATCACCAACAGTGGGCAAAGGCTCCGCACGGGGTCTCTAAAAGGACGACACCTTGTCGAGTAGGTCCTCCACTACCCATTCCTCGGGCGCGATTATTTTTTCCTTACCCCGAGGAGTATCGACCGTTTCTCTAGAATCAGGGGCCACATCCTCCGTCGTGGTCGCGTCTGATTCATCCGACGAGCTTCCGGAATCAGAAGGGATTGATGTGGTAGAGCCGGAATCTTCCGAGGACACCTCCTCCGAGAAAATCTCGAGCGGGTCGATAAGCGCAGTCTCACCTGAAAAGAAGAGGAAAGGCGTCAGTGAATTCGATTAGAATATAAAATCCACCCTTCCACCGCTCAACAAGTGAAAGGGCGCGTACCGACCCAGGAGTAGGATCCCGAGCCATAGCCCTCGGTTAACCATCACTCAAGGCGATGGCCAGCGTCCGACGACAGCGAGGGTATGATCAAATCCTAGCTGCTTATCAGGTCCCGAATCAAGGTCGACCGGGACCATCGCCGACCACGAATTAGGGTTCACAGTCGACGAGCAACGATAACAGAAGGTCTATAATCTACTTATTCTAGTCTAAACTACCGGAAAATCTATCCTAAACCACATGCTTTGCTAAGATATCAAACCTATGACTAAGAAAGACGCAAAAATAGTCGTACCTTGAGCTTGAGAGGCCATTAAAGAAGAGGTTGGCTTGAAAATGTGGTGGTCGACAGGTAAATGCGGTGGTCAGCGGCTGAGAACTGTGGCTGAGCTACGAGCAATACGGCAGAGAGGAAGACGAAGCCAAAAAGCTTACAGAATACCTTCGGTTCCTATTTATAGGGAAAGGAGCACATGCAGAAACGCGTGACCCCTATCCCTAGGCAATGATTACCTACGCTCTAGCCCCTAGGCTAGCCGTCAGAACATTGAATAGGCACGAATTCCCAAACCCGCCAACTTTTCGTTTCATCTCCCTCCTTCGTCGAGCAACCGAATAACTGCCCGCCTATCTTGGGTCATTGAACGATCATTCCCTGGTCCACGCACGAAAAACACCGGACGTAATACGTATGCCTTAGACAGAAAACCATCACTAAGTCATCGCTCCTCCCCAGAAGCAACGACTTGGGGGGCTCCTGTTCCGGGCAAGCCCAACTTCCAGAGTTGGACCAGACAAATTGACAATCTGGCACGCTCATCGTCGAGCACCAAGATTGTGTCGACCAGAATGAAATCCCCCAACGGCTAGTTTTTGCATGGACTTCCATCATAACCTTCCGTCGTAACTGTAGCGGTAAAATCGTGAGTGTAAGCTATTGATTAACTTAACTCAAGGTACACAGAGTCGCCACCGCGCTTTTATTTATTTCCAAAAGGAAAAAGGCAAAAGAACGAATAAAACCTAAGGAATCTAAAAGCAAAAGCTAAAAGAAACAAACAGAGAACGGGTAAGGGGATTGGTTACAAATCGGGAAGGTTTTACGCACCCGACTTGTCCGTGGTACTCCACGGGAGCCCTTTGAAATATTTATGGCTTTTTTGGTTTGAAATTGGTTTGCTTGAAAATGATTGAAGGGATGAGAAGAAGAATGTTTTTTAATGATTTTGTGTTTGAAGAGGTTTTAACGCCTCATGCCTACGTACCCACAAAGTGCAATGCGAGATCAAAACCTCGTAGTTCGTGGTACAAAATTTGAAAAGAAACAATGAGTTCAATTGATTTTAAAATGTAGATATAAGTCGTCATTCTTTAGCGAATAATTCCGCTAAAAAGAATGAATCATATCTAAACATATAAAAAGAAAAGTGCACAAAGGCACAAAAACAATTGAGTGAGTTTTGGATTTTTTAAAGTATTTAAGAAAAGAATTTCGATATATTTACATGGATTAACATTTATTATGAAAATAAAGTGAAAAGGATAAAATCACTTGACCGAAGTCAAGGTTTGATTATGAAAGTGTTTGAAGTTTGAAAACAAAGAAGATTTTTGAAATAGGGAGAAGTTTTGAAAATCTAAGAATGGGGAGGAGATGAAGGGACTATCCTAATACTTGAATTAAAAGTTAAGAGAAGAGCGATCGAACCATATTATGAACATTTCTTCAAGGTAACCGGAATTCCATCTTCAAAGACAAATGAAGTTAATTCGAGGCTAAGGTCTTCAATCAATCATAACTTGAGCAAAGGGAGAGATCCTAAAATCTAAGTCCAAACTTCAATGCTAAGGATAGTAACCATAGTCCAAAATTAAAGTCACCAATCTTTTTTTATGTTTAATCCTTTATTAATGTTTTTGTGTCCAAATGGACAAAAGAAAAAATCACAAGCAACAATATAAACATAAACAATATGATATATGATATAATATGATAATAGCATAATAAAAGAGATAAGGAGCGAGAAATTGAAATAAAGAGGATAAGGTGCGAGAGATTGAATTTAAATGGATTATATTCACATTATTATAATATTTACATATAAGTGGTATGATGAACTTAATCAAGCACAACCACGAAAGATAATAAAAAAAATCGAGGCAACCGGATCCAAGTGGATCTCATTCCGAATTCGGGACAAATTTAGGTCTATGTTAAGCATTTGCCGAGTAATTTACGAAGTAATTACCCTACAAATGAGGCTGGCCACCACCAATTAAGGTGGAAAATATTTGTGCTAATACATGTTAGAGAAATGATATTATTGATCATTCTCCGAAAACATGTCGCACGAAAAGAAAAAGAACGGTCTAATCTTAATCGAGATTTTCGTTGAATTTATCGAAGGCAACCTATCACGATCTCAAAGTATGGAGAATGATCCAAATGATCATTCATCCATAGATTTGAAATAATGAAGATTAAACCTCTTCGAAAACCAACAATCTACGAATCGGAGATTTTCATCGACCAAAATAAAAAGAAATGGATCTTAATATAAAAATCCATAAAAAACTATTAACTATTTTTTAGAAAGAAAAAAGTTTCCATAAAATGAAATATATAAAAAATGTTAACAAATTTTTTTTAAGGAAATAATAAACAACTAAAAAACTATTAGTCATTAAAAAAAAATAAAGAAAGAAAATTAAAAAGGATTAACACACAAAGAGGGGAGGGGGCGAAGCATAGGGTTGGATCTGTGAATAGAAAACAAACGGATCAAAAATGTTTCCAGGCCCAAACAACATCTTATTTCTTATTTTTATGAAAACAAAATTAAAAAAAACAAGAGGCACTAGGTCCTTCTTCTTCACGAAAACAGGGCAACGAAAAAACAAATTCCTCTTCTCCTTCACAACGGTCGTACCTTCAAAAATTAACGAAAGCGACAATGCTTCACTGTCAATGGATCACTTCTTCAACAAAATCATAACGCCTTCCATGGATTCTTGGCGCAATACCTTCTTACTTCTCAGAACCAAATCACACTGGAGATTCACTTGCTGCTTCGCGGCTTATTGTGATGCCGTAAGTGTTTTATGGAGAAGGTAGTTATAGGAAGACTGATATGAGAAGGTAAAGTTTTAGCCGAAAATTCATTGGATCTTGTGAATTAATGTTGTTGCTGATTTGTGGATTATTGAATCTCAAGAATAGTGAGGGTTTCAAAATTGGAAGAAATTGGGATTTCAATTGTGCAGAGTGTTTTTGGCTCTCGGAAGCTTGAGAAAATGGAGAGAGGGAAGCCCGATTTATAGAAGGAAGAGGATGGGGGTTGGATGCCGTTTTGGAGATTTTGCGCGCGTTTGGGGGTCATGAACTTCTCGTGCTCACTGCTGAGTTTTCGGCTTGTGCGTTTTGGTTTTGCTGATGGTTTGTTCTCGTGCGTTTTGATGCTTGGCTTTGAGTGATGGCGCGTGTTGTTCTGGTGGTTCGGCTTGCTGCTGGAGTGTGTTTTAAGGCCTGTGTACGGCGCGAAGGCTTGCTGCAGCTGGGCTTAGGCTGGTGTGCTGCGTTTTTCATTGCGTGTGTGGCTTTGGCTTGGGCGTATCCGCGTGCGGCGTGGTGAAGAGAAAAGCCAAGGCTTGTTTGTTTTGTTCACTTGGGCTTGCTTTAAGTGGCTGATGTTGGAAAATGGCTGGGAGACGTGCGTGAAACTGTTGTTGACTGAGGCTTTGTTTCGTGGCGAGCTGGCTTGGAAGCTGCTGATGACGTGCAGCTAAAAAAAATTGTTCACGTGATGAAATGGATGATACATGCTTCCTTATTTTTTTAATTTCTTCAATTTATTTTGTGTAAAAAAAAAGAATAAAATGGGTTGAACAAAAAAGTGATATGGGCTTTAGCTTTTTCTTTATTGGTAAATGGTTTATTTTTGTAATGGAATTGTTATTATTATTTTTTTTTGTGTGATAAAAAAATGGTATTAAAAAAATGGAAAGATAAAGTTTGGATAGAATTGGATAAAAAATAAGTGTTGAGATATGAATTTAGAAAAATGGAAAGAAAAATGAGAAACTAAAAATGGTAATTTGGACATTGAGAAAAAAATGGTTTACGATATGGAATGGATAATCGGAGAATAAATCTTAGAATGGATAAAAAGGGATAGAGTTATTTATGGGTTTAATGAAATGAATCGGATAATGGATGAAGTAATGATTTCTTTAGCCCAAAACTAAGCTTCTGATTTTTTCCCACAAGCCAACTGATGAAAATGAACACAGCCATCACAGACCCACTGGATATTTCACAACTTAAGCCAACTGTCATCTGAAAATTGTCTGATTACTTCCCTGATAAACTGAATCCATACTGAGGAAAATAAATCCTCAGATGGATCACTGGTGAACTGATGAATCAAACCAGACTTCACTCGCAACACTTCTTGATAATCTGATGACTTTTGTACACAGCACAACTTGAATTTTTGAAACGCATATTGTCTGAGGAATAAACCACTGGAACACTACAATTGCAGTCGAAACAATCTTTTGATAGTTTGACCAAGATTAGGTCAAACAACCATATGAAATCGAATTGACTGAACAAACGCATCTGGATTGAAATCACTGCCCTGTCTTTTAAATCCTGCAACACAGACAAACAAGAAGAAGAAGCAGACTGCCACATATTTGTTTTTATATTTTGGTTAGAAGTTAGTAAATATAAACAAATATAAAGAAGTAAAAATAATGGTGATCCCCCGCGAAGCATAGACCCTACATCTGAGAAGAAACTGAGAAACCTGTGTGATCTTGTTTGTATGCAAAATGCAGATGAAATGCGAAGAAGTCCTAGGGCAAAAATTAGGGTGTTACAGTAACATACAGGAAGGATCTGAAAAGTTTTGTATCGTTTCATACAGTCCTCAATTAAATTATAGTTTTTTAGCAAAACTTGTATAAACATGTGTACAATATATTATGATTTTTTGAACAAAAATTGCAATTGGAAAAGTTTCAAAGAATCAAATTTTCAGATAATTTTTTGCATGGACTTCCATCATAACCTTCCCTCGCAACATATAGGAAGGATCTTAAAAGTTTTGTATCATTTCGTATAGTCCTCGATTTAATTTTTATTTTTTGTGCAAAACTTGTATAAACTTGTGTATGATATATTACGATTTTTTTGACCGATACTTGTATTTTGAAAAGTTTCTAGAATCAAATTTTCAGATGATTTTTTGCATGGACTTCCATCATAACCTTCCCTCGTAACATATAGGAAGGATGTGAAAAGTTTTGTATTGTTTTGTTTAGTCCTCGATATAATTTGATTTTTTGAGCAAAACTAGTATAAACTTGTGTATATTACAATTTTTTGATCGAAACTTGCATTTTGAAAGTTTCGTAGAATCAGATTTTCAGATGATTTTTTGCATGGACTTCCATCATAACCTTCCCTCGTAACATATAGGAAGGATCTGAAACGTTTTGTATAGTTTCGTACATTCCTCAATTTAATCATAGTTTTTGAGCAAAACTAGTATAAACATGTGTATAATAAATTATGATTTTTTGAACGAAACTTGCAATTGGAAAAGTTTCATATAATCAAATTTTTAGATGATTTTTTGCATGGACGTCCATCATAACCTTCTCTCGTAACTTATAAGAATGATCTGAAAAGTTTTGTATTGTTTCGTATAGTCCTCGATTTAATTTGATTTTTAGAGCAAAACTATAATAAACTTGTGTATAATATATTACAATTTTTTGACCGAAACTTGCAATTGGAAAAGGTTCGTAGAATCAAATTTTTAGATGATTTTTTGCATGGACTTCCATCATAACCTTCTGTCGTAACATACATGAAAGATCTGAAAAGTTTTGTATTGTTTCGTATAGTCCTCAATTTAATTTTTATTTTTTGAGCAAAACTAGTATAAACATGTGTATGTTATATTACGATTTTTTGACCAAAACTTGCATTTTGAAAAGTTTTGTAGAATCAATTTTTTAGATGATTTTTTGCATGGACTTCCATCATTACCTTCCCTCGTAACATATAGGAAGGATCTGAAAAGTTTTGTATCGTTTCGTATAGTCCTCGATTTAATTTTTATTTTTTGAGCAAAACTAGTATAAACTTGTGTATGATATATTACGATTTTTTGACCGAATCTTGCATTTTGAAAAATTTCGTAGAATCAAATTTACAAATGTTTTTTTGCATAGACTTCCATCATAACCTTCCCTCGAAAAATATATAGGAAGGATCTGAAAATTTTTGTATCATTTCATATAGTCCTTGATTTATTTTTTATTTTTTATGCAAAACAAGTATAAAGTTGTGAATGATATATTACGATTTTTTGACCGAAACATGCATTTTGAAAAGTTTCGTAGAATCAAATTTTCAGATGATTTTTCTCATGGACTTCCATCATACCTTCCCTCGTAACATATAGGAAGGATCTGAGAAGTTTTGTATCATTTCCTATAGTCCTCGATTTAATTTTAATTTTTTGTGCAAAACTAGAATAAACTTGTGTAAGATATATTACGATTTTTTGACCGAAACTTGCATTTTGAAAAGTTTCGTAGAATCAAATTTTTAGATGATTTTTTTAATGGACTTCCATCATAACCTTCCCTCGTAACATATAGGAAGGATCTAAAACGTTTTGAATCGTTTCATACAGTCCTCGATTTAATTATAGTTTTTGAGCAAAACTAGTACAAACATGTGTATAATATATTATGATTTTTTTAACGAAACTTGCAATTGGAAAAGTTTCGTAGAATCAAATTTTCAGATGATTTTTTGCTTGGACTTCCATCATAACCTTCCTCGTAACATATAGGAAGGATCTGAAAAGTTTTGCATTGTTTCATACAGTCCTCGATTTAATTATAGTTTTTGAACTCAACTAGTATAAACATGTGCATAATATATTATGATTTTTTGATCGAAACTTGCATTTTGAAAGTTTCGTAGAATCAAATTTTCAGATGATTTTTTGCATGGACTTCCATCATAACCTTCCCTCGTAACATATAGGAAGAATCTGAAAAGTTTTGTATAGTTTCGTACAGTCCTCAATTTAATCATAGTTTTTTTAGCAAAACTAGTATAAACATGTGTATAATATATTATGATTTTTTGAACGAAACTTGTAATTGGAAAACTTTCGTGGAATCAAATTTTCAGATGATTTTTTGCATGGACTTCTATCATAACCTTCCCTCGTAACATAAAAGAAGGATCTGAAAGGTTTTGTATTGTTTCGTATAGTACTCGATTTAATTTGATTTTTAGAGAAAATCTATAATAAACTTGTGCTAATATATTACAATTTTTTGACCGAAACTTTCAATTGGAAAACTTTCGTAGAATCAAAATTTCAGATGATTTTTTGCATGGATTTCCATCATTACCTTCCCTCGTAACATATAGAAAGGATCTGAAAAGTTTTGTATCATTTCTTAGAGGCCTCGATTTTATTTAATTTTTTGAACAAAACTAGTATAAACTTGTGTATTGTATATATCAATTTTTTGACTGAAACTTGTATTTTGAAATGTTTCATAGAATCAAATTTCAGATGATTTTTTGCATGGACTTCCATCATAACCTTCCCTCGTAACATATAGGAAGGATCTGTAAAGTTTTGTATCGTTTCGTATAGTCCTCAATTTAATTATAGTTTTTGAGCTAAACTAGTATAAACATGTGCATAATATATTATGATTTTATGAACGAAACTTGCAATTGGAAATGTTCTGTAGAATCAAAATTTATGATGATTTTTTGCATGGACTTTCATCATAACCTTCACTCGTAACATATAGGAAGGATCTGAAAAGTTTTGTATTGTTTTGTATAGTCCTCGATTTAATAATATTTTTTTAGCAGAACTAGTATAAACATGTGTATAATATATTATGATTTTTTGAACGAAACATGCAATTGGAAATGTTTCGTAGAATCAAATTTTTAGATGATTTAATGCATGGATTTCCATCATAACCTTCCCTCGTAACATATAGGAAGGATCTTAAATTTTTTGAATCTTTTTGTATAGTCCTCAATTTAAATTTTATATTTTGAGCAAAACTAGTATAAACTTGTGTATGATATCTTACGATTTTTTTACCGAAACTTGCATTTTGAAAATTTCGTAGAATCAAATTTACAGATGATTTTTTGCATGGACTTCCATCATAACCTTCCATCGTAACATATAGGAAGGATCTGAAAAGTTTTGTATCATTTCGTATAGTCCTCGATTTAATTTTTATTTTTTGTGCAAAACTAGTATAAACTTGTGTATGATATATTACGCTTTTTTGACCGAAACTTGCATTTTGAAAAGTTTCGTAGAATCAAAATTTCAGATGATTTTTTGCGTGGACTTCCATCATAACCTTCCCTCGTAACATATAGGAAGGATCTGAAAAGTTTTGTATCATTTCGTATAGTCCTCGATTTAATTTTTATTTTTTGTGCAAAGCTAGTATAAACTTTTGTAAGAGATATTACGATTTTTTGACCGAAACATGCATTTTGAAAAGTTTCGTAGAATCAAATTTTTAGATGATTTTTTCCATGGACTTTCATCATAACCTTCCCTCGTAACATATAGGAAGGATCTGAAAAGTTTTTATCGTTTCGTACAGTCCTCGATTTAATTATAGTTTTTGAGCAAAACTAGCATAAACATGTGTATAATATATTATGATTTTTTGAGCAAAACTTGCAATTGGAAAAGTTTCGTAGAATCAAATTTTCAAATGATTTTTTTCATGGACATCCATCATAACCTTCCCTCGTAACATATAGGAAGTATCTTAAAAGTTTTGCATCGTTTCATAAAATCCTCGATTTAATTATAGTTTTTGAGCTAAACTAGTATAAACATGTGCATAATATATTGTTATTTTTAGACCGAAACTTGCAATTGGAAAAGTTTTGTAGAAACAAATTTTCAAATGATTTTATGCATGGACTTCCATTTAAACCTTCCCTCGTATCATAAATGAAGGGTCTGAAAAGTTTTGTATCGTTTCCTAATCCTCGATTTAATTATATTCTTTGAGCAAAACTATTATAATCTTGTATATAATATATTATGATTTTTTGCTGAAACTTGCAATTGGAAAATTTTCGTAGAATCAAATTTTCAGATGATTTTTTGCATTGACTTCCGTCATAACCTTCCGTCGTAACATACAGGAAGGATCCGAAAAGTTTTGTATCATTTCGTATAGTCCTCGATTTAATTTTTATTTTTTGAGAAAAATTAGTATAAACTTATGTATGATATATTACGATTTTTTGACCAAAACTATCATTTTGAACGTAGAATTAGATTTTCAGATGATTTTTTTGCATGGACTTCCATCATAACCTTCCTTCGTAACATACAGGAAGGATCTGAAAGGTTTTGTATCATTTCGAACAGTCCTCAATTTAATTATAGTTTTTGAGCAAAACTAGTATAAACATGTACATAATATATCATGATTTTTTGAACGAAACTTGCAATTGGAAAAGTTCCGTAGAATAAAATTTTTAGATGATTTTTTGCATGGATTTCCATCATAACCTTCCCTCGTAACATATAGGAAGAATCTGAAATTTTTTGCATTGTTTCATAGAGTCCTCGATTTAATTATTGTTTTTGAGCTAAACTAGTATAAACATGTGCCTAATATATTATGATTTTTTGAACGAAACTTGCAATTGGAAAAGTTTCGTAGAATCAAATTTTCAGATGATTTTTTGCATGGACTTCCATCATAACCATCCCTCTTAACATATAGGAAGGATCTGAAAAGTTTTGTATTGTTTTGTATAGTCCTCAATTTAATTATATTTTTGAGCAAAACTAGTATATACATGTGTATAATATATTATGATATTTTGACCGAAACTTGCAATTGGAAAAGTTTTGTAGAATCAAATTTTCAGATGAGTTTTTGCATGGACTTCCTTTATAACCTTTCGGCATAACATACAGGAAGGATCTGAAAAGTTTTGTATCTTTTCATATAGTCCTCAATTTAAATTTTATTTTTTGTAGAATCAAATTTTCAGATGATTTTTTGCATGGATTTCCATCATAAACTTCCCTCATAACATATATGAACGGTCTGAAAAGTTTTGTAATGTTTCGTAGTTCTCGATTTATTTATATTTTTTTTTAGCAAAACTAGTATAATCATGTGAATCATATATTATGATGTTTCGTAATAACTCATCTAAAAATTATTTTTTGTAGAATCAAATTTTCAGATAATTTTTTGCATGGACTTCCATCATAAACTTCTGTCGTAACATACAGGAAGGATCTGAAGAGTTTTGTATCGTTTTGTATTTTCCTCGATTTAATTTTTATTTTTTGAGAAAAACTAGTATAAATATGTGTGTAATATATTACATTTTTTTGACCGAAACTTGCAATTGTAAATGTTTCGTAGAATAAATTTTCAGATGATTTTTTGCAGGGATTTCCATCGTAACCTTCCCTCGTAACATATAGGAAGGATCTTGACTTTTTTGAATCATTTTGTATAGTCCTCAATTTAAATTTTATTTTTTGAGCAAACCTAGTATAAATTTGTGTATGATATATTACGATTTTATTGACCGAAACTTGCAATTTGAAAAGTTTCATAGAATCAAATTTTCAGATGATTTATTGCATGGACTTCCATCATAACCTTCCCTCGTAACATACAAGAAGGATCTGAAAAGTTTTGTATCGTTTCGTACAGTCCTAAATTTAATTATAGTTTTTGAGCAAAACTAGTATAAACATGTGCACAATATATTATGATTTTTTGAACGAAACTTGCAATTGGAAAAGTTCCGTAGAATAAAATTTTTATATGATTTTTTGCATGGACTTCCATCATATCCTTCCCTCGTAACATATAGGAAGGATCTGAAAAATTTTGTATCGTTTCTTACAGTCCTCGAATTAATTATAACTTTTGAGCAAAACTAGTATAAACACGTGTATAATATATTTTGATATTTTGAACGAAACTTGCAAATGGAAAAGTTTCGTAGAATCAAATTTTCAGATGATTTTTTGCATGGACTTCCAACATAACCTTCCCTCGTAACATATAGGAAGGATCTTAAATTTTTGCATTGTTTCATACAAACCTCGATTTAATTATAGTTTTTGAGCTAAACTAGTATAAACATGTGCATAATATATTATGATTTTTTGAACGAAACTTGCAATTGGAAAAGTTTCGTTGATTCAAATTTTCAGATGATTTTTTGCATGGACTTCCATCATATCCTTCCCTCGTAACATATAGGAAGGATCTGAAAAGTTTTGTATTGTTTTGTATAGTCCTCGATTTAATTATATTTTTTGAGCAAAACTAGTATATACATGTGTATAATATATTATGATTTTTTGACCGAAACTTTAAATTAGAAAAGTTTCGTAGAATCAAATTTTCAGATGATTTTTTGCATGGACTTCCATTATAACTGTTCGGCATAACATACAGGAAGGATCTGAAAAGTTTTGTATCTTTTCATATAGTCCTAAATTTAATTTTTATTTTTTGAGCAAAACTAGTATAAACTTGTGTATGTTATATTACAATTTTTTGACCGAAACTTGCATTTTCAAAAGTTTCGTAGAATCAAATTTTCAGATGATTTTTTGCATGGACTTCCATCATAACCTTCCCTCGTAACATATATGAATGGTCTGAAAAGTTGTGTATCGTTTTGTAGTTCACGATTTAATTATATTTTTTGAGCAAAACTAGTATAAACATGTGAATCATATATTATGATTTTTTGACCAAAACTTGCAATTGGAAAAGTTTCGTAGAATCTAATTTTCAGGTGATTTTTTGCATTGACTTCCATCATAACCTTCCAACGTAACATACAGGACGTATCTGAAACGTTTTGTATCATTTTGTATAGCCCTCGATTTAATATTTATTTTTTTGAGCAAAACTAGTATAAAGTTGTGTATAATATATTACAATTTATTGACCGAAACTTGCATTTTGAAAAGTTTCTTAGAATCAGATTTTCAGATGATGTTTTGCATGGACTTCCATCATAACCTTCCCTCGTAATATACAGAAAGGATCTGAAAATTTTTGTATCGTTTCGTACAGTCCTCAATTTAATTATAGTTTTTGAGCAAAACTAGTATAAACATGTGCATAATATATTATGAATTTTTGAACGGAACATGCAATTTGAAAAGTTCTGTAGAATAAAATTTTCAGATGATTTTTTGCATGGACTTCCATCATAACCTTCCATCGTAACAAGTATGAAGGATCTGAAAAGTTTTGTATTGTTTTGTATAGTCCTCGATTTAATTATATTTTTTGAGCAAAACTAGTATAAACATGTGTATAATATATTATGATTTTTTGAACGAAACTTGCAATTGGAAAGGTTTCGTAGAATCAAATTTTCAGATGATTTTTTGCACGGACTTCCATCAAAACCTTCCCTCGTAACATATAGGAAGAATCTGAAAAGTTTTGAATTGTTTCATACAATCCTCGATTTAATTATAGTTTTTGAGCTAAACTAGTATATACATGTGTATAATATATTATGATTTTTTGAACGAAACTTGAAACTGGAAAAGTTTCGTAGAATCAAATTTTCAGATGTTTTTTTTTGCATGGACTTCCATCATAACCTTCCCTCGTAACATATAGGAAGGATCTGAAAAGTTTTACATTGTTTCATACAGTCCTCGATTTAATTATAATTTTTGAGCTAAACTAGTATAAACATGTGCATAATATATTATAATTTTTTGAACGAAATTGCAATTGGAAAAGTTTCGTAGAATCAAATTTTCCGATTATTTTTTGCATGGACTTCCATCATAACTTTCGCTCGTAACATATAGGAATGATCTGAAAAGTTTTGTATTGTTTTGTATAGTCCTCGATTTAATTATATTTTTTGAGCAAAACTAGTATATACATGTGTATAATATATTTTGATTTTTTGACCGAAACTTGCAATTGGAAAAGTTTCGTAGAATGAAATTTTCAGATGATTTTTTCCATGGACTTCCATCATAACCTTTCGGCGTAACATACAGGAAGTATCTGAAAAGTTTTGTATCTTTTCATATAGTCCTCAATTTAATTTTTATATTTTGAGCAAAACTAGTATAAACTTTTGTATGTTATATTACGATTTTTTGACCGAAACTTGCATTTTGAAAAATTTCGTAGAATTAAATTTTCAGATGATTTTTCTGCATGGACTTCCACCATAACCTTCCCTCGTAACATATATGAACGGTCTGAAAAGTTTTGATCGTTTCGTAGTTCTCGATTTAATTATATTTTTTTTAGCAAAACTAGTATAAACATGTGAATCATATATTATGATTTTTTGACCGAAACTTGCAATTGGAAAAGTTTCGTAGAATCAAATTTTCAGATGATTTTTTGTATGGACTTCCATCATAACCTTCCCTCGTAACATATAGGAAGGATCTGAAAAGTTTTGTATCGTTTCGTACAGTCCTCAATTTTATTATAGTTTTTGAGCAAAACTAGTATAAACATGTTCATACTATATTATGATTTTTTGAACGAAACTTGCAATTGGAAAAGTTTCGTAGAATCAAATTTTCAGATGATTTTTTGCATGGACTTCCATCATAACCTTCCCTCGTAACATATAGGAAGGATCTGAAAAGTTTTGAATTTTTTTGTATAGACCTCGATTTAATTATATTTTTTGAGCAAAACTAGTATAAACATGTGCATAATATATAATGATTTTGTGACCGAAACTTGCAATTGGAAACATTTCGTAGAATCAATTTTTCAGATGATTTTTTGCATGGATTTCCATCATAACCTCCTCTCGTAACATATAAAAAGGATCTGAAAAGTTTTGTATCATTCCGTACAATCCTCGATTTAATTATAGTTTTTGAGCAAAACTAGTCTAAACATGTGTATAATATATTAGGATTTTTTTGAATGAAACGTGCAATTTGAAAAGTTTAGTAGAATCAAATTTTCAGATGATTTTTTCCATTGACTTCTATTATAACCTTCCTCATAACATATAGGAAGGATCTGAAAAGTTTTGCATTGTTTCATACAGCGATTTAATTATAGTTTTTGAGCTAAACTATTATAAACATGTGCATAATATATTACGATTTTTTGACCGAAACTTGCAATTGGAAAAGTTTCGTAGAATCAAATTTTCAGATGTTTTTTTGCATGGACTTCCATCATAACCTTCCCTCGTAACATATAGGAGGGATCTGAAAAGTTTTGTATCATTTCGTACAGTCATCGATTTAATTATAGTTTTTGAGCAAAAATAGTATAAACATGTGCATAATATATTATGATTTTTTGAACGAAACATGCAATTGGAAAAGATTCGTAGAATCAAATTTTCAAATGATTTTTTGCATGGACTTCCATCATAACCTTCCCTCGTAACATATTGGAAGGATCTAAAAAGTTTTGTATTGTTTTGTATAGCCCTCGATTTAATTATATTTTTTGAGCAAAACTAGTATATGTTTGTGTATAATATATTATGATTTTTTGACCGAAACTTGCAATTGGAAAAGTTTCGTAGAATCAAATTTTCAGGTGATTTTTTGCATGGACTTCCATCATAACCTTCCGTCGTAACATACAGGACGGATCTGAAAAATTTTGTATCGTTTCGTATAGCCCTCGATTTTTTTTAGGCAAAACTAATATAAACTTGTGCATAATATATTACAATTTTTTGACCGAAACTTGCATTTTGAAAAGTTTCTTAGAATCAGATTTTCAGATGATTTTTTGCATGGACTTCCATCATAACCTTCCCTCGTAACATACATGAAGGATCTGAAAATTTTTATATCGTTTCAGACAGTCCTCAATTTAATTATAGTTTTTGAGCAAAACTAGTATAATCATGTGTATAATATTATGATTTTTTGAACGAAACTTGCATTTGGAAAAGTTTTGTAGAATCAAATTTTTAGATGAGTTTTTGCATGGACTTCCATCATAACTTTCCCTCGTAACATATAGGAAGGATCTGAAAGTTTTGCATTGTTTCATACAGTCCTCGATTTAATTATAGTTTTTGAGCTAAACTAGTATAAACATGTGCATAATATATTATGATTTTTTAACGAAACTTGCAATTGGAAAAGTTTCGTAGAATCAAATTTTCAGATTATTTTTTGCATGGACTTCCATCATAACCTTCCCTCGTAACATATAGGAAGGATCTGAAAAGTTTGGTACTGTTTTATATAGTCCTCGATTTAATTATATTTTTTGAGCAAAACTAGTATATACAGGTGTATAATATATTATGATTTTTTGACCGAAACTTGCAATTGGAAAAGTTTCGTACAATCAAATTTTCTGATGATTTTTTCCATGGACTTCCATCGTAACCTGTCGGCTTAACATACAGGAAGGATCTGAAAAGTTTTGTATCTTTTCATATAGTCCTCAATTTAATTTTTATTTTTTGAGCAAAACTAGTATAAACTTGTGTATGTTATATTACGATTTTTTGACCGAAACTTGCATTTTGAAAAATATCGTAGAATGAAATTTTCAGATGATTTTTTTGCATGGACTTCCATCATAACCTTCCCTCGTAACATATATGAACGGTCTGACAAGTTTTGTATCGTTTCGTAGTTCTCGATTTAATTATATTTTTTGAGCAAAACTAGTATAAACATGTGTATCATATATTATGATTTTTTGACCGAAACTTGCAATTGGAAAAGTTTCGTAGAATCAAATTGTCAGATGAATTTTTGCATGGACTTCCATCATAACCTTCCGTCGTAACTTACAGGAAGGGTCTGAAGAGTTTTGTATCGTTTTTTATAGTCCTCGATTTAATTTTTATTTTTTGAGCAAAACTAGTATAAACTTATGTATAATATATTACATTTTTTTGAACGAAACTTGCATTTTAAAAAGTTTTGTAGAATCAGATTTTCAGATGATTTTTTGCATGGAGCTCCATCATAACCATCCCTCATATCATACAGGAAGGATCTGAAAAGTTTTGTATCGTTATGTACAGTCCTCAATTTAATTATAGTTTTTCAGCCAAACTAGTACAAACAAGTGCATAATATATTATGATTTTTTGAACGAAACATGCAATTTGAAAAGTTCTGTAGAATCAAATTTTTAGATGATTTTTTGCATGGACTTCCATCATAACCTTCCATTGTAACATATAGGAAGGATCTGAAAGGTTTTGTATTGTTTTGTATAGTCCTCAGTTTAATTATATTTTTTGAGCAAAACTAGTATAAACATGCGTATAATATATTATGACTTTTTGAACGAAACTTGCAATTGGAAAATTTTTGTAGAATCAAATTTTTAGATGAGTTTTTGCATGGACTTCCATCATAACCTTCCCTCGTAACATATAGAAAGGATCTGGAAAGTTTTGCATTGTTTCATACAGTCCTCGATTTAAATATTGTTTTTGACCTAAACTAGTATAAACTTGTGCATAATATATTATGATTTTTTGAACGAAACTTGCAATTGGAAACGTTTCGAAGAATCAAATTTTCAGATGTTTTTTTGCATGGACTTCCATCATAACCTTCCCTCGTAACATATAGGAAGGATCTAAAAAGTTTTGCTTTGTTTCATACAGTCCTCGATTTAATTATAGTTTTTGAGCTAAACTAGTATAAACATGTGCATAAATATATTATGATTTTTTAACGAAACTTGCAATTGGAAAAGTTTTGTAGAATCAAATTTTCAAATTATTTTTTGCATGGACTTCCATCGTAACCTTCCCTCGTAACATATAGGAAGGATCTGAAAAGTTTGGTATTGTTTTGTATAGTCCTCGATTTAATTATATTTTTTGAGCAAAACTAGTATATACAGGTGTATAATATATTATGATTTTTTGAACGAAACTTGCAATTGGAAAAGTTTCGTAGAATCAAATTTTCAGATAATTTTTTCTATGGACTTCCAACATAACCTTTCGGCTTAACATACAGGAAGGATCTGAAAAGTTTTGTATCTTTTCATATAGTCCTCAATTTAATTTTTATTTTTTGAGCAAAACTAGTATAAACTTGTGTATGTTATATTACGATTTTTTGACCGAAACTTGCATTTTGAAAAATATCGTAGAATGAAATTTTCAGATGATTTTGTTGCATGGACTTCCATCATAACCTTCACTCGTAACTTATATGAACGGTCTGAAAAGTTTTGTATCGTTTCGTAGTTCTCGATTTAATTATATTTTTTGAGCAAAACTAGTATAAACATGTGTATCATATATTATGATTTTTTGACTGAAACTTGCAATTGGAAAAGTTTCGTAGAATCAAATTGTCAGATGAATTTTTACATGGACTCCTATCATAACCTTCTGTCGTAACTTACAGGAAGGATCTGAAAAGTTTTGTATCGTTTTTTATAGTCCTCGATTTAATTTTTATTTTTTGAGCAAAACTAGTATAAACTTATGTATAATATATTGCATTTTTTTACCGCAACTTGCATTTTGAAAAGTTTTGTCGAATCAGATTTTCAGATGATTTTTTGCATGGAGTTCCATCATAACCATCCCTCGTAACATACAGGAAGGATCTGAAAAGTTTTTTATCGTTATGTACAGTCCTCAATTTAATTATAGTTTTTGAGCAAAACTAGTACAAACAAGTGCATAATATATTATGATTTTTTGAACGAAACATGCAATTTGAAAAGTTCTGTAGAATCAAATTTTCAGATGATTTTTTGCATGGACTTCCATCATAACCTAACATTGTAACATATAGGAAGGATCTGAAAGGTTTTGTATTGTTTTGTATAGTCCTCAGTTTAATTATATTTTTTGAGCAAAACTAGTATAAACATGTGTATAATATATCATGATTTTTTGAACGAAACTTGCAATTCGAAAATTTGTGTAGAATCAAATTTTTAGATGAGTTTTTGCATGGACTTCCATCATAACCTTCCCTCGTAACATATAGGAAGGATCTGGAAAGTTTTGCATTGTTTCATACAGTCCTCGATTTAAATATAGTTTTTGACCTAAACTAATATAAACTTGTGCATAATATATTATGATTTTTTGAACGAAACTTGCAATTGGAAACGTTTCGTAGAATCAAATTTTCAGATGTTTTTTTGCATGGATTTCCATCATAACCTTCCCTCGTAACATATAGGAAGGATTTGAAAAGTTTTGCATTGTTTCATACAGTCCTCGATTTAATTATAGTTTTTGAGCTAAACTAGTATAAACATGTGCATAATATATTATGATTTTTTAACGAAACATGCAATTGGAAAAGTTTTGTAGAATCAAATTTTCAGATGATTTTTTGCATGGATTTCAATCATAACCTTCCCTCGTAACATATAGGAAGGATCTTAAATTTAGTGAATCTTTTTGTATAGTCCTCAATTTAAATTTTATTTTTTGAGCAAAACTAGTATAAACTTGTGTATGATATATTACGATTTTTTGACCGAAACTTGCATTTTGAAAAGTTTCGTAGATCAAATTTTCAGATGATATTTTGCATGGACTTCCATCATAACCTTCCCTCGTAACATATAGGAAGGATATGAAAAGTTTTGTATCATTTCGTACAGTCCTCGATTTAATTATAGTTTTTGAGCATAACTAGTATAAACATCTTAATCATATATTATAATATTTTGACCGAAACTTGCATTTGGAAAAGTTTCGTAGAATCAAATTTTCAGATGATTTTTTGCATGGACTTCCATCATAACCTTCCGTCGTAACATATAGGAAGGATCTGAAAAGTTTTGTATCGTTTTGTATAGTTCTCAATTTAATTTTTATTTTTTTAGCAAAACTAGTATAAACTTGTGTATGATATATTACAATTTTTTGACCGAAACTTGCATTTTGAAAAGTTTCGTAGAATCAATTTTTTAGATGATTTTTTGCATGGACTTCCATCATAACCTTCCCTCGTAACATATAGGAAGGATCTGAAAAGTTTTGTATCGTTTTGTACAGTCCTCGATTTAATTATAGTTTTTGAGCAAAACTAGTATAAACTTGTGTATAATATATTATGATTTTTTTAACGAAACTTGCAATTGGAAAAGTTTCGTAGAATCAAATATTCAGATGATTTGTTGCATGGACTTCCATCATAACCTTCTCTCGTAACATATAGGAAGGATCTGAAAAGTTTTGTATTGTTTCATATAGTCCTCAATTTAATTTTTTTTTATAGAAAAACTAGTATAAACTTGTGTATGATATATTACGATTTTTTGACCGTAACTTGCATTTTGAAAAGTTTCGTAGAATCAAATTTTCAGATGATTTTTTGCATGGACTTCCATCATAACCTTCCCTCGTAACATATAAGAAGGATCTGAAAAGTTTTGCATCTATTCGTCCAGTCCTCGATTTAATTATAGTTTTTGAGCAAAACTAGTATAAACATGTGTATAATATATTATGATTTTTTGAACGAAACTAGCAATTGGAAAAGTTTCGTAGAATCAAATTTTCAGATGATTTTTTGCATGGACTTCCATCATAACCTTCCCTTGTAACATATAGGAAGGATCTGAAAAGTGTTGCATCGTATCATACAGTCCTCGATTTAATTATAGTTTTTGAGCTAAACTAGTATAAACATGTGCATAATATATTATGATTTTTTTAACGAAACTTTCAATTGGAAAAGTTTCGTAGAATCAAATCTTCAGATGATTTTTTGCATGGACTTCCATCATAACCTTCTCTTGTAACATATAGGAAGGATCTGAAAAGTTTCGTATTGTTTTGTATAGTCCTCGATTTAATTATATTTTATGAACAAAACTAGTATAAACATGTGTATAATATATTATGATTTTTTGACTGAAACTTGCAATTGGAAATGTTTCGTAGAAACAAATTTTCAGATGATTTTTTGCATGGACTTCCATCATAACCTTCCCTCGTATCATATATGAATGGTCTGAAAAGTTTTGTATCGTTTCGTAGTCCTCGATTTAATTATATTCTTTGAGCAAAACTAGTATAAACTAGTTGTGTATAATATATTAAGATTTTTTTACCGAAACATGAAATTGGAAAATTTTCGTTGAATCAAATTTTCAGATGATTTTTTGCATGAACTTCCATCATAACCTTACGGCGTAACATACAGGAAGGATCAGAAAAGTTTTATATCTTTTCATATAGTCCTCAATTTAATTTTTATTTTTTGAGCAAAACTAGTATAAACTTGTGTATGTTATATTACGATTTTTTGACCGAAACTTGCATTTTGAAAAGTTTCGTAGAATCAAATTTTAAGATGATTTTTTGCATTGACTTCCATCATAACCTTCCCTCGTAACATATATGAACGGTCTGCAAAGTTTTGTATCGTTTCGTAGTTCTCGATTTAATTATATTTTTTGAGCAAAACTAATATAAACATGTGAATCATATATTTTGATTTTTTTACTGAAACTTGCATTTGGAAAAGTTTCGTAGAATCAAATTTTCAGATGATTTTTTGCATGGACTTCCATCATATCCTTCCGTCGTAACATATAGGAAGGATCTGAAAAGTTTTGTATCATTTTGTATAGTCCTCGTATTAATTATTATTTTTTGAGCAAAACTAGTATAAACTTGTGTATGATATATTACAATTTTTTGACCGAAACTTGCATTTTGAAAAGTTTCTTAGATTCAATTTTTCAGATGATTTTTTGCATGGACTTCCATCATAACCTTCTCTCGTAACATATAGGAAGGATCTGAAAAGTTTCGTATTATTTTGTATAATCCTCGATTTAATTATATTTTATGAGAAAAACTAGTATAAACATGTGTGTAATATATTATGATTTTTTGACTGAAACTTGCAATTGGAAATGTTTCGTAGAAACAAATTTTCAGATGATTTTTTGCATGGACTTCCATCATAACCTTCCCTCGTATCATATATGAATGGTCTGAAAAGTTTTGTATCGTTTCGTAGTCCTCGATTTAATTATATTCTTTGAGCAAAACTAGTATAAACTAGTTGTGTATAATATATTAAGATTTTTTTACCGAAACTTGAAATTGGAAAATTTTCGTTGAATCAAATTTTCAGATGATTTTTTGCATGAACTTCCATCATAACCTTACGGCGTAACATACAGGAAGGATCAGAAAAGTTTTATATCTTTTCATATAGTCCTCAATTTAATTTTTATTTTTTGAGCAAAACTAGTATAAACTTTTGTATGTTATATTACGATTTTTTGACAGAAACTTGCATTTTGAAAAGTTTCGTAGAATCAAATTTTAAGATGATTTTTTGCATTGACTTCCATCATAACCTTCCCTCGTAACATATATGAACGGTCTGCAAAGTTTTGTATCGTTTCGTAGTTCTCGATTTAATTATATTTTTTGAGCAAAACTAATATAAACATGTGAATCATATATTATGATTTTTTTACTGAAACTTGCATTTGGAAAAGTTTCGTAGAATCAAATTTTCAGATGAGTTTTTTGCATGGACTTCCATCATATCCTTCCGTCGTAACATATAGGAAGGATCTGAAAAGTTTTGTATCATTTTGTATAGTCCTCGTATTAATTATTATTTTTTGAGCAAAACTAGTATAAACTTGTGTATGATATATTACAATTTTTTGACCGAAACTTGCATTTTGAAAAGTTTCTTAGAATCAATTTTTCAGATGATTTTTTGCATGGACTTCCATCATAACCTTCTCTCGTAACATATAGGAAGGATCTGAAAAGTTTCGTATTATTTTGTATAATCCTCGATTTAATTATATTTTATGAGAAAAACTAGTATAAACATGTGTGTAATATATTATGATTTTTTGACTGAAACTTGCAATTGGAAATGTTTCGTAGAAACAAATTTTCAGATGATTTTTTGCATGGACTTCCATCATAACCTTCCCTCGTATCATATATGAATGGTCTGAAAAGTTTTGTATCGTTTCGTAGTCCTCGATTTAATTATATTCTTTGAGCAAAACTAGTATAAACTAGTTGTGTATAATATATTAAGATTTTTTTACCGAAACATGAAATTGGAAAATTTTCGTTGAATCAAATTTTCAGATGATTTTTTGCATGAACTTCCATCATAACCTTACGGCGTAACATACAGGAAGGATCAGAAAAGTTTTATATCTTTTCATATAGTCCTCAATTTAATTTTTATTTTTTGAGCAAAACTAGTATAAACTTTTGTATGTTATATTACGATTTTTTGACCGAAACTTGCATTTTGAAAAGTTTCGTAGAATCAAATTTTAAGATGATTTTTTGCATTGACTTCCATCATAACCTTCCCTCGTAACATATATGAACGGTCTGCAAAGTTTTGTATCGTTTCGTAGTTCTCGATTTAATTATATTTTTTGAGCAAAACTAATATAAACATGTGAATCATATATTATGATTTTTTTACTGAAACTTGCATTTGGAAAAGTTTCGTAGAATCAAATTTTCAGATGATTTTTTGCATGGACTTCCATCATATCCTTCCGTCGTAACATATAGGAAGGATCTGAAAAGTTTTGTATCATTTTGTATAGTCCTCGTATTAATTATTATTTTTTGAGCAAAACTAGTATAAACTTGTGTATGATATATTACAATTTTTTGACCGAAACTTGCATTTTGAAAAGTTTCTTAGAATCAATTTTTCAGATGATTTTTTGCATGGACTTCCATCATAACCTTCCCTAGTAACATATAGGAAGGATCTGAAACGTTTTGCATCGTTTCGTCCAGTCCTCGATTTAATTATAGTTTTTGAGCAAAACTAGTATAAACATGTGTATAATATATTATGATTTTTTGATCGAAACATGCAATTGGAAATGTTTCGTAGAATCAAATTTTCAGATGATTTTTTGCATGGACTTCCATCATAACCTTCCCTCGTAACATATAGGAAGGATCTAAAAAGTTTTGTATCATTTCATACAGTCCTCGATTTAATTATATATTTCGAGCATAACTAGTATGAACATGTGAATCATATACTATGATTTTTTGACCGAAACTTGCATTTGGAAAGGTTTCGTAGAATCAAATTTTCAGATGATTTTTTGCATGGACTTCCATAATAACCTTCCGTCGTAACATAGAGGAAGGATCTGAAAAGTTTTGTATCGTTTTGTATAGTCCTCAATTTAATTTTTATTTTTTTAGCAAAACTAGTATAAACTTGTGTATGATATATTACAATTTTTTGACCGAAACTTGCATTTTGAAAAGTTTCGTAGAATCAATTTTTTAGATGATTGTTTGCATGGACTTCCATCATAACCTTCCCTCGTAACATATAGGAAGGATCTGAAAAGTTTTGTATCGTTTTGTACAGTCCTCGATTTAATTATAGTTTTTGAGCAAAACTAGTATAAACTTGTGTATAATAAATTATGATTTTTTTAACGAAACTTGCAATTGGAAAAGTTTCGTAGAATCAAATATTCTGATGATTTGTTGCATGGACTTCCATCATAACCTTCTCTCGTAACATATAGGAAGGATCTGAAAAGTTTTGTATTGTTTCATATAGTCCTCAATTTAATTTTTTTTTATAGAAAAACTAGTATAAACTTGTGTATGATATATTACGATTTTTTGACCGAAACTTGCATTTTGAAAATATTCGTAGAATCAAATTTTCAGATGATTTTTTGCATGGACTTCCATCATAACCTTCCCTCGTAACATATAAGAAGGATCTGAAAAGTTTTGCATCTATTCGTCCAGTCCTCGATTTAATTATAGTTTTTGAGCAAAACTAGTATAAACATGTGTATAATATATTATGATTTTTTGAACGAAACTTGCAATTGGAAAAGTTTCGTAGAATCAAATTTTCAGATGATTTTTTGCATGGACTTCCATCATAACCTTCCCTTGTAACATATAGGAAGGATCTGAAAAGTGTTGCATCGTATCATACAGTCCTCGATTTAATTATAGTTTTTGAGCTAAACTAGTATAAACATGTGCATAATATATTATGATTTTTTTAACGAAACTTTCAATTGGAAAAGTTTCGTAGAATCAAATTTTCAGATGATTTTTTGCATGGACTTCCATCATAACCTTCTCTTGTAACATATAGGAAGGATCTGAAAAGTTTCGTATTGTTTTGTATAGTCCTCGATTTAATTATATTTTATGAACAAAACTAGTATAAACATGTGTATAATATATTATGATTTTTTGACTGAAACTTGCAATTGGAAATGTTTCGTAGAAACAAATTTTCAGATGATTTTTTGCATGGACTTCCATCATAACCTTCCCTCGTATTATATATGAATGGTCTGAAAAGTTTTGTATCGTTTCGTAGTCCTCGATTTAATTATATTCTTTGAGCAAAACTAGTATAAACTAGTTGTGTATAATATATTAAGATTTTTTTACCGAAACATGAAATTGGAAAATTTTCGTTGAATCAAATTTTCAGATGATTTTTTGCATGAACTTCCATCATAACCTTACGGCGTAACATACAGGAAGGATCAGAAAAGTTTTATATCTTTTCATATAGTCCTCAATTTAATTTTTATTTTTTGAGCAAAACTAGTATAAACTTGTGTATGTTATATTACGATTTTTTGACCGAAACTTGCATTTTGAAAAGTTTCGTAGAATCAAATTTTAAGATGATTTTTTGCATTGACTTCCATCATAACCTTCCCTCGTAACATATATGAATGGTCTGCAAAGTTTTGTATCGTTTCGTAGTTCTCGATTTAATTATATTTTTTGAGCAAAACTAATATAAACATGTGAATCATATATTATGATTTTTTTACTGAAACTTGCATTTGGAAAAGTTTCGTAGAATCAAATTTTCAGATGATTTTTTGCATGGACTTCCATCATATCCTTCCGTCGTAACATATAGGAAGGATCTGAAAAGTTTTGTATCATTTTGTATAGTCCTCGTATTAATTATTATTTTTTGAGCAAAACTAGTATAAACTTGTGTATGATATATTACAATTTTTTGACCGAAACTTGCATTTTGAAAAGTTTCTTAGAATCAATTTTTCAGATGATTTTTTGCATGGACTTCCATCATAACCTTCTCTCGTAACATATAGGAAGGATCTGAAAAGTTTCGTATTATTTTGTATAATCCTCGATTTAATTATATTTTATGAGAAAAACTAGTATAAACATGTGTGTAATATATTATGATTTTTTGACTGAAACTTGCAATTGGAAATGTTTCGTAGAAACAAATTTTCAGATGATTTTTTGCATGGACTTCCATCATAACCTTCCCTCGTATCATATATGAATGGTCTGAAAAGTTTTGTATCGTTTCGTAGTCCTCGATTTAATTATATTCTTTGAGCAAAACTAGTATAAACTAGTTGTGTATAATATATTAAGATTTTTTTACCGAAACTTGAAATTGGAAAATTTTCGTTGAATCAAATTTTCAGATGATTTTTTGCATGAACTTCCATCATAACCTTACGGCGTAACATACAGGAAGGATCAGAAAAGTTTTATATCTTTTCATATAGTCCTCAATTTAAGTTTTATTTTTTGAGCAAAACTAGTATAAACTTTTGTATGTTATATTACGATTTTTTGACAGAAACTTGCATTTTGAAAAGTTTCGTAGAATCAAATTTTAAGATGATTTTTTGCATTGACTTCCATCATAACCTTCCCTCGTAACATATATGAACGGTCTGCAAAGTTTTGTATCGTTTCGTAGTTCTCGATTTAATTATATTTTTTGAGCAAAACTAATATAAACATGTGAATCATATATTATGATTTTTTTACTGAAACTTGCATTTGGAAAAGTTTCGTAGAATCAAATTTTCAGATGATTTTTTGCATGGACTTCCATCATATCCTTCCGTCGTAACATATAGGAAGGATCTGAAAAGTTTTGTATCATTTTGTATAGTCCTCGTATTAATTATTATTTTTTGAGCAAAACTAGTATAAACTTGTGTATGATATATTACAATTTTTTGACCGAAACTTGCATTTTGAAAAGTTTCTTAGAATCAATTTTTCAGATGATTTTTTGCATGGACTTCCATCATAACCTTCTCTCGTAACATATAGGAAGGATCTGAAAAGTTTCGTATTATTTTGTATAATCCTCGATTTAATTATATTTTATGAGAAAAACTAGTATAAACATGTGTGTAATATATTATGATTTTTTGACTGAAACTTGCAATTGGAAATGTTTCGTAGAAACAAATTTTCAGATGATTTTTTGCATGGACTTCCATCATAACCTTCCCTCGTATCATATATGAATGGTCTGAAAAGTTTTGTATCGTTTCGTAGTCCTCGATTTAATTATATTCTTTGAGCAAAACTAGTATAAACTAGTTGTGTATAATATATTAAGATTTTTTTACCGAAACTTGAAATTGGAAAATTTTCGTTGAATCAAATTTTCAGATGATTTTTTGCATGAACTTCCATCATAACCTTACGGCGTAACATACAGGAAGGATCAGAAAAGTTTTATATCTTTTCATATAGTCCTCAATTTAATTTTTATTTTTTGAGCAAAACTAGTATAAACTTTTGTATGTTATATTACGATTTTTTGACAGAAACTTGCATTTTGAAAAGTTTCGTAGAATCAAATTTTAAGATGATTTTTTGCATTGACTTCCATCATAACCTTCCCTCGTAACATATATGAACGGTCTGCAAAGTTTTGTATCGTTTCGTAGTTCTCGATTTAATTATATTTTTTGAGCAAAACTAATATAAACATGTGAATCATATATTATGATTTTTTTACTGAAACTTGCATTTGGAAAAGTTTCGTAGAATCAAATTTTCAGATGATTTTTTGCATGGACTTCCATCATATCCTTCCGTCGTAACATATAGGAAGGATCTGAAAAGTTTTGTATCATTTTGTATAGTCCTCGTATTAATTATTATTTTTTGAGCAAAACTAGTATAAACTTGTGTATGATATATTACAATTTTTTGACCGAAACTTGCATTTTGAAAAGTTTCTTAGAATCAATTTTTCAGATGATTTTTTGCATGGACTTCCATCATAACCTTCCCTAGTAACATATAGGAAGGATCTGAAATGTTTTGCATCGTTTCGTCCAGTCCTCGATTTAATTATAGTTTTTGAGCAAAACTAGTATAAACATGTGTATAATATATTATGATTTTTTGATCGAAACTTGCAATTGGAAATGTTTCGTAGAATCAAATTTTCAGATGATTTTTTGCATGGACTTCCATCATAACCTTCCCTCGTAACATATAGGAAGGATCTAAAAAGTTTTGTATCATTTCATACAGTCCTCGATTTAATTATATATTTCGAGCATAACTAGTATGAACATGTGAATCACATATTATGATTTTTTGACCGAAACTTGCATTTGGAAAGGTTTCGTAGAATCAAATTTTCAGATGATTTTTTGCATGGACTTCCATAATAACCTTCCGTCGTAACATAGAGGAAGGATCTGAAAAGTTTTGTATCGTTTTGTATAGTCCTCAATTTAATTTTTATTTTTTTAGCAAAACTAGTATAAACTTGTGTATGATATATTACAATTTTTTGACCGAAACTTGCATTTTGAAAAGTTTCGTAGAATCAATTTTTTAGATGATTGTTTGCATGGACTTCCATCATAACCTTCCCTCGTAACATATAGGAAGGATCTGAAAAGTTTTGTATCGTTTTGTACAGTCCTCGATTTAATTATAGTTTTTGAGCAAAACTAGTATAAACTTGTGTATAATAAATTATGATTTTTTTAACGAAACTTGCAATTGGAAAAGTTTCGTAGAATCAAATATTCAGATGATTTGTTGCATGGACTTCCATCATAACCTTCTCTCGTAACATATAGGAAGGATCTGAAAAGTTTTGTATTGTTTCATATAGTCCTCAATTTAATTTTTTTTTATAGAAAAACTAGTATAAACTTGTGTATGATATATTACGATTTTTTGACCGAAACTTGCATTTTGAAAAGTTTCGTAGAATCAAATTTTCAGATGATTTTTTGCATGGACTTCCATCATAACCTTCTCTCGTAACATATAAGAAGGATCTGAAAAGTTTTGCATCTATTCGTCCAGTCCTCGATTTAATTATAGTTTTTGAGCAAAACTAGTATAAACATGTGTATAATATATTATGATTTTTTGAACGAAACTTGCAATTGGAAAAGTTTCGTAGAATCAAATTTTCAGATGATTTTTTGCATGGACTTCCATCATAACCTTCCCTTGTAACATATAGGAAGGATCTGAAAAGTGTTGCATCGTATCATACAGTCCTCGATTTAATTATAGTTTTTGAGCTAAACTAGTATAAACATGTGCATAATATATTATGATTTTTTTAACGAAACTTTCAATTGGAAAAGTTTCGTAGAATCAAATTTTCAGATGATTTTTTGCATGGACTTCCATCATAACCTTCTCTTGTAACATATAGGAAGGATCTGAAAAGTTTCGTATTGTTTTGTATAGTCCTCGATTTAATTATATTTTATGAACAAAACTAGTATAAACATGTGTATAATATATTATGATTTTTTGACTGAAACTTGCAATTGGAAATGTTTCGTAGAAACAAATTTTCAGATGATTTTTTGCATGGACTTCCATCATAACCTTCCCTCGTATCATATATGAATGGTCTGAAAAGTTTTGTATCGTTTCGTAGTCCTCGATTTAATTATATTCTTTGAGCAAAACTAGTATAAACTAGTTGTGTATAATATATTAAGATTTTTTTACCGAAACTTGAAATTGGAAAATTTTCGTTGAATCAAATTTTCAGATGATTTTTTGCATGAACTTCCATCATAACCTTACGGCGTAACATACAGGAAGGATCAGAAAAGTTTTATATCTTTTCATATAGTCCTCAATTTAATTTTTATTTTTTGAGCAAAACTAGTATAAACTTGTGTATGTTATATTACGATTTTTTGACCGAAACTTGCATTTTGAAAAGTTTCGTAGAATCAAATTTTCAGATGATTTTTTGCATGGACTTCCATCATAACCTTCCCTCGTAACATATAGGAAGGATCTGAAAAGTTTTGCATCTATTCGTCCAGTCCTTATTTAATTATAGTTTTTGAGCAAAACTAGTATAATCATGTGTATAATATATTATGATTTTTTGAATGAAACTTGCAATTGGAAAAGTTTCGTAGAATCAAATTTTCAGATGATTTTTTGCATGGACTTCCATCATAACCTTCCCTCGTAACATATAGGAAGGATCTGAAAAGTGTTGCATCGTTTCATACAGTCCTCGATTTTATTATAGTTTTTGAGCTAAACTAGTATAAACATGTGCATAATATATTATGATTTTTTTAACGAAACTTTCAATTGGAAAAGTTTCGTAGAGTCAAATTTTCAGATGATTTTTTGCATGGACTTCCATCATAACCTTCTCTCGTAACATATAGGAAGGATCTGAAAAGTTTCGTATTATTTTGTATAATCCTCGATTTAATTATATTTTATGAGAAAAACTAGTATAAACATGTGTGTAATATATTATGATTTTTTGACCGAAACTTGCAATTGGAAATGTTTCGTAGAAACAAATTTTCAGATGATTTTTTGCATGGACTTCCATCATAACCTTCCCTCGTATCATATATGAATGGTGTGAAAAGTATTATATCGTTTCGTAGTCCTCGATTTAATTATATTCTTTGAGCAAAACTAGTATATACTTGTGTATAATATATTAAGATTTTTTGACCGAAACTTGCAATTGTAAAATTTTCGTTGAATCAAATTTTCAGATGATTTGTTGCATGGACTTCCATCATAACCTTCCTTCGTAACATATAGGAAGGATCTGAAAAGGTTTGTATTGTTTCATATAGTCCTCAATTTAATTTTTATTTTTTGAGCAAATCTAGTATAAACTTGTGTATGATATATTACGATTTTTTGACCAAACATGCATTTTGAAAAGTTTCGTAGAATCAAATTTTCAGATGATTTTTTGCATGGACTTGCATCATAACCTTCCCTCGTAACATATAGGAAGGATCTGAAAAGTTTTGTATCATTTGATACAGTCCTCGATTTAATTATATTTTTTGAGCATAACTAGTATAAACATGTGAATCATATATTATGATTTTTTGACCGAAACTTGCATTTGGAAAAGTTTCGTAGAATCAAATTTTCAGATGATTTTTTGCATGGACTTCCATCATAACCTTCCGTCGTAACATATAGGAAGGATCTGAAACGTTTTGTATCGTTTTGTATAGTCCTCAATTTAATTTTTATTTTTTTAGCAAAACTAGTATAAACTTGTGTATGATATATTACAATTTTTTGACCGAAACTTGCATTTTGAAAAGTTTCATAGAATCAATTTTTTAGATGATTTTTTGCATGGACTTCCATCATAACCTTCCCTCGTAACATATAGGAAGTATCTGAAAAATTTTGTATCGTTTTGTACAGTCCTCGATTTAATTATAATTTTTGAGCAAAACTAGTATAAACTTGTGTATAATATATTATGATTTTTTTAACGAAACTTGCAATTGGAAATGTTTCGTAGAATCAAATATTCAGATAATTTGTTGCATGGACATCCATCATAACCTTCTCTCGTAACATATACAAAGGATCTGAAAACATTTGTATTGTTTCATATAGTCCTCAATTTAATTTTTGAGAAAAACTAGTATAAACTTGTGTATGATATATTACGATTTTTTGACCGAAACTTGCATTTTGAAACGTTTCGTAAAATCAAATTTTCAGATGATTTTTTGCATGGACTTTCATCATAACCTCCCATCGTAACAAATAGGAAGGATCTGAAAAGTTTTGCAACTATTCATCCAGACCTCGATTTAATTATAGTTTTTGAGCAAAACTAGTATAAACTTGTGTATAATATATTATGATTTTTTGAACGAATCTTGCAATTGGAAAAGTTTCGTAGAATCAAATTTTCAGATGATTATTTGCATGGACTTCCATCATAACCTTCCCTTGTAACATATAGGAAGGATCTGAAAAGTGTTGCATCGTTTCATACAGTCCTCGATTTAATTATAGTTTTTGAGCTAAACTAGTATAAACATGTGCATAATATATTATGATTTTTTTAACGAAACTTTCAATTGGAAAAGTTTCGTAGAATCAAATTTTCAGATGATTTTTTGCATGGACTTCCATCATAACCTTCTCTTGTAACATATAGGAAGGATCTGAAAAGTTTCGTATTGTTTTGTATAGTCCTCGATTTAATTATATTTTATGAGCAAAACTAGTATAAACATGTGTATAATATATTATGATTTTTTGACCGAAACTTGCAATTGGAAATGTTTCGTAGAAACAAATTTTCAGATGATTTTTTGCATGGACTTCCATCATAACCTTCCCTCGTATCATATATGAATGGTCTGAAAAGTTTTGTATCGTTTCGTAGTCCTCGATTTAATTATATTCTTTGAGCAAAACTAGTATAAACTAGTTGTGTATAATATATGATGATTTTTTTTACCGAAACTTGAAATTGGAAAATTTTCGTTGAATCAAATTTTCAGATGATTTTTTGCATGGACTTCCATCATAACCTTACGGCGTAACATACAGGAAGGATCAGAAAAGTTTTATATCTTTTCATATAGTCCTCAATTGAATTTTTATTTTTTGAGCAAAACTAGTATAAACTTGTGTATGTTATATTACGATTTTTTGACCGAAACTTGCATTTTGAAAAGTTTCGTAGAATCAAATTTTAAGATGATTTTTTGCATTGACTTCCATCATAACCTTCCCTCGTAACATATATGAACGGTCTGCAAAGTTTTGTATCGTTTCGTAGTTCTCGATTTAATTATATTTTTTGAGCAAAACTAATATAAACATGTGAATCATATATTATGATTTTTTTACTGAAACTTGCATTTGGAAAAGTTTCGTAGAATCAAATTTTCAGATGATTTTTTGCATGGACTTCCATCATATCCTTCCGTCGTAACATATAGGAAGGATCTGAAAATTTTTGTATCATTTTGTATAGTCCTCGATTTAATTATTATTTTTTGAGCAAAACTAGTATAAACTTGTGTATGATATATTACAATTTTTTGACCGAAACTTGCATTTTGAAAAGTTTCTTAGAATCAATTTTTCGGATGATTTTTTGCATGGACTTCCATCATAACCTTCCCTAGTAACATATAAGAAGGATCTGAAACATTTTGCATCGTTTCGTCCAGTCCTCGATTTAATTATAGTTTTTGAGCAAAACTAGTATAAACATGTGTATAATATATTATGATTTTTTGATCGAAACTTGCAATTGGAAATGTTTCGTAGAATCAAATTTTCAGATGATTTTTTGCATGGACTTCCATCATAACCTTCCCTCGTAACATATAGGAAGGATCAAAAAAGTTTTGTATCATTTCATACAGTCCTCGATTTAATTATATATTTTGAGCATAACTAGTATGAACATGTGAATCATATATTATGATTTTTTGACCGAAACTTGCATTTGGAAAGGTTTCGTAGAATCAAATTTTCAGATGATTTTTTGCATGGACTTCCATAATAACCTTCCGTCGTAACATAGAGGAAGGATATGAAAAGTTTTGTATCGTTTTGTATAGTCCTCAATTTAATTTTTATTTTTTTAGCAAAACTAGTATAAACTTGTGTATGATATATTACAATTTTTTGACCGAAACTTGCATTTTGAAAAGTTTCGTAGAATCAATTTTTTAGATGATTTTTTGCATGGACTTCCATCATAACCTTCCCTCGTAACATATAGGAAGGATCTGAAAAGTTTTGTATCGTTTTGTACAGTCCTCGATTTAATTATATTTTTTGAGCAAAACTAGTATAAACATGTGAATCATATATTATGATTTTTTTACTGAAACTTGCATTTGGAAAAGTTTCGTAGAATCAAAATTTTCAGATGATTTTTTGCATGGACTTCCATCATAACCTTCCGTTGTAACATATAGGAAGGATCTGAAAAGTTTTGTATCATTTTGTATAGTCCTCGATTTAATTATTATTTTTTGAGCAAAACTAGTATAAACTTGTGTATGATATATTACAATTTTTTGACCGAAACTTGCATTTTGAAAAGTTTCTTAGAATCAATTTTTCAGATGATTTTTGCATGGACTTCCATCATAACCTTCCCTAGTAACATATAGGAAGGATCTGAAATGTTTTGCATCGTTTCGTCCATTCCTCGATTTAATTATAGTTTTTGAGCAAAACTAGTATAAACATGTGTATAATATATTTTGATTTTTTGACCGAAACTTGCAATTGGAAATATTTCGTAGAATCAAATTTTCAGATGATTTTTTGCATGGACTTCCATCATAACCTTCCCTTGTAACATATAGGAAGGATCTGAAAAGTGTTGCATCGTTTCATACAGTCCTCGATTTAATTATAGTTTTTGAGCTAAACTAGTATAAACATGTGCATAATATATTATGATTTTTTTAACGAAACTGGAAATTGGAAAAGTTTCTTAGAATCAAATTTTAAATGATTTTTTGCATTGACTTCCATCATAACCTTCTCTCGTAACATATAGGAAGGATCTGAAAAGTTTCGTATTGTTTTGTATAGTCCTCGATTTAATTATATTTTATTAGCAAAACTAGTATAAACTTGTGTATAATATATTATGATTTTATGACCGAAACTTGCAATTGGAAACGTTTTGTAGAAACAAATTTTCAGATGATTTTTTGCATGGACTTCCATCATAATCTTCCCTCGTATCATATATGAATGGTCTGAAAAGTATTGTATCGTTTCGTAGTCCTCGATTTAATTATATTCTTTGAGCAAAACTAGTATAAACTAGTTGTGTATAATATATTAAGATTTTTTGACCGAAACATGCAATTGGAAAATTTTCGTTGAATCAAATTTTCAGATGATTTTTTGCATTGACTTCAATCATAACTTTACGGAGTAACATACAGGAAGGATCAGAAAAGTTTTGTATCGTTTCATATAGTCCTCAATTTTTAATTTTTATTTTTTGAGCAAAACTAGTATAAACTTGTGTATGTTATATTACGATTTTTTAACCAAGACTTGCATTTTGAAAAGTTTCGTAGATAAAATTTTAAGATGATTTTTTGCATTGACGTCCATCATAACCTTCCCTCGTAACATATATGAACGGTCTGCAAAGTTTTGTATCGTTTCGTAGTTCTCGATTTAATTATATTTTTTTAGCAAAACTAATATAAACATGTGAATCATATATTATGATTTTTTGACTGAAACTTGCATTTGGAAAAGTTTCGTAGAATCAAATTTTCAAATGATTTTTTGCATGGACTTCCATCATAACCTTCCGTCGTAACATATAAGAAGGATCTGAAAATTTTTGTATCGTTTTGTATAGTCCTCGATTTAATTTTTATATTTTGAGCAAAACTAGTATAAACTTTTGTATGATATATTACAATTTTTTGACCGAAACTTGCATTTTGAAAATTTTCTTAGAATCAATTTTTCAGATGATTTTTTGCATGGACTTCCATTATAACCTTCCCTCGTAACATATAGGAAGGATCTGAAAAGATTTGTATCGTTTTGTACAGTCCTCGATTTAATTATTGTTTTTGATCAAAACTAGTATAAACATGTGTATAATATATTATGATTTTTTTAAAGAAACTTGCAATTGGAAAAGTTTCGTAGAATCAAATATTCAGATTATTTGTTGCATGGACTTCCATCATAACCTTCTCTCGTAACACATACAAAGGATCTGAAAACATTTGTATTGTTTCATATAGTCCTCAAATTAATTTTTATTTTTTGAGCAAAACTAGTATAAACTTGTGTATGATATATTACGATTTTTTGACCAAACTTGCATTTTGAAAAGTTTCGTAGAATCAAATTTTCAGATGATTTTTTGCATGGACTTCCATCATAACCTTCCTTCGTAACATATAGGAAGGATCTGAAAAGTTTTGTATCGTTTCGTATAGGCTTTGATTTAATTTTATTTTTTGAACAAAACTAGTATAAACTTGTGTTTTACAATTTTTTGACCGAAAATTGCATTTCGAAAAGTTTCGTAGAATCAAATTTTCAAATGACCTTTTGCATGGACTTCCATCAAAACCTTCCCTCGTAACATATAGGAAGGATCTGAAAAGTTTTGCATCGTTTCGTATAGGCCTTGATTTAATTTTATTTTCTGAACAAAACTAGTATAAACTTGTGTTTGATATATTACAATTTTTTGACCGGAAATTGCATTTCGAAAAGTTTCGTAGAATCAAATTTTCAAATGACTTTTTGCATGGACTTCCATCATAACCTTCCCTCGTAACATATAGGAAGGATCTGAAAAGTTTTGCATCGTTTCGTCCAATCCTCGATTTAATTATAGTTTTTGAACTAAACTAGTATAAACATGTGCATAATATATTATGATTTTTTGAATGAAACTTGCAATTGGAAAAGTTTCTTAGAATCAAATTTTCAGATGATTTTTTGCATGGAATTCCATCATAACCTTCCCTCGTAACATATAGGAAGGATCTTAAATTTTTTGAATAGTTTTGTATAATCCTCAATTTAAATTTTATTTTTTGAGCAAAACTAGTATAAACTTGTGTATGATATACTACGATTTTTTTTTGTATTTTTTATAGAGAATTTGTTGTGTTCTTTTTAACTTGAAACATTTTTTATGCTTTTTATAGGGAAATAATTGAGTTTTTTCACTTTGAAATCTTGTAATGGTTTTTATAGTCAAACACTTGTGTTTTTTAACTTGGAACTCTTTTTATGGTTTTTATATTGAAATAGTTGAGTTTTTTAACTTGGGACATTTTTTTATTGTTTTTATACTGAAATTGTTAAGTTATTTAACTTGATTTTGTTCTGAATGTTTTTTTATAGAGAAATTAATGAATACTTAAAATGGGAACTATTTTTATGGATTTTATAGTGAAATTGTTGAGTTTTTAACTTGAAAATTTTTCTAATGATTTTGACTTTGAAGCTTTTTAGTTTCTTAACTTGGAATTATTTTTATACTTTTTATATTGAAAATGTTGAGTTTTTTATCTTCGAACTTTTTTCTTCTTATTATAGTGCAACTGTTGAGTTTTTTTTAACATTGAACTTTTTTTATGGTTTTTTATATTGAAATTGTTGAGTTTTTTAACTTGGGACTTTTCTCATGGTTTTTATAGTGAAACTGTTGAGTTTTTAACTTGGAACTTTTTTTCTTTTTATAATGAAAATATTGAGTTTTTTTTAATGGGAACGTTTTTTATGCGATTTATCTTGAAAATGTTAAAGTTTTTTTAACTTTGAACTTTTTTCTTTTTTTTATATTGAAATTATTGAGTTTTTTTAACTTGGAACTTTTTTATGGATATTTTTAGTCAAATAGTTGAGTTTTTTAACTTGTAGCTTTTTTATGGTTTTTATTGTGAAATTGTGGAGTTTTTTTAATTTGGAACTTTTTTGTAATGGTTTTATAGTGAAATAGTTGAGTTTTTTCACTTGAAAATCTTGTTATGGTTTTTATAGTCAAACACTTGAGTTTTTTTAAGATGGAACTTTTTTATACTGTTTTTTATAGTGAAATAGATGAGTTTTTTAACTTGTTACTTTATTTTTATGGTTTTTGGAGTGAAATTATTGAGTTTTTTAATTTGAGAATTTTTTTATAGTTTTTATAGTGAAATTATTGAGTTTTTTCACTTGAAACTTTTTTTTATGGGTTTCATAGTGATATTGTTGGGTTTTATTAACTAGAATTTTTTTTTGTATTATTTATAGAGAATTTATTGTGTTTTTTTTTACTTGAAACATTTTTTATGCTTTTTATAGGGAAATAATTGAGTTTTTTCACTTTGAAATCTTGTAATGGTTTTTATAGTCAAACACTTGAGTTTTTTTAACTTGGAACTCTTTTTATGGTTTTTATATTGAAATAGTTGAGTTTTTTAACTTGGGACTTTTTTTATTGTTTTTATACTGAAATTGTCAAGTTATTTAACTTGATTTTGTTCTGTATGTTTTTTTATAGAGAAATTAATGAATATTTAAAATGGGAACTATTTTTATGGATTTTATAGTGAAATTGTTGAGTTTTTAACTTGGAACTTTATCTAATGGTTTTGACTGTGAAGCTTTTTAGTTTCTTAACTTGGAACTATTTTTATACTTTTTACATTGAAAATGTTGAGTTTTTTATCTTCGAACTTTTTTCTTCTTGTTATAGTGCAACTGTTGAGTTTTTTTTTAACATTGAACTTGTTTTATGGTTTTTTATATTGAAATTGTTGAGTTTTTTAACTTGGGACTTTTCTCATGGTTTTTATAGTGAAACTGTCGAGTTCTTAACTTGGAACTTTTTTTTCTTTTTACAATGAAAATATTGAGTTTTTTAATGGGAACGTTTTTTTATGCGATTTATCTTGAAAATGTTAAAGTTTTTTAACTTTGAACTTTTTTCTTGTTTTTATATTGAAATTGTTGAGTTTTTTTTAACTTGGAACTTTTTTATGGATATTTTTAGTCAAATAGTTGAGTTTTTTAACTTGTAACTTTTTTTAGGGTTTTTATAGTGAAATTGTGGAGTTTTTTTAATTTGGAACTTTTTTGTAATGGTTTTTATAGTGAAATATTTGAGTTTTTTCACTTGGAAATCTTGTTATGGTTTTTATAGTCAAACACTTGAGTTTTTTAAGATGGAACATTTTTATAATGTTTTTATAGTGAAATAGTTGAGTTTTTTAACTTGTGACTTTTTTTTCATGGTTTTTGGAGTGAAATTGTTGAGTTTTTTAATTTGAGAATATTCTTATAGTTTTTATAGTGAAATTGTTGAGTTTTTTCACTTGAAACTTTTCTTTATGGGTTTCATAGTGATATTGTTGAGTTTTATTAACTAGAATTTTTGTTTGTATTTTTTATAGAGAATTTGTTGTGTTCTTTTTAACTTGAAACATTTTTTATGCTTTTTATAGGGAAATAATTGAGCTTTTTCACTTTGAAATCTTGTAATGGTTTTTATAGTCAAACACTTGAGTTTTTTAACTTGGAAATCTTTTTATGGTTATTATATTGAAATAGTTATGTTTTTTAACTTGGGACTTTTTTTTTTATTGTTTTTATACTGAAATTGTTAAGTTATTTAACTTGATTTTGTTCTGAATGTTTTTTTGTAGAGAAATTAATGAATATTTAAAATGGGAACTATTTTTATGGATTTTATAGTGAAATTGTTGAGTTTTTAACTTGGAACTATTTCTAATGGTTTTGACTGTGAAGCTTTTTAGTTTCTTAACTTGGAACTATTTTTATACTTTTTATATTGAAAATGTTGAGTTTTTTAACTTCGAACTTTTTTCTTCTTGTTATAGTGCAACTGTTGAGTTTTTTTTTAACATTGAACTTTTTTCTTCACCTTTTGATGACCGTCCCTCATCATTTTATCTGATGGTCGTCCCCATCGTTGATCTTATTATCCGACATTCGTCCTATGTCGTGATAAACCCCGAAAGCAGTCGTACCCTGCTAGGTGATCGTCCTTCACCTTTGATGATTGTCCTTCATCATGTTTATCTGATGGTCGTCCCCATCGTTGACCTTTTCTATCCGACATTTGTCCTATGTCGTGATTAAGAGCAGTCGTCCCTTGCTAGGTGATCGTCCCTTACATTTGATGACCGTCCCTCATCATTATTTCATTTATCCTTTTACCCGATGGCCGTCCCCCATCGTTGTTTACTTTACTTTCCAAAGCCTGGTGGCCGTCCCCATCATTGCTTTAATCCCCAGAGGATCTTATTTCCTTACCTGATGGTCGTCCCCATCATGATCTCTTTATTTCCCCAGCTTGTCGGTCGTCCCCGTCATTGCTTTACTTATCCCCAGCAGTCGTCCTCTGCTCGATGGTCGTCCTCCATTGCCTTCATTTAATAATCATATTATACTACCTTTTACAATTTATATCCCTTTTCTTATTATTCCCAGCGAGTGCAAATTTCGGACTGTCTTTGGTATTCAACCACAAGTTATCTTATTTGTCTGTTAAGCCAGGAGCTTACATCCTGCACAGCTAACTCATGCTTGAATATGGGCAGCTGTAAACACCCCAAATTTTCCCTCACTATTTCTCACACCATGGCTTGTGATCTTTCATTTTTGTTTTAACATAAGCATTACATCTCATATTGCATATTTGCTTCACTGCATAGTTCCATTTTTATCTGCATCTAGGGTTTGTGATCTGAGCAATCCAAGAATCAATCTGAGCCATCCCGGAGGTCTTAAAGCTTTCCAAGGGGGTCCATGTGTGTTGTATGATCATATTATGCTCCCCAAAGTTCATGAAAGTCAAGGGATCACAAGAATTGGCAAAGGCATGGAAGCAGAGCTAGGGTTTTCCTACACAGATGACCAAAATTAGGGTTTTGGTTTCAGAGGCCTTAACTCCAAATTGTTTGGTCATTCTTATTTCTAATGTTCTTAATATGTTATAAGGATCATGTGTACCAAGTTTGATGAAGAAATTCATTGTGGAAGTCATCTGATCAATGGGTAACTTCTTGAGCAAGTTAAGTCAAAATCAGGGCATCTGAGGCCCCCAACAAGGGAACCAAAGGATAATTTTCATAAAATTGAAATTCAATGATCTTTATTTGATCTTAGAAGTGGTTGGAAGTTCACAAGATTGAAGAATTTTGAGCCAATTGCAAACTTGCCATTTTTGGAAATGACTTGAAATGCAAACTTTCCATTTTGGGAAAGATTTTCAACCTCCTCTTTCATGACCAAAAATGCTTCAAATGAAAAATTCTTGGGCATGAAAGTTGTAGATTAGGTCTTTCCCTTTTCAAAAAGTACAAGAACATGTCTTGATTCATCCTAGAACTCAAGATATGGCCTTTCAAAGTTGGCAAAAATCACATAATTTTCATGATCATGTCAAAGAGGGAATTTTGCAATTTCACTTGCCAAGCATTCTAATGACCTCTAATCAACTTCTATGCATCATAATATGTCAAAGCAACTTCTAAACATCAGAATTGGCCCAAGAATTTGGCATTTTCATGGCTTGATTCACAAGAAACATCAAAGAGGGAAAGTTGCATAAAGCTTGCCATCTCTCCATCCAAGCCTTCCAGATGCATTCAAATGATCTAAGGGCTCCGCATGAACCATGCTAAGGAAATTTATGCTCAGAAATCCTTGCTGCACAAGCCCATACCTCAAGTACACATAAGTTGACATTTTTGCATTTCCTCCCATACCAATCAAACTGAGCCACCACCCACTCTCTGACCAATCACAACCTCTTATGAAAATCCTAGGGAGTTCATTTCATAACACACACAAGCTGAGAACATCCCACAAGTCAGCATTCACAAAATTAGCCAAAACTTTCATCTCTTCGAAACTCTCAGTACAAGCTTCAAACCTCAAATCTTTTTCCACCAATCATCTCCACACATCATAGGGAGCACAAACCACCCTTCATTTTGCCCTGAAAGTCCCTAAAACTCAAACACGATTTTCCACCTCTCAGAACTGAACCTTCAAAAGGAGACCATTTAAACACTTGCAAAGCTTCTCAATAGCATCAGGGTGATCAAAGGAGGTGTCTAGCACAAGAAGAAGGCTCTGGGGATCCACATTTGCTCAACTCCAGCTCAGGTATGGCTCAAGAACTTTTTTCTCAGAGCTTTGATTTTAAGTTACAATGTGATAAAGCATGTTTCTCTGATCATTATGCACTTTGAATCACTGAAAATGGTCAAGTATATAGGATGTATTCAACTTCTGAAAAATTTGTCAGTTTTCTGTTTGGCTTCGATTCTCTCTTTTGAGGAAAAATAAATTGTTTTTGTTTGTGGATTCTTGTTGTTTGATGTTAGAGGATTGATTATGGAGATTTTGGCATGTTTTTATGGCCTGGGGAGGGAGATAGGGTTTTGGCCTGCCGGAGAAGATGACCGGAGCTTAGCTCCGGTCACCTGAAAATGTTTAGCCCTAATTAGGGTTTAGTTGCCCAGATTGATTTTGGACCTTTAGATCCTGATTAGTTTAACGCGTGAATGGCTTAGATTCAGTCATTAGGTTTAATTTATGTTTAATTAAATAAAACACAATTAATAAGTCACGCTTGATCTGGACCATTGATAAACGCACGTTGTCAACCCCCATTTCCCCAGTTTGAATATGGACCACAGGATCTGATTACTTCTCATTTTTATTCATTTTATTTTCTTTTTAATTCATTTCTTTTGTGTAATTTATTAAAAATACCAAAACACTTTCAAAAAATATGAAACTTTGCATTTTTGTTTTAAATATTTTTCTCAACATGAAAATGATTTTTATTTTATTTTTTTACATATAAAAAGTATTTTTAAAATATTTAAATGTTATTTTTAATTAATTAAAGTATTTTAATTAATTAAAAACGCACTTAGGTTTCTAAAAATCACCAAAAAAATCATGAATCATTCCAATACATTTTGAAACATTTTCCAAATCTTCTTACAAATTTCTTTTTAGGATTGATCATAATTTCATAATTTTCTTTGAATTAGGGTTCTTTAAAATCACAATTTTTAACCCTAACTTTGAAAAATCATTTCTGCCTAACCAAGAAGAGTTTGAACTTGATTCTTTTTGCATTGTTTCACATATTGCATGTAGTTTCTAGGTTATTTGCCTCATGAATTTATCTTGCATTTTCAAATTGATTTGAATTTTTCCATTTGAATCACCCAAAAACCCTAGCAAACTTAGGAAAATCATAACTTTCAATAGGATTAGCTTCTGACCTTCTCCTTTGGGGTGTGACCTAATATGGGATTAGGGTTTGTTTGAGCTTGGTTTCAAATTTTTATCATGTTGCATGCTTCTGTTTTGCTCATTTGCATCTCACATGTTCATAAAACCCTAATTTCTCATGTTCATTTACATCCACCTTGCATATTCATCATCATATGAACTTGCCATGACATCTCAAGCATTCATATGTCATCTTAGACATCTTAGGGAATGTTAGAACCTTGCTTGATCATTTCTTCATTCATTTGCCATGTGTTGCATTCATTTCATTTCATAAGCATCCATGTGTTTTCAAGCTTCCAAGCATGCTTTCATGACATCCCATCTTTGTATGATCATTCATATGCACATTGTATGACATTGCATCATCTCATATGCCATTTGAATTGCATAATCACTTCTGACTTTGGTCGCTTCACCTCATTTCAATTCATTTCTTTATGCTTTATGTATTATGCATTCATACTAACTTTTTAGGAGCTTTTGGTAAGTGATTGTGGGAGGTGGATTTGCCTTCACTTCTCACTTCTTCTTATCTCTTTCATATGAATTTTGTATGTCTTTGAAGTGAATCTAATTCACTTATGTTCCATCTTTCTCACTTTCTTTCTTTCAAGTTACTTATCTTCTTCAGGAAGTAAGTAACTTATTCTTCTGCTTCCTTCTCTTTTCATCTGCTTCTTCCATTGGTGGCCTTGAAGATCTTTCCCCAATAAGCCTAACAAACCATAAGATATCCAAGCATGATAACTTTTAGGGTTGTGTATAGTCCCCCTTAATCTTTTACCTTTGAGTCTCCTTGAGTCTCTCTTCTCATCTCAATAATCAGAGACTAAACTCTTAAAGTTTTAGGACTTTGGAATTAGGGTTATGCCTGCATCCTTCTCTTAGGATGGAGTGTCTAACTCTTCCTTATGGTTAAGAGGGACTAACCCTAGTGTTTAATGGACAAGTCCCCCTCAAGTTGTCTTACAAACATAAAATCCACTTCTTAATCTCACCCTTTAATTAAAATCCATTTAATAAAGGCTTGTTATATAATGAATTTAATCCCTAACCATGGATTAAGTTGAGGTATCTTCCTCAGCTTAAGTGTTCTCATCTATTATCCTTCTATTGGGATGGTGTAATGAGTTCACTAATCTGTGATTAGAGGTTAAACTTATTACTTAACACTAAACAAAAACCCAAAAACATCTAATTAATCACAAGAAGGTTAATGATCTTAATCCTACATAACCATGGCAATTAGGTTGGGATGCTTATCTCATACTTAAGTAGGCTCATTATCCCTAATTGGGGAAGATATAATGCGTTTACAAGCCCTTGATTTAGGCTTAAGCTCATTAACTTATGCAAAACACCAAAAACAATAACAAAACTGAAAACACAAAAACAAACAATAATCGTCTCCTCCGGGATTCTTTTCTCATCACACTCATTCATAAACGAGAACTTGCTTCTTCCGTCTAATGCAAGACAGTTAGCACTCGAGCCAGACGATTCATACACTTGAGCATAGACAAGTAAGCAGTTCACAATCAATTTATTTCCAGTCTCTTTGAGTCGAACTACGGTGTTCTGACTTCCTCATTGCACGTGAGGATACGTAGGCATAACTTAACAGTTATCGAACAAAAGTCTCTATGTCTTCCCCCTCCTTCAGTATTCTTATCAAAGCCTCAGTTCCTGAGCAATTCACCTTTTTGCACTGACACATGTACATTCATTCTTAGCTTTCGCACACAGATAACACATGCACTACCCCTTTAAACACAATCTTGTAAGCGTGGATCCCGTCGAGTACGACGGACAATCTAGGTGCTAATACCTTCCCAGGTTGTAACCAACCCCCTTTCTCAGTTTCTCTGGTTCGCAACCGTTTTATCCATCTCTTTCCAGGTTTATGCAGCATTACCTTTCCTTCGGGATAAAAATGCCTAGCTGGCGACTCTATTCAGTTCATTTTCATTTTCTCTTTTGGCCGACCTTTCGCGTCTGTACCTTGGGACCTAGTGTCTTTTCGGGGGAGCGACAGCTTGGCGACTCTGCTGGGGAGCCTTATCTTGTAATCAGGGCTTCTGGTTTCTTTTGTGGGTTTATCCTAGCGCTTGTTTGATTTGTGTTTATGGGGGTGTTATGTGCTACTTGTGCTTGTTGTTTATTGCTTTATTTATTGCTTTCTGTACAACTTTATTTATTTGCTTTCATTTACTGTTTTTATGCATTTCATACTATTATCATCATATCATGTGCTGGATCTTTTGTTTGTCTTGATGGGAGGGATATTCAGTGAGTAAGGTTCCACACCGGGAGCCTGAGTGACACATAGGATAGAGTGGCTTCATATTCTTTCCCATTCCATTTCGGTCTGGTGCGGGAATATGAAACACGATTCAAACATGGGTTTCTTCTTGAGAACTTTGTGCTACGGATTTCCTGTAGTACTAGGGCTATTTGGGAAGCCTGTTAAGTCTGGATGACCTTTTATGAACTTCAGCATCTGAGGTTAATTAGAGGAAGATCCTTTATGATTAATGTAAACATTGTACCTCCGGGTTAAAAGTGTTTACACTTCTCATAATTGATCCAAGTCTGAGGATCCTTGTTCTAGAACAATACCTGTGAGGGGGTTGGGATGTTTACAGGTTTGCAGGAACCCTTGGCCTCATCATACCCTGATATCAGATTTGTTTTAAGGTTACATCATTTTGGACTATTCTTGTGAAACCCTGGACTTGTGACTCTTTATTTGAGTCCCCCATTAGGTTACTGGTTCTCTAAGCCTCCACCCGAACTTATGAACACACATGGACCTTATCAAGGCAGATAACAGATCCAACACTTGATCACAAACCCTTACATATCATTCTGCATACATCATCTTGCATCATTTTAACATTTGTCTATTTTGTTTTACAGGGTATCCACATCTTATTTGGTTTTGGTTTTGATTGTTCATCTGCATCAGCCATCTTCACCAGCTATCTTCATCAGAGATTCTCTTCAGCATCTTCTTCAGTTACCTTCATCAGTAGTTCTCCTCAGTTGTTTCCTTCAGCATCCATTGTCAACATGGACCCATCCAGGAAGAGCAACATCACTTATCATTTCTTTGAGCCCACTTTGGCAGGCATCAGGCAGATTCAGACACTCATCACTTCGGATCATGTCCCTTTATTCAGGGAACATTATGGTGGTATCATTGACATGATCATGGACTTGGATGCATCACATAGGAGCATGATCCACACTTGCCTTCAGTTCTATGACCCTCCTCTCAGATGTTTCACCTTTCCAGACTTCCAGTTGGTTCCTTTGTTAGAGGAGTTTTCCATGTTGTTGGGTGTCCCCATCAGGAGAGGGATTCCTTTCAACTCTGAGATGACTACTCCCAGGAATGAAGATATAGCTAAGGCTCTACATTTGGAAACCACCATCATTAATCAGAATATGATCACCAAGGTTGGAATCCCAGGCCTCCATTTGGACTCCTTGATCACTCAGGCCACCAGCCATGTTGTAGTAGGAAAGTGGGACACTGTTTGTGCTCTCTTGGCCCTTAGCATATATGGTATCATCTTGTTTGCATACGAGCCTAAGTTTGTAAGCAAGAGTGTTATCCATCTTTTCTTGCTGAAGAATCCAGTTCCCACCTTACTAGGGGATTTCTATTACTCAGTGCATCAGAGAAATGAGAAGCAGAGGGGAAGATTAGTCAGATGTTGTGCACCTCTCTTTTACTGTTGGCTATTGAGGCACTTGCCGAAGACGAAAGCTTTCTTGAATCCTCATCAGTCAAGAAAATGGGCTAAGAGAATGGTTGCCCTTACATCAGAAGACATCAGGTGGTGCACTCAGAGCACCAAGGGCAGAGACATAATCACCAGCTATGGGCAGTATCCCAATGTACCTCTGATTGGAGTGAAGGGTTGCATCAACTACAATCCTTTGTTGTTCAAAAGGAAATTAGGATATGCCTTGGTACACCCACCAAGAGAGCATGACTTATCAGAAACCCTTTACTGTGACATTCAGCATAACCATGTCATTGCCCGACAAGCAGCCTGGGCTTAGGATAACATTCAGACAAAAGGGACTGCCATTCTTGGCAAGTGTAACAATATAGCCTCAGCACAGTACTTTGATTGGTCTCGCATCAGAGGACAAATCACCCGTATGCCATTCACCTTGGAAGATGTGTCTGGACCATCAGCAGTAGAGCTTGTAGCTACAATCAGTTTAGAGGAATTTGAGAAGTTGAAAGAGAGGAATACCCAGCTTTCTGAAGCTTTGAAGAAGACCCTCTGGGAGAGGAATGATAGTCGTCTGGACAATGAAAGGTTAGAGAAGCTCCGGATCAAGCATATGACCAAGATTGAGAAGACAGATGACTACATCATAAGGGCTAGAGTAGGGGAGTTAGTGTTGAAGAATGCTTGCAAAGAAGCTAAGATTCAGAAGGCCAGACCTGAGCACTACTTGGAAGAGAGTCAGGCTAGATGGATCAGAATTAATGAGGCTCGTGTACAGGAAGATCAGAAGACCCAGGCCAGGATAGAGCAGTTGGAAGCTAATGAGAAGAAGAGTCAGGAAGCCTTGTTAGCAGCACAAAAGGAAATCTCCGAGTTGAAACTTCAGGCGGGGTTGAAGAGGTCCAAAGACCAAGACAAGTATAAGAAGTTGACAAATGCTATTGCTACCAGGAACCTTCTTATCAGGACCATCACAGATCATCCAGTTGGCCCAGTGACTGATGCTCTCCTGAAGGAAGTTAGAGAGGATGATTATGGGCTGGATGTCTAATTTCTTTGTATTTGTGCTCATTTTGTTTGTACTTTTGTTGTATTTTGACCCATCACGGGGACTTGCTGTAATCATAAACTATGTATCTTTACATTTTGGAATATATGGTTTGTGTTATTCTGTGGGCTTCATTTCTCTTCAACATCATCATTCCTCAAGGTCTGGAAGGTCAAAACCAAAGAACCAAACCGGATACCCTTGGAAGACAAATAGATATTCTGCATTGCATACTAACCTCATTTCTTTGTTTTGTAGGTTTTTTTAGTTTGTTGTTTTCTCACTTTGTTGTGGTTTCAGGAAACATTGCTCGAAGGAAAGTCTTCCCCTTCAACAGAGTTCATCGGTATCCGACAAGAAATAACCTTCCGAGCTTACAGATGGACCAGGTTCAACAAGATCTGACTGACGTAAGAACCCAGATGGCTAATGAAAGAACTGAAATGAGGGCCTAGATGAACCAGTTCATGGCAGTAATGATTGGGTTAGCCCAAAGCCAGGAAAGATTAAGAGAGTTGGTCGAGCGGCAAACTCCTGAAGAAAACCACCCAGGTACATGGGTTACCAGCAACAATGATCATGTACAACCTCGTACTGATCCCCCGGAGTTTAGAACTCATCTTAACCCTGACATTAATGCTATCAGGAATACCCAGGGTAATACTGGAGGGCGTGCCTTGCAAGAGGACCCTCAGGAGGAACAATTCACTGTGGTTGGGGCAGGAGATGAAGTCTATGATCGTCGGCTGGACGAGATAGCAGAAAAGTTGAGATCTCTGGAGTCTCAAAACTCTTTAGGGTTTGATGTTATGGATATGGGGCTGGTAGAGGGAGTAAGAATTCCTCACAAATTCAAACCTCCCTGCTTCGAAAGATATAATGGAACATCTTGCCCTCGCACCCATCTTCAATCTTTCCTAGGAAGATTAAAGGCCTACACTATGGATGAAAAGCTATAGTTGTTTTATTTTGAGGATAACTTAACAAGGGCATCCCGCGAGTGGTACTCTCATCTGACTAGGGCAACCATTAGAAATTGGAAAGATTTGACTGAGGCTTTTATTCGCCAATATCAATACAATCTAGACATGGCTCCTAACAGAACTCTTCTAATGGGTATGTCACAATCCTCCAGCGAAAGCTTCAGAGAGTATGCTCAGAGATTGAGGCAATTAGTTGTTGTCGTTCAACCTCTAATGTCAGAAAGAGAAATGGCAGATATGTTTATGGACACCCTCCAGGGGATATACATTGATAGGTTGGCTGTTTTCTCTTCCACTAGCTTTGCAGATGTTGTCATAGCTGGAGAAAGGATTGAAAGTTTATTGAAAATGGGAAAGATTTCTGATAACGGCGCCAGCTCTAGCAGCACAAGGAAACCATTTGCAGGGCCTCGCAGGTTGGGTGAAACAAACTCAATACACATGGGTAGAGGGAGGCCCCAGTATATGCCAAGATCAATTGCCGCTATCACAATTCCTACTCCACCTCCTCAACAACAATACACTCCGCAACCACAACAGTTCCCTCAACAACATTTTCCTCAACAAAGGTCTTACAACAACAACAACAACAACCAACAACAGTGTCCTTTCCAGCAAAGGCCATCTCAAGTCAACAAGGTAATTGAGCCTATACCAATGCCCTATGCCATTTTGTTACCACAACTTCTGAAGCTTAATCTTGTTGAATTAAGGACTCTGGCTCCACCAGATCCTCAGAACCTTCCACGGAATTACGACGTCAATGTCAGACGTGCCTTCCATTCTAATGCACCTAGTCACACCACAGAAAAGTGCAGAGCTTTGTACATGAAGGTCCAGGATCTACTTGATTCAAAGACTTTAAATTTCGCACCACCTCCTAACATCACGAAGAATCCTATGCCCAGCCATGGTGGGCCCAGGATAAATGCAATTGAGGAGGATCAACCCATGAATTTAATTGAAGATACTGCAAGCATTCAAACACCTCTGGCAGAGGTTAAAGCTCAGCTTTTAAAATGCCAGGTGTTCCCAGGTTGTGAAGCCTGTTGTGAATCTTGCAAAGTTTCTGTCAATGGGTGTGTAAGCTTAATAAGTGGCATCAATGGCCTTATCAGAGAAGGTATCCTGCAGATAACATCAACGGTTTCTACAACATCAGTAATTCCTCTTACAACAACAACAACAAGTACTCCTCCTACAACTTCAAAGACAATTGTTCCAACAGACTCGTCTACAAAATCAACAATCATCTCTTCCATCACTTCAACAAACACTAGTTCAACCGCATCCGCTTTTACAACTACATCAACCATTAACAATGACGTCTCCACAGTCACCATATACTACAACCCAGCAATGGTCCCCAATTCCAATAATATTCAGCAACAATCTCAGCAACAACCCAACTTCAGTCATTCACCACCACCACCAGTCAGAAGTCCCATCACCATATATTACGGTCCACAGACAATCATAGTTCCTACCTCCGCTGTAGTCAGTCCAGTCACCATCAAGGTACCTGGGCCCATTCCATATGAAAAAGATAATGTTGTACCATGGCACTATGGTTCAGACCTTTACTGCAATGGGAAAAAAAGTCTCTCTTGATTCTTCAGATTACACACCACAGATCGATAATGTCGGGGGAGGCGGAGGCTTCACGCGAAGCGGACGCCTCTTCGCGTCACAAGTTCCAAGAGTTAGTTCTTATGTAGAGGCTGCTGCCAAAGCCAAAGGTAAAAATGTGGTGTCGGAAGAACCAGTTTTGAAAGAAGCCCATAAAACATACTTTGATCAAGATGTGGATGAATTTATGAGGATAATCAAGAGAATTGACTACAAGGTTGTGGACCAGCTCCACTAGACTCCTTCCAAGATCTCCATTCTATCATTGTTATTGTGTTCTGAAGCTCATCGGGATGCATTACTTAAAGTCATGCACGCATCCTACGTGCCTGAGGAGATCACGGTGAATCAGCTAGAGACAGTGGTTTCCAATGTTAATACAAGTCATGGGCTAGGCTTCACCAACGCTGATTTGACAACGGAAGGTCGTCACCATAACAAAGCTTTACACATCACTCTGGAGTGTAAAAGGGTTGTGTTTTCACATGTTCTAGTTGACACTAGGTCTTCACTCAATGTCTTGCCAAAGAAAGCCCTTGTCAAGCTTGAATATGATGGTATAGCTCTCTGACCAAGCAATCTGGTGGTTAGAGCTTTTGATGGTTCCAAAAGGTCTGTTCTTTGAGAGGTGGAGCTCCCTGTGATAATCGGCCCCCAGGTATTTCAAACTAATTTCTACGTGATGGACATTCAGCCGGCCTACAGCTGTTTGTTGGGTCGACCATGGATTCACGCTGCTGGCGCAGTTATGTCGACCCTTCACCAGAAATTGAAATATGAGTGGGAAGGGCAGATTATCACGATCTGTGGTGAAGAGGATATTTTTGTTAGCCATTTGGCCACCTACAAATACATTGAGATGGATGGTGAAACCCACGAGACCATGAGCCAAGGTTTCGAAGCCCTGAACGTCAATGAGGCAACTGAAGTATTTGCTGCATCCCAGGAGGATAGGATGAGTACTTCAATTGTCTCCTATCAACAAGCTCGGAAGGTTATTGAAGATGGAAACACCCAAGGCTGGGGCAAGCTGCTACCTGTGGAGAAGAAGGAGGACATATTCGATTTGGGTTACAAACCATTCCGACAAGATCAAGCAGAGGCTGCTAAGGAGCCCAAGTTCATAAGTGGGGGATGCTAACCCTAGATGTTGTCAATAACATGGAAGACGAGGTGGAAAGTGACCTCAACCTGGAGAGCTGGATTCGTCCAAGGATCACGGGCCAACAAGTCCTTAATTGGTCTTCCTAGGAAATTATAAGAGTTACTCCTGCAGAGTAATTATTATTTCCTGCTTTTTTTTAGCATGCATCAAGTCTTGCATCTTGCCCAAGGTGTCAGGACTCATTTTGTAATAGGGTCATATTTGTATTTTGTGCAAATGGAATATCAATGAACAATGGACATCTTTTGCAAACAATTTTCTTTTTCGTTCACTGTCTTTTCATTTTTGTTATTTTTCGCACAAAACAATAAAATGGCAATGTTTTCAAAATAATAACTTCATTTACACTTTTTCTAAACAAGATTAAAATTCATCACTAAAAAGAACAAATCTCAACCCTTGCAGAGATTATCCTCCAGATTGCACCGACAACAACACTGCTATGACCTTGTATGACTTTGACAATCCAATTAATCAAGCAGATGAAGGGGTTGAGGAAGACTATGAGTTGCCTGAAGAGTTAGCCAGGTTGTTGAGGCAAGAAGAGAAAGTGATTACTCCTCATCAGGAGGAAATTGAAACTGTTACTCTTGGCACCGAGGAGGATTTGAAAGAAGTGAAGATTAGGGCCAGCCTACAGGCTCCAGTAAAAGAACATCTCATCAGCATGCTTCGGGAATATGTCGACGTCTTTACTTGGTCTTATCAAGACATTCCAGGTCTAGATACGGATATTGTCATGCACAGGTTGCCCTTGAAAGAAGATTTCCCTCCAGTGAAACAGAAGCTACACACGTACTCGCCCAGATATGGCCATGAAGATTAAGGAAGAAGTACAAAAATAGTGGGACGCCGGTTTCCTCGTTGTAACTAGTTACCCGCCGTGGGTTGCTAACATTATACCAGTGCCTAATAAGGATGGCAAGGTGCGCATGTGTGTGGATTACCGAGATCTGAACAGAGCTAGACCAAAGGATGATTTCCCATTACCTCACATTGATGTATTGGTCGACAACACAGCTCAGTTCTCGGTACTTTCTTTCATGGATGGATTTTCCGGATACAATTAGATCAAGATGTCACCCGAAGACATGGAGAAAACAACCTTCATCACACCTTGGGCACATTTTGTTACAAGGTAATGCCATTTTGACTGAAGAATGCCGGTGCAACTTATCAACGGGCTATGGTAACATTATTCCACGATATGATCCACAAAGAAATTGAATGCTACGTGGATGACATGATTGCCAAGTCCCTTACTGAAGAAGATCATCTGGTGAATCTGCTGAAATTGCTCAAGCGTCTGAGGAAGTATCAGCTGAAATTGAACCCCAACAAATTCACATTCGGGGTTGTTGCACCCCAAAATTTGCCCTCACAATACAAGACTTTGTGTTCTAAGAAGGTTCACAAGGTTCACAAGTCCCACAATGCTTTCAAAACCTTTCATGAGGTTCATGAAGTCTACAAAGCCACTTCATGAGGTTCACAAGGTTCACAAGCTTCTCAATATTTACAAGACCTTTCATGAAGTTCATGAAGTCCACAAGTCACTTCTTGAAGGTTCACAAGGTTCACAAGTTCCACAATGATTACAAAGCTTTCTTGAGGGTCATGAGGTCTACAAAGCCACTTCATGAGGTTCACAAGATTCACAAGCTTCACAATACTTCCCATGAGTATCATAAGACATCTTATGAAGATTCACAAGGTTCACAAAGTTCACAATTGGTCCAAGAAGTTGACAATTCCCTCAGACAATGCATCTCCTAAGCAGTGCATCCTAAACTAGGGTTTTGACTTTAATCAGGCTAAGTGGACTTCCAATACCCCAAGTGAGTTTCATAACATCTTATATGCATGTAAGAACCCCCATGACAAGTTTCAAGACTTTTCTCAGAAGTTTGCTCAGTCAGATGATCAGATAAGTCAAAATCAGTCAATGCAGTTAAAAAGTCAAACTGAGGTCAACTGTGGTCAAACCAAAGTCAAACTTCATGATTTTTTGCCAACATCAAGTATATGAAGTAAAATTCATCATTTGATCAAGGGTTGATCATGATTCATCAAGGAGATTCCAGATCATCAATAATCAGGAGTTTCTAAATTAGGGTTTCCTCAGTAAAAATCAACTGAACTTTGACCAGGCATAACTTTCACATACTTCATCACCAAGTCTCCATCCAAAGCTCATTTTGAAGGAAATTGAATTCTCTACAACTTTGATGTTGAAGGTTAAGCCCAAAAATGCTTCATTTGAAAGATATGATCTAAGACATTATAGGTCATTTCAAAAGTCAACAAAAAGTCAACAACTTCAAAAGGGCATAACTTGAGATTGGTAAATAATATGGACCTGAAACCAGTGGGGTTGTTTAGAGGACTCTTCAAGCTTTCCAAAAAAGTCCAAGAACACCCTCATACCATTAAAATTGAGGGAGATGTGCCTTTGCAAAGTTAAGAAATTTTGTGATGGTCTATGTTGAAAAGGGAGGTTCAAAATCATTTCTTTTCAAATGGGCCATTCAATTTATGACCCAATCCACTTCATAATGCCATGCACGAAATTTTCATGATATTTTCATATTTTTTATTTTATTTTATTAATTTATTATGATTTATTACATTTTAAATCATTTTAAATTTAAAAAAAATATTAAATATGAAAAGATATTTTGTGATTGGATCTAAAAAATCATAAAGTGTGATTGGAGTCAAAGGAGAAGGAAATCATATGAATCATCCCAAGATAGCAAGGTTTTATGATCAAATATTTGACTTTTACAACTTAATCTTTGTCAATCTTTTTTGGATCAATTTTTCACATAGCCCATCAATATTTCTGACCTAAATTCATCACACATATATACTTAACACAAACCTAATGTTCAAACACGAATGGGAGCAGCCAAGAGGTAAGTTCAAAAGCACCAAAGTTCATCCAAAAGTGAAAATCGGTTTTTGAGTTTGAGATCTTTAGAAGGTAAATAAAGAACATAGACATGTTCTTTGATCATCCTTGAAGTGAAAACATCTATCATATGCATCTCATGACCTCTGTATTGGCCAACCCGAAGCAAGTTTTGGCTTGAACATTTTTTTTTCGATTCTAACTATTCATTGTGTATTAATGATTTTTGATTATGTAAACTTGTTTGTCCACTCCTATAGATGAAATCTGGATGATTTGGCGAAGCTCCATGGCCTAGAACAGAATCCACCATTATTAGGGTTTGACCTTCGAATTAGGGTTGCTTGATTTGCTCACTATAAATGAATTTGATTGATGAAATTGAATTGTACAGGTTATGAGGAATCCGAAAATGCTTTCAATTTGATGAAACTGAACTGTTTAATGGCACTTTGAAATTCGTAGGTTTTATGAGTGCAGGAAAATTCGCAGGTGTTATCGTATTAAAATTCGCAGCAAACTTCAATATTCAGAGGTTGAAGATGAACCAGGCTGGCGCGAAAATTAATATTCAAATTTCTTTTTTAAAATATAATTAATCTTTTCTGTTTGTATCACAAGTTAAACGCTTGGCCAAGTGGAAAGGAGCGTATGCTTGTACTGTGAGGACTTGTGTTCGATACCTGGTGGTGTCATTTGTTTTTTTCTTATTTTTTCCACATGATTAGTAGTTATGTTATATTATTATTTATTGTTGATTTAGCATCAGGTAGGCTCTCCCAGCCAGGCGGTAAGACGCGCGTATGCACATCCATAAGGTTCTGGGTACGAAACTACCCCAGGCCTTTTGTTTTTTTCATATTTTTCTGGATTTATCAAAGGCAAAGAACAAAACCAAATATTCTCATTCTACTTTCACCTGCGTATGGATGGCTGAGTGGTTCTGGATGTTGTTTGCAAACCTGAGGTCTTGGGATCAAATCCCAGCAGGTTCCTTTTTCTTTTCTTTCTATTTTCTTCTTTTTCTTATTATTCTTTAATTAATTTTTTTTTAATTTCAAGAAAAATCCATAAAATTCAAAAATAATATATTTACATTAGATTAAACTTATATTTATTTCTTTTACTAAAAAAATAATAATTTGTTAACATGTCATTATTTTATTAATTAAAAAATTTGTATATATGTTTGTAAATAAAATAGGTAATTAGATAAACCCTAATTTTATAAAACCCTATTTCTAAAAAACCTAAAAAATATAAAGCCCTAGTTTTCTAATCCTAAAATATTTTTTCCTAAATAAAATTTAATTTTTTTTTTAATTCCTAACATGATTATATTTTTTCATAAAATTTTGTATTCATAATTTAAATTAATTTTCTTTTAATGTTTAGAAATAGTTTAATTCATATATTTTGTATATAGTTAAAATTAATTTATAAATATAATGGCCAATAGAAATTAAATTTTAATATGATATTTAAAATCAATCTTTTTCTTATAATATGTATATAAAGGTAAATATATGTTTATAATAATTAAATTTAGTAATTATAATAATTTAGATCTTATATGAATTTAAAAATTAATTGTATACGATAATTTCTTCTTACTATATTATTAATTAATTTTTTTGCTTATTATAATTTCATTAATCTTTTAATTTTTATTACTAACCATGTCATTATTTATATTTTATTCTTATGTTTCTAATTTTATTATTTCTAATTACTAACCCATTTATGATTTTATTATGTTTATTATTATTTTTGCTAATTTTATTTACTAACCCCTTTATCTTTTATTGCTTATTTATATTTGGTTTATTTTTATTTAATTATTTTGCTTATTATTTCTATTATAATTTCTTGTAATTGTTTTTCCGGATGTAATTATTTAGTTATTATTGTCATTATGGTTAGTAATTAGGGAGTGTTAATATGTTTGTTATTTAAAATATATTTAGATAATTTTTAATAAAGATAATTAATTTAAACACTTCACACACGTAAGTCGATTTTAATCGCCGTCTCACTTCCTTAGGGATACCCCTCCAGTTGCCTACGAATAATGGTTAAGTGGGGTGTATAAAGCAATGTCCCTCGAATAAAAATCATCAAAGTCCCTTATGGTTGCCTATACGATTCGAGTCCCTTTCGAAAAATGATGATAGTCCCTTAATATGCTTATTACACCCCACCATGGCCTTCAAAGACCAAATTGCCCCTTACATGTCCCTTAATATCCAAAGTAAGGACTACCTACTCCATTATAGTAGGGATAGTCTTATTAAAGGAAAGAATAAAGAATAAGAAAGACCTTAACAGTAGGGTAGATTACTCCTAAGTACTTAAGCTCATTTCAAAAACTTTTTTCACACTTAAACAATTTTCAAACAAATTTTCAAACATGTTTTTAACACATCCTTACATGGATTATTTATTAACTATTCTGAAAATTTTCTTATTCACACACTACACTTTCAAAACAATTCAAAAGTGAGCTTAAGTACCTAAGAGCCCATGGATAACCATGGATGAAAAGGGTGCTAACACCTTCCCTTTTCATAACCTACCCCCCGGACCCAAAATATTCTCTAAGGTCTTTCCTGTTCTTTTATAACCTTTCCTTATGGATAAAATAAAAGTCGGTGGCGACTCTTGCTATCCGCAACATTGTTTAAAGTCAGTTCACCGGGTTACAGAACTGGCGACTCTGCTGGGGAGCTATTTAAGAGGGGTACCCTTAGGAAATAAGATCACTTTAAATTGTTTGCCTTGTTTGTTTTATATTACTTGTTGGGGTGCTCTTATGTGTGAAAGGTCCTAACCCGGAGCTAGTGTACCTTAGGTAAATGGCAATAGACCAAGGAAACTGTGCGACGTATATCGACACGGTTGATCTGGTGGCCATAGTTAGTGCGACTTCTTGGTTGGTGCTTATATTCCTTAAGTCAAGTTGAGGATAATATTGAGGCTGCCATATGTTGTCAATGCACTAACTAACTTCTAGAACCCTAGTTAACTCATCTTGGCCTTTAGAAAGTAGTGAGGTAACCGGCTTTGGTGCAGACTGAAGTTGGTTGACACTCGATACTACGCTCATTGAGATCTTGAACTTGGAGGGTTTTGGTTGGCAAGTAAGTTGCCTACTGAACAACCACCCTTGTGAAGGATCAATGATATTGAGATCCCTTAGAACCCGATTACTTTATAGGACAGGATGAACCATCTAACTTCAGGGGAGGGTACTTACCTTTGAACCTCATGCAAGCCTTTAAACCTAGGGCTATGGTGTGACTTGTTTGTGTGTGCCACATGTTTGTGATTGAGCATAACATCATGACATCATCATGCATCATAAGCATATCATTTTCCCTAACCATTTCAAGGACCAAGGGATTTATCTTTGTTCTTTTTTTGCAGGTCATGGCTTCTGCTCGTAGAAACACCATCAGGATCAACTTTGTAGGGATACCTCCTAAGCTTAAAGAGTTGGTTTCTCAAATGCATGATCACTCCTGATTCAACAAGAGACATGGTCATCTATTGGATCTGGTCACTTCAGGGTTCAGTGAAGACATGATGAGTGTCCTGTTTCAGTTCTTTGACCCTAAGCACCACTGCTTTACATTCCCTGACTATCAGTTGGTCCCTACCATGGAGGAGTTCTCTAAGCTTCTGGGTATACCTGTTCTTGATCAAAGACCCTTCACAGGTTTGGAGAAGGAACTTAAACCTGAGGTTATTGCTGCAGCTCTACATCTGAAGAAGTCTGACATTGTTCTAGAAACGAGAAGTGGAGTCAAGGGTATTCTTGCTAAGGTATTAATGGATAAAGCTCAGATGTTCTTGAAGGCCATGAGCTATGATGCTTTTGAGGAAGTCTTAGCCTTGCTGATATATGGCTTAGTATTGTTCCCCAATCCAGATCAGTTCATAGATGTTCATGCCATCAACATTTTCCTGAGTCACAATCCAGTGCCTACATTGCTTGGAGACATCCTGCATTCTCTTCACACCCGTACTACAAGGGCAAGAGGAACTTTGATGTGCTGCATACCTTTACTATCCAGGTGGTTTATTTCTCACCTTCCTCGCTCAGTAATGAAGAATGAGCAAGGGTTCAGATGGTCCAAGAGGATCATGTCACTTTCTCACTCAGATATCCATTGGTGCTCCAGATCTACGGAGAATGTCACCATCATTGACCGTTGTGAGGAGTTCCCTAATGTGCCACTTCTAGGCATAAGAGGAGGCATCACCTACAACCCCTCTCTAGCTTTACGACAGTTTGGTTACGCTCGGAGCGATGGCCCACATGACATGCTGATTCAAGGTATTGTGTTTGACTATGATAACGATCTTCAAGGTTACCGTCAGAGATTCATACGAGCTTGGGGAAAGGTAAACAGGATTGACAGCAAGACACTGGAGCCTAAGTACACTATTCCTATGGAGGCTTATCTCAGATGGGTAAGATCTCGTGCTCAGACACTCATGATGCCATATCCTGCCGTCCTACCAGTTACCATGGAACCTGTTGCTGAAGGAGACACAGCTTATACCATCCTTCACCCAGACATGCCTACTGATAAGGAAGACTTGCAGAGATCATGGATCCAACTGAAGGAGCAAAGGGATACTTTCGAGGCTCATTACAAAACAAGCCAAGCAAGGATCCTAGAGCTAACAAAGCAACTTCACGAGGAACGAAACCTCAATTCATACCTCAACACAAAGAGGAAACGTCCATGGGAGACTTAAAACCCCATCTTTTGTACTTATTTCATTTCCATTTTTGTAAGCCTAAAAGGCAAAACAAGTTATTACTAATAAAAAGTTACTTTCTTGTTTGTTTAAGCAAATTTAAATCCTGCGGTCCTTGAAAGCATTGCATATGCATTACCATGTCATTTCATTGCATCACAGGTTTATAATTGTGCACAGGTTTCTCATTCTCTCGCTGTTTATTTCAGCAATGGCTCTTGAACAATCAGTTAAGGATCTTCAGGCACAGAATACACAGTTCCAAGAATTGATCCTGAACCTGACCAAGGGGCAGGATGAATTGAAGACACTGCTGGCTAAGAAGAAGAATCCTGAGGACAACAAGGATGATCAGCTACAAGCTGAGATGACAGGAATGAGGGCCCAGATGAATGACCAGGTGGCTCTTATTCAAAAATTAGCTCAGGGGCAAGAAGAGTTAAGAACCTTTTTCCACAAACTTCAAAGTAATGGAGTCAGGAATCTAATTGTCGGTCAACCTCCGTTAAAACAAGCTGATTTGGTTGAAAGGAGGATGAGGATAAAAGAGGGTAAGAGACAGGTTGCCATTGATTGCTCTTCCATTAAAGAAGAAAGATCTGATAAGGTTAATCCACCTCAACACCAGAAAGGTAGAAGGCAGTTTATCAAGTTCAGCACTCCAATGTCACAAGTTTTGCAATGTCTGTTGGAGATGAAGTTGATTTCCTTGGAAAATCCTCCTCAAAATCCTAAAACTTCCTCTCCTCGCTATAATCCCAAGGCAAGGTGTGAATACCACTCCAACAGCCCTGGACATGATACTAATAGCTGTTGGGCATTGAAGGAAAAGATCCAAGACCTGATTGATGAAGGAATCCTAGAGGTTACTCCAGAAGGTCAAATTGAGTTCTACTATCGTCCATCAAACACCGAAGCTGCAAGACAAGTTACCCAAAGTAACAAGAAAGGAAGTCTACCTATTCCTGTTGAGATATGGGGCACCTTGGGACATCCAAGTGGAAAATTTAATTTCATGGTGAAGTATACTGCTCCTCAAAGTTCACAGATTGCAATTGAGGACATTCAGCCAACTGGATGGGACAGCATTTGAATTTTCATTTGTAACTTCTTTTATTTGTTTGAACATTTACTATTATGTTAAAACTTTTGTTTTCATTAATGCATTGCGTATGTTTGTCTTGAATTAATCCATTCGTTCCACTATATTTTGAATTATGCTTCTTATTTCTATCCTGTGATATTTAACTCCTGATAAAGCTATAAGCCTGTAGAGGGAGGATGACGAAAACAATACCATAATCTTATGCAGTATGCTTTTGAACAGACTATGCTGACGATGTACAGGCATTGTTTCAATCCCTAAACAGTGGAGATATAAGGAAGTTAATCCCTAGTCAACCCTTTTGAGCCTATGAAGTAGGAGTTTTTATTCTCGCACAAATTAAAACCCTTATTCATAACCTGGGGCAGGGTAGTTACTCAGTTAACTCAAAATATGCCAAATGTATGTGTTGTACATAACTAATGATGGTTCACTGTAATCATGAAACCTGACAGTCAATATCCAGCAAAAGAACAATTCACTAGGTCAAAACCTATGAAGGAGACTTAGTAAAACATTAAGACATCCCGCTGACTGTAACCTTGAAATAAACAGTTCAGGCAAAAACAGGGGATAATAAAGTCAAAAGAGAAGGAAAAAAAGAGGTTACTATGAATCCTCAACAAAGAAAGATGACTGGATGTTCAAATAAATTTTTGGTGGCTGAACCATCATAAATGTCAGTGTTACAATACCAAACTTCTTTGGAACTTCAATGCATAAGTTAACTGAGCATAGGACTGAAGAACATCATGGAGATTGGGTTGGGTACAAATAAAATTTGAGCCTTTATCCTTTGTTTCTTAAACCATGAACCAGGCCACGTTATAACCCTTTAAAAGTCCTAACTGAAGCATGGTTAGTTCGGAAGTGTACTGTTACAAAAAGGTATCCTGACTCCTTTAGGGCTTATTATAAAACTTGAGTTAATATCACAGTTTTCACAAAAAAATGTTGTTCTAAAATAACTCTTTTTTCAAAATTTCAAGACAGACATAAGCATTGCATTTTTGAATATATTTGTTTGCATATACCTGAGTGTTTGACAAATAGAGAAACTTACAGGATGAATGTTCAATGAACCAAAGTCCTTCCAATAAACAAAGTTGCTTCTTGAATCAAAGTCCATGTATACAAAGGGGCATAATCATTACCTCCCAATCCAGGGGGGCAGGCCATGATACTGCCTAATTCATTTGGGGCAATCAGTTCCAGATCCAACAGTGCTTAATAGCCAAGGGCAGCTCTTCTCATATATTTGAATTACCAAGGGTGACGTTACAAAGTTCACAATGCCAGGGGCATATGCTTATGGGGCATTCTGCTTGTTCCTCTTGAGGTAGCTCATTTCAGATACTTCCATTATGGGACAATCCATCCCCAACCAAAAGGCAATGCTTTCGTTCCAAATCTAGTATCCGGAGAGTACATGGTCCGTTACAGTTTGAAGACACATTCCTCTCATTGTATTACCTTGATATTGGATTCTCAGCTAAAGCCATGATGGAAATTAATTGTCTATGCCAGTAGTATCAGATGGTGTCAGTATCATGTCTTCAGACTCCGCTATGAAGATTTCTGGGAAGGTATTCAGGAAAGTTATGGATTTCAGGAGCTCTAAATCCAATTGGTTGTACACTCTCGAAGTTGAAACGATTCTGTTTTCAAGTTCAACTTTACTTTTCACTCTGAATCCAGATTTACTTTTACCCTAAGCGAAACATCCGTTGGTTGTGTTTGGATGCATGTATGCTGAATATGATTGATGTTTACCAGAAATGCATGTATGCTGAATATGATTGATGTTTACCAGAAATGCATGTATGCTCTTGAATATGATTAATGTTTACCAGAAATGCATGAAAATGCAGTAATAGTATTTACTAAGAACGAACGAAGGAAAGATCTCAACGAAGCTTCGCCGGTTCATCTTTACAAGACAGTTACAAACCCTCAGTAGGGCAAATCCATCTTCATAAGGTCTCATCTCCCCTGGAATTTATATCCATCTCTTTTATCCTCATACGGATATTCGGGAAATTACTTTCCAATAAGGGTACGACGAACGAAGACGGGATGTTATACTTATCCTACTATCAAACGAAGACGAAGGTTATATATACCTTACCATCCCCAGCATACGGGAGGTTATCTATATCTTGTTATCCCCAGCATACGGGAAGTTGTCTATACCCTGTTATCCCCAGCAGACGGGGAGTTATATATTCTTCAGCAACGAATCGGGATTTATTTTCCCTGACCAGCAGTTATTATACGAAGATATCCAGACGTTTCCGGCAGTATCATATCATACATACATCATTTACATCATACCATAGCATATATATCCATAGACATATAGTACACTACTTAAATGCATCATATTATACATACATACATAAAGCATAAACTAATATTATTATACAGAAAGCTACCTTGTTTCAGGATAGTTATCCAACAAACAAACTTATTACTTTGGGACTGCTTTATCGTAACCTCAGGGTTACTTTATCCTCCTGATGAGCTTCTTATAATCTCTGGGACTGCTTTATCGTAACCTCAGGGTTACTTTATCCTCCTGATGAGCTTCTTATAATCTCTGGGACTGCTTTATCGTAACCTCAGGGTTACTTTATCCTCCTGATGAGCTTCTTATTACTTTGGGACTGCTTTATTGTTACCTCAGGGTTACTGTATCCTCCTGATGACTTCTCATGACTTCAAGACTGCTTTGGAGTTGTCATTATTGACGGCTCTATCCTCCTGAAATCAGTACTTCAAGACTGCTTTGGAGTTGTCATTATTGATGGCTCTATCCTCCTGAAGACATATCACATTATTACTTCAAGACTGCTTTGGAGTTGTCATTATTGATTGCTCTATCCTCCTGAAGCCATTACTTCAAGATTGCTTTAGAGTTGTCATTATTGATTGCTCTATCCTCCTGAAGCCATTACTTCAAGACTGCTTTGGAGTTGTCATTATTGATTGCTCTATCCTCCTGAAGCCATTACTTCAAGACTGCTTTGGAGTTGTCATTATTGATTGCTCTATCCTCCTGAAGCCATTACTTCAAGACTGCTTTAGAGTTGTCATTATTGATTGCTCTATCCTCCTGAAGCCATTACTTCAAGACTGCTTTGGAGTTGTCATTATTGATTGCTCTATCCTCCTGAAGCCATTACTTCAAGACTGCTTTGGAGTTGTCATTATTGATTGCTCTATCCTCCTGAAGCCATTACTTCAAGACTGCTTTAGAGTTGTCATTATTGATTGCTCTATCCTCCTGAAGCCATTACTTCAAGACTGCTTTGGAGTTGTCATTATTGATTGCTCTATCCTCCTGAAGCCATTACTTCAAGACTGCTTTAGAGTTGTCATTATTGATTGCTCTATCCTCCTGAAGCCATTACTTCAAGACTGCTTTGGAGTTGTCATTATTGATTGCTCTATCCTCCTGAAGCCATTACTTCAAGACTGCTTTAGAGTTATCATTATTGATTGCTCTATCCTCCTGAAGCCATTACTTCAAGACTGCTTTGGAGTTGTCATTATTGATTGCTCTATCCTCCTGAAGCCATTACTTCAAGACTGCTTTGGAGTTGTCATTATTGATTGCTCTATCCTCCTGAAGCCATTACTTCAAGACTGCTTTGGAGTTGTCATTATTGATTGCTCTATCCTCCTGAAGCCATTACTTCAAGACTGCTTTAGAGTTGTCATTATTGATTGCTCTATCCTCCTGAAGCCATTACTTCAAGACTGCTTTGGAGTTGTCATTATTGATTGCTCTATCCTCCTGAAGCCATTACTTCAAGACTGCTTTAGAGTTGTCATTATTGATTGCTCTATCCTCCTGAAGCCATTACTTCAAGACTGCTTTGGAGTTGTCATTATTGATTGCTCTATCCTCCTGAAGCCATTACTTCAAGACTGCTTTAGAGTTATCATTATTGATTGCTCTATCCTCCTGAAGCCATTACTTCAAGACTGCTTTAGAGTTGTCATTATTGATGGCTCTATCCTCCTGAAGCCATTATTTCAAGACTGCTTTGGAGTTATCATTATTGATGGCTCTATCCTCCTGAAATCATTACTTCAAGACTGCTTTGGAGTTATCATTATTGATTGCTCTATCCTCCTGAAGACATATCACGTTTCAAGACTGCTTTGGGGTTATCATTATTGATGGCTCTATCCTCCTGAAATCATTACTTCAAGACTGCTTTAGGGTTATCATTATTGATTGCTCTATCCTCATGAAGACATGCTGTTACATCAGTATTACTCCAGTATCCTGAAAGCATATCATCAATACCTCAGGACTGCTCCAGACTCTTGACAGCTTTCATTATACCTCCATATTTTGGACTACTGAAGAACTTTCCTCTAGTGGCATCTTTAAGCCCACTCAATCATATTCAACTAGCCATCTGTACCACTCTAATGCACTGGTGAGTGCAAATTTTTGGGCTTTTGTGTTCAATCCCCTTCAACCTTCCAGGTCACGACTGGCAAATATACCAATCTAACCCCTCAGGTTTCAGAAAATTGAACAGGGGCAGCTGTTGCACCCCAAAATTTGCCCTCACAATACAAGACTTTGTGTTCTAAGAAGGTTCACAAGGTTCACAAGTCCCACAATGCTTTCAAAACCTTTCATGAGGTTCATGAAGTCTACAAAGCCACTTCATGAGGTTCACAAGGTTCACAAGCTTCTCAATATTTACAAGACCTTTCATGAAGTTCATGAAGTCCACAAGTCACTTCTTGAAGGTTCACAAGGTTCACAAGTTCCACAATGATTACAAAGCTTTCTTGAGGGTCATGAGGTCTACAAAGCCACTTCATGAGGTTCACAAGATTCACAAGCTTCACAATACTTCCCATGAGTATCATAAGACATCTTATGAAGATTCACAAGGTTCACAAAGTTCACAATTGGTCCAAGAAGTTGACAATTCCCTCAGACAATGCATCTCCTAAGCAGTGCATCCTAAACTAGGGTTTTGACTTTAATCAGGCTAAGTGGACTTCCAATACCCCAAGTGAGTTTCATAACATCTTATATGCATGTAAGAACCCCCATGACAAGTTTCAAGACTTTTCTCAGAAGTTTGCTCAGTCAGATGATCAGATAAGTCAAAATCAGTCAATGCAGTTAAAAAGTCAAACTGAGGTCAACTGTGGTCAAACCAAAGTCAAACTTCATGATTTTTTGCCAACATCAAGTATATGAAGTAAAATTCATCATTTGATCAAGGGTTGATCATGATTCATCAAGGAGATTCCAGATCATCAATAATCAGGAGTTTCTAAATTAGGGTTTCCTCAGTAAAAATCAACTGAACTTTGACCAGGCATAACTTTCACATACTTCATCACCAAGTCTCCATCCAAAGCTCATTTTGAAGGAAATTGAATTCTCTACAACTTTGATGTTGAAGGTTAAGCCCAAAAATGCTTCATTTGAAAGATATGATCTAAGACATTATAGGTCATTTCAAAAGTCAACAAAAAGTCAACAACTTCAAAAGGGCATAACTTGAGATTGGTAAATAATATGGACCTGAAACCAGTGGGGTTGTTTAGAGGACTCTTCAAGCTTTCCAAAAAAGTCCAAGAACACCCTCATACCATTAAAATTGAGGGAGATGTGCCTTTGCAAAGTTAAGAAATTTTGTGATGGTCTATGTTGAAAAGGGAGGTTCAAAATCATTTCTTTTCAAATGGGCCATTCAATTTATGACCCAATCCACTTCATAATGCCATGCACGAAATTTTCATGATATTTTCATATTTTTTATTTTATTTTATTAATTTATTATGATTTATTACATTTTAAATCATTTTAAATTTAAAAAAAATATTAAATATGAAAAGATATTTTGTGATTGGATCTAAAAAATCATAAAGTGTGATTGGAGTCAAAGGAGAAGGAAATCATATGAATCATCCCAAGATAGCAAGGTTTTATGATCAAATATTTGACTTTTACAACTTAATCTTTGTCAATCTTTTTTGGATCAATTTTTCACATAGCCCATCAATATTTCTGACCTAAATTCATCACACATATATACTTAACACAAACCTAATGTTCAAACACGAATGGGAGCAGCCAAGAGGTAAGTTCAAAAGCACCAAAGTTCATCCAAAAGTGAAAATCGGTTTTTGAGTTTGAGATCTTTAGAAGGTAAATAAAGAACATAGACATGTTCTTTGATCATCCTTGAAGTGAAAACATCTATCATATGCATCTCATGACCTCTGTATTGGCCAACCCGAAGCAAGTTTTGGCTTGAACATTTTTTTTTCGATTCTAACTATTCATTGTGTATTAATGATTTTTGATTATGTAAACTTGTTTGTCCACTCCTATAGATGAAATCTGGATGATTTGGCGAAGCTCCATGGCCTAGAACAGAATCCACCATTATTAGGGTTTGACCTTCGAATTAGGGTTGCTTGATTTGCTCACTATAAATGAATTTGATTGATGAAATTGAATTGTACAGGTTATGAGGAATCCGAAAATGCTTTCAATTTGATGAAACTGAACTGTTTAATGGCACTTTGAAATTCGTAGGTTTTATGAGTGCAGGAAAATTCGCAGGTGTTATCGTATTAAAATTCGCAGCAAACTTCAATATTCAGAGGTTGAAGATGAACCAGGCTGGCGCGAAAATTAATATTCAAATTTCTTTTTTAAAATATAATTAATCTTTTCTGTTTGTATCACAAGTTAAACGCTTGGCCAAGTGGAAAGGAGCGTATGCTTGTACTGTGAGGACTTGTGTTCGATACCTGGTGGTGTCATTTGTTTTTTTCTTATTTTTTCCACATGATTAGTAGTTATGTTATATTATTATTTATTGTTGATTTAGCATCAGGTAGGCTCTCCCAGCCAGGCGGTAAGACGCGCGTATGCACATCCATAAGGTTCTGGGTACGAAACTACCCCAGGCCTTTTGTTTTTTTCATATTTTTCTGGATTTATCAAAGGCAAAGAACAAAACCAAATATTCTCATTCTACTTTCACCTGCGTATGGATGGCTGAGTGGTTCTGGATGTTGTTTGCAAACCTGAGGTCTTGGGATCAAATCCCAGCAGGTTCCTTTTTCTTTTCTTTCTATTTTCTTCTTTTTCTTATTATTCTTTAATTAATTTTTTTTTAATTTCAAGAAAAATCCATAAAATTCAAAAATAATATATTTACATTAGATTAAACTTATATTTATTTCTTTTACTAAAAAAATAATAATTTGTTAACATGTCATTATTTTATTAATTAAAAAATTTGTATATATGTTTGTAAATAAAATAGGTAATTAGATAAACCCTAATTTTATAAAACCCTATTTCTAAAAAACCTAAAAAATATAAAGCCCTAGTTTTCTAATCCTAAAATATTTTTTCCTAAATAAAATTTAATTTTTTTTTAATTCCTAACATGATTATATTTTTTCATAAAATTTTGTATTCATAATTTAAATTAATTTTCTTTTAATGTTTAGAAATAGTTTAATTCATATATTTTGTATATAGTTAAAATTAATTTATAAATATAATGGCCAATAGAAATTAAATTTTAATATGATATTTAAAATCAATCTTTTTCTTATAATATGTATATAAAGGTAAATATATGTTTATAATAATTAAATTTAGTAATTATAATAATTTAGATCTTATATGAATTTAAAAATTAATTGTATACGATAATTTCTTCTTACTATATTATTAATTAATTTTTTTGCTTATTATAATTTCATTAATCTTTTAATTTTTATTACTAACCATGTCATTATTTATATTTTATTCTTATGTTTCTAATTTTATTATTTCTAATTACTAACCCATTTATGATTTTATTATGTTTATTATTATTTTTGCTAATTTTATTTACTAACCCCTTTATCTTTTATTGCTTATTTATATTTGGTTTATTTTTATTTAATTATTTTGCTTATTATTTCTATTATAATTTCTTGTAATTGTTTTTCCGGATGTAATTATTTAGTTATTATTGTCATTATGGTTAGTAATTAGGGAGTGTTAATATGTTTGTTATTTAAAATATATTTAGATAATTTTTAATAAAGATAATTAATTTAAACACTTCACACACGTAAGTCGATTTTAATCGCCGTCTCACTTCCTTAGGGATACCCCTCCAGTTGCCTACGAATAATGGTTAAGTGGGGTGTATAAAGCAATGTCCCTCGAATAAAAATCATCAAAGTCCCTTATGGTTGCCTATACGATTCGAGTCCCTTTCGAAAAATGATGATAGTCCCTTAATATGCTTATTACACCCCACCATGGCCTTCAAAGACCAAATTGCCCCTTACATGTCCCTTAATATCCAAAGTAAGGACTACCTACTCCATTATAGTAGGGATAGTCTTATTAAAGGAAAGAATAAAGAATAAGAAAGACCTTAACAGTAGGGTAGATTACTCCTAAGTACTTAAGCTCATTTCAAAAACTTTTTTCACACTTAAACAATTTTCAAACAAATTTTCAAACATGTTTTTAACACATCCTTACATGGATTATTTATTAACTATTCTGAAAATTTTCTTATTCACACACTACACTTTCAAAACAATTCAAAAGTGAGCTTAAGTACCTAAGAGCCCATGGATAACCATGGATGAAAAGGGTGCTAACACCTTCCCTTTTCATAACCTACCCCCCGGACCCAAAATATTCTCTAAGGTCTTTCCTGTTCTTTTATAACCTTTCCTTATGGATAAAATAAAAGTCGGTGGCGACTCTTGCTATCCGCAACATTGTTTAAAGTCAGTTCACCGGGTTACAGGGGTACGTTCCGGTAAACTGTTGGGTTTTATCGTAAGTGAAAAGGGAATTGAGGTTGATCCCGACAAAGTCAAAGCTATTCAGGAAATGCCTGCACCTAGGACTGAAAAAGAAGTTTGAGGTTTCTTAGGTAGATTGAACTACATATCAAGGTTCATATCCCACCTCACGGTAACCTGTGAACCCTTGTTCAAACTGTTAAGAAAAGAACAGACAGTCAGGTGGAACGACGATTGTCAGAAAGCTTTTGACAAGATCAAGGAATACCTGCAAGAACCTCCAATTCGCATGCCTCCAGTTGAAGGAAGACCTATGATAATGTACCTGACAGTATTAGAAGGGTCAATGGGGTGTGTGTTGGGCCAGCATGACGAGTCTGGTCGAAAAGAGTATGCAATATACTACCTAAGCAAAACATTTACCGACTGTGAATAACGTTATTCACTGCTCGAGAAAACTTGATGTGCTTTAGCGTGGGCTGCTCGCCGACTAAGACAGTATATGTTAACTCACACTACTTTGTTGATCTCAAAAATGGACCCCGTCAAGTACATATTCGAGAAGCCAGCACTTACCGGAAGGGTTGCAAGATGGCAAATGATTCTAACAGAGTATGACATTCAGTACACATCTCAAAAAGCCATCAAGGGCAGTGTACTGTCTGACTATCTGGCTGAGCAACCCATTGATGATTACGAGCCTATGAGATTTGACTTCCCTGATGAAGACATCATGTACTTAAAAGCAAAAGATTGTGAAGGCCAGTTCACACCGAATGGCCTGATCCAAAAGAGGCATGGACTATGATGTTTGACGGGGCTGTCAATATGAATGGTCGTGGAGTTGGTGCAGTGCTCATTACACCTAAAGAAGTTCATATGCCTTTCTCGGCAAAACTCACCTTTGCATGCACTAACAACGAAGCAGAATACGAAGCGTGTATCATGGGTCTTGAGGAAGCCATTGACCTTGGGATCAAAACCTTGAATGTATTCGAAGATTCAGCTTTGGTAATCAACCAGACCAACGGCAAATGGTACACTCATCAGGAGCATCTGATTCCATACCGTGACTATGCGAGGAGATTATTGACTTTCTTCACAATAGTCAAACTTGAATACTTCCCTCGAGACGAAAATAAGTTTGCAGATGCTTTAGCTACCATTTCCTCCATGATCAAAGTTCAAGCTGCCAATTATGTGCCTCGAATTTTGGTGTCCAGACTAGATCGACCGGCATATGTGTTCTCTGTGGACATTGCTAGTGATGACAAACCTTGGTTCCATGACATCAAATGCTTCTTGGAGAATCAGACGTACCCACCTGGGGCATCATCTAATGATAAGAAGACATTAAGAAGGTTGGCCAGTAGTTTCTTCCTCAATTCTGATGGTTCATTATACAAGCGAAACTTCGACATGGTCCTGCTCAAATGTGTTGACAAGAAAGAAGCAGACCTGCTGATGCACGAAGTACATGAAGGTTCTTTCGGTACCCATGCTGGAGGACATGCAATGGCAAAGAAATTGATAAGATCGGGTTACTACTAGATCACAATGGATGCAGACTGTTGTACTTATGCCAGAAAATGCCACAAATGCCAGATCTACGCAAATAAAGTGCATGTGCCTCCAAATCCTTTGAACGTAATGTCTTCACCTTGGCCCTTTGATATGTGGGGCATTGACATGATTGGAAAGATTGAATCGATTGCTTCAAATGGTCACAGATTCATCCTGGTGGCCATTGATTACTTCACCAAATGGGTTGAAGCAGTTTCGTATGCCAACGTCACCAGACAAGTGGTAGCCAGATTTCTGAAAAGGGATATCATCTGTCGATATGGAGTTCTCGAGCGAATCATTACTGATAATGGTTCCAATTTGAACAATAAAATGATGGCTGAGTTATGTCGGGACTTCAAAATTCAACATCACAACTCTTCTCTTTACAGGCCAAAGATGAATGGCGTTGTTGAGGCCGCTAACAAGAACATCAAGAAGATTGTGCAGAAGATGGTAGTTACCTACAAAGACTGGCATGAGATGCTACCATTTGCCTTGCATGGATACCGAACCTCAATCAGAACATCTACTAGGGCAATGCCTTATCAACTTGTGTATGGTATGGAAGTTGTCCTACCTTTTGAAGTTGAACTACCCTCCTTACGGGTAATGATGGATGTAAAAATGGATGAAGCAGAATGGATCCGGTCTTGGTACAATCAACTGAATTTGATTGAAGAGAAAATATTAGCAGCCATCTATCATGGGCAGTTATATCAGAAGAGAATGAAGAGAGCCTTCGATCAGAAAGTCAGACCTCGGGAGTACCAAGTGGGAGAGCTCGTTCTGAAAAGAATCCTTCCTCCTCATACGGACCACAGGGGCAAGTGGACACCAAAATATGAAGGTCCCTACGTCATAACCAAAGTCTTCTCGGGTGGAGCACTGATGCTCGCAACCATGGATGGTGAAGACTTCTCGTCTTCTGTGAATTCAGATGTAGTAAAAAAATACTTCGCATAAAATGACCCGCTGGACATAAAAACAGAATGTAAGTCCGGGCAAAAATAGGGCATCCCGGCGAGTCAAAAACAGAATAAAAGACTCAGGCAAAAATAAGGGAAAAATATATAAAAAAAACGTACACCCGCTGAGTTGAAAAGCCGCATTGGACAACTCAGGCAAAAATGGGTATCCCGGTGGATTGAAAACCCGAAAGGGCGATCCATGTAAAATCAGGGAATAAGCGAACAACTGCATTCTGAGTTCGTCTGTATCACTCACAACGTGCCAAACTTCGAAAGGACAAAGCGTCGGTCAGAATCAGCCTTCTTCAGAAAGCAAGATAAGAAGAACGTCAAGGTCATACAGGTCATAGCAAAGGAAGCTTGCTGGAGTGTCATCTTCAACATTTCCCAACACTTTTAATTTCTCAATTTACAGCAATCTCCTCATTTCAGGGGATTCACTTCTTTTGACTGTACTTGCCAATTCAGGGCTCACAAATTAAAAAAATCAGAGTTTGCAGTCACACCTTGTTTTGTACATTTTTGTTTCGTTTGCAAAATGTCCAATGCTCGTAATACAACACTTGCATAAAACATATGAGTCATTTTAACAAATGCTTGCAGGAAATATGTTGCCCTCAGGTAAATCTAACTCCTGTCAGACCCTAATTTTTGACCCTAAGATTTTTCGCATCTCATCTGCATTTCGCATACAAACAAGATCACACACTGGTTCGTTTATCCTTTTTCAGGTGCAGGTCTATGCCTCGCAGGGGATTACCATACTTTTACTTGCTTTATTTTGTTTATATTTACTAACTTCTAACCAAAATACCCAAAATATGTTGCAGTTTGCTTCTTCTTCTCGCTGTGTTGCAGGATTTCAAAGAAAGTGCAGTGATTTCAGTTCAGATGCGTTTGTTCAGTCACAATTCGATTCAGATTGACGTTTGAACTAATATTGGTCAAACTATCAAAAAGATTGTTTCAACTGCAAGTTGTTGGTGCAAGGGTTTTACTCCTCAGGCAGTGCGTATTCAAAAGTTTAAGCTGTATTGCATGCTAAGATCATCGGTTATCAGACAGTGTTTTGTGCAGAGATGGTTTGAATCTTCAAGTTCATCAGTTCACCAACGATTCATCTGAGGATTTATTTTCCTCAGTATGGTTTCGAATAATCAAGACAAATTTCAAGTGATTGTGGTATAAGTGGCAAGTTGTGCAGTGGTTCAAAAGTGTTTGTGTTCATTTTATCGGTGGCTTGTGAAGAAAAATCAGGATTTTGTTGTGGGCTTAAAAATCACTTTCATATCCATCATCCATTTTTTAGATCAAATCGTTCCCTTTTCAATGACCATTTTTTATTCTCGATTATTCAGTCATCCAATTATCCATCCTTATTCCAATTCTCTATGACCATTTTCATTATCCATTCTTTTTGATATTTTTTATCACATTATCCAATTTTCATCCGTTATCCATTTTTTTTTATATATAACCATTTCTAGGTATCACTTAAAACCATTTCCCATTATTTTCCAATTTTTAATGTCCAATTTATTCACTTTGTTTCCCATTTTTCTCGATTATCTGTATTCCATAATCATTTTTTTATATCCATTCTTATTCCTTTTAATCCAATTTCATTTTTTTTATTATACATTTCAATTTTTTTAGTCATATTTTACATTACCAAAATCCTAAAAAATGTTTAGTTCATATTGTTTTTATCCTTAAGCCCATCCCATTTGTTTTCTAAAAAAAATTTGATTGAAAAATAAAGAAAAAACAATTTCATTGGCCCAATCATCTCAAGCCCATACCCACACGCAAGCCCAGCTTCAACAATCCAAGGCAATTTCAAGCCAACACCCAGCCCAAGCAAGTTTTCCCAACAACACATCCTGCATACATCACAAGCCCTCACGCAAGTCACATGCCGCGCTAAGCCAACATGCACAAGAACAACAACAAGCCTCAAGCTAAGCTCCACAACACCTACTTGAAGCCACCTGCAAAAAGCATTTTTCAGCTTATCACGCAAACCTCGGCTCACACACCAAAACGGCAGCTGCTAGTTAATCAAACACAAGCAAAACGCAAAGCCAAACTCATAGCATCGAAACGCAACGTCATCACAACATAAAACGCAGGCCAAGTAAAATTGAAAACAGGGGTGAAAGAAAACAAAACGCATAAAAATCCGCAAGCAAGCATGCTTTCGCCGTGAAACTTCAAAACGCACCAAATCCGATTCAAAACGGCATCTGTTTCTCAGTCTCACCCTCTATAAATTAATCCATCTCCTCTCTCAAATTCAAGCTTGAATAGCCCAAAGAATTTCTGCACAAATCCAAAATCAAGCTTCATCAATAATATTCAATTTCAAACCTTCAATTTTTACAAATTCAACCCAAAACAACCTGCAAACGACATTCATCACAGCAAACAATACAATTCAGAAGCAAGCCATTTACAACAATCATCACTTCATTAAAGCATCAATAAACCTTTTGAAAAGAAAGCCCCAACGACACAACCGAGAGAGAGAGAGAGACGCGATCTAAAACGAAGCTAGAGAATCGTGACTTGAGGGAGGTTTGTTTCCGACGAAATCGACGACAATCGAAGGTGTTGATAGTGTTTTGTTTTCCAGACGCGATTGTGAAGGTGAAGAGGTGAACCTGGTTGTCCCTTTTTCACGCGAGGGAGAAGGATCCTCTTCTTCTGATTTTGTGATTGATTTGCGTTTCCTTTTTCTTATAAATTTGTTTTATTTTTTTTATTACTGAATTTATGGTTGGGCCTTTGTGCCTATGGATCATTGATTTTTACTTTTCATACTCCCAACCTGCGCCTATTCCCCATGGGCTTCATGGTTTTCTTTTTTTTTCTTTGTACTAATTCTTAGTTTTTTTATATTTGTTTACTAATTTTATTTTAAAAAAAAAATCTATTCTAATATTTTGATTTGGTTATACTTTATAGAAACTTTTAAAAAAATACGATACTTCCTTGATGGATTCTATTTTTTAATCCATTTTCTTTTTTTTTTATTTTTTCTTTTTGGTCGATGAGATCTCCGATTCGCGATTATTGGTTTTCGAAGATGTTTAATCTTCATTATTTCAAATCTATGGATGAATGATCATGTGGATCATTCTCCATACTTTGGAATCGTGATAGGTTGCCTTCGATAATTCAATGAGAAATCCCGATTAAGATTAGACCATTACCTTTTCTTTTCGTGCGACATGTTTTCGGAGAATGGTTCATCATATCATTTCTCTAACATGTATTAGCACAAATATTTTCCACCTTAATTGGTGGTGGCCGGCCTCATTTGTAGGGTAATTACTTCGTAAATTACTCGGCGATTGCTTAACATAGACCTAAACTTGTCGCGAATTCGGATTAAGATCCATTTGGATCCGGTTGCCTCGATTTTGTTTCTCTTTTTGTGGTTGTGTTTGATTAAGTTCATCATACCATTTCTATGTAAATATTATACTATTAATATACTAACCATTTTAATTCAATCTCTCGCACCTTATCCTCTTTATTTCAATTTCTCGCTCCTTATCTCTCTTATTATGCTTATTATTCTATATCATTCATCATATTGTTTATGTTTATATTGTTGCTTGTGATTTTTTCTTTTGTCCATTTGGACACAAAAATATTAATAAAGGATAAACATCTAAAAAGATTTGTGATTTTAATTTTAGACTATGGTTACTATCCTCAACAGTGGACTTGGAGTTTCGAACTTAGATTTTAGGATCTCTCCCTTTGCTCAAGTTGTTATGGATTGAAGACTTTGGCTCCGATTGAGTTCACTTGATTATGAAGATGGAAATCCGATTGTTTCAAAGAATGCTTGCCATATGGTTTGATCGTTCTTCCTTTAGCTTTTATTTTCAAGTCTTAGGATAGTCCCTTCATCTCCTCCCACTTCTTCAATTTTCAAATCTCCTTCCTATTTTCAAAACTTTCTTTGTTTTCAAACTTCAAACATTTTCTCAATCAAACCTTGACTTAGGTCATGCGATTTTACCTTTTCATTTTATTTCTTAATAAATGCTAAACTACATAAGCATATCGAAACTTTTCTTCTCAAAAACTTTAAAACATTCAAAACTCATTCAATTGATTTTGTGCCCTCGTGCACGTTTCTTTTAACCTTTTTATGTTTAGATATGATTCATTCTTTCTAGCGGAATTATTCGCTAAAGAATGACGACTTATCTTTACATTTTAAAATCAATTCAACTCATGCTTCTTGTCAGACCCTAAGATTTTTCGCATCTCATCTGCATTTCGCATACAAACAAGATCACGTACTGGTTCATGTATCCCTCTTCAGGTGCAGGTCTTTGCCTTGCAGAGGATCACCATGTTTAATTTCTGTTATTTGTTTATATTCACTAACTTCTAACCAAAATATCAAAAAAATATGTTGCAGTTTGCGTTTTCTTCTCTGTGTTGCAGGAATTCCAAAGTGTGGCAGTGATTTCAATGCAGAGGCATTTGTTCAGTCACGATTCGTTTCAGATGGATGTTTGACCTAATATTGGTCAAACTATCAAAAGATTGTCTCGACTGCAAATTATGTGTGCCAGGGGTTTATTCCTCAGATAGCGGGTTTTCAAAAGTTCAGGTTGCGTTGTGTGTGAAAGGTTATCAGACAGTGTTTTGTGCGAAGTTTGGTTTGAGTCTTCAAGTTCACCAGTTTATCAGCAGTTCATCTGAGGATTTATTTTCCTCAGCATGGATTCAATTATCGAGGCAGATTTCAGATGATGGTTGTGGTATAGGAGTTGTGGATTGTTCAGTGGTTTCGTGATGGATGTGTTCATTGTGTGAGAGGCTTGTGAAGATCAGGTTTTGGACTAAAAAAAATATTACCGCATCCATTATCCTTTTTCCATCAGATCACCCTACTTTCAATAACCTTTATTTCCATTCTTCCCTGATTATCAGATTCATTTTTTTTAGTTCAATCATCCAGATCACCATTTTAATCGATTTCTGATTATCCATTTTTTCATTCAATATCCATTTATTTTTAACCATTTTTTTCGATTACCCAATTATTTTAGATCTCCATTTCTTACATATATACCCATTAATCCATTATCCATATCAATTTCTTCATATCAATTTTGTTTTGTCCAAATTTATTAATCATTTTTTCCTTTAATCCATTTCTTCTATTATCCATTTTAATCCAAACTTTTTTATTATTATTATTTGATTCACAAATTTACAAGAAAAAAGGCACATTATCATTTCAATCCATACACTAAATAAAATACATTGTCCATTTGTTCTTTTAGATCTCTTTCCATTTACAAAAAAAAATATAAAAGAAAAATTATTAAAGCAAAGTATGTGCTACAACCATAAAACCAAAGAATAAATTAATCACACTTTTCCCAAAGAAACCTCACATCACATGAACAATCCAAGCCTAAGCAACTTGCAGCCAGGCCCAATAGCTTTCACGCCCAGCTTTCCCAAAACATCACACTTTCCAGCGTACGCAAGCCTCTCATTCACGTGTATCCCAGCCAAGCTACCAGCTTTTCCCCAGCTCACCGCAGGCCTAAGACTTCAAAATACCAGCAAGCAAAAACAATAGCAGCTCACTCTATCACAATCAGGCCTACAATCAACAAGACTAAGCCTTCCCGCACGCACGCATCACAGGCCTACACCAAACAACAGGCCCAAAACAACTTCAGCAAGCCTCCCGCGTACAAAGACCTGAAAACGCAAACCACATGTGAATCTTAGCAGTCAAAACGCACAATGATATGAACAAAACGCAGTCATCCTTAAAACGCCCTGCCTCATCAAAACGACTTCACTCCAAAAACGCAGCAAGGCACGCGTGAATGCCGTGAATCAAAAATCCAAACTTACAAGCATCGAAACGCAAATTTGCAAACATCAAAACGGCAGCATCAGTTTTCCCCCCAATCTTCACCAATCTTCTATAAAACCAACAATTCCTTCTCATTTTTTCCAAGCTTGGAGAGCCATCTAAAACCCCTGCCAAACAGAAACACAAAGCTTCAAAAAAAATTCAATCCCCAATTAATCTTCACAAATCTTCAAATCGAGCCTTTCACAAAATCAATTTCTTCCTTCACCAATTCTTCAAATTAAACCGCAACCTATCTTCGAAGCCTTCACGCGATCCATACAAGAGAGGAGAAGTGTTGCGACGGTTTATACAGGAAAGGAGAGAGTGACGGTAGCTTGCGAGTTCGTGAGAGAGAGGAGTGTGAGGCCAAAGAGGAAGAGGTGGAGACCGTTTGAGAGGGTGAGGAGGGATCGCGTCGACTTTCACGACGGTTTTCTCTTTGATTTCACGGCGGCGTTTCTTGAAGAGGTGAAACACTGCTCCCCTGTTTTCGGAGAAGAAGAAGAAAAGCCTGTTTTCATTTTGTGATTTTGTTTAATAAAAACTTTCTTTCTTTTTTTTATTTATTTCTTGTTAATAAAAGTTTTGGACCATTTGGTTTAGATCTATTTGCTATCACCACCATTTTTGTATACCGCCACCTCCACTTAAGTGGCTCACAACACTTTTTGTGATGTTATTTTTTTATATTTTGGTTTTCTTATTTTTGTTTTAATGAGATTAAGTTTGGGCCTGGTCCTACCTAGATCCATTTATAAACACACCTCAATGCTGCATTCCCGTCCCCCTTTTCCTTTATTTCTTTGTTTTTTTTTAGTTCATTTAATTAGTTTTCATTTGATATAACATTTTTAAAAAAAAATACTTTAAGGAAAAGTTTATAAAAAATATTTTAATTTCTTTATGGATTTCTATTTTAGATCTATTTCTTTTTCATCCTTTATTTTTTCTTTTTGGTCGATGAGATCTCCGATTCGCGATTATTGGTTTTCGAAGATGTTTAATCTTCATTATTTCAAATCTATGGATGAATGATCATTTGGATCATTCTCCATACTTTGGAATCGTGATAGGTTGCCTTCGATAATACAATGTGAAATCCCGATTAAGATTAGACCGTTCCTATTCTTTTAGTGTGGCATGTTTTCGGAGAACGATCCATAATATCGTTTCTCTAACATGTATTAGCACAAATATTTTCCACTTTAATTAGTGGTGGCCGGTCTCATTTGTAGGGTAATTACTCCGTAAATTACTCGGCGATTGCTTAACATAGACCTAAACTTGTCCCGATTTCGGATTAAGATCCACTTGGATCCGGTTGCCTCGATTTTGTTATTTTTTCGTGGTTGTGCTTGATTAAGTTCATCATACCACTTATTATGTAAATATTATAATAATGTGAATATAATCCGTTTAAATTTAATCTCTCTCACCTTATCCTCTTTTATTTCAATCTCTCGTTCCCTATCTTTCTTATTATGCTTCTATATCATTCATCATATTGCTTATTGTTTATATTATTATGCTTGTGATTTTTCTTTTGTCCATTTGGACACAAAAACACTAATAACGGATTAAACATCTAAAATATTGGTGACTTTAATTTCGGACTATGGTTAGTATCCTTAGCATTGGAGTTTCGGACTTAGATTCTAGGATCATCCCTTTGCTCAAGTTGTTATGGATTGAAGACTTTGGCTCCGGTTGAGTTTACTTGATTATGAAGATGGAAATCCAATTGTTTCAAAGAATGCTTGCCATATGGTTTGATAGTTCTTCCTTTAGCTTTTATTTTCAAGTTTTAGGATAGTCCCTTCATCTCTTCCCATCTTCTTAAATTTTCAAATCTCTTTCCTATTTTCAAAACTTTCTTTGTTTTCAAACTTCAAACATTTTCTCAATCAAACCTTGACTTAGGTCATGCGATTTTTACCTTTTCATTTCATTTCCTTAATAAATGCTAAACTACATAAGCATATCGAAACTTTTTTTCTCAAAACTTAAAAAATATTCAAACTCATTCAATTGTTCTTGTGCCCTCGTGCACGTTTCCTTTTAACCCTCTTTTTATGTTTAGATATGATTCATTCTTTCTAGCGGAATTATTCGCTAAAGAATGACGACTTATCTTTACATTTTAAAATCAATTCAACTCATTTGCCTTTTCACAATTTGTACCACGAACTACGGGGTTTTGATCTCGCATTGCACTTTGTGGGTACGTAGGCATGAGACGTTCGTCTCTTCAAACACCAAAATCTTAAAAAACATTCTTCTTCTCATCTCTTCAATCTTTTTTCAAGCAAACCATTTCAAACCAAAATGCAGTAAACATTTCAAAGGGTTCCCGTGGAGTACCACAGACAAGTCGGGTGCTTAAAACCTTCCCGATTTGTAACCAATCCCCGTACCCATTCTCTGCTTGTTTCTTTTAGCTTTTGCTTTTAGATTCATTAGGCTTTCTTCGTTCTTTTTGCCTTTTTCCTTTTGGAAATAAATAAAAGCGCGGTGGTGACTTTGTATACATTGAGTTAAGTTAATCAATAGCTTACACTCATTATTTTACCGCTACAGAAAAGTGGCGACTCTGCTGGGGAGTCAATCTCTAAGTGGATTCGGCCTACTTTGATTTATTTACTGCTTTAGTTTGATTTGCTTGTTACTTGGTTGTTCTGTTTCGGTTTTGGTGATCCTCTGTGAGATAGATCCTAACTCGGATCTGAGTGGAACTTATGATAAGACGGCGATATTCGAAGCGATATGTGATGGAGTAGTCCAAAGCAATATCAATTTGATAATCTCCACTCGGTTAGGCTCTCTTGGACTATCAATGTCATGACGAGTAATCGTACGTGGCATTATTTTCCGACCTTGAGCTGATCATACTGAGGACCGTAGAACCCTTAACCAATCTAAGCCAATTTAGGAACGTAGTGCGGAAACTGTCTGGGTGTAAACCTAAGGTGGTTGTCATGCGATACTACACTCGAACGAGGTCTATTTTAAGAATGTTATCGGTTGGGGAGTAATCCAACGTACCGATGATATTCTAAAGATGGTTGTTAACTCCGGGAACCTCTGTTAGCACCCTTCTGGTTTTTTGCAGGTACAATGAAGACAAACCTTAGTACATGCCTTTGTGGGTTGTTGGTTCTTATCCCTTGACTCCATGCTCGAGATTCGAACCTTTGAACCTGTGTGCTTTGCGTGATCTTGTTTGTGTTTGTTGCATCTACATATTCATCATGATCATCTTCACAACCATTCTTCAAGGAAGACAATTCCGATTATTGCAAATGTTAGAAAGAGTAAATATTCCTTTTTGTCAAGATTTTTCATGACAGTATTCTCGATGTTGACCATGTTTGCAATAATCGAGTTGTTTTTCTGAAAATGGAAGTGAACATTGCATATCATTGCATCCTCGCATATTCTTGTGTTCATCCGAGTTGTGTGGGAACTCATCCCGGTTGTTTCTTTCCTCAGTTGTCTGTTGATCCGTCAAGATGACTCCTCACCATAGATACGGTACTAGAGCTGCTAACAGACGGAGAGCTATCAGATTGAGAATGGAACACCAAGAACAGCATAACATGGAAGTTCAAATGGAGATTGATAAGTTGAAGGCCGGTATGACCAGGCTCACTGAAATGATGCATGTTTTGATTGCTCGAGGTGAACCACCTCAAAGGACTGTTATCTCTGAATTTTTTACTGCCGTTGTTGATCCTCCTGTTGTTCAACAACCAGTTTCTACTTGGCCAGAATATGGGTTACCTCCGGATTATGTGCCAGTTTCTGCTACTGCTCAGATTGGTGGTCCATCTGTTGTACCAGTCTTTTCAGCTCCGACTTTTGTCGAACCTCAACCTGTTGTGCACACTACTGCTCAGACTACTTATCAGAATTCTCCTTTCTTGTACCAAGCTGCTGGTCCACAAGCTGAAAGTCAGGGTGAACCTGGATACATGGATGAAGTTAGAGAACAATGTTTGACTCTTGAGAAGAGGGTAAGAGGTCTAGAAGGAAAAGATGTCTTTGGTTCTGCTGCCATAGATATGTGTTTGGTTTCCGACATGGTTCTTCCTGATAAGTTCAAAGTTCCCGTATTTGAGAAGTACAATGGTCATACTTGTCCAAAGATTCATCTGCTGATGTATTGTCGCAAAATGGCTGCGCATGCTAAAGATGACAAGCTGCTTATTCACTGTTTTCAAGATAGTTTGAGTGGTGCTTCCATGAAGTGGTATGTTGGACTTGAGAAGAGTCACATTCGAAGTTGGAAAGATTTATCTGATGCTTTTGTAAGGCAGTATAAGTACAATCTGGACATGGCGCCTGACCGTCGTCAACTTCAAAATATGTCACAGAAAGAGAAAGAATCGTTCAAGGAGTATGCTCAACGTTGGAGAGAGCTAGCTGCTCAAGTGGAACCACCTTTTCCCGAAAAGGAATTAACTGGTTTGTTCATGGACACTCTTCAACCGTTCTTTTGGGAGAAAATGGTAGGAAGTGTTTCATCTAGTTTTTCTGATCTAGTCACTATTGGAGAAAGACTAGAGGAAGGTATTAAGAAGGGTAAGATTACCAATTCTGAAGCTCCTAATGCTGCAAGAAAGTCTTTTGGGAATCCTCACAAGAGAAGAGATGGTGATGCTTATGCTGTTTCAACTGAGAGGAGGCCTTATCGCCTGCAACAACGATATGTTCAACCATACGTAGCTGCAGTTGCTCTTGTTGTTAAAACTCAACCTGTTCAAACTCAAGCTCAAGGTCAAGCTCGACCAGCTCAAGCTCAGGTTCAGATTCGAGCTCAAGCTCAGACTCCTCATCCTGCTGCTGGACAAAATCAGTATCGCAATAGGCCAAACTTTGATCCTATTCTGATGTCTTACACTGAATTGTTTCCTTCCTTGATTGAGAAAGGTTTAATTACTACTAGGCCTCCACCTCCTGTTCCAAATCCTCTTCCAATTGGTTATAGATCGGATCTTCGCTGTGAGTTTCATCAAGGTGGAACTGGTCATGACTTGGAACATTGCTTTGCACTGAAGGCTAAAGTGCAAGAACTTATCAGGAACAACATCCTTTACTTTAATGACCTTAATCCTAATGTTATCAACAATCCTTTGCTGAAGCTTGGGAAGTGAATCTTCCAGAGGAATTCAACAGTTAATTTTCTTCAAGGCCAGAATATCAGACAGGATAGCTTATCCTTGTTGCTGATGGATCACTAGGCCATTATTTCTTTATGTTTGCAATTTTCTTCAATCATATTAAGTTGTTTGCTTTTAAACTTTGTTTGTACTTTCATGTTGATTTTAATGAAATGAGCATTGCTTTGTTTTGATTCAAATTCATTTTCTATTTGCACCTTTATGCTTTACATTTCAAGTTCATTTATCTTTTCTCAAAGTTTTACAATGATTGGAGGAAGGATGATGAAAACGAGATACCCATAATTGTTGTTGGTATGCTTTCAATTAAGACTTGGCTGATGATATACAGGCATTGTTTCAAATCCCAAACACTGGAGAAATAAGGAAGTTAATCCCTTGTCAACCCCTTTGAGCCTTGAAGTTGGAGTTTCTTTCTATTCGAAGAAAAACCGCAATTTTAACCTGGGGATGGGTAGTTCTCAATTAATTCGAGTGTGCATTCAAGTACAAGAGAATCATTCAAGACACCTTTCAATAAAGGTTGTAATCTCAAGCTTTCCTTCACACTCATCAAGAAGTGTTGAAGATGTTTCTCAATTCAAAAGCCAATGATGGTTCATCGTAATCATTAAGCCATGCAGTCATTATCTTTCAAAAAAAATGATATTGAAAAAAAATTATTATTGAAAAAAAATCAAAGCCCGCTAAGTCAAAACCTATGAAGGAGACTTAGGCAAAAACTGGGGCATCCCGCTGGCTGTAAGTTCAAATAACACAGTTCAGGCAAAAGTTAGGAATAATAAAAAGAAAGATTTTTCAAGAGGCCATCAAAATCCTCAACAAAAGCAAGTTGAGTGGACCAAAGTCCTCATTAGAAATAACAAAAGGAAGAGATGGCTGCTATCTCAAAATCCTTTGGCTTATGAACCATCTTCATTTGTGCAATCTCAAAAAATGCTTCGAACTTGAATGCATAGTCTGAATTAATTGAATGTAGGAGTGGAGTTCATCACGAAGTTGGGTTGGGTACAAATAACTTTGAGCTTATATCCTTTGTTTCATAAACCGTGAACCAGACCACGTTACAACCTTCAAAAGTCCTAATTGAATCCAGGTTTCTTTTGAAAAGCATACTACAACAAGGTTGCGTAAACTGACTCCCAAGTTCTTTACCAATCATTTGTTTTCTTACCTTTGCTTTATCTTTAATGTTGTCTCAACCGCTGTGTTTTGACATTGTCTTCATTTGCTTTACATCAATAAATTTCATTCCAAAAAAGATTCTTGATTTCAAACTTTGCATTGAACTTTGCATTAAAATTACCATGTTGGTACAAACATTTTTTATTTGCAAATAAACTTTCCTCATCAAGGAATTTTCAAACAGTTAAGAAACTTGGTCGGTGATCCTACCAATGGGCAAGTTTTGCTCAGTTCCTATTGTTTCAAGAGTTGTTGCTTAGCACAAGTTATTCTCAGATGTGGTTGGTCAGAAAATTCTCTGCAAGTTTCATACTGGGTTATTTTCTCAACATTCATTTCAAGAGCTGAAGCCATGAACAGTTTATTTTCTCAACAGTTATCTCAAAGATCTGATTATTTTCTCCAGCGGTAGTTGTGAACTGAATCCATTATCAGTTTACCCTCATCAGTCATTGAACTTGGGGTAATTTTCTTCAAGAATCCCCGAGCAGCTTTACATGACTTCTCTCAGAAGATTTTCAACTTGATACAGTTCACTGGTGTGACAGATGATTTGTTCAGCAGTAGTATCTCTGATTTCCGAGCGGAATGGCAGTGATCTCTGTGTTGAGGAATCAGTCTTCCATCTTTTCCACTCCTCTAAGAGTCTAAACTGGTTATCAGCATTTTCTCTCGTATTATGTCCTTGGGTGTGTTATTCCCCATTTTCGAAAAGTTTGCATAGTTGAGTGTTTTAGTCCTCATTATGCGTTTTCTCGGGTGTGTTATTCCCCAGTTTGGTTTAAATTTGCATGTTTGAGTGTGTTATTCCTCATTATGCGTTTTCTCAGGTGTGTTATTCCCCAGTTTTGTTTAAGTTTGCATATTTGAGTGTTTTAGTCCTCATTATGCATTCTCTTGTGTGGTTTAGTCCCCATTTTCGTAAAATGTCCGCATACTGAGTGTTTTAGTCCTCATATGCATTTCTTGAAGTCTTGTTGTTTTCAACTTCTTACTTTTTGGTCAAAGTCCAATTTACTTGGCATTTGTCTGTCTCTCCAGAACTTTTTCTTCACTTACTTGTTGTGTCTTCTCAGATATTACACCCTTTTTATCCGATTGCCACTCTTGGATGTCCATAGTGAAGTCATCATTGATTTGATGTACTGTCCCGGACTTTTCCCCATTTTCATTCAGTTATGTTCCTGAATGTTGTGATCGTTTTTCATTCCGATTGCTATTCTTGGATGTTGTGATCATTTCCTTCCGATTGCCATTCTCGGATGTCCATAGTGGAGTCATCATTAAGTTGATGTGCTTTCCCGAATTTTTCCATTTCATTCAGTTTTGTTCCTGAATGTTGTGCTTTGCATTTTATCTGATTGCCATTCTCAGATGTTATTGATCACTTCACTTCCGATTGCCATTCTCGGATTTTCATGTTGGAGTCATCATTGAGTTGATGTACTTTCCCGAATATTTCTCATTTCATTCAGTTCTGTTCCTGAATGTTGTGATTTACTTTTATTTGATTGCTATTCTCAGACGTTGTGATTATCCTTTTTCGATTGCCATTCTCGGATATTCCTAGTAAAGTCAGTAATGTCATCCTTGGATGCTTCTGATGTACTGTCTCGGGACTTTTCTTACTTCGTTCAGTGCCATTCCTGGATGTTGTGATGCTTTCTGTCCAATTGCCATTCTTGGACATTTTCACATAGGCTGAGCCATGTGTTGGTCTCTAGCATGTTGTTTTTCCGTCGGAGTCTTATGCTCCTTATCCCCGACGTTTATTCTTTTTCATGTGTCGTCTTGTCCCTCACGGATTTCTCTGCATTTCATTTGATTCCAGATACATTTCATATTATCTCATAAATTTTCACATTTCATAATTTCCTCATAACATTTCATATGCTTTCATAAACAGTTTCATATGCTTCATATCATTTCCATATCATTCTCATATCATTTCATATCATTCGTTTCATTTCATTCCAGTTTTTGGCATCTTAGGATCAAAAATTGGGTTTTTTGATATTTAAGTATCTTCCATCTTGTCGAAACGAAGATTTTAATCTTCATTATCTCTGGATTGAAGAAACTTAAATAGGGGCATCTGTCAGACCCTAATTTTTGACCCTAAGATTTTTTGCATCTCATCTGCATTTCGCATACAAACAAGATCACGTACTGGTTCATGTATCCCTCTTCAGGTACAGGTCTTTGCCTTGCAGAGGATCACCATGTTTAATTTCTGTTATTTGTTTATATTCACTAACTTCTAACCAAAATATCAAAAAAATATGTTGCAGTTTGCCTTTTCTTCTCTGTGTTGCAGGAATTCCAAAGTGTGGCAGTGATTTCAATGCAGAGACATTTGTTCAATCACGATTCGTTTCAGATGGATGTTTGACCTAATATTGGTCAAACTATCAAAAGATTGTATCGACTGCAAATTATGTGTGCCAGGGGTTTATTCCTCAGATAGCGGGTTTTCAAAAGTTCAGGTTGCGTTGTGTGTGAAAGGTTATCAGACAATGTTTTGTGCGAAGTTTGGTTTGAGTCTTCAAGTTCACCAGTTTATCAGCAGTTCATCTGAGGATTTATTTTCCTCAGCATGGATTCAATTATCGAGGCAGATTTCAGATGATGGTTGTGGTATAGGAGTTGTGGATTGTTCAGTGGTTTCGTGATGGATGTGTTCATTGTGTGAGAGGCTTGTGAAGATCAGGTTTTGGACTAAAAAAAATATTACCGCATCCATTATCCTTTTTCCATCAGATCACCCTACTTTCAATAACCTTTATTTCCATTCTTCCCTGATTATCGGATTCATTTTTTTTAGTTCAATCATCCAGATCACCATTTTAATCGATTCCTGATTATCCATTTTTTCATTCAATATCCATTTATTTTTAACCATTTTTTTCGATTACCCAATTATTTTAGATCTCCATTTCTTACATATATATCCATTAATCCATTATCCATATCAATTTCTTCATATCAATTTTGTTTTGTCCAAATTTATTAATCATTTTTTCCTTTAATCCATTTCTTCTATTATCCATTTTAATCCAAACTTTTTTTTTATTATTATTTGATTCACAAATTTACAAGAAAAAAGGCCCATTATCATTTCAATCCATACACTAAATAAAATACATTGTCCATTTGTTCTTTTAGATCTCTTTCCATTTACAAAAAAAAAAATATAAAAGAAAAATTAATAAAGCAAAGTATGTGCTACAACCATAAAACCAAAGAATAAATTAATCACACTTTTCCCAAAGAAACCTCACATCACATGAACAATCCAAGCCTAAGAAACTTGCAGCCAGGCCCAATAGCTTTCACGCCCAGCTTTCCCAAAACATCACACTTTCCAGCGTACGCAAGCCTCTCATTCACGTGTATCCCAGCCAAGCTACCAGCTTTTCCTCAGCTCACCGCAGGCCTAAGACTTCAAAATACCAGCAAGCAAAAATAATAGCAGCTCACTCTATCACAATCAGGCCTACAATCAACAAGACTAAGCCTTCCCGCACGCACGCATCACAGGCCTACACCAAACAACAGGCCCAAAACAACTTCAGCAAGCCTCCCGCGTACAAAGACCTGAAAACGCAAACCACATGTGAATCTTAGCAGTCAAAATGCACAATGATATGAACAAAACGCAGTCATCCTTAAAACGCCCTGCCTCATCAAAACGGCTTCACTCCAAAAACGCAGCAAGGCACGCGTGAATGCCGTGAATCAAAAATCCAAACTTACAAGCATCGAAACGCAAATTTGCAAACATCAAAACGGCAGCATCAATTTCCCCCCCCCCCAATCTTCACCAATCTTCTATAAAACCAACAATTCCTTCTCATTTTTTCCAAGCTTGGAGAGCCATCTAAAACCCCTGCAAAACAGAAACACAAAGCTTCAAAAAAAAATTCAATCCCCAATTAATCTTCACAAATCTTCAAATCGAGCCTTTCACAAAATCAATTTATTCCTTCACCAATTCTTCAAATTAAACCGCAACCTATCTTCGAAGCCTTCACGCGATCCATACAAGAGAGGAGAAGTGTTGCGACGGTTTATACAGGAAAGGAGATAGTGACGGTAGCTTGCGAGTTCGTGAGAGAGAGGAGTGTGAGGCCAAAGAGGAAGAGGTGGAGACCGTTTGAGAGGGTGAGGAGGGATCGCGTCGACTTTCACGACGGTTTTCTCTTTGATTTCACGGCGGCGTTTCTTGAAGAGGTGAAGCACTGCTCCCCTGTTTTCGGAGAAGAAGAAGAAAAGCCTGTTTTCATTTTGTGATTTTATTTAATAAAAACTTTCTTTCTTTTATTTATTTATTTCTTGTTAATAAAAGTTTTGGACCATTTGGTTTAGATCTATTTGCTATCACCACCATTTCTGTATACCGCCACCTCCACTTAAGTGGCTCACAACACTTTTTGTGATGTTATTTTTTTATATTTTGGTTTTCTTATTTTTGTTTTAATGAGATTAAGTTTGGGCCTGGTCCTACCTAGATCCATTTATAAACACACCTCAATGCTGCATTCGCGTCCCCCTTTTCCTTTATTTCTTTGTTTTTTTTAGTTCATTTAATTAGTTTTCATTTGATATAACATTTTTAAAAAAAAATACTTTAAGGAAAAGTTTATAAAAAATATTTTAATTTCTTTATGGATTTCTATTTTAGATCTATTTCTTTTTCATCCTTTATTTTTTCTTTTTGGTCGATGAGATCTCCGATTCACGATTATTGGTTTTCGAAGATGTTTAATCTTCATTATTTCAAATCTATGGATGAATGATCATTTGGATCATTCTCAATACTTTGGAATCGTGATAGGTTGCCTTCGATAATACAATGTGAAATCCCGATTAAGATTAGACCGTTCCTTTTCTTTTAGTGTGGCATGTTTTCGGAGAACGATCCATAATATCGTTTCTCTAACATGTATTAGCACAAATATTTTCCACTTTAATTAGTGGTGGCCGGCCTCATTTGTAGGGTAATTACTCCGTAAATTACTCGGCGATTGCTTAACATAAACCTAAACTTGTCCCGATTTCGGATTAAGATCCACTTGGATCCGGTTGCCTCGATTTTGTTATTTTTTCGTGGTTGTGCTTGATTAAGTTCATCATACCACTTATTATGTAAATATTATAATAATGTGAATATAATTCGTTTAAATTTAATCTCTCGCACCTTATCCTCTTTTATTTCAATCTCTCGTTCCCTATCTCTCTTATTATGCTTCTATATCATTCATCATATTGCTTATTGTTTATATTATTATGCTTGTGATTTTTCTTTTGTCCATTTGGACACAAAAACACTAATAACGGATTAAACATCTAAAATATTGGTGACTTTAATTTTGGACTATGGTTACTATCCTTAGCATTGGAGTTTCAGACTTAGATTCTAGGATCATCCCTTTGCTCAAGTTGTTATGGATTGAAGACTTTGGCTCCGGTTGAGTTTACTTGATTATGAAGATGGAAATCCAATTGTTTCAAAGAATGCTTGCCATATGGTTTGATAGTTCTTCCTTTAGCTTTTATTTTCAAGTTTTAGGATAGTCCCTTCATCTCTTCCCATCTTCTTAAATTTTCAAATCTCTTTCCTATTTTCAAAACTTTCTTTGTTTTCAAACTTCAAACATTTTCTCAATCAAACCTTGACTTAGGTCATGCGATTTTTACCTTTTCATTTCATTTCCTTAATAAATGCTAAACTACATAAGCATATCGAAACTTTTTTTCTCAAAACTTAAAAAATATTCAAACTCATTCAATTGTTTTTGTGCCCTCGTGCACGTTTCCTTTTAACCCTTTTTTTATGTTTAGATATGATTCATTCTTTCTAGCGGAATTATTCGCTAAAGAATGACGACTTATCTTTACATTTTAAAATCAATTCAACTCATTTGCCTTTTCACAATTTGTACCACGAACTACGGGGTTTTGATCTCGCATTGCACTTTGTGGGTACGTAGGCATGAGACGTTCGTCTCTTCAAACACCAAAATCTTAAAAAACATTCTTCTTCTCATCTCTTCAATCTTTTTTCAAGCAAACCATTTCAAACCAAAATGCAGTAAACATTTCAAAGGGTTCCCGTGGAGTACCACAGACAAGTCGGGTGCTTAAAACCTTCCCGATTTGTAACCAATCCCCGTACCCATTCTCTGCTTGTTTCTTTTAGCTTTTGCTTTTAGATTCATTAGGCTTTCTTCGTTCTTTTTGCCTTTTTCCTTTTGGAAATAAATAAAAGCGCGGTGGCGACTCTATATACATTGAGTTAAGTTAATCAATAGCTTACACTCATGATTTTACCGCTACACTTCTTTTCACAATTTGTACCACGAACTACGGGGTTTTGATCTCGCATTGTACTTTGTGGGTACGTAGGCATGAGACGTTCGTCTCTTCAAACACAAAAATATTAAAAAACATTCTTCTTCTCATCCCTTCAATCTTTTTTTCAAGCAAACCAGTTTCAGACTAAAAAAGCAGTAAATATTTCAAAGGGCTCCCGTGGAGTACCACGGACATTTCGGGTGCGTAAAACCTTCCCGATTTGTAACCTATCCCCTTACCCATTCTCTGTTTGTTTCTTTTAGCTTTTGCTTTTAGATTCATTAGGCTTTCTTCGTTCTTTTTGCCTTTTCCATTTGGAAATAAATAAAAGCGCGGTGGCGACTCTGTGTACCTTGAGTTAAGTTAATCAATAGCTTACACTCATGATTTTCCCGCTACAGAAAAGTGGCGACTCTGCTGGGGAGTCAATCTCTAAGTGGATTCGGCCTACTTTGATTTATTTACTGCTTTAGTTTGATTTGCTTGTTACATGGTTGTTCTGTTTCGGTTTTGGTGATCCTCTGTGAGATAGATTCTAACCCGGATCTGAGTGGAACTTATGATAGGACGGCGATATTCGAAGCGATATGCGATGGAGTAGTCCAAAGCGATATCAATTTGATAATCTCCACTCGGTTAGGCTCTCTTGGACTATCAATGTCATGACGAGTAATCGTACGTGGCATTATTTTCCAACCTTGAGCTGATCATACTGAGGACCGTAGAACCCTTAACCCATCTAAGCCAATTTAGGAATGTAGTGTGGAAACTATCTGAGTGTAAACTTAAGGTGTTTGTCACGCGATACTACACTCGGACGAGGTCTATTTTAAGAATGTTATCGGTTGGGGAGTAATCCAACGTACCGATGATATTCTAAAGATGGTTGTTAACTCCGGGAACCTCTGTTAGCACCCTTTTGGTTTTTTGCAGGTACAATGAAGACAAACCTTAGTACATGCTTGTGTGGGTTGGTGTTCTGTTACCCTGACTCCATGCTTGCGATCTGAACCTTTGAACCTGTGTGCTTTGCGTGATCTTGTTTGTGGTTGTTGCATCTACATATTCATCATGATCATTTTCACAACTATTTTTCAAGGAAAATAATTCCGATTATTGCAAATATTGGAAAGAATAAATATTCCTTTTTGTCAAGATTTTTCATGACCATATTCTCGATGTTGACCATGTTTGCAATAATCGAGTTGTTTTTCTGAGAATGGAAGTGAACATTGCATATCATTGCATCCTCGCATATTCTTGCGTTCATCCGAGTTGTGTGGGAACTCATCCCGGTTGTTTCTTTCCTCAGTTGCCTGTTTATTCGTCAAGCTGACTCCTCACCACAGATACGGTACTAGAGCTGCTAACAGATTGAGAGCTATCAGATTGAGAATGGAACACCAAGAACAGCATAACATGGAAGTCCGGATGGAGATTGATGAGTTGAAGGCCGGTATGACCAGGCTCACTGAAATGATGCAAGTTCTGATTGCTCGAGGTGAACCACCTCAAAGGACTGTTATCTCTGAAGTTTTTACCGCTGTTGTTGATCCTTCTGTTGTTCAGCAACCGGTTTCTACTTGGCCAGAATATGGGTTACCTCCGGATTATGTGCCAGTTTCTGCTACTGCTCAGGTGGGTGGTCCATCTGTTGTGCCAGTCTTTTCAGCTCCGACTTTTGTCGAACCTCAACCTGTTGTGCACACTACTGCTCAGACTACTTATCAGAATTCTCCTTTCTTGTACCAAGCTGCTGGTCCACAAGCTGAAAGTCAGGGTGAACCTGGATATATGGATGAAGTTAGAGAGCAATGTTTGACTCTTGAGAAGAGGGTAAGAGGTCTAGAAGGAAAAGATGTCTTTGGTTCTGCTGCAATAGACATGTGTTTGGTTTCCGACTTGGTTCTTCCTGATAAGTTCAAGGTTCCTGTATTTGAGAAGTACAATGGTCATACTTGTCCAAAGATTCATCTGCTGATGTATTGTTGCAAAATGGCTGCGCATGCCAAGGATGACAAGCTGCTTATTCATTGTTTTCAAGATAGTCTGAGTGGTGCTTCCATGAAGTGGTATGTTGGACTCGAGAAGAGTCACATTCGAAGCTAGAAAGATTTGTCTGATGCTTTTGTAAGACAGTACAAGTACAATCTGGACATGGCGCCTGATTGTCGTCAACTTCAAAACATGTCACAGAAAGAGAAAGAATCGTTCAAAGAGTATGCTCAACATTGGAGAGAGCTAGCTGCTCAAGTGGAACCACCTTTGCCCGAGAAGGAATTAACTGGTTTGTTCATGGACACTCTTCAACCGTTCTTTTGGGAGAAAATGGTAGGAAGTGATTCATCTGGTTTTTCTGACCTAGTCACTATTGGAGAAAGACTAGAGGAAGGTATCAAGAAGGGTAAGATTACCAATTCTGAAGCTCCCAATGCTGCAAGAAAGTCTTTTGGGAATCTTCACAAGAGAAGAGATGGTGATGCTTATGCTGTTTCAACTGAGAGGAGGCCTTATCGCCCGCAACAACGATATGTTCAACCATATGTAGCTGCAGTCGCTCCTGTTTTTAAAACTCAACCTGCTCAAACTCAAGTTCAAGGTCAAGTTCAACCAGCTCAAGCTCAAGTTCAGATTCGAGCTCAAGCTCAAGCTCCTCATCCTGCTGCTGGACAAAATCAGTATCGTAATAGGCCAAACTTTGATCCGATCTCGATGCCTTACACTAAGTTGTTTCCTTCCTTGATTAAGAGTGGTTTAATTACTACTAGGCCTCCGCCTCCTGTTCCAAACCCTCTTCCGGTTGGTTATAGATCGGACCTTCGTTGCGAGTTTCATCAAGGTGGAACTGGTCATGACCTGGAACATTGCTTTGCACTGAAAGCTAAAGTGCAAGAACTTATCAGGAACAACATCCTTTACTTTAATGACACAAATCCCAATGTTATCAACAATCCTTTGCCGAAGCTTGGGAAGTGAATCTTCTAGAAGACTTCAATTGTCAATTTTTCTTCAGGGCCAGAATACCAGACGGGACAGCTCATCCTTGTTGCTGATGGATCACTAGGCCATTGTTTCTTTATGTTTGCAATTTTTCTTCAATCGTATTAAGTTGTTTGTTTCTAAACTTTGTTTATACTTTCATGTTGATTTTAATGAAATGAGCATTGCTTTGTTTTGATTCAATTTCATTTACTATTTGCATCTTTATGCTTTACATTTCAAGTTCATTTATCTTTTCTCAAAGCTTTTACAATGATTGGAGGGAGGATGATGAAAACGAGATACCCATAATTATTGATGGTATGCTTTCAATTGAGACTTGGCTGATGATATACAGGCATTGTTTCAAATCCCAAACACTGGAGAAATAAGGAAGTTAATCCTTTGCCAACCCTTTTGAGCCTTGAAGTTGGAGTTTCCTTCTATTTGAAAAAAAAAACCTCAATTTTAACCCGGGGATGGGTAGTTCTCAATTAATTCAAATGTGCATTTAAGTACAAGAGAATCATTCAAGACACCTTTCAATAAAGGTTGCAGTCTCAAGTTTTCCTTCACACACATCAAAGAAGTGTTGAAGATGTTTCTCAATTCAAAAGCCAATGATGGTTCATCGTAATCATTAAGCCATGCAGTCATTATATTTCAAAAAAAAATGTTATTAAAAAAAATTATTGAAAAAAAATCAAAGCCCGCTAAGTCAAAACCTATGAAGGAGACTTAGGCAAAAAACTGGGGCATCCCGCTGACTGTAAGATCAAATGACATAGTTCAGGCAAAAGTTAGGGATAATAAAAGAAAGATTTGTCAAGAGATCATCAAATCCTCAGCAAAAATAAGGTGAGTTGACCAAAGTCCTCACTGGAAATAACAAAAGAAAGAGATGACTGTTATCTCAAAATCCTTTGGCTTATGAACCATCTTCATTTGTGCAATCCCAAATTTCTGGGAACTTGAATGCATAGGCTGAATTAATTGAATATAGGACTGGAGTTCATCACGAAGTTGGGTTGGGTACAAATAAATTTTGAGCCTATATCCTTTGTTTCATAAACCGTGAACCAAGCCACGTTACAACCTTCAAAAGTCCTAATTGAATTCAGGTTTCTTTTGAAAAGCATACTACCACGAGGTTGCGTAAACTGACTCCCAAGTTTGTTACCAATCATTTGTTTATTACCTTTGCTTCATCTTTAATTTTGTCTCAACCGCCGGGTTTTGACAATGTTTTCATTTACTTTACATCAATAAATTTCATTCTAAAAATGATTCTTGATTTCAAACTTTGCATTGAATTTTGCATTAAAATTACCAAGTTTGTACAAACATTTTTTTATTTGCAAATAAACTTTCCTCATCAAGGAATTTTCAAACAGTTGAGAAACTTGGTCGGTGATCTTATCAGGGGCAAGTTTTTCTCAGTTCCTTTGTTTCAAGATGTTGTTGCTCAGTGCAAGTTATTCTCAGATTTGGTTAGTCAGAAGATTCTCTGCAAATTTCATATTGGGTTATTTTCTCAACATTCATTTCAAGAACTGAGGCCATGATCAGTTTATTCTTCTCAACAGTTACCTCAAGGATGTGATTATTTTTCTCCGGCAGTAGTCAAGAACTGAATCCATTATCAGTTTACCTTCATTAGTCATTGAACTTGGGGCAACTTTCTTCAAGAATCCCCAAGCAGCTTTGCATGACTTCTCTCAAAAGATTTTCAACTTGATACAGTTTACTAGTGGGACAGAGATCTGTTCAAAGAGCAGTAGCATCTCTAATTTCTGAGCAGAATGGCAGTGATCTCCGTGTTGAGGAATCAGCCTCCCATATTTTTACTCCTCTGAGAGTATAAACTGGTTGTCAGCATTTTCTCTCGTATTATCTCTTTGGGTGTGTTATTCCCCAGTCTTGTATACCTTTGCATATTTGAGTGTTTTAGTCCTCATTATGCGCGTTCTCGGGTGTGTTATTCCCCAATTTTGTTTACATTTGCATATTTGAGTGTTTTAGTCCTCATTATGCGTATCCTTGGGTGTGTTATTCCCCAGTTTTGTTCTAGTTTGCATATTTGAGTGTTTTAGTCCTCATTATGCATTTTCTCGGGTGTGTTATTCCCCAGTTTTGTTTACCTTTGCATATTTGAGTGTTTTAGTCCTCATTATGCGTGTGCTTGGGTGGTTTAGTCCCCGTTTTTGTAAATGTCTGCATACTGAGTGTTTTAGTCCTCATATGCATTTCTCGAGGTCTTGTTGTTTTCAACTTCTTACTTTTTGGTCAAAGTCCAATTTACTTGGCATTTGTCTGTCTCTCCAGAACCTTTTCTTCACCTACTTGTTGTGTCTTCTCAGATATTACACCCTTTTATCCGATTGCCATTCTCGGATGTCCATAGGGAAGTCATCACTGATTTGATGTATTGTCCTGGATCTTTTTCCATCTCATTCAGTTTTGTTCCTGAATGTTGTGATTCACATTTTATCTGATTGCCATTCTCAGATGTTGTGATCACTTTCCTTCCGATTGCCATTCTCGGATGTCCATAGTGAAGTCATCACTGATTTGATGTGCTGTCCTGGACCTTCTCCCTTTTCATTCAGTTCTGTTCCTGAATGTTGTGACTCATATATTCTTATCTGATTGTCATTCTCAGATGTTATGATCATTTCCCTTCCGATTGCCATTCTCGGATTTCCATGTTGGAGTCATCATTGAATTGATGTACTTTCCCGAAATTTTCCCATTTCATTTAGTTCTGTTCCTGAATGTTGTGATTCACTTTTATCTGATTGCTATTCTCAGATTTTGTGATTACCTTTTTCCGATTGCCATTCTCAGATATCCCTGATAAAGTCAGTAATGTCATCCTTGGATGCTTCTGGTGTACTTTTTCGGGATTTTTTCTTACTTCATTCAGTGCCATTCCTGGATGTTGTGATCCTTTCTGTCCAATTGCCATTCTTGGACATTTTCACCTCAGCTGAGCCATGTGTTGGTCTCTAGCATGTTGTTTTTCCCGTCGGAGTCTTATGTTCCTTATCCCCAGCGTTTATTTTATTTCATGTGTCGTCTTATCCCTCACGAATTTCTTTGCATTTCAGATACATTTCATATCATCTCATAAATTTTCTCATAATATTTCATATGCTTTCACATATTTTCCCTACATTTCATATATTTTCATCTGCTTTCATAATATTTTCATATGCTTCATATCATTTTCATATCATTTCATATCGTCTGTTTCATTTCATCTCTTTCCATTCCAGTTTTTGGTATCTTAGGATCAAAAATTGGGTTTTTTGATATTTAAGTATCTTCCATCTTGTCGAAACGAAGATTTTAATCTTCATTATCTCTAGATTGAAGAAACTTAAATAAGGGCATCTGTCAGACCCTAATTTTTGACCCTAAGATTTTTCGCATCTCATCTGCATTTCGCATGCAAACAAGATCACGCACTGGTTCGTTTATCCTTTTTCAGGTGCAGGTTTATGCCTCGCAGGGGATCACCATACTTTTACTTGCTTTATTTTGTTTATATTTACTAACTTCTAACCAAAATACCCAAAATATGTTGCAGTTTGCTTCTTCTTCTCGCTGTGTTGCAGGATTTCAAAGAAAGTGCAGTGATTTCAGTTCAGATGCGTTTGTTCAGTCACAATTCGATTCAGATGGACGTTTGACCTAATCTTGGTCAAACTATCAAAAAGATTGTTTCAACTGCAAGTTGTTGGTGCAAGTGTTTTACTCCTCGGGCAGTGCGTATTCAAAAGTTTAAGTTGTATTGCATGCTAAGATCATCGGTTATCAGACAGTGTTTTGTGCATAGATGGTTTGAATCTTCAAGTTCATCAGTTCACCAACGATTCATTTGAGGATTTATTTTCCTCAGTATGGTTTCGAATAATCAAGACAAATTTCAAGTGATTGTGGTATAAGTGGCAAGTTGTGCAGTGGTTCAGAAGTGTTTGTGTTCATTTTATCGGTGGCTTGTGAAGAAAAATCAGGATTATGTTGTGGGCTTAAAAATCACTTTCATATCCATCATCCATTTTTTAGATCAAACCGTTCCCTTTTCAATGACCATTTTTTATTCTCGATTATTCAGTCGTCCAATTATCCATCCTTATTCCAATTCTCCATGAGCATTTTCATTATCCATTCTTTTTGATATTTTTTATCACATTATCCAATTTTCATCCGTTATCCATTTTTTTTTATATAACCATTTCTAGGTATCACTTAAAACCATTTCCCATTATTTTCCAATTTTTAATGTCCAATTTATTCACTTTGTTTCCCATTTTTCTCGATTATCCGTATCCCATAATCATTTTTTTATATCCATTCTTATTCCTTTTAATCCAATTTCATTTTTTTTTATTATACATTTCAATTTTTTATAGTCATATTTTACATTACCAAAATCCTAAAAAATGTTTAGTTCATATTGTTTTTATCCTTAAGCCCATCCCATTTGTTTTCTAAAAAAAATTTGATTGAAAAATAAAGAAAAAACAATTTCATTGGCCCAATCATCTCAAGCCCATACCCACACGCAAGCCCAGCTTCAACAATCCAAGGCAATTTCACGCCAACACCCAGCCCAAGCAAGTTTTCCCAACAACACAGCCTGCATACATCACAAGCCCTCACGCAAGTCACATGCCGCGCTAAGCCAACACGCACAAGAACAACAACAAGCCTCAAGCCAAGCTCCACAACACCTACTTGAAGCCACCTGCAAAAAGCATTTTTCAGCTTATCACGCAAACCTCAGCTTACACACCAAAACGGCAGCTGCTAGTTAATCAAACACAAGCAAAACGCAAAGCCAAACTCACAGCATCGAAACGCAACGTCATCACAACATAAAACGCAGGCCAAGTAAAATTGAAAACAGGGGTGAAAGAAAACAAAACGCAGAAAAATCTGCAAGCAAGCATGCTTTCGCCGTGAAACTTCAAAACGCACCAAATCCGATTCAAAACGACATCTATTTCTCAGTCTCACCCTCTATAAATTAATCCATCTCCTCTCTCAAATTCAAGCTCGAATAGCCCAAAGAATTTCTGCACAAATCCAAAATCAAGCTTCATCAATAATATTCAATTTCAAACCTTCAATCTTCTTCAACTCTCACCTTCAATTTTTACAAATTCAACCCAAAACAACCTACAAACGACATTCATCACAGCAAACAATACAATTCAGAAGCAAGCCATTTACAACAATCATCACTTCATTAAAGCATCAATAAACCTTTTGAAAAGAAAGCCCCAACGACACAACCGAGAGAGAGACGCGATCTAAAACGAAGCTAGAGAATCGTGACTTGAGAGAGGTTTGTTTCCGACGAAATCGACGATAATCGAAGGTGTTGACGGTGTTTTGTTTTCCAAACGTGATTGTGAAGGTGAAGAGGTGAACCTGGTTGTCCTGTTTTCACGCGAGGGAGAAGAATCCTCTTCTTCTGATTTTGTGATTGATTTGCGTTTCCTTTTTCTTATAAATTTGTTTTATTTTTTTTATTACTAAATTTATGGTTGGGCCTTTGTGCCTATGGATCATTGATTTTTACTTTTCATACTCCCAACCTGCGCCTATTCCCTATGGGCTTCATGGTTTTCTTTTTTTTTCTTTGTACTAATTCTTAGTTTTTTTATATTTGTTTACTAATTTTATTTTAAAACAAAAAATCTATTCTAATATTTTGATTTGGTTATACTTTATAGAAACTTTTAAAAAAAAATACGATACTTCCTTGATGGATTCTATTTTTTAATCCATTTTCTTTTTTTTTATTTTTTATTTTTGGTCGATGAGATCTCCGATTCGCGATTATTGGTTTTCGAAGATGTTTAATCTTCATTATTTCAAATCTATGGATGAATGATTATGTGGATCATTCTCCATACTTTGGAATCGTGATAGGTTGCCTTCGATAATTCAATGAGAAATCCCGATTAAGATTAGACCATTACCTTTTCTTTTCGTGCGACATGTTTTTGGAGAATGGTTCATCATATCATTTCTCTAACATGCATTAGCACAAATATTTTCCACCTTAATTGGTGGTGGCCGGCCTCATTTGTAGGGTAATTACTTCGTAAATTACTCGGCGATTGCTTAACATAGACCTAAACTTGTCCCGAATTCGGATTAAGATCCATTTGGATCCGGTTGCCTCGATTTTGTTTCTCTTTTTGTGGTTGTGTTTGATTAAGTTCATCATACCATTTCTATGTAAATATTATACTATTAATATACTAACCATTTTAATTCAATCTCTCGCACCTTATCCTCTTTATTTCAATTTCTCGCTCCTTATCTCTCTTATTATGCTTATTATACTATATCATTCATCATATTGTTTATGTTTATATTGTTGCTTGAGATTTTTTCTTTTGTCCATTTGGACACAAAAATATTAATAAAGGATAAACATCTAAAAAGATTTGTGATTTTAATTTTAGACTATGGTTACTATCCTCAGCATTGGACTTGGAGTTTCGGACTTAGATTTTAGGATCTCTCCCTTTGCTCAAGTTGTTATGGATTGAAGACTTTGGCTCCAATTGAGTTCACTTGATTATGAAGATGGAAATCCGTTTGTTTCAAAGAATGCTTGCCATATGGTTTGATCGTTCTTCCTTTAGCTTTTATTTTCAAGTCTTAGGATAGTCCCTTCATCTCCTCCCACTTCTTCAATTTTCAAATCTCCTTCCTATTTTCAAAACTTTCTTTGTTTTCAAACTTCAAACATTTTCTCAATCAAACCTTGACTTAGGTCATGCGATTTTACCTTTTCATTTTATTTCTTAATAAATGCTAAACTACATAAGCATATCGAAACTTTTCTTCTCAAAAACTTTAAAACATTCAAAACTCATTCAATTGATTTTGTGCCCTCGTGCATGTTTCTTTTAACCTTTTTATGTTTAGATATGATTCATTCTTTCTAGCGGAATTATTCGCTAAAGAATGACGACTTATCTTTACATTTTAAAATCAATTCAACTCATGCTTCTTTTCACAATTTGTACCACGAACTACGGGGTTTTGATCTCGCATTGCACTTTGTGGGTACGTAGGCATGAGACGTTCGTCTTTTCAAACACAAAAATCTTAAAAAACATTCTTCTTCTCATCCCTTCAATCTTTTTTTCAAGCAAACCAGTTTCAGACTAAAAAAGCAGTAAATATTTCAAAGGGCTCCCGTGGAGTACCACGGACATTTCGGGTGCGTAAAACCTTCCCGATTTGTAACCTATCCCCTTACCCCTTCTCTGTTTGTTTCTTTTAGCTTTTGCTTTTAGATTCATTAGGCTTTCTTCGTTCTTTTTGCCTTTTCCATTTGGAAATAAATAAAAGCACGGTGGCGACTCTGTGTACCTTGAGTTAAGTTAATCAATAGCTTACACTCATGATTTTACCGCTACAACTCCTATGACGGAATCCGGTTAAGGATACCTCAGGACACTTGTGCGTTTTCCTTTGTCTTAACAGGTTACAGGTACTCAAGACAAACAATCTCTCGCAACATGGGGCATATTAAACATTACAACATACTACTTCCCACAAGTTACTTCCTCCCCGAGCGGGACCTCCCGAGCAGGGCATAATAGCTTATTCTACAGCAAGATGGTCAAGGAATTTCCTATTCCCCACCATAATGCCAGATTTCTCTCATCCTCAACAGAGTTGATGGAACTGATTCCCCACAGAGATGCCTCCTCGGAAAAGCAATACTTGAAACACATCCCCATTAAAGGAGTTCTCCCTTCACATAGATCTACCAATTATCTATTTCCCCAAGCAGAGTTACCCCTCCGGACAGATCCATCAATGATCTCTTCCCCCGGCTGGGTTATTCCTCTAAACAGATCAGCCAGAGACCTTTATCCCCACGGGATCCGAGTCCCGGATCAGTTTCTCTCCTTTGCATAATCATAGCATTCGCATCATATTCACCGAAACAAGCGTAGCATTCCGTCTAATACGGAGCACTACGGCAAAAATCAAGCATTTGCATGATCATAAGCCAGGTTCGAGCCAGTCACCTGTAAATACCATCAATATTTCATCAGGAATATACGAAACTCATATCCCGTGCAGATAAAAGCCAAAGCATCCTCTTTGCACTCTCAAGTACAGATATTTGTTCATAACTTATATGTATTCCTTTTGACACTCGTCTGTGTCATGCTTCCCCAGTAAGTCAAACACTCGTCCGTGTCTTGCACATACTTCACCAACAGATCAAAACACTTATACATACTTATACAAAAGTCTTTTGATACTCGTCCGTATCTTGTATGTATCACTCCTTAGCAGATTCAACATTCGTCCGTGCTTTTTGTTCGACCGATTGATACTCGTCTATATCATCGTACTTAAACATGTGTCATCATTTGTTTCTACTGATACTCGTCCGTATCATGGTCCTAAGGATGCTCGTCCGCATCTTTAATCTATACACACTGTCAAACACTCATATCTTTTGTTTTTGAAAAGCATAAACACTCGTCCGCGTTTACCACTCCCTAGTAAGTCACCAACAAGACAATTTTCTCCTATCCGACATTCGTTCTATGTCGTGATACTTTCGGCAGCCATCCCCTGCCAGGTGATCGTCCTTCACCTTTGGATGACCATCCCTCATCCCTTCCCCAATGGAATCTCCATTATTTGAACCTTCTATCCGGCATTCGTCTTATGTCGTGATATTTTTAGCAGTCGTCCCCTGTTAGGTGATCGTCTTTCACCTTTTGATGACCATCCCTCATCATTTTATCCGATGGTCGTCCCCGTCGTTGATCTTATTATCCGACATTCGTCATATGTCGTGATAAACCCCGAAAGCAGCTGTACCCTGCTAGGTGATCGTCCTTCACCTTTGATGATTGTCCTTCATCATGTTTATCCGATGGTCGTCCCCATCATTGACCTTTTCTATCCGGCATTCGTCCTATGTCGTGATTAAGAGCAGTCGTCCCTTGCTAGGTGATCGTCCTTCACCTTTGATGACCGTCCCTCATCATTATTTCATTTATCCTTTTACCCGATGGCCGTCCCCCATCGCTGTTTACTTTACTTTCCAAAGCCTGGTGGTCGTCCCCATCATTTCTTTAATCCCCAGAGAATCTTATTTCCTTACCCGATGGTCGTCCCTATCATGATCTCTTTATTTCCCCAGCTTGTCGGTCGTCCCCGTCATTGCCTAACTTATCCCCAGCAGTCGTCCTCTGCTCGATGGTCGTCCTCCATCGCCTTCATTTAATAATCATACTATACTACCTTTTACAATTTATATCCCTTTTCTTATTATTCCCAACGAGTGCAAATTTCGGACTGTCTTTGGTATTCAACCACAAGTTATCTTATTTGTGTGTTAAGCCAGGAGCTTACATCCTGCACAACTAACTCATGCTTGAATAGGGGCAGCTGTAAACACCCCAAATTTTCCCTCACTTTTTCTCACACCATGGCTTGTGATCTTTCATTTTTGTTTTAACATAAGCATTACATCTCATATTGCATATTTGCTTCACTGCATAGTTCCATTTTCATCTGCATCTAGGGTTTGTGATTTGAGCAATCCAAGAATCAATTTGAGTCATCCCAAAGGTCTTAAAGCTTTCCAAGGGGGTACATGTGTGTTCTATGATCATATTATGCTCCCCAAAGTTTATGAAAGTCAAGGGATCACAAGAACTGGCAAAGGCATGGAAGTAGAGCTAGGGTTTTCCTACACAGATGACCAAAATTAGGGTTTTGGTTTCAGAGGCCTTAACTCCAATTTTTTTGGTCATTCTTGTTTCTAATGTTCTTAATATGTTATAAGGATCATGTGTACCAATTTTGATGAAGAAATTCATTGTGGAAGTCATATGATCAATGGGTAACTTCTTGAGCAAGTTAAGTCAAAATCAGGGCATCTGAGGCCCCCAACAAGGGAACCAAAGGATCATTTTCATCAAATTGAAGTTCAATTATCTTTATTTGATCTTATAAGTGGTTGGAAGTTCATTAGATTGAAGAATTTTGAGCCAATTGCAAACTTGCCATTTTTGGAAATGACTTGAAATGCAAAATTTCCATTTTGGGAAAGATTTTCAACCTCCTCTTTCATGACCAAAAATGCTTCAAATGAAAAATTATTGGGCATGAAAGTTATATATTAGGTCTTTCCCTTTTCAAAAATTACAAGAACATGTCTTGATTCATCCTAGAACTCAAGATATGGCCTTTCAAAGTTGGCAAAAATCACATAATTTTCATGATCATGTCAAAGAGGGAATTTTGCAATTTCACTTGCCAAGCATTCTAATGACCTCTAATCAACTTATATGCATCATAATATGTCAAAGCAACTTCTAAACATCAGAATTGGCCCAATAATTTGGCATTTTCATGGCTTGATTCACAAGAAACATCAAAGAGGGAAAGTTGCATAAAGCTTGCCATCTCTCCATCCAAGCCTTCCAGTCGCATTCTAATGATCTAAGGGCTCCCCATGAACCATGTTGAGGTAATCTATGCTCAGAAATCCTTGCTGCACAAGCACATACCTCAAGTACACATAAGTTGACATTTTTGCATTTCCTCCCATACCAATCAAACTGAGCCACCACTCACTCGCTGACCAATCATAACCTCTTATGCAAACCCTAGGGAGTTCATTTCATAACACACACAAGCTGAGAACATCCCACAAGTCAGAATTCACAAAATTAGGCAAAACTTTCATCTCTTCGAAACTCTCAGTACAAGCTTCAAACCTCAAATCTTTTTCCACCAATCATCTCCACACATCATAGGGATCACAAACCACCCTTCACTTTGCCCTGAAAGTCCTTAAAACTCAAACACGATTTTCCACCTCTCAGAACTGGACCTTCAAAAGGAGACCATTTAAACACTTGCAAAGCTTCTCAATAGCATCAGGGTGATCAAAGGAGGTGTCTAGCACAAGAAGCAGGCTCTGGGGATCCACATTTGCTCAACTCCAGCTCAGGTATAGCTCAAGAACTTTTTTTCTCAGAGCTTTGATTTTAAGTTACAATGTGATAAAGCATGTTTCTCTATTTCATTATGCACTTTGAATCACTGAAAAATGGTCAAGTATATAAGATGTATTCAACTTCTAAAAATTTTGTCAGTTTTCCGTTTGGCTTCGCTTCTCTCTTTTGAGGCAAAATAAATTGTTTTTGTTTGTGGATTCTTGTTGTTTGATGTTAGAGGATTGATTCTGGAGATTTTGGCATGTTTTTATGGCCTGGGGAGGGAGATAGGGTTTTGGCCTGTCGGAGAAGATGACCGGAGCTTAGCTCCGGTCACCTGAAAGTGTTTAGCCCTAATTAGGGTTTAGTTGCCCAGATTGATTTTGGACCTTTAAATCCTGATTAGTTTAACGCGTGAACGGCTTAGATTCAGTCATTAGGTTTAATTTATGTTTAATTAAATAAAACACAATTAATTAGTCAGGCTTGATCTGGACCATTGATAAACGCGCACAGTCAACCCCCATTTCCCCAGTTTGAATATGGACCACAGGATCTAATTACTTCTCATTTTTATTCATTTTATTTTCTTTTTAATTCATTTCTTTTGTGTAATTTATTAAAAATACCAAAACACTTTCAAAAAATATGAAACTTTGCATTTCTATTTTAAATATTTTTCTCAACCTGAAAATGATTTTTATTTTATTTTTTTCATATAAAAAGTATTTTTAAAATATTTAAATGTTATTTTTAATTAATTAAAGTATTTTAATTAATTAAAAATGCATTTAGGTTTCTAAAAATCATCAAAAAAATCATGAATCATTCCAATACATTTAGAAACATTTTCAAAGTCTTCATACAAATTTATTTTTAGGATTGATCATAATTTCATAATTTTCTTTGAATTAGGGTTCTTTAAAATCACAATTTTTAACCCTAACTTTGAAAAATCATTTCTGCCTAACCAAGAATAGTTTGAACTTGATTCTTTTTGCATTGTTTCACATATTGCATGTAGTTTTTAGTTTATTTTCCTCATGAATTTATCTTGCATTTTCAAATTTATTTTCATTTTTCCTTTTGAATCACCCAAAAACCCTAGCAAACTTAGGAAAATCATAACTTTCAATAGGATTAGCTTCTGACCTTCTCCTTTGGGGTGTGACCTAATATGGGATTAGGGTTTGTTTGAGCTTGGTTTAAAATTTTTATCATGTTGCATGCTTATGTTTTGCTCATTTACATCTCACATGTTCATAAAACCCTAATTTCTCATGTTCATTTACATCCACCTTGCATATTCATCATCATATGAACTTGCCATGATATCTCAAGAATTAATATGTCATCTTAGACATCTTAGGGCTTGTTAGAACCTTGATTGATCATTTATTCATTCATTTTCCATGTGTTGCATTCATTTCATTTCATAAGCATCCATGTGTTTTCAAGCTTCCAGGCATGCTTTCATGACATCCCATCTTTGTATGATCATTCATATGCACATTGTATGACATTGCATCATCTCATATGCCATTTTCATTGCATAATCACTTATGACTTTGGTCGCTTCACCTCATTTCAATTCATTTCTTTATGCTTTATGTCTTATGCATTCATACTAACTTTTCAGGAGCTTTTGGTAAGTGATTGTGGGAGGTGGATTTGCCTTCACTTCTCACTTCTTCTTATCTCTTTCATATGCATTTTATATGCCTTTGAAGTGAATCTAATTCACTTATGTTGCATCTTTCTCACTTTATTTCTTTCAAGTTACTTATCTTCTTCAGGAAGTAAGTAACTTATTATTCTGCTTCCTTCTCTTTTCATCTGCTTCTTCCATTGGTGGCCTTGAAGATCTTTCCCCAATAAGCTTAACAAACCATAGGATATCCAAGCATGATAACTTTTAGGGTTGTGTATAGTCCCCCTTAATCTTTTACCTTTGAGTCTCCTTGAGTCTCTCTTTTCATCTCAATAATCAGAGACTAAACTCTTAAAGTTTTAGGACTTTGGAATTAGGGTTATGCCTACATCCTTCTCTTAGGATGGAGTGTATAACTTTAATCCTAAGTGTTAAACCTTAATTTGTTTAAACCTCTTAATCAAAACACACTAACAATCACCAAGACTTTATCTTGTAACTTGGGCCTTACATTAGGGTTCTATCTCTTCCTTATGGTTAAGAAGGACTAACCCTAGTGTTTAATGGACAAGTCCCCCTCAAGTTGTCTTACAAACATAAAATTCACTTCTTAATCTCACCCTTTAATTAAAATCCATTTAATAAAGGCTTGTTATATAATGAATTTAATCCCTAACCATGGATTAAGTTGAGGTATCTTCCTCAGCTTAAGTGTTCTCATCTATTATCCTTCTATTAGGATGGTGTAATGAGTTCACTAATCTATGATTAGAGATTAAACTCATTACTTAACACTAAACAAAAACCCAAAAACATCTAATTAATCACAAGAAGGTTAATGATCTTAATCCTACATCACCATTGAAATTAGGTTGGGATGCTTATCTCATACTTAAGTAGGCTCATTATCCCTAATCGGGGAAGATATAATGAGTTTACAAGCCTTGATTTAGGCTTAAGCTCATTAACTTATGCAAAACACCAAAAATAATAACAAAACGGAAAACACAAAAACAAACAATAATCGTCTCCTCTGGGATTCTTTTCTCATCACACTCATTCATAAACGAGAACTTGCTTCTTCCGTCTAATGCAAGACATTTAGCACTCGAGCCAGACGAGTCATACACTTGAGCATAGACAAGTAAGCAGTTCACAATCAATTTATTTCCAATCTCTTTGAGTCGAACTACGGTGTTCTGACTTCCTCATTGCACGCAAGGATACGTAGGCATAACTTAACAGTTATTGAAAAAAAGTCTCTGTGTCTTCCCCCTCCTTCAGCATTCTTGTCAAAGCCTCAGTTCCTGAGCAATTCACCTTTTTGCACTGACACCTGTACATTCATTCTTAGCTTTTGCACACAGATAGCACATGTACTACCCCTTTAAACACAATCTTGTAAGCGTGGATCCCATCGAGTACGACGGACAATCTGGGTGCTAATACCTTCCCAGGTTGTAACCAACCCCCTTTCTCAGTTTCTCTGGTTCGCAACCGTCTTATCCATCTCTTTCCAGGTTTTTGCAACATTGCCTTTCCTTCGGGATAAAAATGCCTAGTTGGCGACTCTATTCAGTTCATTTTCATTTTCTCTTCTCGACGACCGTTCGCGTCTGTACCTTGGGACCTAGTGTTTTTTCGGGGGAGCGACATAACAGTTTTCATGTTTTTATATTGAAATTGTTGAGATTTTTTAACTTGGAACTTTTTATGTATATTTATAGTCAAATAGTTGAGTTTTTTAACTTGAAAGTTTTTTATGGTTTTTATAATGAAATTGTGGAGTTTTTTTAATTTGGAACTTTTTTGTAATGGTTTTTATAGTGAAATAGTTGAGTTTTTTCACTTGGAAATCTTGTTATGGTTTTTATAGTCAAACACTAGAGTTTTTTTTAAGATGGAACATTTTTATAATGTTTTTTATAGTGAAATATTTGAGTTTTTTAACTTGTGACTTTTTTTTTATGGTTTTTGGAGTGAAATTGTTGAGTTTTTTAATTTGGGAATTTTTTTTATAGTTTTTATAGTGAAATTGTCGAGTTTTTTCACTTGAAACTTTTTTGATGGGTTTCATAGTGACATTGTTGAGTTTTTTAACTATAATTTTTTTTTTGGATTTTTTATAGAGAAATTGTTATGTTTTTTTTTTAACATGAAACATTTTTAATGATTTTTATAGGGAAATAATTGAGTTTTTTCACTTGGAAATATTGTAATGGTGTTTATAGTCAAACACTTGATTTTTTTAACTTGGAACTTTTTTATGTTTTTTATATTGAAATTGTTGAATTTTTTAACTTGAGAATTTTTTTTAGTTTTTATAGTGAAATTGTTGAGTTATTTAACTTGAATTTGTTTTAATTTTTTTTTAATAGCGAAATTGATGAATATTTAAAATTGGAACTAGTTTTATGGATTTTATAGTGAAATTGTTGAATTTTTAACTTGGAACTTTTTCTTATATTTTTTACTGTGAAGCTTTTTAGTTTCTTAACTTGGAACTATTTTTATGCTTTTTATATTGAAAATGTTGAATTTTTTAACTTCAAACTTTTTTCTTCTTATTATAGTGCAATTGTTGAGTTTTTTTAACATTCAACTTTTTTTTTTATGGATTTTTATATTGAAATTGTTGAGTTTTTTAACTTGGGACTTTTCTCATGGTTTTTATAGTGAAACTGTTGAGTTTTTAACTTGGAACTTTTATTTCTTTTTATAATGAAAATATTGAGTTTTTTAATGGGAACGATTTTTATGCGATTTATCCTGAAAATGTTAAGGTTTTTTAACTTTGAACTGTTTTCTTGTTTTTATATTGAAATTGTTGAGTTATTTTAACTTGGAACTTTTTTATGGATATTTTTAGTCAAATAAATGGGTTTTTTAACTTGAGACTTTTTTTATGGTTTTTATAGTGAAATTGTGGAGTTTTTTTAATTTGGAACTTTTTTGTAATGGCTTTTATAGTGAAATAGTTGAGTTTTTTCACTTGGAAATCTTGTTATGGTTTTAACAGTCAAACACTTGAGTTTTTTTTAAGATGGAACATTTTATAATGTTTTTTATATTGAAATAGTTGAGTTTTTTAACTTGTGACTTTTTTATTATGGTTTTTGGATTGAAATTATTGAGTTTTTTAATTTGGTAATTTTTTAATAGTTTTTATAGTGAAATTGTTGAGTTTTTTCACTTGAAACTTTTTTTTATGGGTTTCATAGTGACATTTTTGAGTTTTATAACTATAATTTTTTTTTTTGATTTTTTATAGAGAAATTGTTGTGTTTTTTTAAAACTTGAATCATTTTATGCTTTTTATAGGGAAATAGTTGATTTTTTTTCACTTGGAAGTCTTGTATTTGTTTTTATAGTCAAACACTAGAGTTTTTTTTTTTAAGATGGAACATTTTCATAATGTTTTTTATAATGAAATAGATGAGTTTTTTAACTTGTGACTTTATTTTATGGTTTTTGGTGTGAAATTGTTGAGTTTTTTAATTTGAGAATATTTTTATAATTTTTATAGTGAAATTGTTGAATTTTTTCACTTGAAACTTTTTTTTATGGGTTTCATAGTGACATTGTTGAATTTTTTAACTATAATTTTTTTTTGGATTTTTTATAGAGAAATTGTTGTGTTTTTTTTAACATGAAACATTTTTAATGATTTTTATAGGGAAATAATTGAGTTTTTTCACTTGGAAATCTTATAATGGTTTTTATAGTCAAACACTTGATTTTTTTAACTTGGAATTTTTTTTTATGTTTATTATATTGAAATTGTTGAATTTTTTAACTTAAGAAATTTTTTTAGTTTTTATAGTGAAATTGTTGAGTTATTTAACTTGAATTTGTTTTGAATTTTTTTATAGAGAAATTGATGAATATTTAAAATTGAAACTATTTTTATGAATTTTATAGTGAAATTGTTGAATTTTTAACTTGGAACTTTTTCTTATATTTTTTACTATGTAGCTTTTTAGTTTCTTAAGTTGGAACTATTTTTCTGCTTTTTTATTGAAAATGTTGAGTTTTTTAACTTCGAACTTTTTTCTTCTTATTATAGTGCAACTGTTGAGTTTTTTTAACATTCAACTTTTTTTTAATGGTTTTTTACATTGAAATTGTTGAGTTTTTTAACTTGGGACTTTTCTCATGGTTTTTATAGTGAAACTGTTGAGTTTTTAACTTGGAACTGTTTTTTCTTTTTATAATGAAAATATTGAGTTTTTTAATGGGAACGATTTTTATGCGATTTATCTTGAAAATGTTAAGGTTTTTTAACTTTGAACTGTTTTCTTGTTTTTATATTTAAATTGTTGAGTTTTTTTAACTTGGATATTTTTATGGATATTTTTAGTCAAATAATTGAGTTTTTTAAATTGAAACTTTTTTATGGCTTTTATAGTGAAATTGTGGAGTTTTTTTAATTTGGAACTTTTTTGTAATGGTTTTTATAGTTAAATAGTTGAGTTTTTTCACTTGGAAATCTTATTATGGTTTTTATAGTCAAACACTTGAGTTTTTTTTTAAGATGGAACATTTTTATAATGTTTTTTATAGTGAAATAGTTGAGTTTTTTAACTTGTGACTTTTTTATGGTTTTTGGAGTGAAATTGTTGAGTTTTTTAATTTGGGAATTTTTTAATATATTTTATAGTGAAATTGTTGAGTTTTTTCACTTGAAACTTTTTTTATGGGTTTCATAGTGACATTGTTGAGTTTTATAACTATAATTATTTTTATTTTTATTTTTTATAAACAAATTGTTGTGTGCTTTTTAAACTTGAAACATATTTTATGTTTTTATAGGGAAATAATTGAGTTTTTTCACTTGGAAATCTTGTATTGGTTTTTATAGTCAAACACTAGAGTTTTTTTTAAGATGGAACATTTTTATAATGAAATATATGAGTTTTTTAACTTTTGACTTTTCTTTATGATTTTTGGAGTGAAATTGTTGAGTTTTTTAAAGGGAGAATATTTTTATAGTTTTTATAGTGAAATTCTTGAGTTTTTTCACTTGAAACTTTTTTTATGGGTTTCATAGTGAGATTGTTTAGTTTTTTTAACTATAATTGTTTTTTGGAATTTTTATAGAGAAATTGTTGTGTTTTTTTTTAACTTGAAACTTTTTTAATGATTTTTATAGGGAAATAATTGAGTTTTTTCACTTGAAAATCTTGTAATGGTTTTTATAGTCAAACACTTGATTTTTTTAACTTGGAACTTTTTTTATGTTTTTATATTGATATAGTTGATTTTTTTAACTTGAGACATTTTTTTAGTTTTTATAGTGAAATTGTTGAGTTATTTAACTTGAATTTGTTTTGAATTTTTTTTATAGAGAAATTGATGAATATTTAAATTTGGAACTATTTTTTATGGATTTTATAGTGAAATTGTTGAATTTTTAACATGTAACTTTTTCTTATAGTTTTTACTGTGAAGCTTTTTGATTTCTAAACTTATAACTATTTTTATGCTAATTATTTTGAAATTGTTGAGTTTTTTAACTTCGAACTTTTTTCTTCTTATTATAGTACAACTGTTGAGTTTTTTTAACATTGAACTTTTTTATGGTTTTTTATATTGAAATTGTTGAGTTTTTTAACTTTGGACTTTTCTCATGGTTTTTATAGTGAAACTGTTGAGTTTTTAACTTGGAACTGTTTTTTTCTTTTTATAATGAAAATATTGAGTTTTTTAATGGGAACATTTTTTATGCGATTTATCTTGAAAATGTTAAGGTTTTTTAACTTTGAACTATTTTCTTGTTTTTATATTGAAATTGTTGAGTTTTTTTATCTTTGAACTTTTTTATGGATATTTTTAGTCAAATAATTGAGTTTTTTAAATTGAAACTTTTTTATGGTTTTTATAGTGAAATTGTGGAGTTTTTTTAATTTGGAACTTTTTTGTAATGGTTTTTATAGTTAAATAGTTGAGTTTTTTCACTTGGAAATCTTGTTATGGTTTTTATAGTAAAACACTTGAGTTTTTTTTTAAGATGGAACATTTTTATAATGTTTTTATAGTGAAATAGTTGAGTTTTTTAACTTGTGACTTTTTTTTTATGGTTTTTGAAGTGAAATTGTTGAGTTTTTTAATTTGGGAATTTTTTAATAGTTTATATAGTGAAATTGTTAAGTTTTTTCACTTGAAACTTTTTTTATGGGTTTCATACTGACATTGTTGTGTTTTATAACTATCATTTTTTGTTTGGATTTTTTTATAGAGAAATTGTTGTGTTTTTTTAAACTTGAAACATATTTTATGGTTTTTATAGGGAAATAATTGAGTTTATTAATTTGGAAATCTTGTATTGGTTTTTATAGTCAAACACTTGAGTTTTTTTTTTAAGATGGAACATTTTTTATAATGAAATAGATGAGTTTTTGAACTTGTGACTTTTGTTTATGGTTTTTGGAGTGAGATTGTTGAATTTTTTAATTCAAGAATTTTGTTATAGTTTTTAAAGTGAAATTGTTGAGTTTTTTCACTTGAAACTTTTTTTTATGGGTTTCATAGTGACATTGTTGAGTTTTTTAACTATAATTTTTTTTTGGATTTTTTATAGAGAAATTGTTGTGTTTATTTTTTTAACTAGAAACATTTTTAATGATTTTATAGGGAAATAATTGAGTTTTTTCACTTGGAAATCTTGTAATGGTTTTTATAATCAAACACTTGATTTTTTTAACTTGGAACTTTTCTTATGTTTTTTATATAGAAATAGTTGAATTTTTTAACTTGAGACATTTTTTAGTTTTTATAGTGAAATTGTTGAGTTTTTTAACTTGAATTTTTTTTGAATTTTTTTTTATAAAGAAATTGATGAATATTTAAAATTGGAACTATTTTTATGGATTTTATAGTGAAATTGTTTTATTTTTAACTTGGAACTTTTTCTTATAGTTTTTACTGTGAAGCTTTTTAGTTTCTTAACTTGGAACTATTTTTATGCTTTTTATATTGAAATTGTTGAGTTTTTTAACTTCGAACTTTTTTCTTCTTATTATAGTGTAACTGTTAAGTTTTTTTAACATTGAACTTTTTTTTATGGTTTTTTATATTGAAATTGTAGAGTTTTTTAACTTGGGACTTTTCTCATGGTTTTTATAGTGAAACTGTTGAGTTTTTAACTTGGAACTGTTTTTTCTTTTTATAATGAAAATATTGAGTTTTTTAGTGGGAACGTTTTTTATGCGATTTATCTTGAAAATGTTAAGGTTTTTTTAACTTTGAACTATTTTCTTGTTTTTATATTGAAATAGTTGAGTTTTTTTAAGTTGGAACTTTTTATGGATATTTTTAGTCAAATAATTGAGTTTTTTAAATTGAAACTTTTTTTATGGTTTTTATAGTGAAATTGTGGAGTTTTTTTAATTTGGAACTTTTTTGTAATGGTTTTTATAGTGAAATAGATGAGTTTTTTCACTTGGAAATCTTGTTATGGTTTTTATAGTAAAACAATTGAGTTTTTTTTTAAGATGGAACATTTTTATAATGTTTTTATAGTGAAATAGTTGAGTTTTTTAACTTGTGACTTTTTTTATTGTTTTTGGAGTGAAATTGTTGAGTTTTTTAATTTGGGAATTTTAAATAGTTTTTATAGTGAAATTGTTGAGTTTTTTCACTTGAAACTTTTTTTATGGGTTTCATAGTGACATTGTTGAGTTTTATAAGTATAATTTTTTTTTTGGATTTTTTATAGAGAAATTGTTGTGTTTTGTTTAAACTTGAAACATATTTTATGCTTTTTATAGGGAAATAATTGAGTTTATTCACTTTGAAATCTTGTATTGGTTTTTATAGTCAAACACTTGAGTTTTGTTTTTAAGATGGAACATTTTTATAATGAAATAGATGAGTTTTTTTAACTTGTGACTTTTTTTTATGGTTTTTGAGTGAAATTGTTGAGTTTTTTAATTCGAGAATTTTTTTATAGTTTTATAGTGAAATTGTTGAGTTTTTTCACTTGAAACTTATTTTTATGGGTTTCATAGTGACATTGTTGAGTTTTTTAATTAGAATCTCTTTTTTGGATTTTTTATAGAGAAATTGTTGTGTTATTTGTTAACTTGAAACATTTTTAATGATTTTATAGGGAAATAATTGAGTTTTTTCACTTGGAAATCTTGTAATGATTTTTATAATCAAACACTTGATTTTTTTAACTTGGAACTTTTTTTATATTTTTTATATTGAAATAGTTGAATTTTTTAACTTGAGACATTTTTTTAGTTTTTATAGTGAAATTGTTGAGTTTTTTAACTTGAATTTTTTTTATAAAGAAATTAATGAATATTTAAAATTGGAACTATTTTTATGGATTTTATAGTGAAATTGTTGAATTTTAACTTGGAACTTTTTCTTATAGTTTTAACTGTGAAGCTTTTTAGTTTCTTAACTTGGAACTATTTTTATGCTTTTTATATTGAAAATGTTGAGTTTTTTAACTTCGAACTTTTTTCTTCTTATTATAGTGCAACTGTTGAGTTTTTTAAACATTGGACTTTTTTTTATGGTTTTTTATATTGAAATTGTAGAGTTTTTTAACTTGGGACTTTTCTCATGGTTTTTATATTGAAACTGTTGAGTTTTTAACTTGGAACTGTTTTTTCTTTTTAAAATGAAAATATTGAGTTTTTTAATGGGATCATTTTTTATGCGATTTATCTTAAAAATGTTAAGGTTTTTTAACTTTGAACTGTTTTCTTGTTTATATATTAAAATTGTTGAGTTTTTTTAACTTGGAACTTTTTTATGGATATTTTTAGTCAAATAATTGAGTTTTTTAAATTGAAACTTTTTTTATGGTTTTTATAGTGAAATTGTGGAGTTTTTTTAATTTGGAACTTTTTTGTAATGGTTTTTATATTGAAATAGTTGAGTTTTTTCACTTGGAAATCTTGTTATGGTTTTTATAGTAAAACACTTGATTTTTTTTTTTATGATGGAACATTTTTATAATGTTTTTATAGTGAAATAGTTGAGTTTTTTAAATTGTGACTTTTATTTTATGGTTTTTGAAGTGAAATTGTTGAGGTTTTTAATTTGGGAATTTATTAATAGTTTTTATAGTTAAATTGTTGAGTTTTTTCACTTGAAACTTTTTTATGGGTTTCATAGTGACATTGTTGAGTTTTATAACTTTAATTTTTATTTTTTTTGGATTTTTATGGGGAAATTGTTGTGTTTTTTTTTAAACTTGAAACATATTTTATGCTTTTTATAGGGAAACAATTGAGTTTATTAACATGGAAATCTTGTATTGGTTTTTATAGTCAAACACTAGAGTTGTTTTTTAAGATGGAACATTTTTTATAATGAAATAGATGAGTTTTTTAACTTGTGACTTTTTTTTATGGTTTTTGGAGTGAAATTGTTGAGTTTTTTAATATGAGAATTTTTTTATTGTTTTTATAGTGAAATTGTTGAGTTTTTTCACTTGAAACATTTTTTTATGGGTTTGTTGAGTTTTTTAACTACAATTTAATTTTTGGATTTTTTATTGAGAAATTGTTGTGTTTTTTTTTAACTTGAAAGATTTTTAATGATTTTATAGGGAAATAATTGAGTTTTTTCACTTGGAAATCTTGTAATGGTTTTTATAATCAAACACTTGATTTTTTTAACTTGGTACTTTTCTTATGTTTTTTATATTGAAATAGTTTAATTTTTTAACTTGAGACATTTTTTTAGTTTTTATAGTGAAATTGTTGAGTTTTTTAACTTGAATTTTTTTTGAATTTTTTTTATAAAGAAATTGATGAATATTTAAAATTGGAACTATTTTTATGGATTTTATAGTGAAATTGTTGAATTTTAACTTGGAACTTTTTCTTATAGTTTTAACTGTGAAGCTTTTTAGTTTCTTAACTTGGAACTATTTTTATGCTTTTTATATTGAAAATGTTGAGTTTTTTAACTTCGAACTTTTTTCTTCTTATTATAGTGCAACTGTTGAGTTTTTTAAACATTGAACTTTTTTTATGGTTTTTTATATTGAAATTGTAGAGTTTTTTAACTTGGGACTTTTCTCATGGTTTTTATATTGAAACTGTTGAGTTTTTAACTTGGAACTGTTTTTTCTTTTTATAATGAAAATATTGAGTTTTTTAATGGGATCATTTTTTATGCGATTTATCTTAAAAATGTTAAGGTTTTTTAACTTTGAACTGTTTTCTTGTTTATATATTAAAATTGTTGAGTTTTTTTAACTTGGAACTTTTTTATGGATATTTTTAGTCAAATAATTGAGTTTTTTAAATTGAAACTTTTTTTATGGTTTTTATAGTGAAATTGTGGAGTTTTTTTAATTTGGAACTTTTTTGTAATGGTTTTTATATTGAAATAGTTGAGTTTTTTCACTTGGAAATCTTGTTATGGTTTTTATAGTAAAACACTTGAGTTTTTTTTTTATGATGGAACATTTTTATAATGTTTTTATAGTGAAATAGTTGAGTTTTTTAAATTGTGACTTTTATTTTATGGTTTTTGAAGTGAAATTGTTGAGGTTTTTAATTTGGGAATTTATTAATAGTTTTTATAGTTAAATTGTTGAGTTTTTTCACTTGAAACTTTTTTATGGGTTTCATAGTGACATTGTTGAGTTTTATAACTTTAATTATTTTTTTTTGGATTTTTATGGGGAAATTGTTGTGTTTTTTTTTAAACTTGAAACATATTTTATGCTTTTTATAGGGAAACAATTGAGTTTATTAACATGGAAATCTTGTATAGGTTTTTATAGTCAAACACTAGAGTTGTTTTTTAAGATGGAACATTTTTTATAATGAAATAGATGAGTTTTTTAACTTGTGACTTTTTTTATGGTTTTTGGAGTGAAATTGTTGAGTTTTTTAATTTGAGTATTTTTTTATAGTTTTTATAGTGAAATTGTTGTGTTTTTTCACTTGAAACATTTTTTTATTGGTTTCAAGTCACATTGTTGAGTTTTTTAACTACAATTTAATTTTTGGATTTTTTATTGAGAAATTGTTGTGTTTTTTTTTAACTTGAAAGATTTTTAATGATTTTATAGGGAAATAATTGATTTTTTTCACTTGGAAATATTGTAATGGTTTTTATAATCAAACACTTGATTTTTTTAACTTGGAACTTTTCTTATGTTTTTTATATTGAAATAGTTTAATTTTTTAACTTGAGACATTTTTTTAGTTTTTATAGTGAAATTGTTGAGTTTTTTAACTTGAATTTTTTTTGAATTTTTTTTATAAAGAAATTGATGAATATTTAAAATTGGAACTATATTTATGGATTTTATAGTGAAATTGTTGAATTTTTAACTTGGAACTTTTTCTTATATTTTTTACTGTGAAGCTTTTTAGTTTCTTAACTTGGAACTATTTTTATGCTTTTTATATTGAAAATGTTGAATTTTTTAACTTCAAACTTTTTTCTTCTTATTATAGTGCAATTGTTGAGTTTTTTTAACATTCAACTTTTTTTTTTATGGATTTTTATATTGAAATTGTTGAGTTTTTTAACTTGGGACTTTTCTCATGGTTTTTATAGTGAAACTGTTGAGTTTTTAACTTGGAACTTTTATTTCTTTTTATAATGAAAATATTGAGTTTTTTAATGGGAACGATTTTTATGCGATTTATCCTGAAAATGTTAAGGTTTTTTAACTTTGAACTGTTTTCTTGTTTTTATATTGAAATTGTTGAGTTATTTTAACTTGGAACTTTTTTATGGATATTTTTAGTCAAATAAATGGGTTTTTTAACTTGAGACTTTTTTTATGGTTTTTATAGTGAAATTGTGGAGTTTTTTTAATTTGGAACTTTTTTGTAATGGCTTTTATAGTGAAATAGTTGAGTTTTTTCACTTGGAAATCTTGTTATGGTTTTAACAGTCAAACACTTGAGTTTTTTTTAAGATGGAACATTTTATAATGTTTTTTATATTGAAACTGTTGAGTTTTTAACTTGGAACTGTTTTTTCTTTTTATAATGAAAATATTGAGTTTTTTAATGGGATCATTTTTTATGCGATTTATCTTAAAAATGTTAAGGTTTTTTAACTTTGAACTGTTTTCTTGTTTATATATTAAAATTGTTGAGTTTTTTTAACTTGGAACTTTTTTATGGATATTTTTAGTCAAATAATTGAGTTTTTTAAATTGAAACTTTTTTTATGGTTTTTATAGTGAAATTGTGGAGTTTTTTTAATTTGGATCTTTTTTGTAATGGTTTTTATATTGAAATAGTTGAGTTTTTTCACTTGGAAATCTTGTTATGGTTTTTATAGTAAAACACTTGAGTTTTTATTTTTATGATGGAACATTTTTATAATGTTTTTATAGTGAAATAGTTGAGTTTTTTAAATTGTGACTTTTATTTTATGGTTTTTGAAGTGAAATTGTTGAGGTTTTTAATTTGGGAATTTATTAATAGTTTTTATAGTTAAATTGTTGAGTTTTTTCACCTGAAACTTTTTTATGGGTTTCATAGTGACATTGTTGAGTTTTATAACTTTAATTTTTTTTTTTTTGGATTTTTATGGGGAAATTGTTGTGTAGTTTTTTAAACTTGAAACATATTTTATGCTTTTTATAGGGAAACAATTGAGTTTATTAACATGGAAATCTTGTATTGGTTTTTATAGTCAAACACTAGAGTTGTTTTTTAAGATGGAACATTTTTTATAATGAAATAGATGAGTTTTTTAACTTGTGACTTTTTTTTTATGGTTTTTGGAGTGAAATTGTTGAGTTTTTTAATATGAGAATTTTTTTATAGTTTTTATAGTGAAATTGTTGAGTTTTTTCACTTGAAACATTTTTTTATGGGTTTCAAGTCACATTGTTGAGTTTTTTAACTACAATTTAATTTTTGGATTTTTTATTGAGAAATTGTTGTGTTTTTTTTTAACTTGAAAGATTTTTAATGATTTTATAGGGAAATAATTGAGTTTTTTCACTTGGAAATATTGTAATGGTTTTTATAATCAAACACTTGATTTTTTTAACTTGGAACTTTTCTTATGTTTTTTATATTGAAATAGTTTAATTTTTTAACTTGAGACATTTTTTTAGTTTTTATAGTGAAATTGTTGAGTTTTTTAACTTGAATTTTTTTTGAATTTTTTTTATAAAGAAATTGATGAATATTTAAAATTGGAACTATATTTATGGATTTTATAGTGAAATTGTTGAATTTTAACTTGGAACTTTTTCTTATAGTTTTAACTGTGAAGCTTTTTAGTTTCTTAACTTGGAACTATTTTTATGCTTTTTATATTGAAAATGTTGAGTTTTTTAACTTCGAACTTTTTTCTTCTTATTATAGTGCAACTGTTGAGTTTTGTAAACATTGAACTTTTTTTATGGTTTTTTATATTGAAATTGTAGAGTTTTTTAACTTGGGACTTTTCTTATGGTTTTTATATTGAAACTGTTGAGTTTTTAACTTGGAACTGTTTTTTCTTTTTATAATGTAAATATTGAATTTTTTAATGGGATCATTTTTTATGCGATTTATCTTAAAAATGTTAAGGTTTTTTAACTTTGAACTGTTTTCTTGTTTATATATTAAAATTGTTGAGTTTTTTTAACTTGGAACTTTTTTATGGATATTTTTAGTCAAATAATTGAGTTTTTTAAATTGAAACTTTTTTTATGGTTTTTATAGTGAAATTGTGGAGTTTTTTTAATTTGGAACTTTTTTGTAATGGTTTTTATATTGAAATAGTTGAGTTTTTTCACTTGGAAATCTTGTTATGGTTTTTATAGTAAAACACTTGAGTTTTTATTTTATGATGGAACATTTTTATAATGTTTTTATAGTGAAATAGTTGAGTTTTTTAAATTGTGACTTTTATTTTATGGTTTTTGAAGTGAAATTGTTGAGGTTTTTAATTTGGGAATTTATTAATAGTTTTTATAGTTAAATTGTTGAGTTTTTTCACTTGAAACTTTTTTATGGGTTTCATAGTGACATTGTTGAGTTTTATAACTTTAATTTTTTTTTTTTGGATTTTTATGGGGAAATTGTTGTGTTTTTTTTTAAACTTGAAACATATTTTATGCTTTTTATAGGGAAACAATTGAGTTTATTAACATGGAAATCTTGTATTGGTTTTTATAGTCAAACACTAGAGTTGTTTTTTAAGATGGAACATTTTTTATAATGAAATAGATGAGTTTTTTAACTTGTGACTTTTTTTATGGTTTTTGGAGTGAAATTGTTGAGTTTTTTAATTTGAGTATTTTTTTATAGTTTTTATAGTGAAATTGTTGTGTTTTTTCACTTGAAACATTTTTTTATGGGTTTCAAGTCACATTGTTGAGTTTTTTAACTACAATTTAATTTTTGGATTTTTTTATTGAGAAATTGTTGTGTTTTTTTTTAACTTGAAAGATTTTTAATGATTTTATAGGGAAATAATTGAGTTTTTTCACTTGGAAATATTGTAATGGTTTTTATAATCAAACACTTGATTTTTTTAACTTGGAACTTTTCTTATGTTTTTTATATTGAAATAGTTTAATTTTTTAACTTGAGACATTTTTTTAGTTTTTATAGTGAAATTGTTGAGTTTTTTAACTTGAATTTTTTTTGAATTTTTTTTATAAAGAAATTGATGAATATTTAAAATTGGAACTATATTTATGGATTTTATAGTGAAATTGTTGAATTTTAACTTGGAACTTTTTCTTATAGTTTTAACTGTGAAGCTTTTTAGTTTCTTAACTTGGAACTATTTTTATGCTTTTTATATTGAAAATGTTGAGTTTTTTAACTTCGAACTTTTTTCTTCTTATTATAGTGCAACTGTTGAGTTTTGTAAACATTGAACTTTTTTTATGGTTTTTTATATTGAAATTGTAGAGTTTTTTAACTTGGGACTTTTCTTATGGTTTTTATATTGAAACTGTTGAGTTTTTAACTTGGAACTGTTTTTTCTTTTTATAATGTAAATATTGAATTTTTTAATGGGATCATTTTTTATGCGATTTATCTTAAAAATGTTAAGGTTTTTTAACTTTGAACTGTTTTCTTGTTTATATATTAAAATTGTTGAGTTTTTTTAACTTGGAACTTTTTTATGGATATTTTTAGTCAAATAATTGAGTTTTTTAAATTGAAACTTTTTTTATGGTTTTTATAGTGAAATTGTGGAGTTTTTTTAATTTGGAACTTTTTTGTAATGGTTTTTATATTGAAATAGTTGAGTTTTTTCACTTGGAAATCTTGTTATGGTTTTTATAGTAAAACACTTGAGTTTTTTTTTTATGATGGAACATTTTTATAATGTTTTTATAGTGAAATAGTTGAGTTTTTTAAATTGTGACTTTTATTTTATGGTTTTTGAAGTGAAATTGTTGAGGTTTTTAATTTGGGAATTTATTAATTGTTTTTATAGTTAAATTGTTGAGTTTTTTCACTTGAAACTTTTTTATGGGTTTCATAGTGACATTGTTGAGTTTTATAACTTTAATTTTTTTTTTTTTTGGATTTTTATGGGGAAATTGTTGTGTTTTTTTTTAAACTTGAAACATATTTTATGCTTTTTAAAGGGAAACAATTGAGTTTATTAACATGGAAATCTTGTATTGGTTTTTATAGTCAAACACTAGAGTTGTTTTTTAAGATGGAACATTTTTTATAATGAAATAGATGAGTTTTTTAACTTGTGACTTTTTTTATGGTTTTTGGAGTGAAATTGTTGAGTTTTTTAATTTGAGAATTTTTTTTATAGTTTTTATAGTGAAATTGTTGAGTTTTTTGACTTGAAACATTTTTTTATGGGTTTCAAGTCACATTGTTGAGTTTTTTAACTACAATTTAATTTTTGGATTTTTTATTGAGAAATTGTTGTGTTTTTTTTAACTTGAATGATTTTTAATGATTTTATAGGGAAATAATTGAGTTTTTTATGTTGAAAAGGTTGAGTATTTAACTTCGAACTTTTTTCTTCTTATTATAGTGCAACTGTTGTATTTTTTTAACATTGATCTTTTTTTTATGGTTTTTTATATTGAAATTGTAGAGTTTTTTAACTTGGGACTTTTCTCATGGTTTTTATTGTGAAACTGTTGAGATCTTAACTTGGAACTGTTTTTTCTTTTTATAATGAAAATATTGAGTTTCTTAATGGGAACGTGTTTTATGCGATTTATGTTAAAAATGTTAAGGTTTTTTAACTTTGAACTGTTTTCTTGTTTATATATTGAAATTGTTGAGTTTTTTTAATAGTTTTTATAGTGAAATTCTTGATTTTTTTCAATTGAAACTTTTTTTATGGGTTTCATAGTGACTTTGTTGAGTTTTATAACTATAATTTTATTTCATTTTTGGATTTTTTATAGCGAAATTGTTTTGTTTTTTTCAAACTTGAAACATATTTTATGCTTTTAATAGGGAAATAATTTATTTTTTTCACTTGGAAATCTTTTATTGGTTTTTATAGTCAAACACTAGAGTTTTTTTAAGATGGAACATTTTTATAATGTTTTTTATAATGAAATAGATGAGTTTTTTAACTTGTGACTTTTTTTTATGGTTTTTGGAGTGAAATTGTTGAGTTTTTTAATTTGAGATTTTTTTTATAGTTTTTATAGTGAAATTGTTGAGTTTTATCACTTGAAACTTTTTTTTATGGGTTTCATAGTGACATTGTTGAGTTTTTTAACCATAATTTTTTTTTGGATTTTTAATAGAGAAATTGTTTTGATTTTTTTTTAACTTGAAACATTATTAATGATATTTATAGGGGAATAATTAAGTTTTTTCACTTGGAAATCTTGTAATGGTTTCTATAGTCAAACACTTGATTTTTTTAACTTTTATAATGAAATAGTTGGGTTTTTTAACTTGAGACTTTTTTTTTATAGTTTTTATAGTGAAATTGTTGAGTTATTTAACTTGAATTTGTTTTAAATTTTTTTTATAGAGAAATTGATGAATATTTAAAATTGGAACTATTTTAATGGATTTTATAGTGAAATTGTTTAATTTTTAACTTGGAACTTTTTCTTATAGTTTTTACAGTGAAGCATTTTAGTTTCTTAACTTGAAACTATTTTTATGCTTTTTATATTGAAAATGTTGAGTTTTTTAACATCGAACTTTTTTCTTCTTATTATAGTGCAACTTTTGAGTTTTTTTAACATTGAACTTTTGTAAGGTTTTTTATATTGAAATTGTTGAGTTTTTTAACTTGGGACTTATCTCATGGTTTTTATAGTGAAACTGTCGGGTTTTTAACTTGAATCTTTTTTTCTTTTTATAATGAAAATATTGAGTCTTTTAATGGGAGCGTTTTTTATGCGATTTATCTTGAAAATGTTAAGGTTTTTTAACTTTGAACTGTTTTCTTGTTTTTATATTGAAATTGTTGAGTTATTTTAACTTGGAACTTTTTTATGGATATTTTTAGTCAAATAAATGTGTTTTTTAACTTGAGACTTTTTTTTATGGTTTTTATAGTGAAATTGTGGATTTTTTTTAATTTGGAACTTTTTTGTAATGGTTTTTATAGTGAAATAGTTGAGTTTTTTCACTTGGAAATCTTGTTATGGTTTTAACAGTCAAACACTTGAGTTTTTTTTAAGATGAAACATTTTTATAATGTTTTTTATAGTGAAATAGTTGAGTTTTTTAACTTGTGACTTTTTTTATGGTTTTTGGAGTGAAATTGTTGTGTTTTTTAATTTGGGAATTTTTAAAATGTTTTTATAGTGAAATTCTTGATTTTTTTCACTTGACACTTTTTTTATGAGTTTCATAGTGACTTTGTTGAGTTAATCACTATAATTTTATTTTATTTTTGGATTTTTTATAGCGAAATTGTTTTGTTTTTTTCAAACTTGAAACATATTTTATGCTTTTAACAGGGAAATAATTTATTTTTTTCACTTGGAAATCTTTTATTGGTTTTTATAGTCAAACACTAGAGTTTTTTTAAGATGTAACATTTTTATAATGTTTTTTATAATGAAATAGATGAGTTTTTTAACTTGTGACTTTTTTTTTATGGTTTTTGGAGTGAAATTGTTGAGTTTTTTAATTTGAGATTTTTTTTATAGTTTTTATAGTGAAATTGTTGAGTTTTATCACTTGAAACTTTTTTTTATGGGTTTCATAATGACATTGTTGAGTTTTTTAACCATCATTTTTTTTTGGATTTTTAATAGAGAAATTGTTTTTTTTTTTTTTAACTTGAAACATTATTAATGATATTTATAGGGGAATAATTACGTTTTTTCACTTGGAAATCTTGTAATGGTTTTTATAGTCAAACACTTGATTTTTTTAACTTTTATAATGAAATAGTTGGGATTTTAACTTGAGACTTTTTTTTTATAGTTTTTATAGTGAAATTGTTGAGTTATTTAACTTGAATTTGTTTTGAATTTTTTTTATAGAGAAATTGATGAATATTTAAAATTGGAACTATTTTTATGGATTTTATAGTGAAATTGTTTAATTTTTAACTTGGAACTTTTTCTTATAGTTTTTACTGTGAAGCATTTTAGTTTCTTAACTTGGAACTATTTTTATGCTTTTTATATTGAAAATGTTGAGTTTTTTAACATCGAACTTTTTTCTTCTTATTATAGTGCAACTGTTGAGTTTTTTTAACATTGAACTTTTGTAAGGTTTTTTATATTGAAATTGTTGAGTTTTTTAACTTGGGACTTTTCTCATGGTTTTTATAGTGAAACTGTCGAGTTTTTAACTTGAAACTTTTTTTCTTTTTATAATGAAAATATTGAGTCTTTTAATGGGAGCGTTTTTTATGCGATTTATCTTGAAAATCTTAAGGTTTTTTAACTTTATATTGTTTTCTTGTTTTTATATTGAAATTGTTGAGTTATTTTAACTTGGAACTTTTTTATGGATATTTTTAGTCAAATAAATGTGTTTTTTAACTTGAGACTTTTTTTTATGGTTTATATAGGGAAATTGTGGAGTTTTTTTAATTTGGAACTTTTTTGTAATGGTTTTTATAGTGAAATAATTGAGTTTTTTCACTTGGAAATCTTGTTATGGTTTTAACAGTCAAACACTTGAGTTTTTTTTAAGATGGAACATTTTATAATGTTTTTTATAGTGAAATAGTTGAGTTTTTTAACTTGTGCCTTTTTTTTATGGTTTTTGGAGTGAAATTGTTGAGTTTTTTAATTTGGGAATTTTTTAATAGTTTTTATAGTGAAATTCTTGATTTTTTTCACTTGAAACTTTTTGTATGGGTTTCATAGTGACTTTGTTGAGTTTTATAACTACAATTTTATTTTATTTTTGGATTTTTTATAGCGAAATTGTTTTGTTTTTTTCAAACTTGAAACATATTTTATGCTTTTAATAGGGAAATAATTTATTTTTTTCACTTGGAAATCTTTTATTGGTTTTTATAGTCAAACACTAGAGTTTTTTTAAGATGGAACATTTTTATAATGTTTTTTATAATGAAATAGATGAGTTTTTTAACTTGTGACTTTTTTTTTATGGTTTTTGGAGTGAAATTGTTGAGTTTTTTAATTTGAGATTTTTTTTATAGTTTTTATAGTGAAATTGTTGAGTTTTATCACTTGAAACTTTTTTTTATGGGTTTCATAATGACATTGTTGAGTTTTTTAACCATCATTTTTTTTTGGATTTTTAATAGAGAAATTGTTTTTTTTTTTTTTTTAAACTTGAAACATTATTAATGATATTTATAGGGGAATAATTAAGTTTTTTCACTTGGAAATCTTGTAATGGTTTTTATAGTCAAACACTTGATTTTTTTAACATGGAACTTTTTTTTATGTTTTTTATAATGAAATAGTTGGGTTTTTAACTTGAGACTTTTTTTTATAGTTTTTATAGTGAAATTGTTGAGTTATTTAACTTGAATTTGTTTTGAATTTTTTTTATAGAGAAATTGATGAATATTTAAAATTGGAACTATTTTTATGGATTTTATAGTGAAATTGTTTAATTTTTAACTTGGAACTTTTTCTTATAGTTTTTACTGTGAAGCATTTTAGTTTCTTAACTTGGAACTATTTTTATGCTTTTTATATTGAAAATGTTGAGTTTTTTAACATCGAACATTTTTCTTCTTATTATAGTGCAACTGTTGAGTTTTTTTAACATTGAACTTTTGTAAGGTTTTTTATATTGAAATTGTTGAGTTTTTTAACTTGGGACTTTTCTCATAGTTTTTATAGTGAAACTGTCGAGTTTTTAACTTGAAACTTTTTTTCTTTTTATAATGAAAATATGAAGTCTTTTAATGGGAGCGTTTTTTATGCGATTTATCTTGAAAATGTTAAGGTTTTTTAACTTTGAACTGTTTTCTTGTTTTTATATTGAAATTGTTGAGTTATTTTAACTTGGAACTTTTTTATGGATATTTTTAGTCAAATAAATGTGTTTTTTAACTTGAGACTTTTTTTTATGGTTTATATAGGGAAATTGTGGAGTTTTTTTAATTTGGAACTTTTTTGTAATGGTTTTTATAGTGAAATAGTTGAGTTTTTTCACTTGGAAATCTTGTTATGGTTTTAACAGTCAAACACTTGAGTTTTTTTTTAGATGGAACATTTTATAATGTTTTTTATAGTGAAATAGTTGAGTTTTTTAAATTGTGCCTTTTTTTTAATGGTTTTTGGGGTGAAATTGTTGAGTTTTTTAATTTGGGAATTTTTTAATAGTTTTTATAGTGAAATTCTTGATTTTTTTCACTTGAAACTTTTTGTATGGGTTTCATAGTGACTTTGTTGAGTTTTATAACTATAATTTTATTTTATTTTTGGATTTTTTATAGCGAAATTGTTTTGTTTTTTTCAAACTTGAAACATATTTTATGCTTTTAACAGGGAAATAATTTATTTTTTTCACTTGGAAATCTTTTATTGGTTTTTATAGTCAAACACTAGAGTTTTTTTAAGATGGAACATTTTTATAATGTTTTTTATAATGAAATAGATGAGATTTTTAACTTGTGACTTTTTTTTATGGTTTTTGGAGTGAAATTGTTGAGTTTTTTAATTTGAGATTTTTTTTATAGTTTTTATAGTGAAATTGTTGAGTTTTATCACTTGAAACTTTTTTTTATGGGTTTCATAGTGACATTGTTGAGTTTTTTAACCATAATTTTTTTTTGGATTTTTAATAGAGAAATTGTTTTTTTTTTTTTAAACTTGAAACATTATTAATGATATTTATAGGGGAATAATTAAGTTTTTTCACTTGGAAATCTTGTAATGGTTTTTATAGTCAAACATTTGATTTTTTTAACATGGAACTTTTTTTTTATGTTTTTTATAATGAAATAGTTGGGTTTTTTAACTTGAGACTTTTTTTGTATAGTTTTTATAGTGAAATTGTTGAGTTATTTAACTTGAATTTGTTTTGAATTTTTTTTATAGAGAAATTGATGAATATTTAAAATTGGAACTATTTTTATGGATTTTATAGTGAAATTGTTTAATTTTTAACTTGGAACTTTTTCTTATAGTTTTTACTGTGAAGCATTTTAGTTTCTTAACTTGGAACTATTTTTATGCTTTTTATATTGAAAATGTTGAGTTTTTTAACATCGAACATTTTTCTTCTTATTATAGTGCAACTGTTGAGTTTTTTTAACATTGAACTTTTGTAAGGTTTTTTATATTGAAATTGTTGAGTTTTTTAACTTGGGACTTATCTCATGGTTTTTATAGTGAAACTGTCGAGTTTTTAACTTGAAACTTTTTTTCTTTTTATAATGAAAATATTGAGTATTTTAATGGGAGCGTTTTTTATGCGATTTATCTTGAAAATGTTAAGGTTTTTTAACTTTGAACTGTTTTCTTGTTTTTATATTGAAATTGTTGAGTTATTTTAACTTGGAACTTTTTTATGGATATTTTTAGTCAAATAATTGTGTTTTTTAACTTGAGACTTTTTTTTATGGTTTTTATAGTGAAATTGTGGAGTTTTTTTAATTTGGAACTTTTTTGTAATGGTTTTTATAGTGAAATAGTTGAGTTTTTTCACTTGGAAATCTTGTTATGGTTTTAACAGTCAAACACTTGAGTTTTTTTTTAGATGAAACATTTTTATAATGTTTTTTATAGAGAAATAGTTGAGTTTTTTAACTTGTGACTTTTTTTTATGGTTTTTGGAGTGAAATTGTTGAGTTTTTTAATTTGGGAATTTTTTAATAGTTTTTATAGTGAAATTCTTGATTTTTTTCACTTGAAACTTTTTGTATGGGTTTCATAGTGACTTTGTTGAGTTTTATAACTATAATCTTATTTTATTTTTGGATTTTTTATAGCGAAATTGTTTTGTTTTTTTCAAACTTGAAACATATTTTATGCTTTTAACAGGGAAATAATTTATTTTTTTCACTTGGAAATCTTTTATTGGTTTTTATAGTCAAACACTAGAGTTTTTTTAAGATGGAACATTTTTATAATGAAATAGATGAGTTTTTTAACTTGTGACTTTTTTTTTTATGGTTTTTGGAGTGAAATTGTCGAGCTTTTTAATTTGAGATTTTTTTTATAGTTTTTATAGTGAAATTGTTGAGTTTTATCACTTGAAACTTTTTTTTATGGGTTTCATAGTGACATTGTCGAGTTTTTTAACCATAATTTTTTTTTGGATTTTTAATAGAGAAATTGTTTTTTTTTTTTTAAACTTAAAACATTATTAATGATATTTATAGGGGAATAATTAAGTTTTTTCACTTGGAAATCTTGTAATGGTTTTTATAGTCAAACACTTGATTTTTTTTAACTTTTATAATGAAATAGTTGGGTTTTTTAACTTGAGACTTTTTTTTTTAGTTTTTATAGTGAAATTGTTGAGTTATTTAACTTGAATTTGTTTTGAATTTTTTTTATAGAGAAATTGATGAATATTTAAAATTGGAATTATTTTTATGGATTATATAGTGAAATTGTTTAATTTTTAACTTGGAACTTTTTCTTATAGTTTTTTTACTGTGAAGCATTTTAGTTTCTTAACTAGTAACTATTTTTATGCTTTTTATATTGAAAATGTTGAGTTTTTTAACATCGAACTTTTTTCTTCTTATTATAGTGCAACTGTTGAGTTTTTTTAACATTGAACTTTTGTAAGGTTTTTTATATTGAAATTGTTGAGTTTTTTAACTTGGGACTTATCTCATGGTTTTTATAGTGAAACTGTCGAGTTTTTAACTTGAAACTTTTTTTCTTTTTATAATGAAAATATTGAGTCTTTTAATGGGAGCGTTTTTTATGCGATTTATCTTGAAAATGTTAAGGTTTTTTAACTTTGAACTGTTTTCTTGTTTTTATATTGAAATTGTTGAGTTATTTTAACTTGGAACTTTTTTATGGATATTTTTAGTCAAATAAATGTGTTTTTTAACTTGAGACTTTTTTTTATGGTTTTTATAGTGAACTTGTGGAGTTTTTTTAATTTGGAACTTTTTTGTAATGGTTATTATAGTGAAATAGTTGAGTTTTTTCACTTGGTAATCTTGTTATGGTTTTAACAGTCAAACACTTGAGTTTTTTTTAAGATGGAACATTTTATAATGTTTTTTATAGTGAAATAGTTGAGTTTTTTAACTTGTGCCTTTTTTTATGGTTTTTGGAGTGAAATTGTTGAGTTTTTTAATTTGGGAATTTTTTAATAGTTTTTATAGTGAAATTCTTGATTTTTTTCACTTGAATCTTTTTTTATGGGTTTCATAGTGACTTTGTTGAGTTTTATAACTATAATTTTATTTTATTTTTGGAGTTTTTATAGCGAAATTGTTTTGTTTTATTCAAACTTGAAACATATTTTATGCTTTTAATAGGGAAATAATTTATTTTTTTCACATGGAAATCTTTTATTGGTTTTTATAGTCAAACACTAGAGTTTTTTTAAGATGGAACATTTTTATAATGAAATAGATGAGTTTTTTAACTTCTGACTTTTTTTTTATGGTTTTTGGAGTGAAATTGTTGAGTTTTTTAATTTGAGAATTTTTTTTATAGTTTTTATAGTGAAATTGTTGAGTTTTATCGCTTGAAACTTTTTTTTATGGGTTTCATAGTGACATTGTTGAGTTTTTTAACCATAATTTTTTTTTGGATTTTTAATAGAGAAATTGTTTTGTTTTTTTTTAACTTGAAACATTTTTAATGATATTTATAGGGGAATAATTAAGTTTTTTCACTTGGAAATCTTGTAATGGTTTTTATAGTCAAACACTTGATATTTTTAACATGGAACTTTTTTTTATGTTTTTTATAATGAAATAGTTGGGTTTTTTAACTTGAGACTTTTTTTTATAGTTTTTATAGTGAAATTGTTGAGTTATTTAACTTGAATTTTTTTTATAGAGAAATTGATGAATATTTAAAATTGGAATTATTTTTATGGATTTTATAGTGAAATTGTTTAATTTTTAACTTGGAACTTTTTCTTCTAGTTTTTACTGTGAAGCATTTTAGTTTCTTAACTTGTAACTATTTTTATGCTTTTTATATTGAAAATGTAGAGTTTTTTAACTTCGAACTTTTTTCTTCTTATTATAGTGCAACTGTTGAGTTTTTTTAACATTGAACTTTTGTAAGGTTTTTTATATTGAAATTGTTGAGTTTTTTAACTTGGGACTTATCTCATGGTTTTTATAGTGAAACTGTCGAGTTTTTAACTTGAAACTTTTTTTCTTTTTATAATGAAAATATTGAGTCTTTTAATGGGAGTATTTTTATGCGATTTATCTTGAAAATGTTAAGGTTTTTTAACTTTGAACTGTTTTCTTGTTTTTATATTGAAATTGTTGAGTTATTTTAACTTGGAACTTTTTTATGGATATTTTTGGTCAAATAAATGAGTTTTTTAACTTGAGACTTTTTTTTATGGTTTTTACAGTGAAATTGTGGAGTTTTTTTAATTTGGAACTTTTTTGTAATGGTTTTTATAGTGAAAGAGTTGAGTTTTTTCACTTGGAAATCTTGTTATGGTTTTAACAGTCAAGCACTTGAGTTTTTTTTAAGATGGAACATTTTTATAATGTTTTTTATAGTGAAATAGTTGAGTTTTTTAACTTGTGACTTTTTTTTATGGTTTTTGGAGTGAAATTGTTGAGTTTTTTAATTTGGGAATTTTTAAATAGTTTTTATAGTGAAATTCTTGATTTTTTTCACTTGAAACTTTTTTATGAGTTTCATAGTGACTTTGTTGAGTTTTATAACTATAATTTTATTTTATTTTTAGATTTTTTATAGCGAAATTGTTTTGTTTTTTTCAAACTTGAAACATATTTTATGCTTTTAATAGGGAAATAATTTATTTTTTTCACTTGGAAATCTTTTATTGGTTTTTATAGTCAAACACTAGAGTTTTTTTTAAGATGGAACATTTTTATAATGTTTTTTATAATGAAATAGATGAGTTTTTTAACTTGTGACTTTTTTTTATGGTTTTTGGAGTGAAGTTGTTGAGTTTTTTAATTTGAGATTTTTTTTTATAGTTTTTATAGTGAAATTGTTGAGTTTTATCACTTGAAACTTTTTTTATGGGTTTCATAGTGACATTGTTGAGTTTTTTAACCATAATTTTTTTTTGGATTTTTAATAGGGAAATTGTTTTGTTTTTTTTAACTTGAAACATTATTAATGATATTTATAGGGGAATAATTAAGTTTTTTTTCACTTGGAAATCTTGTAATGGTTTTTATAGTTAAACACTTGATATTTTTAACATGGAACTTTTTTTTTATGTTTTTTATAATGAAATAGTGAGGTTTTTTAACTTGAGACTTTTTTTTTATAGTTTTTATAGTGAAATTGTTGAGTTATTTAACTTGAATTTTTTTTGAATTTTTTTTATAGAGAAATTGATGAATATTTAACTTGGAACATTTTCTTATAGTTTTTAATGTGAAGATTTTTAGTTTCTTAACCAAAATAAAAGTTCCAAGTTAAAAAAACAAGCGAGTTTCACTTTAAAAACCATAATAGAAGTTCCAAGTTAAAAAAAACTCCACAATTTCACTAAAAAACCATAAAAAAAACTTTCATGTTAAAAATATCAACAATTTCACTATAAAACCATAACAAGATTTCCAAGTGAAAAAACTTAACTTTAAAAAGCAAACAAAAAATTCCAAATTAAAAAACTCAACAATTTCTCTTTAAAAAATATATTAAAAAATTACAAGTGAAAAACTCAATATTATCACTAGAAAAAATATAAAAAATAAGTTCCAAGTAAAAAAAACTCAACAGTTTCACTATAAAAACCATAAAAAAAAGTTCCAAGTGAAAAAACTAAACAATTTTACTATAAAAACATAAAATAATATCAAAAAAAAATTCAACAGTTTCACTATAAAAACCATAAGGAAAGTTCCAAGTTATAAAACACAACAATTCTATAAAAACAAAAAAAAAAGTTCCAAGGTAAAATGATTTATAATTTCACTAAAAAGATGCTAACAAAAGATCCAAGTTATAAACCTTGTCTTTTTCACCATAAATATTATAAAAAAAAAGTTTAAAGTTTAGAAACTAAAGAATTTCTCAATAAAAATATTTAAAAAAATCCCAAGTAAAAAAACTCAATAGTTTCACTATAAAAATCATTAAAAAAGATCCAAATTAAAAAAAACCCTAAACCCTAAACCCTAAACCCTAAACCCTAAAAAAAACTCAACAGTTTCACTATAAAAACCAAAATAAAAGTTCCAAGTTAAAAAACAAGCCAGTTTCACAATAAAAACCATAATAGAATTTCCTAGTTAAAAAAAACTCAACAAATTCACTATAAACCCATAAAAAAGTTTCATGTTAAAAATGTCAACAATTTCACTATAAAACCATAACAAGATTTCCAAGTTAAAAAACTCACCAGTTTCTCTTTAAAAAATATATTAAAAAATTACAAGTGAAAAACTCAATTTTATCACTAGAAAAAATATAAAAAATAAGTTCCAAGTAACAAAAAGTCAACAGTTTCACTATAAAAACCATAAAAAAAAAGTTCCAATTGAAAAAACTAAACAATTTTACTATAAAAACATAAAATAATATCATTATAAAAAAAATTCAACAGTTTCACTATAAAAACCATAAAAAAGATCCTAGTTAAAAAAACTCAATAGTTTAACTATAAACACCAAAATAAAAGTTCCAAGATAAAAAACAAGTCAGTTTCACTATAAAAACCATAATAAAAGTTTCAAGTTAAAAAAAACTCAACAATCACACTAAAAACCCATAAAAAAGTTTCATGTTAAAAATGTCAAAAATTTCACTATAAAACCATAACAAGATTTCCAAGTGAAAAAACTCAACTTTAAAAAGCAAACAAAAAATTCCGAGTTAAAATACTCAACAGTTTCTCTTTAAAAAATATATTAAAAAACTACAAGTGAATAAACTCAACGTTATCACTAGAAAAAATACAAAAAATAAGTTCCAAGTGAAAAAATACTCAACAGTTTCACTATAAAAACCATAAATAAGTTTCAAGTTATAAAACACAACAATTTCACTATAAAAACTAAATAAAAATAAGTTCCAAGATAAAATGCTTAACAATTTCACTATAAAGATCCTAACAAAAGATCCAAGTGAAAAAAACTCAACAGTTTTACTATAAAAACATAAACATTTTCAAAATAAAAAAATTCAACAGTTTTACTAAAAACCCATAAAAAAGTTTCATGTTAAAAATGTCAAACATTTTACTACAAAACCATAACAAAATTTCCAAGTGAAAAAACTCAACTTTAAAAAGCAAACAAAAAATTCTCAGTTAAAAAACTCAACAGTTTCTCTTCAAAAAAATATATTAAAAAATTACAAGTGAACAATTCAACATTATCACTAAAAAAAATATAAAAAATAAGTTCCAAGTTAAAAAAACTCAACAATTTCACTATAAAAACCATAAAAAAAAGTTACAAGTGAAAAAACTCAATAGTTTCACTATAAAAATTATAAAAAAAAAGATTAAAGTTTAGAAACTCAAGAATTTCTCAATAAAAATATTTATAAAATTCCAAGTAAAAAAACTCAATAGGTTCACTATAAAAACCATAAAAAAAAGATCCTAGTTAAAAAAACTCAACAATTTCAGTATAAAAACCAAAATAAAAGTTCCAAGTTAAAAAATAAGTCAGTTTCACTATAAAAACCATATTAAAAGTTCCAAGTTTAAAAAAGACTCAACAATTTCACTAAAAAACCATAATAAAAGTTTCATGTTAAAAATGTCAACAATTTCACTATAAACCATAACAAGATTTCCAAGTGAAAAAACTCAACTTTAAAAAGCAAACAAAAAATTCCAAGTTAAAAAACTCAACAGTTTCTCTTTAAAAAATATATTAAAAAATTACAAGTGAAAAAACTCAACTTTATATCTATAAAAAACATAAAAAAAATAAGTTCCGAGTGAACAAAAAACTAACAGTTTCACTATAAAAACCATAAAAAAATTCCAAGTGAAAAAACTCAACAGTTTCACTATAAAAACCATAATGAAAGTTCCAAGTTAAAAAACACAACAATTTCACTATTAAAACCAAAAAAAGAGTTCCAAGGTAAAAATGCTCAACAATTTCACTATAAAGATCCTAACAAAAGATCCAAGTTATAAACCTCATCTATTTCACTATTAAAATTATAAAAAAAAATAAGTTTAAAGTTTAGAAACTCAACAATTTCTCAATAAAAATATTTAAAAAATTCCAAGTAAAAAAACTCAATAGTTTCACTATAAAATCCATAAAAATAGATCCAAGTTAAAAAAAACTCAACAATTTCACTATAAAAACCAAAATAAAAGTTCCAAGTTAAAAGACAAGTCAATTTTACTATAAAAACCATAATAAAAGTTTCAAGTTAAAAACTCATCAATTTCTCTATAAAAATATTTAAAAAATTCCAAGTAAAAAGACTCAATAGTTTCACTATAAAAATTACGAAAAAAAATAGATCCAAGTTAAAAAACTTAATAGTTTCACTTTAAAAACCAAATTAAAAATTCCAATTTAAAAAACAAGTCAGTTTCACTATAAAAACCATAATAAAGTTCCATGTTAAAAAAACTCAACAATTTCACTAAATATCCATAAAAAAGTTTCATGTTAAAAATGTCAACAATTTCACTATAAAACCATAACAAGATTTCCAAGTGAAAAAACTCAACTTTAAAAAGTAAACAAAAAATTCCCAATTAAAAAACTCAACATCATCTCTTTAAAAAATATATTAAAAAATTACAAGTGAAAAAACTCAACATTATCATTATAAAAATCATAAAAAATAAGTTCCAAGTGAAAAAAACTCAACAGTTTCAGTATAAAAACCATAAAAAAAGTTCCAAGTGAAAAAACTCAACAGTTTCACTATAAAAACCATAAAAAATTTCAAAGTTAAAAAACTCAACAGTTTTACTATAAACACCATAACGAAAGTTCAAAGTTAAAAAACACAACAATTTCACTATAAAAACCAAAAAAAAAAGTTCCAAGGTAAAATGCTCAACAATTTCACTATAAAGATGCTAACAAAAGATCCAAGTTATAAACCTCATCTATTTCACTATTAAAATTATAAACAAAAATGTTTAGAAACTCAAGAATTTTTAAAAAAAAATATTTTAAAATTTCCAAGTAAAAAAACACAATAGTTTCACTATAAAAACCATACAAACAAGTACCAAGTTAAAAAAACTCAATAGTTTCACTATAAAAACCCAAATAAAAGTTCTAAGTTAAAAAACAAGTCAGTTTCACTATAAAAACCTTAATAAAAGTTTAAAGTTAAAAAATTCAACAATTTCTCTATAAAAATATTTAAAAAATTCCAAGTAAAAAAACTCAATAGTTTCACTATAAAAATCATAAAAAAAGATCCAAGTTAAAAAACTTAACAGTTTCACTATAAAAACAAAAATAACAGTTCCAAGTTAAAAAAACAAGTAAGTTTCACTATAAAAACCATAATAAAAGTTCCATTTTAAAAAAACTCAACAATTTTACTAAAAAACTATATATAAAAAAAGTTTCATGTTAAAAATGTCAACAATTTCACTATAAAACCATAACAAGATTTCCAAGTGAAAAAACTCAACTTTAAAAAGCAAATAAAAAATTCCAAGTTAAAAAACTCAACAGTTTCTCTTTAAAAAAATATATTAAAAAATTACAAGTGAAAAAACACAACATTATAACTATAAAAAACATAAAAAATAAGTTCCCAGTGAAAAAAAAACTCAACAGTTTCACTATAAAAACCATAAAAAAAATCCATTTGAAAAAACTTAACAGTTTCACTATAAAAACCATAAAAATTTTCAAAGTTAAAAAACTCAACAGTTTCACTATAAAAACTATAACGAAAGTTCCTAGTTAAAAAACACAATAATTTCACTATAAAAACAACAAAAAAAATTCCAAGGTAAAATGCTCAACAATTTAACTATGAAGATCCTAACAAAAGATCCAAGTTATAAACTGTAGAAGCATGCTTCAACCTCAAGTATTTTGATGAAGACAACAAGCTTCTATGCATTTCATGACTGCAAAAAAGATAAAATCTTCCAATGAAATCAAGCACAAGGACATGATCTTTCAAAGTTAATGGAATTATGTGATCAAGCTTCATTTGCATATTCTTAAAGATTCAAGCTTTGGACACAATCTAAAAGGTATATCAAAACTCTCTTTAGAATTGATATACAAGTGTTCAAAAATCATTATTTATGTGAGCATGATGCATATAATCATTGGCATAATTTTCCAAACTGGTTTAACTCTTTAAAAACATTTTTTTTCTGGTTTTATAACAGTGTTAACTGGTTAACCATATGGGTTAACTGGTTAACGGCCCCGATTTTCAAATTCTGAAGTTAACGTTTTTATGCGTTAACCGATTAGCCCATTTGGTTAACCGGTTAACACTATACGTTTTTGTCAATTTTGGCCACTTTTAATGAAAACTCATTTTAAATTTTTCATACCTTTTCATTACCTTTCATGAACAAAATAATACCTCTTTGAATAAGTCTTTTGTAACTTATAAATTCTGAAAATTTCAAATTGAAAAACACCTCCTATAATTTTCATAAAACTCATATTCAATCACTCTCACATTATTCAATTTTTTTATAAAAGTGTTCATATTTGTTCATCTCATTTCATTTTAAATTTGAACACTTGTATAGAGTTCTTGAGTGAATTTTGATTCAAGGAGAAGATCAATCAAAGAATATTCATATCAAACTTTCATCATTCTATCAAATTGTATCAAGAGATTTTCTCTATTGTTGACTTGTGATCCAAGATTGTTGGACACAAGGGTTGGTGTTGTTAAGAGAATTGTTCTTCAACACATTGTTTGTATAGTTGTTAGAAAGTAGGCTTCACCAGGTTTTGGTGTGACAAGTTGTACAATTCTAAAACTATAATAAAATCTCTTACGAGTCGTAAAGGGACTGGAGTACTCTCGATCTGTGAGGGGAACCAGTATAAATCTTGGTGTCTTTTAATTTTCTACTTTACCGCTTTCATAACTTAGAACCTTATACAAGAAAAATTCAACCACCGATAAAATTCCAGAAAAATTATCTAAGACCTAATTCACCCCCCTCTTAGGCTCCTTTTGAACTTACATTTGGCATCAAAGCAAGTTATAGGTAACTTGTTCCTAAAAGATTCACCATGGCTTCCGCAATTACAAACCTGGTTTTCAAAGACGGTGGAAGTAGCAACAAGCCCCACTCTTCTCTGGAGAATACTTCGATTTCTGGAAAATCAGAATGAAGGCACATCTAGAAGCCCAAGGAGAAGGTATATGGGAAGCAGTTGAAGATGGTCCATATAATTCGATGAATGTCGTAAATGGCGTTGGAACCACAAATTTGAAAAGTACATATGACGAAGATGATAAGAAAAGGATTTTAAATGAGAAGAAGGCAATGAACATTCTACAAATTGCTCTTAGTATGGATGAGTTCTTTCGCATATCTCAATGTAAATCAACAAAGGAGATTTGGGACACCTTGGTAGAAACACATGAAAGAACCGCCAAAGTAAGGAGATCAAGGCTAAACACACTAAGTCAAGAGTATAAAATGTTTTGCATGCAGCCCGATGAATCTATAGTTGCATTACAAAAGAGATTCATCCATCTAACAAACCATTTGCTTGCTCTTGGAAAAGCATTTACAAATGATGATCTCAACCTTAAAGTCCTAAGATCATTGACAAGAGAATGGCAACCGAAAGTGACCGTTATCTCGGAAAAGAAGAGTCTCTCAATAATGACATTCACATCTCTATTTGGAAAACTTCAAGAACACGAATTGGAACTTGGAAGGCTCGAGAAACACGAAAGTCAAGAAAAGAAGTCTAAAGGAATTGCCTTGAAGGTTGAATCAAAAGATGATAAAGATGAGGAGACATCGAAAGATGATAATTTCATGCTTCTTGTAAAGAAGCTTGGTAAGTTTTTCAATAAAAATAAAAATTTATTTTATGCTAAAAAGAATAGGCATTTCAGGAAAAAGGAAGCACCCACATCAATGCAAGACATCACTTGTTATGAATGTGGAAAGCAAGGTCACATAAAGCCGGATTGGCCGAAACTTACATTTGCAAAGAAAGGAGGATTCAAAGGCAAGAAGGAGATCAAGAACAAGAAGGCGTACATTGCTTGGGACAATAATGAGATAAGTTCCTCGTCGGAATCGGAAAGCGATGAATGTGCAAACATGGCTCTAATGGATTCACATCACTCCAATGACGAAAAAGATGAGGTTATTAGCAACTTTTCCGTTTATGATAATGATGCAAAAGATGTTATAGATGAATTATTAAAAGAATGTAAAATTTTGTATAAAACTATTTCATCTCAAAAGAAATAAATTTCATCCCTAGAAGAAAAGAACATTTCATTGGAAAAATATGTTGAAAATGAAAAACAAAAATTGATGGATGAAAACAAAATCTTGCTTGTAAGAATTGTGAATCTTACTCCTTTCAAATTTTTCAACTTAAAAGAGTTCTTGAAAGATATGAAAAAGGTCAAATTGGCTTGGAAGAAATTCTTAGGCACCAAAGATATTCTAATGATAAAAGTGGATTAGGATATTCTAAGTTTTCTAAACCAAGCACAAATGAGACCATTTTTGTTAAAGCAAGTGAGAAAAATTCTAAAGAGAAAGTAAACAATTCTAAAAGTGTGCATCAAAGTCATAAAAAGAAAATGGTTGTTAAGAAAAAGATTTATGTTCCTAGATATAGAAGTAATTTCCAACCAACTTGCTTTTATTGTGGAATCAAAGGCCACACACCTAATGCTTGTTATGTGCGTAATATTGGTATTGCAAAAGGGAATTATGTGTGGGTTGAAAATGGTACTAACGATCAAGGACCCAAAGCAGTTTGGGTACCTAACAAAACTTAATTTTGTTTTGTAGGTATGCTTGAAGTCAACATCCAATCAATGGTATCTTGATAGCGGATGTTCAAAGCATATGACGGGCGACATCAACAAATTTTCACATCTATCTCTAAAGGCCAAAGGATATGTAACATACAGTGATGACAATAAAGGAAAGATTCTTGGAATAGGAACCGTTGGAGCACCACCGTTTACAATCATTGAAGATGTCCTTTACGTGGAAGGCCTAAGACATAACCTACTTAGCATAAGTCAATTGTGTGACAAAGGGTTCCGAATCAACTTTACAAAGGACAAATGCCTAATCGAACATGAAGTCACACATGATGTATTGCTAAAAGGTAAAAGAATTAATAATATTTTTATGATTTCGTTTGATAACTCTTCCTTGAAGGTAAAATGCTTATTGGCGAACAACAACGAGGCTTGGCTATGGCATAAAAGATTCGCTCACATTCACATGGAACACTTGAACAAGTTGATAAAGCATGACCTAACTGTTGGTCTTCCAAAGATAAAGTTCATCAAGGATAAGTTATGTGATGCATGCCAAAAGGGGAAGCAAACCAAGACATCTTTCAAATCCAATAAAGGGGTGTCCACTTCTAGGCCACTACAATTGTTGCATATGGATCTTTTTGGTCCATCAAGAATGAAATGCTTCGGAGGTAATGTTTACGCTTTAGTTATTATTGATGATTTCTCTAGATATACATGGACATTATTTCTAGTACAAAAACGTGATGCTTTCAAAGCTTTCAAGAAGTATGCGAAACAAATACAAAACGAGAAGTCCCTCACAATAGCCTCCATTAAAAGCAACCATGTTGGAGAATTCCAAAACATATCCTTTGAAGAATTTTGCGAAGAGCATGGAATCTCTCACAACTTCTCTGCACCAAGGACTCCTCAACAAAACAGTGTCGTAGAAAGGAAGAATAGGTCGTTGGTAGAGCTTGTAAGAATGATGCTTAGCGACTCTAATCTTCCTAAGTACTTTTGGGCGGATGCGGTAAGCACAACATGTTTTGTAAGCAATCGTGTCAACATTCGGCCAATTCTAAAAAAGACTCTGTATGAGTTGTTCAAAGGAAGGAAACCCAATATATCATTCTTCCATATTTTCAGGTGCAAGTGTTTTATTCTCAATAATGACAAGGACAATCTTGGTAAGTTTGATGAGAAATTCAACGAAGATATCTTTCTTGGTTACTCCCTCTCTAGTGAAGCATTTAGAATTTTTAATAAAAGAACTTTATCTATTGAAGAATTTATGCATGTATCTTTTGATGAAACTAACCCCTCGAAAGAGGATAATATTCTTGTTGATGATGATGATATAATAGATATGTCACAACCACAAAATGATGTTTCAAATGATCAACCAAAATCACAAGAAGATGACACACAAATCATTGAAGAACATCATGATCTACCGAAAGAATGGAGGACTCATAGAGATCACCTAATCGATAAAGTTATTGATGATATTAGCCAAGGTGTAGCAACACGACTAAATCTCAAGGATGCTTGTCTCAACATGGCTTTTGTATCTCAAATCGAACCAACCAAAGTAGATGAAGCCTTAGGCGACGACCAATGGATAATAGCAATGCAAGAATAACTAAACCAATTTGAAATAAATCAAGTTTGGAGTCTCGTGCCAAGACCGGACAACAAACACATCATAGGAACAAGATGGGTGTTCAAGAATAAACTTGATGAGAATGGAATCATAGTTCGTAACAAGGCAAGATTGGTCGCACAAGGATACAACCAAGAGGAAGGAATCGATTTTGATGAGACGTTCGCTCTGGTAGCAAGGTTAGAAGTTATACGATTATTACTTGCGTATGCTTGTTCTATGAATTTTCAGTTATTCCATATGGATGTCAAAAGCACTTTCCTGAATGGCTACATCAATGAAGAAGTCTATGTCAAACAACCTCCTGGCTTTGAAGACTTCAAGAATCCCTCACATGTTTACAAGTTGAAGAAGGCTCTTTATGGCTTAAAGCAAGCACCAAGAGCGTGGTATGACCACCTTAGCATCTTTCTTTGTGAAAAGGGATTTGTAAAAGGAAAGGTTGATAAGACATTGTTCATAAAGAAGATAAAAGATAACACCTTATTGGTTCAAGTCTATGTCGACGACATCATCTTCGGTTCAACGAACAAGGAACTTTGTGAAGAGTTTTCACTAATGATGCAAGGAGAATTCGAGATGTCCATGATGGGAAAAATGAACTATTTTCTTGGACTACAAATCAAGCAAACAAAAGATGGCATCTTCATCAACCAATCCAAGTATTGCAAGGAATTATTGAAAAGATTCGATATGGATAGTTGCAAGGTGATATCCACTCCAATGGGATCCGGAATGTACGTTGATCAAGATGAGTCGGGTACTTGAACTGATATCATGAATTATCGAGGTATGATTGGTTCATTACTATATTTGACGGCAAGCTGTCTTGACATTATGTGTAGTGTATGTTTGTGTACATGCTTTCAAGAAAATCCGAAGGAGTCGCATCTCACCGATGTAAAGAGGATCATGAAGTATCTCAAAGGAACAACGAACGTCGGACTATGGTATCCAAAAGGTAGTATATGTTCTTTGATTGGTTATTCTGACGCTGATTATGCAAGATGTAAGCCCGCTAGAAAAAACACGAGTGGTACGTGTCACATTCTTGAGAATGCACTAGTGTCGTGGGCATGTAAGAAACAAGCATGTGTCGCACTTAGCACTGCCGAAGCGAAATATATTGCAGCAGGCAGTAGTTGTGCACAAATTTTGTGGCTTAAGCAACAACTTCTTGATTTTTGCTTAGATCTCGGTTGCATTCCTCTTCGATGTGACAACACAAGTGCCATCAACATCTCAAAGAATCTGGTCATGCATTCAAGGAAAAAGCACATAGACATCCGACATCATTTCCTTCATGATCACGTGCTTAACAGAGATGTAGACGTTACCTTCGTGGATACACATCATCAACTTGCTGATATCTTCACGAAACCATTGGATAAAGAGCAATTCTTCAAAATTCGGCGAGAACTTGGTATTCTCAATGAAGGTGACATCTAAACTTATCTAGATATTACTTGTTATACGATATAGGATCACAAAAATGCACTTATTTCATGCTTTTGCTATAAAATGCTAGCACTCACTTTTTGTCAATTTCCGTTTTTCTCACTTTCGTATGCCCGAAACCTGTCAGTTTCAAAATATTTTTTGCTCATAACTTGAGTCTTGATTTGTGAAAACTTTTTATCAAAAACTTTTCCCATTTTCTCTAGAACAAGCTGTTGGATTTTTTAGATATTTTGAAAATTTAATCGGTTAACCGGTTAACGGATTTGGTTAACCGGTTAACGCTTCTAAAAAACGAAATTTATTTTAAGTTATAATTATTGACATGTTCTTGCTTCAATTATGTTTTATGTTAGCATGCTTGAATGCTTACATTATCTTGAATATTGCTTGCTTGCTTGTTATAATTGTTCATGCTTTTTCCTTTTTGCTAATGACAAAGGGGGAGAAGAATTGTTTCTCTAACATATCTCTATGCAAAACTTTTTCTTACCTCTGATATTTAGGGGGAGTTGTTGGACTTAGGGGGAGAATCAAGTATAGAGAAACATCTATCAAAGCATTCACGCAATATTGGTTGTCATCATCAAAAAGGGGGAGATTGTAGAAGCATGCTTCAACCTCAAGTATTTTGATGAAGACAACAAGCTTCTATGCATTTCATGACTGCAAAAAGATAAGAGCTTCCAATGAAATCAAGCACAAGGACATGATCTTTCAAAGGCAAAGGAATTATATGATCAAGCTTCATTTGCATATTCTTAAAGATTCAAGCTTTGGACACAATCTAAAAGGTATATCAAAACTCTCTTTAGAATTGATATACAAGTGTTCAAAAATCATTATTTATGTGAGCATGATGCATATAATCATTGGCATGATTTTCCAAACTAGTTTAACACTTTAAAACAAATTTTTTCTGGTTTTATAACAGTGTTAACCGGTTAACGACCCTGATTTTCAAATTCTGAAGTTAACGTTTTGATGCGTTAACCGGTTAACACTATACGTTTTTGTCAATTTTGGCCACTTTTCATGAAAACTCATTTTAAAATTTTCATACCTTTTCATTACCTTTCATGAACAAAATAATACCTCTTTGGATGGGTGTTTTGTAACTTATAAATTCTGAAAATTTCAAATTGAAAAACACCTCCTATAATTTTCATAAAACTCATATTCAATCCCCTCACATAATTCAATTTTTTTATAAAAGTGTTCATATTTGTTCATCTCATTTCATTTTAAATTTGAACACTTGTATAGAATTCTTGAGTGAATTTTGATACAATGAGAAGATCAATCAAAGGAGATTGATATCAAACTTTCATCATTCTATCAAATTGTATCAAGAGATTTTCTATATTGTTGACTTGTGATCCAGGATTGTTGGACACAAGGGTTGGTGTTGTTAAGAGGATTGTTCTTCAACACATTGTTTGTATAGTTGTTAGAAAGTAGGCTTCACCAGGTATTGGTGTGATAGTACAGTACTAAAACTATAATAAAATCTCTTACGAGTTGTAAGGGGTCTAGAGTACTCTCGATCTTTGAGAGAAACAGTATAAATCATGGTGTCTTTTACGTATCTACTTTACCGCTTTCATAACTTAGAACCTTATACAAGAAAAATTCAACCACCAATAAAATTTCGGAAAAATTATCTAAGACCTAAAAAAACTCAATAGTTTCAATATAGAAACCATAAAAAAAAGATCCAAGTTAAAAAACTTAACACTTAACAGTTTCACTATAAAAACCAAAATAAAAGTTCCAAGTTAAAAAAAAAAGTTAGTTTCACTATAAAACCCATAATAAAATTTTCAAGTTAAAATAAATCAACAATTTCACAAAAAAACCATAAAAAAAGTTTCATGTTAAAAATGTCAACAATTTCACTATAAAACCATAAGAAGATTTCCAAGTGAAAAAAATCAACTTTAAAAAGCAAAAAAAAATTCCAAGATAGAAAACTCAACAGTTTCTCTTTAATAAATATATTAAAAAATTACAAGTGAAAAAACTCAACATTATCACTATAAAAAACAAAAACAAATAAGTTCCAAGTGAAAAAAAAACTCAATAGTTTCACTATAAAAACCATAAAAAAAATTTCAAGTGAAAAAACTCAACAGTTTCACTATAAAAACCATAAAAAATTTCAAAGTTAAAAAACTCAACAGTTTCATTATAAAAACCATAACGAAAGTTCCAAGTTAAAAAAAACACAACAGTTTCACTATAACAACCAAAAAAAAGTTCCACGGTAAAATGCTCAACAATTTCACTATAAAGATCCTAACAAAAGATCCAAGTTATAAACCTCATCTATTTCACTATAAAATTATAACAAAAAAGTTTAAAGTTTTGAAACTCAACAATTTCTCAATAAAAATATTTAAAAAATTCCAAGTAAAAAAACTCAATAGTTTCACTATAAAAGCCATAAAAAAAGATCCAAGTTAAAAAAACTCAACAGTTTCACTATAAAACCAAAATAAAAGTTCCAAGTTAAAAAAACAAGTCAGTTTCACTATAAAAACCATAATAAAAGTTTCAAGTTAAAAAACTCAACAATTTCTCTATAAAAATATTTAAAAAATTCCAAGTAAAAAAAATCAATAGTTTCACTATAGAAACCATAAAAAAAAAGATCCAAGGTAAAATGCTCAACAATTTCACTATAAAGATCCTAACAAAAGATCCAAGTTATAAACCTCATCTATTCACTATAAAAATTATTTTAAAAAAAGTTTAAAGTTTTAAAACTCAAATATTTCTCAATAAAAATATTTAAAAAATTCCAAGTAAAAAAACTAAATAGTTTTACTATAAAAACCATAAACAAATCCAAGTTAAAAAACTCAACACTTTCACTAAATAACCATAAAAAAGTTTCATGTTAAAAATGTCAACAATTTCACTATAAAACTATAACAAGATTTCAAAGTGAAAAACTCAACTTTAAAAAGCAAACAAAAAATTCCAAGTTAAAAAACTCAACAGTTTCTCTTTAAAAAATATATTAAAAAATTACATGTGAAAAAACTCAACATTACCACTTTAAAAAACATAAAAAATAAGTTCCAAGTGACAAAAAAACTCGACAGTTTCACTATAAAAACCATACAAAAAAATTCCAAGTGAAAAAACTCAACAGTTTCACTATAAAAACCATTAAAATTTTCAAAGTTAAAAAAACGAAACGGTATCACTATAAAAACCATAACGAAAGTTCCAATTTAAAAAACACAACAATTTCACTATAACAACCAAAAAAAAGTTCCAAGGTAAAATGCTCAACAATTTCACTATAAAGATCCTAACAAAAGATCTAAGTTATAAACCTCATCTATTTCACTATAAAAATTATAAAAAAAAGTTTAAAGTTTTGAAACTCAACAATTTCTCAATAAAAATATTTTAAAAAATCCAAGTAAAAAAACTCAATAGTTTTTTATCGTACCTGGAGATCAGGATCCGATGTGGCCGACGTCGAGCGTGAATGAGCACGGTTGATGATGGAGAAAAAGGGGTGTACCTACAAAGACACTCCGATGCCAAAGTCTGAGAGCAAGCAACGAGTGAGAAAGTACAGGATTTTTATGGTCAAGATTTGAATACCTGACCCTCTCGAATGAGAGGGTTTTTATATTGGTCCAAGAGGATGGTCATTGGTCCATATTGCAAGGTGTGGATCGCGAATTCCGTAATAACCGTTAGTAGTTGGGAGCTATCCATTGGGGTGCTATTTACCTTGCTCGACTTGTCAGTTGGTCGTAGGGCACTGGTTAAGTTGAGCAGTCGTTAATGGGTTAATGGGCCGATTGGGCGTGAGAGAATATTTGGGCCCAAGTCTGTAGTTTGGGGCAGTCCGGAACATGAGCCCCCCAAGTCGTTGTTTCCGATCGAGGGTGCGATGACTTAAGGATGTCTGGTTGCTCGTAGTAGTCGGATTGGCCTTTGGTCGACAAACGACCTTTTTAGGGAGATTAATTGGGCTCGATGGACGGGCGTCCCACCAGTTGGTCGACGAAGAGGAAGAAGAAACGAAAAGGTAACGTGTCTCTGGATTTGTGTCTGTTTAATGTTCTAACGACTAACCTAGGGACTAGTGCGTAGGTCATTATTGCCTAGGGATATGGGTCACGCTTCAGCTGCACGTGCCCCTTTCCCTATAAATAGGAGGATTGTCTCATTTGTCTCCTTTTTTGCTGTCCTGATCGACTTTCCAGCAACCTTAAACAACCGTCGACCACCGCAGTTCTTCTGCCGACCACCGTGTGTATCAACACAACTTCTCATAATCATGTATAATGCTCCTGGTAAGAGTTCTTTTCTGTATTTTTATCTTATTCCTTTAAGAATAGACATGTATGCGGTTTAGGTTTCGCTTTTAGACAATAGATTATGTTAGTTTTAGATGAATTTTAAGCTGAAGTAGTTACTGTGACATTGCATGTTCTGAACCCTAGTTTGCGGTCGGCGACGACCTTGGTCGAATACTCGACCGAGGCTTAGGGTTTCGTAATGAACATCTTTTCGTTGCGAACTCTATGTTTTTATGATTCCCCACTGAGCATTGATCGATTGTCCCGGGCGTCGATTGCTCGAGGGCTTTGGTCGGAAACCCTGTTCTTGGGCCGTTGCACGCCCTTTCACTTGATAGGTAGTGGAAGGGTGGATTTGATATTTTAATCGAATTCACTGACACCTTTCCTCTACTTTTCAGGTGAAAATGCACTCGTCGATCCCTACGACATCTCCTCGGAGGAAAGCACGTCGGAAGATTCGGGCTCTTCGGCAATTGTTCCATCGGACTTTGAAAGTTCCTCGGGGGACTCATAGGCAACCGAAATAAATTATGTGGCGACAGTGTCTGGGGGAGAGGTTGGCGCTCATGTGGTTTCAGAAGAAGAGGAAAGGGCTCCTACGCCCGAGGAGTGGGTTGTTGAGGACTTGCTGGACAAAGTATCATCTTATGCTCGGCTGTGCGGAGATCATTTGCCTGTGGTGGGGGATCCTGTCCACTGGAGGGTGACATGTTCGAGCGACGACGACATAATTTTCTCGGATTTTGGAGGAAGAAAATTTTCAATATATGAGTATGTTATTTCGACCTTGGGGATCAGGCTGTCGTTCAACAATTTGGTCTGCTCGGTTACATGGGGGTAGCACCCTCGCAGCTGCATCCTAACTCTTATGCCTTTATGAGGGCATTCAAGTTGACATGCATGCATCTGGGGGCGGGGGCTACTCTTCCTCTCTTTTTTCGGTTGTTCTCTCTACAGCGCCAGGTGGGGCGAGGGAATGCCCGAAAGGGTTTCATTTCCTTTAAACAACAGGCTAAGATCTTCAAGGCGCATTCGGTGTCTATTCGATCATTCAAGGGCGACTATTTCTTGATCGAGCCTGTGAGTCGAGAAGCTACAAGGTCGATCATCTTTATGGGGATCGACACCGACGAGAATGATGTCCCCCGGCTGGATGCGGAGGGCGCCATATCTGTAGGAGGATTTATAGGTTTCCTTTTTCATGGGATTATGGTCATTATGGGCGACCTGTGAGCGATTTCGTTCAAATAGGGGATGCTCTGACCGTGGATGACGCAACCAGCTTCGAGGAGTTTCGTAAGCTGGTGTCTTCCTTCACTTCGACCCCAATGCTCAACGGAGAGGGGAAAGTAATGTTAGCTTCTGACGGGGGAGAAGCTGTGGAACGTCCGTTGATTGACGTCACGGCTCTCCTGGCTTGTAAAAACGGGCAAGAAGTGTTTGAACTATTTGGTACTTATTTTGTTTTTATTTTTGTTTATTCGTCATGTGATTTTATGCTCGTAGCCGATCTGACCTTTTTCTTTCCTCCTTTTGCAGGTTCTATAGCGATTTCTCTGGACAAGATCCAGGACAAGTTGAGGCAAGGTAACAAGAGGAAAGCTAGGATCGTTCAGACCCGACTGGTGGGTAACGATACGAGTGACTCTGGCTTGGGCCCCATCGCTCGAGGCTCCCCGGGCGTGACTTCGGGTTCGAGTCTTAAGAAACACAAAGTTGGAACGACCGTTATGGACCTGACGACCAACACTCTTTCAAAACCCAAACATGCATTGCCACCATGTTTTGTGCAGCGCGACTTCTTCGAGGGCACTTCCTTGGAGGTCGAACGGGCGGACTCGCTGTTTCTCGAGCAGATGGATTGCCCTGCTCGGAGGTTATCCCTGGCGCAAGATGCTAGTGTTGTAATGCGGGTGCTATCAATGACCTCGATGTTGGCTGAGGGAAGCTCCGGGAAGGAGCACAAAATTTGTCGCTTGAAGTCCCTCCTGGGCGATTTAGAGGAATAAGCGAGGAAGGCTACCGAGGACGCTGAGGCTACGGCCAAAGAGCTGACGGAGTGGGCTGACGTGATCGCCAAGCTAGACGTGGACAAAAGGAAGGTTGTCGACCAAAATAAAAAGTAGAAAGAAGCTTTCTTTCCCAAGGAGGATGAGGATGAAGACACCAAGGGTATGATGAGCAGGACACACTTCCTTTCCTAGTTGGACCAAGATCTGGAAGAATTGAGGGACACAACCAAGCTAAGTTTTCAGAATGTAGTGGATCAAATCAAGGCCCTCCATTCGGAGTTGGACCTTGATACTGATCAGATCAGGTATTTGTACAAGGTCGTGGATGGTCGGATTTTAGTCCCAGATTATATGATCATTGATGATTCTCAGCCGGATGAGCCCGACCAACCGATCCAGCCTGAAGCTCAACAACCTCCGAGTGAAGGTCAGCCTGGTGTCCAAGAGGAGGAAGGTAATTAGGTTGGCCTGCGTGCCCAAAATATATGTAATTTATAGTTTTTGCTTGGGGACTTGGTCCTCGTTTTATGTAATTCCGAACAAGTCGGCCCTTAGGGGTCGCAGCTTCTCAATGAATGTTTCCGACCTGGGTGGTCGTTTTGTTATTTTTGTTGCAGTGTTTTTGTTTTTACATATGACTGCCCGTCCGTCGGAGGACTTTTGTTTTAAATGTATTATTTCGCTAAGTATTTTATGCTCGTCTGGCACAAGGAATATGATATAGTGGTCGAATAGGGGGGGGGGGGGGTAAATGCTCGTAAGAAAGTGTGATCCGTCGGTTAGGGGAACCAGTCAGATGTAAGGAGGTTGGCTCCGGGTCGGTATCCAGGTCAAGATCATGGCTCGAATTCCGTGGCTTGAACGTCCCATCGCGAGCTGGGGTTTTGTCTGGTCATAGTACTTAGGCGACGTTGGACTTGTTTGAGTATCCTTTTCTGCGACAGTTACCTTCCTTTTCGTGAGGGGGTCCTGTTGATCAAACGTTTTGGGCTGCAATGCTCGTACCTGGGCATGCAGGTTTGGCCGAACTATCTGCTCCTCATTTGGAAGTTGAGCAGGGCGACCTTCATACTAGTTGTAGTATTGCTTGAGTTTCTCGGCATTCCACGACCGAGCGAGCTCTTCCCCTTGAATATTTTCTAAGTAATAGGCTTCGTTCTCGGTCTTTGCTCGAACGCGATATGGGCCCTCCCAATTTGGTGCCAGCTTCCCTTCTCGGGAGTCTTTGTGATTTCTCCTCAAGACGAGACTTCCGACTTCGAATGCTCGCTTAATAACCTTGGCGTCATGTCGAGCTGCTATTTTTTGTTTAAGTGTAGCTTCTCGATGAGCAACTCCTGATCGTATTTCTTCGACTAAGTCGAGCTCTTCTCTCAGTGTTTCAGAGTTGGTATCTTGGTCCATAGGTGATTCTGTCCGCCTGGACGGTATGTGCATCTCTATGGGGATGACCGCTTCAGTCCCGTATGCTAGCCGGAATGGGGATTCCCCGGTTGTCGAGTGGGGTGTGGCCCTGTATGCCCAAAGAAAGTTGTGTAATTCTTCGACCCAATGTTTTTTGTGCTCGTCCAACCTTCGCTTAAGACCTCTTAAGATTACCCTGTTAGCAGCTTCTGCTTGCCCGTTAGTCTGAGGGTGCTTGACCAAGGCGAAGTGTTGTTTGGTTCCTACTGAGGTTACGAATTATTGGAAATGCTTGTCGGTGAACTGGGTCCCATTATCTATTACGATGGCGAGTGGGACCTCGAATCGGGCGAGGATGTTCCACTTGAAGAAGCGTAAGATGTTGAGCGCAGTGATTTTGGCTATGGCCTCTGCTTCATCCATTAAGTGAAATAATCGACACCCACGATGAAATACTTGTTTCGGCCAGTGCCGATGACGAAGGGCCCTAATATATCTAGTCCCCACCAGGAAAATGGCCATGGGGAAGATAGTGATTTCAACTCGGTAGGAGGTGCCACATGTATGTCACCATTCCGTTGGCATTTGTCACATTTTTAACATGCTCCTTCGCGTGGTTTTGCATCATTGACCAATAATATCCTGCTCGTAGAATTTTGCAGGCGATTGATCGCCCACCTGGATGTTGTGCGTTGATCCCTTCATGGACTTCCCTTAATACGTGCGGAATGTTTTCTTCCTCGACGTATCTGAGAAGTGGCATGGAGAAACCCCGGCGATACATTTTCCCCCCGGCCATTATATACGAGCATGATCTACGCCGCACGGTGGTGGCCGTTTTTGGGTCCGTTGGTAATTCGTCCTTGGTCAAATAATTGAATACTGGGGGCATCCAACAGTTAACGTCGCCTACGACGTTGACGTCTACTGGGGCTGACGATTGCCCAATGTTTGGTCGAGGGAGTATCTCTTGTATGACGGATTTGTTGCCCCCTTTCTTTTTGGTACTTGCCAGTTTGGACAATATATCCGCTCGGGTGTTGTTCTCGCGTGGGACATGCTTGACTTCCACGGACGTGAATCGTTTTAGCTTCTCTTTGATCAAAGCTAAGTATTTGGTCATGTTGTCTTTTTTGGCTTGAAACTCGCCTCGCACTTGGTTGGCGACCAACTAGGAGTATGTGCATATCATTATTTCTTCTGCCCCGAGGTCGTCTGCGAGGCGCAAGCCGGCCAGGAAGGCCTCATATTCTGCTTGATTATTAGACGTGGGGAAAGAAAAGGTTAGGGATACTTCGATGATGGTTCCTTCCTCATTCTCCAATATCACCCCGACCCCACTGACTGCCGAGCTAGACACTTCGTCTACGAAGATGATCCATTTAATCGGGGATGTTAAAGTCTGCTTGGTGAAGGTAAGCTCTTCTACAAAGTCGGCCAAGGCTTGAGCTTTGAGAGCCTTTCTTCCTTCGAATTTGATGTCGAACTCGGACAATTCCAACGACCATTTCAGCATCCGTCCGGCCATATCCGACCTTCTGAGCATCTGCCTGATGGGTTGGTCTGTCCTCACAAAAATAGTATGGGCCAGGAAGTAGTGTCATAAGCTTCTTGTTGTGAAGAGGAGGGCTAGTCCTACCTTTTCTATTTGTAGGTATTGGAGTTTAGGGCCATTCAAGGCTTTGCTTGTAAAGTAAATAGGTTTTTGTCCTTCAGGCAGTTCACAGATAAGGGCCGCGCTCACCGCTTCGTTTTCCACGACGAGGTAGAGATATAGTGTTTCGCCTTTGTTAGGCCTGGAGAGTACTGGAGGCTCGGACAATGTTTTCTATAAGTGAATCAAGGCCTGTTCGCACTCGTCCATCCATTCAAAGGCTACCTCCTTGCAGAGGAGCTTGTAGAATAGAAGGGCGTGTTGGGAGGACTTAGCAACGAACCGGGCAAGTTAGGTGAGGAAGCTGTTCAATGATTGTATGAATATTTTGGAGTCGGGCGTAGGAATCTTTGGAAATGCTCGGCATTTGTCAGGATTGGCTTCGATACCACGTTCGGACAAGTAAAATCCAAGGAATTTTCCTGCTCGAACTCCGAACGTGCACTTCTCGGGGTTGAAACGCATTCTGCATTTTTGAGCTTGGTCGAACACTTTACGAAGATGGGAAGCATGATCTGTTTCTTGTTGAGATTTAACGATCATGTCGTCCATATATACTTCCAACATGTCTTCGATTTCTTCTCGGAATACTTTGTTCATCATGCGCTGATAGGTGGCGCCCGCGTTTTTTAGGCCGAAGGGCATAACATTGTAATAGTAATTGCCTGACTCGGTCATGAAGGCCGTATTTTTTTTGTCGGTCACGGCCATTGGGATCTAATTATATCCCAAATAGGCATCCATAAATGATAGTAGTTTGAAACCGACCGAGTTGTCGACCAGTTTATCAATATTTGGTAATGGGTAAGCATCTTTCGGGCAAGCCCAATTAAGATCAGTATAACTAACGCACATTCTCCATTTTCCATTTCGATTGTTTTCACAAGTACAACGTTGGAGAGCCAGGTGGTGTACCTGGCTTCCGTTACAAAGTTCGCCTCTAGGAGGTCTTCTATAGCCTTTTCGGCCGCTTTAGTTTTTTTGGTCGTCTGTTTCCTCCTTCGTTGGGCAATGGCCTTGTGATTAGGATCGAAGGAGAGATGATGGCAGGCCGAGTCTGAGTCAAGTCCGGGCATCTCTGCTGCACTCCATGTGAATATATTGGCGTTCCCTTTCAGGCATGCCTCCAGCTGTCTCTTCGCCAGGTTTAGGAGATGGGCCCTAATCTTCACGCATCTGCTCGGATCTTCCCCCAGAGGGATTAGTTTGAATTCACCGTCGGGGATTGGCTGGGCTAACGAAGTAGAGGGCTTCTGGGAGCTTTCGGCTTCGTCTGGAAACCTACAATCCAGATCGATAGAGTCGACCTGAGGGAGAGGTGCAGGCACTTCTGTGTTTATGGAGGACATTGAGATGGAAGCTTTAGGCTGGTATGATATCGAGCTAAGGCCTTTAAAGGCTGCCTCGAAACAGCGACAGACAACTTCGACATCACCGTGCAGGGTGGCCACTCTCCCTGACGTCGTGTAGTACTTCATCTTCAGGTGGACAGTTGATGGAACAGCCAGGAGATCGGCCAGCGTCGGTCGACCGGGAATGCATTGGTATAGAGAAGGACAATCGACGACCAAAAATTGGACGCAGACTAACTGGGTGGTTTCCGCGGCTCCAAAAGTGACTATAAGGTCGACATAACCCCATGGTCGTGATACTGCCCCATTGAAACCTTCCAGGTTGAATCCCACGTATGGCGTTAGATGAGTCTCGTTCAGCCGGAGTGTCGCGAACAATTGCGAATACATTATATCGCATGGACTGCCCTGGTCGATTAGTATTCTGCGGATGTCGAAGTTTGCCATCTGGGCCCGAATGAGTAGTGGAATGTTGGCGTTAGGTGCTCCCCCTAGTAGTTCCTATTTGTAAAATGAGATGGGCACCGAGTTGTCTCTGGGTTTGTCTAACGTAGCGTTCAGGGCCGATCCTTTTGCGATTAGTTGGTCGAACTTCTTCTTCACAGAACCGACCGTGATCTTGTTGAATCCTCCACCTGAAATCACCATAGCAGAGGGGAATGCTTCTTAGGGGCTATGGGAAGACAGGTAACTAGGGTTGTTCTGAAAATCAGACATAAAGAAATCTTCAGGGCGATAGATGCTGAGAGCGACCTGCATATTGGTGTCTGCGGGCACCGCTACCGCTTCCTCGACCTTTATGGTTTCTTGTGTTTCCGGCCTAGAGGTTTCTTTGGATTTCGTGAATTGTTTGAGGTGGCCGTCTTTGATGATTATCTCTATTGCGTCCTTCAGGTGGATGTAATCCTCGGTATTGTGTCCGTGGCTTTTGTGGAACCTGTAGTACTTGGTTTTGTCGGTGCCCGGCTTGGCGGGAAGCTGCTTGGGAAAGCGAACCCCCGCTTGACGGAACTCTGAATTAGCACATTCAGACAATATTTTCTCCCTCGACACCAATATAGGTGTATACTCACGAAAGTGACCTACTGGACCTTTTTGCTCCCGCGGTTCACGGGGGTGATCTTCCTTTCTTTTGTCACCTCCCCGACGAGATGTCAAGGGTTCATCGGATTTGGAAGGGTTGGCGTCTTCTATACGCCGGACATCACGAACGAAGTTGGCTGCTTGCTTTTCTTCGTACTGGATGTACGCTTGAGCTTTCAAGAGGAAAGCGTCCAGAGTGGAGGGCGTCTCAATGCCCACTGCTCGGTGGAAGTCGGTGGATGGACGTAACCCGCGCTCCAACAAATACTTTTTCATGTCGTCCGTGGTCGAGACCTAGACAGCTTCTTTATTGAACCTTTCGATGTAGGTTCTGAGGGGCTCATCTTTTCCCTGGATAATGGCTTCGAGTGATGCCTCCGTCTTGGGGTGGCGTCGGGAAACGGTGAAATGCCTGGAAAAAGTTCGACCGAATTGTCTCCAGGAAGTGATGGATTTGGGCTCAATACTTTTGTACCAAGTCATCACCCCTTTCCTTAAGGTGGTCGGAAAGAGATGACATTTGATCACTCCTCGGACGCCCCTGTAATCAAGTAGAACGTTGATGTTCTCAATATGTTCGCCGGGATCAATTGTTCCATCATATGAACCTATGAGTGGGAGTTTCTCGATCCCTCTTGGTAATTTGGCAGCCATAATCTCAGAAGAGAGGGGTCCTCTGATATCGTCGTCGTCATTGGAGGTGAGCGAAGGGGATCTTGAACGGCGTTTTCTGTTCCGTCACGAGGACGGAGAGTTTGACCTGTTCTTTCTTGATCGTCTTGGAGATGGTGATCGGGATCGTCGCCTTTTCTGGCAAGGAGAATGTCGGTCATCACCCTGCGGACTTTGACGAGTTTTGGTCAGCATAGGGGATCGACGTTTACGAGGAGGTGAATGATCTCGATTCCTGATAGAAGATTCATCGTGGTGGCCTTTATCGTTCTTTTTCGGGGGAATGGGTTGCATTGTCCCCGGTGCCTTTTAGGAGATCGAGATGATCGGCGACCGGTTTCTTCAAGACAGGCTATCTTCTCACTATGTGCTAGGAGTAGGAGGTGGGTCTGGTTGAGCATTTCAACCAGCACGGTGAAGTCTGACCCGGCGTATGCGACTATGGAAGGTATGGCCTCCAGTTGGCTCTCGAGCAGTTGGTCGCGCTCTGGAGAGGGCAAAGCTTTTTTTCCGTCTTGGTGATCTTGGACGGTTTCTTCGTGTGAGGGAATGACTAGGTTGTTCCCTCGTTGGGTAATGAGGATACCATCAGCAGTACGGGCATCGCACGGGATGTCATGAGCGGTCATGGATCTTTTTAAATAGTAAACTTTGGTTCTTGAGAATCTCTAATGAAGAAGAACGGGGAAGTTGGTTTCCCACAGACGGCGCCACCTGATCCTACCTGGAGATCAGGATCCGATGTGGCCGGCGTCGAGTGTGGATGAGCACGGTTGATGATGGAGAAAAATGGGTGTACCTGCAAAGTCACTCCGATGCCAAAGTCAGAGAGCGAGCAACGAGTGAGCAAGTACAAGATTTTTAGGGTCAAGATTTGAATACCTGACCCTCTCGAATGAGAAGGATTTTATATTGGTCCAAGAGGATGGTCATTGGTCCATATTGCAAGGCGTGGATTCCATAATAACCGTTAGTAGTTTGGAGCTATCAGTTGGGGCGTTATTTACCTCGCTCGACTTGTCAGTTGGTCGGAGGGCACTGGTGTCGAACACGGGTTAAAAACCATAAAAAAGGATCCAAGTTAAATAACTCAACAGTTTCACTATAATAACCAAAATAAAAGTTCCAAGTTAAAAAAACAAGTCAGTTTCACTATAAAAACCATAATAAAAGTTCCAAGTTAAAAAACTCAACAATTTCACTAAAAAAACCATAAAAAAAAGTTTCATGTTAAACATGTCAACAATTTCACTATAAACCATAAAAAGATTTCAAAGTGAAAAAACTCAACTTTAAAAAGCAAACAAAAAATTTGAAGTTAAAAAACTCAACAGTTTCTCTTTAAAAAAATATATTAAAAAATTACATGTGAAAAAACTCAACATTATCACTATAAAAAACATAAAAAATAAGTTCCAAGTGACAAAAAAACTCAAAAGTTTCACTATAAAAACCATAAAAAAAAATTTCAAGTGAAAAAACTCAACAGTTTCACTATAAAAACCATACAAATTTTCAAAGTTAAAAAACGAAATAGTTTCACTATAAAAACCATAACGAAAGTTCCAATTTAAAAAACACAACAATTTCACTATAAAAACAAAAAAAAAAGTTCCAAGGTAAAATGCTCAACAATTTCACTATAAAGATCCTAACAAAAGATCCAAGTTATAAGCCTCATCTATATTTCACTATAAAAATTATAAAAAAAAGTTTAAAGTTTATAAACTCCACAATATCTCAAATAAAATATTCAAAAAATTCCAAATAAAAAAACTCAATAGTTTCACTATAAAAACCATTAAAAAAAAGATCCATGTAAAAAAACGCAACAGTTTCACTATAAAAACGAAAATAAAAGTTCCAAGTTAAAAAACAAGTCAATTTCACTGTAAAAACCATAATAAAAGTTCTGAGTTAAAAAACTCAACAATTTCACTAAAAAACCATAAAAAAAAGTTTCATGTTAAAAAATGCAACAAATTCACTATAAAACCATAACAAGATTTCCAAGTGAAAAAACTCAACTATAAAAAGCAAACTAAAAATTCCAAGTTAAAAAACCCAACAGTTTTTCTTTAAAAAATATATTAAAAAATTACAAGTGAAAAAACTCAACATTATCACTATGAAAAACATAAAAAATAAGTTCCAAGTGAGAAAAAACTCAACAGTTTCACTATAAAAACCCTAAAAAAAATTTCAAGTGAAAAAACTCAAATGTTTCACTATAAAAACCATAAAAATTTTCAAAGTTAAAAAACTTAACAGTGTCACTATAAAAACCATAAAGAAATTGTGGAGTTTCTAAAAACCCTAAAAAAAGTTCCAATTTAAAAAAACTCAACAATTTCACTATAAAAACCAAAATAAAAGTTTCAAGTTAAAAAACAAGTCATTTTCACTATAAAAACCATAACAAAAGTTTCAAGTTAAAAAACTTAACAATTTCTATAAAAATATTTTAAAAATTCCAAGTAAGGAAACTCAATAGTTTTACTATAAAAACCATAAAAAAAATATCCAAGTAAAAAACCTCATCAGTTTCACTATAAAAACCATAATAAAAGTTCCGAGTTAAAAAAAAAGTCAATTTCACTATAAAAACCATAATAAAAGTTCCGAGTTAAAAAAAAAGTCAATTTCACTATAAAAACCATAATAAAAGTTCCGAGTTAAAAAACTCAACAATTTCACTAAAAAACCATAAAAAAAGTTTCATGTTAAAAATGTCAACAAATTCATTAAAAGACCATAACAAGATTTCCAAATGAAAGAACCCAACTTTAAAAAGCAAACTAAAAATTCCAAGTTAAAAAACCCAGCAGTTTCTCTTTAAAAAATATATTAAAAAATTACAAGTGAAAAAATTCAACATTATCACTATAAAAAACATAAAAAATTAGTTCCAATTGAGAAAAAACTCAACAGTTTCAATCTAAAAACCCTAAAAAAAATAAAAACTCAACAGTTTCACTATAAAAACCATAAAAAATTTCAAAGTTAAAAAACTTAACAGTGTCACTATAAAAACCATAAAGAAAGTTCGAATTTAAAAAACACAACAATTTGACTATAAAATCCAAAAAAAAAGTTCGAAGGTAAAATGCTCAACAATTTCACTATAAAGATCCTAACAAAATATCCAAGTTATAAACCTCATCTATATTTCACTATAAAAATTATAAAAAATAAAGTTTAAAGTTTAGAAACTCCACAATTTCTCAAATAAAATATTTAAAAAATTCCAAGTAAAAAAACTCAATAGTTTCACTATAAAAACCATAAAAAAAGATCTAAGTTAAAAAAACTCAACAGTTTCACTATAAAAACCAAAATAAAATTTCCAAGTTAAAACACAAATTAGTTTCACTATAAAAACCATAAAAAAAGTTTCAAGTTAAAAAACTCAACAATTTCTATAAAAATATTTAAAAAATTCTAATTAAGAAAACTCAATAGTTTTCTTATAAAAACCATAAAAAAAAGATCCAAGTAAAAAACCTCAACAGTTTCACTATAAAAACCAAACTAAAAGTTCCAAGTTAAAAAACAAGTCAATTTCACTATAAAAACCATAATAAAAGTTCCGAGTTAAAAAACTCAACAATTTCACTATAAAAACTATAAAAAAAGTTTCATGTTAAAAATGTCAACAAATTCACTATAAAACAATAATAAGATTTCCAAATGAAAAAACTCAAGCAAACTAAAAATTCCAAGTTAAAAAACCCAACAGTTTCTCTTTAAAAAATATATTAAAAAATTACAAGTGAAAAAACTCAACATTATCACTATAAAAAACATAAAAAATAAGTTTCAAGTGAGAAAAAACTAAACAGTTTCACTATAAAAACCATAAAAATATTTCGAGTGAAAAAACTCAACATTTTCACTGTAAAAACCATAAAGATTTTCAAAGTTAAAAAACTTAATAGTTTCACTATAAAAACCATAACGAAAGTTCCAAGTTAAAAAACACAACAATTTCACTATAACAACCCATAAAAAAAGTTCCAAGGTAAAATGCTCAACAATTTCACTATAAAGATCCTAACAAAAGATCCAACTTATAAACCTCGTCTTTATTTCACTATAAAAATTATATAAAAAAATTTAAAGTTTAGAAACTCCAAAATTTCTCAAATAAAATATTTAAAAAATTCCAAGTAAAAAAACTCAATAGTTTCACTATAATAACCATAAAAAAAAAGATCCAAGTTAAAAAAACTCAACAGTTTCACTATAAAAACCAAAATAAAAGTTCCAAGTTAAAAAACAAGTCAGTTTCACTAAAAAAACCATAATAAAAGTTTCAAGTTAAAAAACTCAACTATTTCTATAAAAATATTTAAAAAATTCCAAGTAAGGAAACTCAATAGTTTTACTATAAAAACCATAAAAAAATCCAAGTAAAATACCTCAACAGTTTCACTTTAAAAACCAAACTAAAAGTTCCAAGTTAAAAAAACAAGTCGATTTCACTATAAAAACCATAATAAAAGTTACGAGTTAAAAAACTCAACAATTTCACTAAAAAACCATAAAAAAAGTTTCATGTTAAAAATGTCAACAAATTCACTATAAAACCATAACAAGATTTCCAAATGAAAAAACACAACTTTAAAAAGCAAACTAAAAATTCCAAGTTAAAAAACCCAACTTTTCTCTTTAAAAAATATATTAAAAAATTACAAGTGAAAAAACTCAACATTATAACTATAAAAAACATAAAAAGTAAGTTCCAAGTGAGAAAAAACTCAACAGTTTCTCTATAAAAACCATAAAATAATTTCGAGTGAAAAAACTCAATAGTTTCACTATAAAAAGCATAAAGATATTCAAAGTTAAAAAACTTAATAGTTTCACTATAAAACCATAACGGAAGTTCAAAGTTAAAAAACACAACAATTTAACTATAACAACAGAAAAAAAAGTTCCAAGGTAAAATGCTCAACAATTTCACTATAAAGATCCTAACAAAAGATCCAAGTTATAAACCTCATCTATATTTAACTATAAAAATTATAAAAAATTTTTTTTAAAGTTTAGAAACTCCACAATTTCTCAAATAAAATATTTAAAAAATTCCAAGTAAAAAAACTCAATAGTTTCACTATAAAAACCATAAAAAAAAGATCCAAGGTAAAAAAACTCAATAGTTCACTATAAAAAAAACAAAATAAAAGTTCCATGTTAAAACACAAGTTAGTTTTACTATAGAACCATAACAAAAGTTTCAAGTTAAATAACTCAACAATTTCTATAAAAATATTTAAAAAATTCCAAGTAAGAAAACTCAATAGTTTTACTATAAAAATTATACAAAAAAGATCCAGGTAAAAAACCTCAACAGTTTCACTATAAAAACAAACTAAAAGTTCCAAGTTAAAAAAAAGGTCAATTTCACTATAAAAAGCATAATAAAAGTTCTGAGTTAAAAAAACTCAACAATTTCACTATAAAAACTATAAAAAAAAATTTCATGTTAAAAATGTCTACAAATTCACTATAAAACCATAACAAGATTTCAAATGAAAAATCTCAACTTTAAAAAGCAAATTAAAAATTCCAAGTTAAAAAACCCAACAGTTTCTCTTTAAAAAATATATTAAAAAATTACAAGTGAAAAAAACTCAACATTATCACTATAAAAAACATAAAAAATAAGTTTCAAGTGATAAAATATTCAACAGTTTCACTATAAAAACCATAAAGATTGTCAAAGTTAAAAAACTTAATAGTTTCACTATAAAAACCATAACGAAAGTTCCAAGTTAAAAAACACAACAATTTCACTATAACAACCAAAAAAAAGTTCCAAGGTAAAATGCTCAACAATTTCACTATAAAGATCCTAACAAAAGATCCAAGTTATAAACCTCATCTTTATTTCACTATAAAAATTATAAAAAAAAATTTAAAGTTTAGAAACTCCACAATTTCTCAAATAAAATATTTAAAAAATTCCAAGTATAAAAACTCAATAGTTTTAGTATAAAAACCATAAAAAAAATATCCAAGTTAGAAAAACTCAACAGTTTCACTATAAAAACCAAAATAAAAGTTCCAAGTTAAAAAACAAGTCAGTTTCACTATAAAAACCATAACAAAAGTTTCAAGTTAAAAAACTCAACAATTTCTATAAAAATATTTAAAAAATTCAAAGTAAGGAAACTCAATAGTTTTACTATAAAAACCATAAAAAAAATCGAAGTAAAAAACCTCAACAGTTTCACTATAAAAACAAAAATAAAATTTCCAAGTTAAAAAACAAGTCGATTTCACTATAAAAACCATAATAAAAGTTCCGAGATAAAAAACTCAACTATTTCACTAAAAACCCATAAAAAAAGTTTCATGTTAAAAATGTCAACAAATTAACTATAAAACCATAAAAAGAATTCCAAATGAAAAAACTCAACTTTAAAAAGCAAACAAAAAATTCCAAGTTAAAAAACCCAACAGTTTCTCTTTAAAAAATATATTAAAAAATTACAAGTGCAAAAAGTCAACATTATCACTATAAAAAACATAAAAAATAAGTTTCAAGTGAGAAAAAACTCAACAGTTTCACTATAAAAACCATAAAAAAATTTCGAGTGAAAAAACTCAACAGTTTCACTATAAAAACAATAAAGATTTTCAAAGTTAAAAAACTTAATAGTTTCACTATAAAAACCATAACAAAAGTTCCAAGTTAAAAAATTCAACAATTTCACTATAACAACCAAAAAAGAAAAGTTCCAAGGTAAAATGCTTAACAATTTCACTATAAAGATCCTAACAAAAGATCCAAGTGATAAACCTCATCTTTATTTCACTATAAAAATAAAAAAAAAATTTAAAGTTTAGAAACTCCACAATTTCTCAAATAAAATATTTAAAAAATTCCAAGTATAAAAACTCAATAGTTTCACAATAAAAACCATAAAAAATATCAAAGTTAGAAAAACTCAACAGTTTCACTATAAAAACCAAAATAAAAGTTCCAAGTTAAAACACAAGTTAATTTACTGTAAAAACCATAACAAAAGTTTCAAGTTAAAAAACTCAACAATTTCTATAAAAATATTTAAAAAATTCCAAGTAAGAAAACTCAATAGTTTTACTATAAAAACCATAAAAAAGGATCCAAGTAAAAAACCTCAACAGTTTCACTATAAAAACCAAACTAAAAGTTCCAATTTAAAAAACAAGTCAATTTCACTATAAAAACCATAATAAAATTTCCGAGTTAAAAAACTCAAAAATTTCACTATAAAAACTATAAAAAAAGTTTCATGTTAAAAATGTCAACAAATTCACTATATAACAATAACAAGATTTCAAATGAAAAAACTCAACTATAAAAAGCAAACTAAATATTCCAAGTTAAAAAATATAAAAAACATAAAAAACATAAAAAACATAAAAAAATAAGTTTCAAGTGAGAAAAAACTCAACAGTTTCACTATAAAAACCATAAAAAAAATTCGAGGAAAAAACTCAACAGTTTCACTTTAAAAACCATAAAGATTTTCAAAGTTAAAAAACTTAATAGTTTCACTATAAAAACCATAATAAAAGTTTCAAGTTAAAAAACAAAACAATTTCTATAAAAATATTTAAAAAATTCCAATTAAGGAAACTCAATAGTTTTACTATAAAAAACATAAAAAAATATCCAAGTAAAAAACCTCAACAGTTTCACTATAAAAAAATATTCCAATTAACAAACAAGTCGATTTCACTATAAAAACCATAATAAAAGTTCCGAGTTAGAAAAACTCAACAATTTCACTAAAAAACCATAAAAAAGTGTCATGTTAAAAAATATCAACAAATTCACTATAAAACCATAACAAGATTTACATATGAAAAAACTCAACTTTAAAAAGCAAACTAAAAATTCCAAGTTAAAAAACCCAACAGTTTCTCTTTAAAAAATATATTAAAAAATTACAAGTGAAAAAACTCAACATTATCACTATAAAAAACATAAATAAATAAGTTTCAAGTGAGAAAAAACACAACAGTTTCACTATAAAAACCATAAAAAAAATTCAAGTGAAAAAACTTAACAGTTTCACTATAAAAACCATAAAAAATTTCAAAGTTAAAAAACTTAACAGTTTCACTATAAAAACCATAACGAAATTTCCAATTTAAAAAACACAACAATTTCACAATAAAAACCAAAATAAAATTCCAAAGTAAAATGCTCAACAATTTCACTATAAAGATCCTAACAAAAGATCCAAGTTATAAACCTCATATTTATTTCACTATAAAAATAAAATAAAAAGTTCCAAGTTAAAAAAACTCAATAGTTTCACTATAAAAACCATCAAAAAAAGATCCAAGTTAAAAAAACTCAACAGTTTCACTATAAATTCCAAAGTAAAAGTTCCAAGTTAAAAAACAAGTCAGTTTCACTATAAAAACCATAACAAAAGTGTCAAGTTAAAAAACTAAACAATTTCTATAAAAATATTTAAAAAATTCCAAGTAAGGAAACTCAATAGTTTTACTATGAAAACCATAAAAAAAATCCAAGTAAAAAACCTCAACAGTTTCACTATAAAAACCAAAATAAATTTTCCAAGTTAAAAAACAAGTCGATTTCACTATAAAAACAATAATAAAAGATCCGAGTTAAAAAACTCAACAATTTCACTATAAAAACCATAAAAAAGTTTCATGTTAAAAATGTCAACAAATTCACTATAAAACCATAACAAGATTTCCAAATGAAAAAATGCAACTTTAAAAAGCAAACCAAAAATTCCAAGTTAAAAAACCCAATAGTTTCTCTTTAAAAAATATATTAAAAAATTACAAGTGAAAAAACTCAACATTATCACTATAAAAAACTTAAAAAATAAGTTTCAAGTGAGAAAAAACACAACAGTTTCACTATAAAACCCATAAATTTCGAGTTAAAAAACTCAACAGTTTCACTATAAAAACCATAAAGATTTTCAAAGTTAAAAAACATAATAGTTTCACTATAAAAACCATAACGAAAGTTCCAAGTTAAAAAACACAACAATTTCACTATAACAACCAAAAAAAAGTTCCAAGGTAAAATGCTCAACAATTTCACTATAAAGATCCTAACAAAAGATCCAAGTTATAAACCTCATCTTTATTTGACTATAAAAATTTAAAAAAAATTTAAAGTTTAGAAACTCCACAATTTCTCAAATAAAATATTTAAAAAATTCCAAGTAAAAAAACTCAATAGTTTCACTATAAAAACCATAAAAAAAAAATCCAAGTTAAAAAAACTAAACAGTTTCACTATAAAAACCAAAATAAAAGTTCCAAGTTAAAAAACAAGTCAGTTTCACTATAAAAACCGTAACAAAAGTTTCAAGTTAAAAAACATAACAATTTCTATAAAAATATTTAAAAAATTCCAAGTAAAGAAACTCAATAGTTTTACTATACAAACCATAAAAAAAATCCAAGTAAAAAACCTCAACAGTTTCACTATAAAAACCAAAATAAAATTTCCAAGTTAAAAAACAAGTCGATTTCACTATAAAAACAATAATAAAAGATCCGAGTTAAAAAACTCAACAATTTCACTATAAAAACCATAAAAAAGTTTCATGTTAAAAATGTCAACAAATTCACTATAAAACCATAACAAGATTTCCAAATGAAAAAATTCAACTTTAAAAAGCAAACCAAAAATTCCAAGTTAAAAAACCCAACAGTTTCTCTTTAAAAAATATATTAAAAAATTACAAGTGAAAAAACTCAACATTATCACTATAAAAAACATAAAAAATAAGTTTCAAGTGAGAAAAAACACAACAGTTTCACTATAAAAACCATAAATTTCGAGTTAAAAAACTCAACAGTTTCACTATAAAAACCATAAAGATTTTTAAAGTTAAAAAACTTAATAGTTTCACTATAAAAACCATAACGAAAGTTCCAAGTTAAAAAACACAACAATTTCACTATAACAACCAAAAAAAAAGTTCCAAGGTAAAATGCTCAACAATTTCACTATGAAGATCCTAACAAAAGATCCAAGTTATAAACCTCATCTTTATTTGACTATAAAAATTAAAAAAAAAATTTAAAGTTTAGAAACTCCACAATTTCTCAAATAAAATATTTAAAAAATTCCAAGTAAAAAAACTCAATAGTTTCACTATAAAAACCATAATAAAAAATCCAAGTTAAAAAAACTCAACAGTTTCACTATAAAAAACAAAGTAAAAGTTGCAAGTTAAAAAACAAGTCAGTTTCACTATAAAAACCATAACAAAAGTTTCAAGTTAAAAAACTCACCAATTTCTATAAAAATGTTTAAAAAATTCCAAGTAAGGAAACTCAATAGTTTTACTATAAAAACCATAAAAAAAATCCAAGTAAAAAACCTCAACAGTTTCTCTATGAAAACCAAAATAAAATTTCCAAGTTAAAAAACAAGTCGATTTATCTATAAAAACAATAATAAAAGTTCCGAGTTAAAAAACTCAACAATTTCACTATAAAAACCATAAAAAGGTTTCATGTTAAAAATGTCAATAAATTCACTATAAAACCATAACAAGATTTCCAAATGAAAAAACTCAACTTTAAAAAGCAAACAAATAATTCCAAGTTAAAAAACCCAACAGTTTCTCTTTAAAAAATATATTAAAAAATTACAAGTGAAAAAAATCAACATTATCACTATAAAAAACATAAAAAATAAGTTTCAAGTGAGAAAAAACACAACAGTTTCACTATAAAAACCATAAAAAAATTTCTAGGGAAAAAACTCAATAGTTTCACTATAAAAACCATAAAGATTTCAAAGTTAAAAAACTTAATAGTTTCACTATAAAAACCATAACGAAAGTTCCATGTTAAAAAACACAACAATTTCACTATAACAACCAAAAAAAAAAGTTCCAAGGTAAAATGCTCAACAATTTCACTATAAAGATCCTAACAAAAGATCCAAGTTATAAACCTCATCTTTATTTCACTATAAAAATTAAAAAAAAAATTTAAAGTTTAGAAACTCCACAATTTCTCAAATAAAATATTTAAAAAATTCCAAGTAAAAAAACTCAATAGTTTCACTATAAAAACCCTAATAAAAAATCCAAGTTAAAAAAACTCAACAGTTTCACTATAAAAAACAAAGTAAAAGTTCCAAGTTAAAAAACAAGTCAGTTTCACTATAAAACCCATAACAAAAGTTTCAAGTTAAAAAACTCAACAATTTCTATAAAAATGTTTAAAAAATACCAAGTAAGGAAACTCAATATTTTTACTATAAAAACCATAAAAAAATCCAAGTAAAAAACCTCAACAGTTTCACTATGAAAACCAAAATAAAAATTCCAAGTTAAAAAACAATTCGATTTCACTATAAAAACAATAATAAAAGTTCCGAGTTAAAAAACTCAACAATTTCACTATAAAAACCATAAAAAAAGTTTCATGTTAAAAATGTCAACAAATTCACTATAAAACCATAACAAGATTTCCAAATGAAAAAACTCAACTTGAAAAAGCAAACCAAAAATTCCAAGTTAAAAAACCCAACAGTTTCTCTTTAAAAAATATATTAAAAAATTACAAGTGAAAAAACACAACATTATCACTATGAAAAACATAAAAAATAAGTTTCAAATGAGAAAAAACACAAAAGTTTCACTATAAAAACCATAAAAAAATTTCGAGTGAAAAAACTCAACAGTTTCACTATAAAAACCATACAGATTTTCAAATTTAAAAAACTTAATAGTTTCACTATAAAAACCATAACGAAAGTTCCAAGTTAAAAAACACAACAATTTCACTATAACAACCAAAAAAAAAAGTTCCAAGGTAAAATGCTCAACAATTTCACTATAAAGATCCTAACAAAAGATCCAAGTTATAAACCTCATCTTTATTTCACTATAAAAATTTTTAAAAAAATTTAAAGTTTAGAAACTCCACAATTTCTCAAATAAAATATTTAAAAAATTCCAAGTAAAAAAACTCAATAGTTTCACTATAAAATCCAAGTTAAAAAAACTCAACAGTTTCACTATAAAAACCAAAATAAAAGTTCCAAGTTAAAAAACAAGTCAGTTTCTCTATAAAAACCATAACAAAAGTTTCAAGTTAAAAAACTCAACAATTTCTATAAAAATATTTAAAAAATTCCAAGTAAGGAAACTCAATAGTTTTACTATAAAAACCATAAAAAAATCCGATTAAAAAACCTCAACAGTTTCACAATAAAAACCAAAATAAAATTTCCAAGTTAAAAAACAAGTCGATTTCACTATAAAAACAATAATAAAAGTTCCGAGTTAAAAAACTCAACAATTTCACTATAAAAACCATAAAAAAGTTTCATGTTAAAAATGTCAACAAATTCACTATAAAACCATAACAAGATTTCCAAATGAAAAAACTCAACTTTAAAAAGCAAACCAAAAATTCCAAGTTAAAAAACCCAACAGTTTCTCTTTAAAAAATATATTAAAAAATTACAAGTGAAAAAACTCAACATTATCACTATGAAAAACATAAAAAATAAGTTTCAAATGAGAAAAAACACAACGGTTTCACTATAAAAACCATAAAAATATTTCGAGTGAAAAAACTCAACTGTTTCACTATAAAAACCATAAAGATTTTCAAATTTAAAAAACTTAATAGTTTCACTATAAAAACCATAACGAAAGTTCAAAGTTAAAAAACATAACAATTTCACTATAACAACCAAAATAAAAGTTCCAAGGTAAAATGCTCAACAATTTCACTATAAAGATCCTAACAAAAGATCCAAGTTATAAACCTCATCTTTATTTCACTATAAAAATTTTAAAAAAAAATTTAAAGTTTAGAAACTCCACAATTTCTCAAATTAAATATTTAAAAAATTCCAAGTAAAAAAACTCAATAGTTTCACTATAAAATCCAAGTTAAAAAAACTCAACAGTTTCACTATAAAAACCAAAATAAAAGTTCCAAGTTAAAAAAACAAGTCAGTTTCTCAATAAAAACCATAACAAAAGTTTCAAGTTAAAAAACTCAACAATTTCTATAAAAATATTTAAAAAATTCCAAGTAAGGAAACTCAATAGTTTTACTATAAAAACCATAAGAAAATCCAAGTAAAAAACCTCAACAGTTTCCCTATAAAAACCAAAATAAAATTTCCAAGTTAAAAAACAAGTCGATTTCACTATAAAAACAATAATAAAAGTTCCGAGTTAAAAAACTCAACAATTTCACTATAAAAACCATAAAGAAGTTTCATGTTAAAAATGTCAACAAATTCACTATAAAACCATAACAAGATTTCCAAATGAAAAAACTCAACTTTAAAAAGCAAACCAAAAATTCCAAGTTAAAAAACCCAACAGTTTCTCTTTAAAAAATATATTAAAAAATTACAAGTGAAACAACTCAACATTATCACTATGAAAAACATAAAAAATAAGTTTCAAGTGAGAAAAAACACAACAGTTTCACAATAAAAACCATAAAAAAATTTCGAGTGAAAAAACTCAACAGTTTCACTATAAACCATAAAGATTTTCAAAGTTAAAAAACTTAATAGTTTCACTATAGAAACCATAACGAAAGTTCCAAGTTAAAAAACACAACAATTTCACTATAACAACAACAAAAAAAGTTCCAAGGTAAAATGCTCAACAATTTCACTATAAAGATCCTAACAAAAGATCCAAGTTATAAACCTCATCTTTATTTGACTATAAAAATTAAAAAAAAATTAAAGTTTAGAAACTCCACAATTTCTCAAATAAAATATTTAAAAAATTCAAAATAAAAAACTCAATAGTTTAACTATAAAAACCATTAAAAAAATCCAAGTTAAAAAAACTCAACAGTTTCACTATAAAAACCAAAATAAAAGTTCCAAGTTAAAAAACAAGTCAGTTTCTCTATAAAAACCATAACAAAAGTTTCAAGTTAAAAAACTCAACAATTTCTATAAAAATATTTAAAAAAATTCCAAGTAAGGAAACTCAATAGTTTTACTATAAAAACCATAAAAAAATCAAAGTAAAAAACCTCAACAGTTTCACTATAAAAACCAAAATAAAATTTCCAAGTTAAAAAACAAGTCGATTTCACTATAAAAACAATAATAAAAGTTCCGAGTTAAAAAACTCAACAATTTCACTATAAAAACCATAAAAAAGTTTCATGTTAAAAATGTCAACAAATTCACTATAAAACCATAACAAGATTTCCAAATGAAAAAACTCAACTTTAAAAAGCAAACCAACAATTCCAAGTTAAAAAACCCAACAGTTTCTCTTTAAAAAATATATTAAAAAATTACAAGTGAAAAAACATAACATTATCACTATGAAAAACATAAAAAAATAAGTTTCAAGTGAGAAAAAACACAACAGTTTCACTATAAAAACCATAAAAAAATTTCGAGTTAAAAAACTCAACTGTTTCACTATAAAAACCATAAAGATTTTCAAAGTTAAAAAACTTAATAGTTTCACTATAAAAACCATAATGAAAGTTCCAAGTTAAAAAACACAACAATTTCACTATAACAACAAAAAAAAAAGTTCCAAGGTAAAATGCTCAACAATTTCACTATAAAGATCCTAACAAAAGATCCAAGTTATAAACCTCATCTTTATTTCACTATAAAAATTTTAAAAAAAATTTAAAGTTTCGAAACTCCACAATTTCTTAAATAAAATATTTAAAAAATTCCAAGTAAAAAAACTCAATAGTTTCACTATAAAATTCAACTTAAAAAAACTCAATAGTTTCACTATAAAAACCAAAATAAAAGTTCCAAGTTAAAAAACAAGTCAGTTTCTCTATAAAAACCATAACAAAAGTTTCAAGTTAAAAAACTCAACAATTTCTATAAAAATATTTAAAAAATTCCATGTAAGGAAACTCAATAGTTTTACTATAAAAACCATAAAAAAATCCAAGTAAAAAACCTCAACAGTTTCACTATAAAAACCAAAATAAAATTTCAAAGTTAAAAAACAAGTCGATTTCACTATAAAAACAATTATAAAAGTTCCGAGTTAAAAAACTCAACAATTTCACTATAAAAACCATAAAGAAGTTTAATGTTAAAAATGTCAACAAATTCACTATAAAACCATAACAAGATTTCCAAATGAAAAAACTCAACCTTAAAAAGCAAACCAAAAATTCCAAGTTAAAAAACCCAACAGTTTCTCTTTAAAAAATATATTAAAAAATTACAAGTGAAAAAACTCAACATTATCACTATGAAAAACATAAAAAATAAGTTTCAAGTGAGAAAAAACACAACAGTTTCACTATAAAAACCATAAAAAAATTTCGAGTGAAAAAACTCAACAGTTTCACTATAAACCATAAAGATTATCAAAGTTAAAAAACTTAATAGTTTCACTATAAAAACCATAACGAAAGTTCCAAGTTAAAAAACACAACAATTTCACTATAACAACAACAAAAAAAGTTCCAAGGTAAAATGCTCAACAATTTCACTATAAAGATCCTAACAAAAGATCCAAGTTATAAACCTCATCTTTATTTGACTATAAAAATTAAAAAAAATTTAAAGTTTAGAAACTCCACAATTTCTCAAATAAAATATTTAATAAATTCAAAATAAAAAACTCAATAGTTTCACTATAAAAACCATTAAAAAAATCCAAGTTAAAAAAACTCAACAGTTTCACTATAAAAACCAAAATAAAAGTTCCAAGTTAAAAAACAAGTCAGTTTCTCTATAAAAACCATAACAAAAGTTTCAAGTTAAAAAACTCAACAATTTCTATAAAAATATTTAAAAAAATTCCAAGTAAGGAAACTCAATAGTTTTACTATAAAAACCATAAAAAAATCAAAGTAAAAAACCTCAACAGTTTCACTATAAAAACCAAAATAAAATTTCCAAGTTAAAAAACAAGTCGATTTCACTATAAAAACAATAATAAAAGTTCCGAGTTAAAAAACTCAACAATTTCACTATAAAAACCATAAAAAAGTTTCATGTTAAAAATGTCAACAAATTCACTATAAAACCATAACAAGATTTCCAAATGAAAAAACTCAACTTTAAAAAGCAAACCAACAATTCCAAGTTAAAAAACCCAACAGTTTCTCTTTAAAAAATATATTAAAAAATTACAAGTGAAAAAACTCAACATTATCACTATTAAAAACATAAAAAATAAGTTTCAAGTGAGAAAAAACACAACAGTTTCACTATAAAAACCATAAAAAAAATTCGAGTGAAAAAACTCAACTGTTTCACTTTAAAAACCATAAAGATTTTCAAGGTTAAAAAACTTAATAGTTTCACTATAAAAACCATAACGAAAGTTCCAAGTTAAAAAACTCAACAATTTCACTATAAAAACCATAAAAAAGTTTCATGTTAAAAATGTCAACAAATTCACTATAAAACCATAACAAGATTTCCAAATGAAAAAACTCAACTTTAAAAAGCAAACCAACAATTCCAAGTTAAAAAACCCAACAGTTTCTCTTTAAAAAATATATTAAAAAATTACAAGTGAAAAAACATAACATTATCACTATGAAAAACATAAAAAAATAAGTTTCAAGTGAGAAAAAACACAACAGTTTCACTATAAAAACCATAAAAAAATTTCGAGTTAAAAAACTCAACTGTTTCACTATAAAAACCATAAAGATTTTCAAAGTTAAAAAACTTAATAGTTTCACTATAAAAACCATAATGAAAGTTCCAAGTTAAAAAACACAACAATTTCACTATAACAACAAAAAAAAAAGTTCCAAGGTAAAATGCTCAACAATTTCACTATAAAGATCCTAACAAAAGATCCAAGTTATAAACTTCATCTTTATTTCACTATAAAAATTTTAAAAAAAATTTAAAGTTTCGAAACTCCACAATTTCTTAAATAAAATATTTAAAAAATTCCAAGTAAAAAAACTCAATAGTTTCACTATAAAATCCAACTTAAAAAAACTCAATAGTTTCACTATAAAAACCAAAATAAAAGTTCCAAGTTAAAAAACAAGTCAGTTTCTCTATAAAAACCATAACAAAAGTTTCAAGTTAAAAAACTCAACAATTTCTATAAAAATATTTAAAAAATTCCATGTAAGGAAACTCAATAGTTTTACTATAAAAACCATAAAAAAATCCAAGTAAAAAACCTCAACAGTTTCACTATAAAAACCAAAATAAAATTTCAAAGTTAAAAAACAAGTCGATTTCACTATAAAAACAATTATAAAAGTTCCGAGTTAAAAAACTCAACAATTTCACTATAAAAACCATAAAGAAGTTTAATGTTAAAAATGTCAACAAATTCACTATAAAACCATAACAAGATTTCCAAATGAAAAAACTCAACCTTAAAAAGCAAACCAAAAATTCCAAGTTAAAAAACCCAACAGTTTCTCTTTAAAAAATATATTAAAAAATTACAAGTGAAAAAACTCAACATTATCACTATGAAAAACATAAAAAATAAGTTTCAAGTGAGAAAAAACACAACAGTTTCACTATAAAAACCATAAAAAAATTTCGAGTGAAAAAACTCAACAGTTTCACTATAAACCATAAAGATTATCAAAGTTAAAAAACTTAATAGTTTCACTATAAAAACCATAACGAAAGTTCCAAGTTAAAAAACACAACAATTTCACTATAACAACAACAAAAAAAGTTCCAAGGTAAAATGCTCAACAATTTCACTATAAAGATCCTAACAAAAGATCCAAGTTATAAACCTCATCTTTATTTGACTATAAAAATTAAAAAAAATTTAAAGTTTAGAAACTCCACAATTTCTCAAATAAAATATTTAATAAATTCAAAATAAAAAACTCAATAGTTTCACTATAAAAACCATTAAAAAAATCTAAGTTAAAAAAACTCAACAGTTTCACTATAAAAACCAAAATAAAAGTTCCAAGTTAAAAAACAAGTCAGTTTCTCTATAAAAACCATAACAAAAGTTTCAAGTTAAAAAACTCAACAATTTCTATAAAAATATTTAAAAAAATTCCAAGTAAGGAAACTCAATAGTTTTACTATAAAAACCATAAAAAAATCAAAGTAAAAAACCTCAACAGTTTCACTATAAAAACCAAAATAAAATTTCCAAGTTAAAAAACAAGTCGATTTCACTATAAAAACAATAATAAAAGTTCCGAGTTAAAAAACTCAACAATTTCACTATAAAAACCATAAAAAAGTTTCATGTTAAAAATGTCAACAAATTCACTATAAAACCATAACAAGATTTCCAAATGAAAAAACTCAACTTTAAAAAGCAAACCAACAATTCCAAGTTAAAAAACCCAACAGTTTCTCTTTAAAAAATATATTAAAAAATTACAAGTGAAAAAACTCAACATTATCACTATTAAAAACATAAAAAATAAGTTTCAAGTGAGAAAAAACACAACAGTTTCACTATAAAAACCATAAAAAAAATTCGAGTGAAAAAACTCAACTGTTTCACTTTAAAAACCATAAAGATTTTCAAGGTTAAAAAACTTAATAGTTTCACTATAAAAACCATAACGAAAGTTCCAAGTTAAAAAACACAACAATTTCACTATAACAACCAAAAAAAATTTCCAAGGTAAAATGCTCAACAATTTCACTATAAAGATCCTAACAAAAGATCCAAGTTATAAACCTCATCTTTATTTCACTATAAAAATTTAAAAAAAAATTTAAAGTTAAGAAACTCCACAATTTCTCAAATAAAATATTTAAAAAATTCCAAGTAAAAAAACTCAATAGTTTCACTATAAAATCCAAGTTAAAAAAACTCAACAGTTTCACTATAAAAACCAAAATAAAAGTTCCAAGTTAAAAAACAAGTCAGTTTCTCTATAAAAACCATAACAAAAGTTTCAAGTTAAAAAACTCAACAATTTCTATAAAAATATTTAAAAAATTCCAAGTAAGGAAACTCAATAGTTTTACTATAAAAACCATAAAAAAATCCAAGTAAAAAACCTCAACAGTTTCACTATAAAAACCAAAATAAAATTTCCATGTTAAAAAACAAGTCGATTTCACTATAAAAACAATAATAAAAGTTCCGAGTTAAAAAACTCAACAATTTCACTATAAAAACCTTAAAAAAGTTTCATGTTAAAAATGTCAACAAATTCACTATAAAACCATAACAAGATTTCCAAATGAAAAAACTCAACTTTAAAAAGCAAACCAACAATTCCAAGTTAAAAAACCCAACAGTTTCTCTTTAAAAAATATATTAAAAAATTACAAGTGAAAAAACTCAACATTATCACTATGTAAAACATAAAAAATAAGTTTCAAGTGAGAAAAATCACAACAGTTTCACTATAAAAACCATAAAAAAATTTCGAGTGAAAAAACTCAACAGTTTCACAATAAAAACCATAAAGATTTTCAAAGTTAAAAAACTTAATAGTTTCATTATAAAAACCATAACAAAATTTCCAAGTTAAAAAACACAACAATTTGACAATAACAACCAAAAAAAAAGTTCCAAGGTAAAATGCTCAACAATTTCACTATAAAGATCCTAACAAAAGATCCAAGTTATAAACCTCATCTTTATTTCACTATAAAAATTTAAAAAAAAATTTAAAGTTTAGAAACTCCACAATTTCTCAAATAAAATATTTAAAAAATTCCAAGTAAAAAAACTCAATAGTTTCACTATAAAATCCAAGTTAAAAAAACTCAACAGTTTCACTATAAAAACCAAAATAAAAGTTCCAAGTTAAAAAACAAGTCAGTTTCTCTATAAAAACCATAACAAAAGTTTCAAGTTAAAAAACTCAACAATTTCTATAAAAATATTTAAAAAATTCCAAGTAAGGAAACTCAATAGTTTTACTATAAAAACCATAAAAAAATCCAAGTTAAAAACCTCAACAGTTTCACTATAAAAACCAAAATAAAATTTCCAAGTTAAAAAACAAGTCGATTTCACTATAAAAACAATAATAAAAGTTCCGAGTTAAAAAACTCAACAATTTCACTATAAAAACCATAAAAAAGTTTCATTTTAAAAATGTCAACAAATTCATTATAAAACCATAACAAGATTTCCAAATGAAAAAACTCAACCTTAAAAAGCAAACCAAAAATTCCAAGTTAAAAAACCCAACAGTTTCTCTTTAAAAAATATATTAAAAAATTACAAGTGACAAAACTCAACATTATCACTATGAAAAACATAAAAAATAAGTTTCAAATGAGAAAAAACACAACGGTTTCACTATAAAAACCATAAAAATATTTCGAGTGAAAAAACTCAACTGTTTCACTATAAAAACCATAAAGATTTTCAAATTTAAAAAACTTAATAGTTTCACTATAAAAACCATAACGAAAGTTCAAAGTTAAATAACATAACAATTTAACTATAACAACCAAAAAAAAGTTCCAAGGTAAAATGCTCAACAATTTCACTATAAAGATCCTAACAAAAGATCCAAGTTATAAACCTCATCTTTATTTCACTATAAAAATTTAAATAAATTTAAAGTTTAGAAAATCCACAATTTCTCAAATAAAATATTTAAAAAATTCCAAGTAAAAAAACTCAATAGTTTCACTATAAAATCCAAGTTAAAAAAACTCTACAGTTTCACTATAAAAACCAAAATAAAAGTTCCAAGTTAAAAAACAAGTCAGTTTCTCAATAAAAACCATAACAAAAGTTTCAAGTTAAAAAACTCAACAATTTCTATAAAAATATTTAAAAAATTCCAAGTAAGGAAACTCAATAGTTTTACTATAAAAACCATAAGAAAATCCAAGTAAAATACCTCAACAGTTTCCCTATAAAAACCAAAATAAAATTTCCAAGTTAAAAAACAAGTCGATTTAACTATAAAAACAATAATAAAAGTTCCGAGTTAAAAAACTCAACAATTTCACTATAAAAACCATAAAGAAGTTTAATGTTAAAAATGTCAACAAATTCACTATAAAACCATAACAAGATTTCCAAATGAAAAAACTCAACCTTAAAAAGCAAACCAAAAATTCCAAGTTAAAAAACCCAACAGTTTCTCTTTCAAAAATATATTGAAAAATTACAAGTGAAAAAACTCAACATTATCACTATGAAAAACATAAAAAATAAGTTTCAAGTGAGAAAAAACACAACAGTTTCACTATAAAAACCATAAAAAAATTTCGAGTGAAAAAACTCAACAGTTTCACTATAAACCATAAAGATTTTCAAAGTTAAAAAACTTAATAGTTTCACTATAAAAACCATAACGAAAGTTCCAAGTTAAAAAACACAACAATTTCACTATAACAACAACAAAAAAAGTTCCAAGGTAAAATGCTCAACAATTTCACTATAAAGATCCTAACAAAAGATCCAAGTTATAAACCTCATCTTTATTTGACTCTAAAAATTAAAAAAAATTTAAAGTTTAGAAACTCCACAATTTCTCAAATAAAATATTTAATAAATTCAAAATAAAAAAACTCAATAGTTTCACTATAAAAACCATTAAAAAAATCCAAGTTAAAAAAACTCAACAGTTTCACTATAAAAACCAAAATAAAAGTTCCAAGTTAAAAAACAAGTCAGTTTCTCTATAAAAACCATAACAAAAGTTTCAAGTTAAAAAACTCAACAATTTCTATAAAAATATTTTAAAAAATTCCAAGTAAGGAAACTCAATAGTTTTACTATAAAAACCATAAAAAAATCAAAGTAAAAAACCTCAACAGTTTCACTATAAAAACCAAAATAAAATTTCCAAGTTAAAAAACAAGTCGATTTCACTATAAAAACAATAATAAAAGTTCCGAGTTAAAAAACTCAACAATTTCACTATAAAAACCATAAAAAAGTTTCATGTTAAAAATGTCAACAAATTCACTATAAAACCATAACAAGATTTCCAAATGAAAAAACTCAACTTTAAAAAGCAAACCAACAATTCCAAGTTAAAAAACCCAACAGTTTCTCTTTAAAAAATATATTAAAAAATTACAAGTGAAAAAACTCAACATTATCACTATTAAAAACATAAAAAAATAAGTTTCAAGTGAGAAAAAACACAACAGTTTCACTATAAAAACCATAAAAAAAATTCGAGTGAAAAAACTCAACTGTTTCACTATAAAAACCATAAAGATTTTCAAGGTTAAAAAACTTAATAGTTTCACTATAAAAACCATAACGAAAGTTCCAAGTTAAAAAACACAACAATTTCACTATAACAACCAAAAAAAAAGTTCCAAGGTAAAATGCTCAACAATTTCACTATAAAGATCCTAACAAAAGATCCAAGTTATAAACCTCATCTTTATTTCACTATAAAAATTTTAAAAAAAAATTAAAGTTAAGAAACTCCACAATTTCTCAAATAAAATATTTAAAAAATTCCAAGTAAAAAAACTCAATAGTTTCACTATAAAATCCAAGTTAAAAAAACTCAACAGTTTCACTATAAAAACCAAAATAAAAGTTCCAAGTTAAAAAACAAGTCAGTTTCTCTATAAAAACCATAACAAAAGTTTCAAGTTAAAAAACTCAACAATTTCTATAAAAATATTTAAAAAATTCCAAGTAAGGAAACTCAATAGTTTTACTATAAAAACCATAAAAAAATCCAAGTAAAAAACCTCAACAGTTTCACTATAAAAACCAAAATAAAATTTCCATGTTAAAAAACAAGTCGATTTCACTATGAAAACAATAATAAAAGTTCCGAGTTAAAAAACTCAACAATTTCACTATAAAAACCATAAAAAAGTTTCATGTTAAAAATGTCAACAAATTCACTATAAAACCATAACAAGATTTCCAAATGAAAAAACTCAACTTTAAAAAGCAAACCAACAATTCCAAGTTAAAAAACCCAACAGTTTCTCTTTAAAAAATATATTAAAAAATTACAAGTGAAAAAACTCAACATTATCACTATGTAAAACATAAAAAATAAGTTTCAAGTGAGAAAAATCACAACAGTTTCACTATAAAAACCATAAAAAAATTTCGAGTGAAAAAACTCAACAGTTTCACAATAAAAACCATAAAGATTTTCAAAGTTAAAAAACTTAATAGTTTCATTATAAAAACCATAACGAAATTTCCAAGTTAAAAAACACAACAATTTCACTATAACAACCAAAAAAAAAGTTCCAAGGTAAAATGCTCAACAATTTCACTATAAAGATCCTAACAAAAGATCCAAGTTATAAACCTCATCTTTATTTGACTATAAAAATTAAAAAAAATTTAAAGTTTAGAAACTCCACAATTTCTCAAATAAAATATTTAAAAAATTCAAAATAAAAAACTCAATAGTTTCACTATAAAAACCATAAAAAAAATCCAAGTTAAAAAAACTCAACAGTTTCACTATAAAAACCAAAATAAAAGTTCCAAGTTAAAAAACAAGTCAGTTTCTCTATAAAAACCATAACAAAAGTTTCAAGTTAAAAAACTCAACAATTTCTATAAATATATTTAAAAAAATTCCAAGTAAGGATACTCAATAGTTTTACTATAAAAACCATAAAAAAATCCAAGTAAAAAACCTCAACAGTTTCACTAAAAAAACCAAAATAAAATTTCCAAGTTAAAAAACAAGTCGATTTCACTATAAAAACAATAATAAAAGTTCCGAGTTAAAAAACTCAACAATTTCACTATAAAAACCATAACAAAGTTTCATGTTAAAAATGTCAACAAATTCACTATAAAACCATAACAAGATTTCCAAATGAAAAAACTCAAATTTAAAAAGCAAACCAAAAATTCCAAGTTAAAAAACCCAACAGTTTCTCTTTAAAAAATATATTAAAAAATTACAAGTGAAAAAACTCAACATTATCACTATGAAAAACATAAAAAATAAGTTTCAAGTGAGAAAAAACACAACAGTTTCACTATAAAAACCATAAAAAAAATTTCGAGTGAAAAAACTCAACAGTTTCACTATAAAAACCATAAAGATTTTCAAAGTTATAAAACTTAATAGTTTCACTATAAAAACCATAACGAAAGTTCCAAGTTAAAAAACACAACAATTTCACTATAACAACCAAAAAAAAGTTCCAAGGTAAAATGCTCAACAATTTCACTATAAAGATCCTAACAAAAGATCCAAGTTATAAACCTCATCTTTATTTAACTATAAAAATTAAAAAAAATTTAAAGTTTAGAAACTCCACAATTTCTCGAATAAAATATTTAAAAAATTCAAAATAAAAAACTCAATAGTTTCACTATAAAAACCATAAAAAAAAAATACAAGTTAAAAAAACTCAACAGTTTTACTATAAAAACCAAAATAAAAGTTCCAAGTTAAAAAACAAGTCAGTTTCTCTATAAAAACCATAACAAAAGTTTCAAGTTAAAAAACTCAACAATTTCTATAAAAATATTTAAAAAATTCCAAGTAAGGAAACTCAATAGTTTTACTATAAAAACCATAAAAAAATCCAAGTAAAAAACCTCAACAGTTTCACTATAAAAACCAAAATAAAATTTCCAAGTTAAAAAACAAGTCGATTTCACTATAAAAACAATAATAAAAGTTCCGAGTTAAAAAACTCAACAATTTCACTATAAAAACCATAAAAAAGTTTCATGTTAAAAATGTCAACAAATTCACTATAAAACCATAACAAGATTTCCAAATGAAAAAACTCAACTTTAAAAAGCAAACCAAAAATTCCAAGTTAAAAAACCCAACAGTTTCTCTTTAAAAAATATATTAAAAAATTACAAGTGAAAAAACTCAACATTATCACTATGAAAAACATAAAAAATAAGTTTCAAGTGAGAAAAAACACAACAGTTTCACTATAAAAACCATAAAAAAAAAATTTCGAGTGAAAAAACTCAACAGTTTCACTATAAAAACCATAAAGATTTTCAAAGTTAAAAAACTTAATAGTTTCACTATAAAAACGATAACGAAAGTTCCAAGTTAAAAAACACAACAATTTCACTATAACAACCAAAAAAAAGTTCCAAGGTAAAATGCTCAACAATTTCACTATAAAGATCCTAACAAAAGATCCAAGTTATAAACCTCATCTTTATTTGACTATAAAAATTAAAAAAAATTTAAAGTTTAGAAACTCCACAATTTCTCAAATAAAATATTTAAAAAATTCAAAATAAAAAACTCAATAGTTTCACTATAAAAACCATAAAAAAAATCCAAGTTAAAAAAACTCAACAGTTTCACTATAAAAACCAAAATAAAAGTTCCAAGTTAAAAAACAAGTCAGTTTCTCTATAAAAACCATAACAAAAGTTTCAAGTTAAAAAACTCAACAATTTCTATAAATATATTTAAAAAAATTCCAAGTAAGGATACTCAATAGTTTTACTATAAAAACCATAAAAAAATCCAAGTAAAAAACCTCAACAGTTTCACTAAAAAAACCAAAATAAAATTTCCAAGTTAAAAAACAAGTCGATTTCACTATAAAAACAATAATAAAAGTTCCGAGTTAAAAAACTCAACAATTTCACTATAAAAACCATAACAAAGTTTCATGTTAAAAATGTCAACAAATTCACTATAAAACCATAACAAGATTTCCAAATGAAAAAACTCAACTTTAAAAAGCAAACCAACAATTCCAAGTTAAAAAACCCAACAGTTTCTCTTTAAAAAATATATTAAAAAATTACAAGTGAAAAAACTCAACATTATCACTATTAAAAACATAAAAAATAAGTTTCAAGTGAGAAAAAACACAACAGTTTCACTATAAAAAACATAAAAAAAATTCGAGTGAAAAAACTCAACTGTTTCACTATAAAAACCATAAAGATTTTCAAGGTTAAAAAACTTAATAGTTTCACTATAAAAACCATAACGAAAGTTCCAAGTTAAAAAACACAACAATTTCACTATAACAACCAAAAAAAAAGTTCCAAGGTAAAATGCTCAACAATTTCACTATAAAGATCCTAACAAAAGATCCAAGTTATAAACCTCATCTTTATTTCACTATAAAAATTTAAAAAAAAATTTAAAGTTAAGAAACTCCACAATTTCTCAAATAAAATATTTAAAAAATTCCAAGTAAAAAAACTCAATAGTTTCACTATAAAATCCAAGTTAAAAAAACTCAACAGTTTCACTATAAAAACCAAAATAAAAGTTCCAAGTTAAAAAACAAGTCAGTTTCTCTATAAAAACCATAACAAAAGTTTCAAGTTAAAAAACTCAACAATTTCTATAAAAATATTTAAAAAATTCCAAGTAAGGAAACTCAATAGTTTTACTATAAAAACCATAAAAAAATCCAAGTAAAAAACCTCAACAGTTTCACTATAAAAACCAAAATAAAATTTCCATGTTAAAAAACAAGTCGATTTCACTATGAAAACAATAATAAAAGTTCCGAGTTAAAAAACTCAACAATTTCACTATAAAAACCATAAAAAAGTTTCATGTTAAAAATGTCAACAAATTCACTATAAAACCATAACAAGATTTCCAAATGAAAAAACTCAACTTTAAAAAGCAAACCAACAATTCCAAGTTAAAAAACCCAACAGTTTCTCTTTAAAAAATATATTAAAAAATTACAAGTGAAAAAACTCAACATTATCACTATGTAAAACATAAAAAATAAGTTTCAAGTGAGAAAAATCACAACAGTTTCACTATAAAAACCATAAAAAAATTTCGAGTGAAAAAACTCAACAGTTTCACAATAAAAACCATAAAGATTTTCAAAGTTAAAAAACTTAATAGTTTCATTATAAAAACCATAACGAAATTTCCAAGTTAAAAAACACAACAATTTCACTATAACAACCAAAAAAAAGTTCCAAGGTAAAATGCTCAACAATTTCACTATAAAGATCCTAACAAAAGATCCAAGTTATAAACCTCATCTTTATTTGACTATAAAAATTAAAAAAAATTTAAAGTTTAGAAACTCCACAATTTCTCAAATAAAATATTTAAAAAATTCAAAATAAAAAACTCAATAGTTTCACTATAAAAACCATAAAAAAAATCCAAGTTAAAAAAACTCAACAGTTTCACTATAAAAACCAAAATAAAAGTTCCAAGTTAAAAAACAAGTCAGTTTCTCTATAAAAACCATAACAAAAGTTTCAAGTTAAAAAACTCAACAATTTCTATAAATATATTTAAAAAAATTCCAAGTAAGGATACTCAATAGTTTTACTATAAAAACCATAAAAAAATCCAAGTAAAAAACCTCAACAGTTTCACTAAAAAAACCAAAATAAAATTTCCAAGTTAAAAAACAAGTCGATTTCACTATAAAAACAATAATAAAAGTTCCGAGTTAAAAAACTCAACAATTTCACTATAAAAACCATAACAAAGTTTCATGTTAAAAATGTCAACAAATTCACTATAAAACCATAACAAGATTTCCAAATGAAAAAACTCAAATTTAAAAAGCAAACCAAAAATTCCAAGTTAAAAAACCCAACAGTTTCTCTTTAAAAAATATATTAAAAAATTACAAGTGAAAAAACTCAACATTATCACTATGAAAAACATAAAAAATAAGTTTCAAGTGAGAAAAAACACAACAGTTTCACTATAAAAACCATAAAAAAAATTTCGAGTGAAAAAACTCAACAGTTTCACTATAAAAACCATAAAGATTTTCAAAGTTATAAAACTTAATAGTTTCACTATAAAAACCATAACGAAAGTTCCAAGTTAAAAAACACAACAATTTCACTATAACAACCAAAAAAAAGTTCCAAGGTAAAATGCTCAACAATTTCACTATAAAGATCCTAACAAAAGATCCAAGTTATAAACCTCATCTTTATTTAACTATAAAAATTAAAAAAAATTTAAAGTTTAGAAACTCCACAATTTCTCGAATAAAATATTTAAAAAATTCAAAATAAAAAACTCAATAGTTTCACTATAAAAACCATAAAAAAAATACAAGTTAAAAAAACTCAACAGTTTTACTATAAAAACCAAAATAAAAGTTCCAAGTTAAAAAACAAGTCAGTTTCTCTATAAAAACCATAACAAAAGTTTCAAGTTAAAAAACTCAACAATTTCTATAAAAATATTTAAAAAATTCCAAGTAAGGAAACTCAATAGTTTTACTATAAAAACCATAAAAAAATCCAAGTAAAAAACCTCAACAGTTTCACTATAAAAACCAAAATAAAATTTCCAAGTTAAAAAACAAGTCGATTTCACTATAAAAACAATAATAAAAGTTCCGAGTTAAAAAACTCAACAATTTCACTATAAAAACCATAAAAAAGTTTCATGTTAAAAATGTCAACAAATTCACTATAAAACCATAACAAGATTTCCAAATGAAAAAACTCAACTTTAAAAAGCAAACCAAAAATTCCAAGTTAAAAAACCCAACAGTTTCTCTTTAAAAAATATATTAAAAAATTACAAGTGAAAAAACTCAACATTATCACTATGAAAAACATAAAAAATAAGTTTCAAGTGAGAAAAAACACAACAGTTTCACTATAAAAACCATAAAAAAAAATTTCGAGTGAAAAAACTCAACAGTTTCACTATAAAAACCATAAAGATTTTCAAAGTTAAAAAACTTAATAGTTTCACTATAAAAACCATAACGAAAGTTCCAAGTTAAAAAACACAACAATTTCACTATAACAACAAAAAAAAAGTTCCAAGGTAAAATGCTCAACAATTTCACTATAAAGATCCTAACAAAAGATCCAAGTTATAAACCTCATCTTTATTTGACTATAAAAATTAAAAAAAATTTAAAGTTTAGAAACTCCACAATTTCTCAAATAAAATATTTAAAAAATTCAAAATAAAAAACTCAATAGTTTCACTATAAAAACCATAAAAAAAATCCAAGTTAAAAAAACTCAACAGTTTCACTATAAAATCCAAAATAAAAGTTCCAAGTTAAAAAACAAGTCAGTTTCTCTATAAAAACCATAACAAAAGTTTAAAGTTAAAAAACTCAACAATTTCTATAAATATATTTAAAAAAATTCCAAGTAAGGATACTCAATAGTTTTACTATAAAAACCATAAAAAAATCCAAGTAAAAAACCTCAACAGTTTCACTAAAAAAACCAAAATAAAATTTCCAAGTTAAAAAACAAGTCGATTTCACTATAAAAACAATAATAAAAGTTCCGAGTTAAAAAACTCAACAATTTCACTATAAAAACCATAACAAAGTTTCATGTTAAAAATGTCAACAAATTCACTATAAAACCATAACAAGATTTCCAAATGAAAAAACTCAACTTTAAAAAGCAAACCAACAATTCCAAGTTAAAAAACCCAACAGTTTCTCTTTAAAAAATATATTAAAAAATTACAAGTGAAAAAACTCAACATTATCACTATTAAAAACATAAAAAAATAAGTTTCAAGTGAGAAAAAACACAACAGTTTCACTATAAAAACCATAAAAAAAATTCGAGTGAAAAAACTCAACTGTTTCACTATAAAAACCATAAAGATTTTCAAGGTTAAAAAACTTAATAGTTTCACTATAAAAACCATAACGAAAGTTCCAAGTTAAAAAACACAACAATTTCACTATAACAACCAAAAAAAAAGTTCCAAGGTAAAATGCTCAACAATTTCACTATAAAGATCCTAACAAAAGATCCAAGTTATAAACCTCATCTTTATTTCACTATAAAAATTTTAAAAAAAAATTAAAGTTAAGAAACTCCACAATTTCTCAAATAAAATATTTAAAAAATTCCAAGTAAAAAAACTCAATAGTTTCACTATAAAATCCAAGTTAAAAAAACTCAACAGTTTCACTATAAAAACCAAAATAAAAGTTCCAAGTTAAAAAACAAGTCAGTTTCTCTATAAAAACCATAACAAAAGTTTCAAGTTAAAAAACTCAACAATTTCTATAAAAATATTTAAAAAATTCCAAGTAAGGAAACTCAATAGTTTTACTATAAAAACCATAAAAAAATCCAAGTAAAAAACCTCAACAGTTTCACTATAAAAACCAAAATAAAATTTCCATGTTAAAAAACAAGTCGATTTCACTATGAAAACAATAATAAAAGTTCCGAGTTAAAAAACTCAACAATTTCACTATAAAAACCATAAAAAAGTTTCATGTTAAAAATGTCAACAAATTCACTATAAAACCATAACAAGATTTCCAAATGAAAAAACTCAACTTTAAAAAGCAAACCAACAATTCCAAGTTAAAAAACCCAACAGTTTCTCTTTAAAAAATATATTAAAAAATTACAAGTGAAAAAACTCAACATTATCACTATGTAAAACATAAAAAATAAGTTTCAAGTGAGAAAAATCACAACAGTTTCACTATAAAAACCATAAAAAAATTTCGAGTGAAAAAACTCAACAGTTTCACAATAAAAACCATAAAGATTTTCAAAGTTAAAAAACTTAATAGTTTCATTATAAAAACCATAACGAAATTTCCAAGTTAAAAAACACAACAATTTCACTATAACAACCAAAAAAAAGTTCCAAGGTAAAATGCTCAACAATTTCACTATAAAGATCCTAACAAAAGATCCAAGTTATAAACCTCATCTTTATTTGACTATAAAAATTAAAAAAAATTTAAAGTTTAGAAACTCCACAATTTCTCAAATAAAATATTTAAAAAATTCAAAATAAAAAACTCAATAGTTTCACTATAAAAACCATAAAAAAAATCCAAGTTAAAAAAACTCAACAGTTTCACTATAAAAACCAAAATAAAAGTTCCAAGTTAAAAAACAAGTCAGTTTCTCTATAAAAACCATAACAAAAGTTTCAAGTTAAAAAACTCAACAATTTCTATAAATATATTTAAAAAAATTCCAAGTAAGGATACTCAATAGTTTTACTATAAAAACCATAAAAAAATCCAAGTAAAAAACCTCAACAGTTTCACTAAAAAAACCAAAATAAAATTTCCAAGTTAAAAAACAAGTCGATTTCACTATAAAAACAATAATAAAAGTTCCGAGTTAAAAAACTCAACAATTTCACTATAAAAACCATAACAAAGTTTCATGTTAAAAATGTCAACAAATTCACTATAAAACCATAACAAGATTTCCAAATGAAAAAACTCAAATTTAAAAAGCAAACCAAAAATTCCAAGTTAAAAAACCCAACAGTTTCTCTTTAAAAAATATATTAAAAAATTACAAGTGAAAAAACTCAACATTATCACTATGAAAAACATAAAAAATAAGTTTCAAGTGAGAAAAAACACAACAGTTTCACTATAAAAACCATAAAAAAAATTTCGAGTGAAAAAACTCAACAGTTTCACTATAAAAACCATAAAGATTTTCAAAGTTATAAAACTTAATAGTTTCACTATAAAAACCATAACGAAAGTTCCAAGTTAAAAAACACAACAATTTCACTATAACAACCAAAAAAAAGTTCCAAGGTAAAATGCTCAACAATTTCACTATAAAGATCCTAACAAAAGATCCAAGTTATAAACCTCATCTTTATTTAACTATAAAAATTAAAAAAAATTTAAAGTTTAGAAACTCCACAATTTCTCGAATAAAATATTTAAAAAATTCAAAATAAAAAACTCAATAGTTTCACTATAAAAACCATAAAAAAAATACAAGTTAAAAAAACTCAACAGTTTTACTATAAAAACCAAAATAAAAGTTCCAAGTTAAAAAACAAGTCAGTTTCTCTATAAAAACCATAACAAAAGTTTCAAGTTAAAAAACTCAACAATTTCTATAAAAATATTTAAAAAATTCCAAGTAAGGAAACTCAATAGTTTTACTATAAAAACCATAAAAAAATCCAAGTAAAAAACCTCAACAGTTTCACTATAAAAACCAAAATAAAATTTCCAAGTTAAAAAACAAGTCGATTTCACTATAAAAACAATAATAAAAGTTCCGAGTTAAAAAACTCAACAATTTCACTATAAAAACCATAAAAAAGTTTCATGTTAAAAATGTCAACAAATTCACTATAAAACCATAACAAGATTTCCAAATGAAAAAACTCAACTTTAAAAAGCAAACCAAAAATTCCAAGTTAAAAAACCCAACAGTTTCTCTTTAAAAAATATATTAAAAAATTACAAGTGAAAAAACTCAACATTATCACTATGAAAAACATAAAAAATAAGTTTCAAGTGAGAAAAAACACAACAGTTTCACTATAAAAACCATAAAAAAAAATTTCGAGTGAAAAAACTCAACAGTTTCACTATAAAAACCATAAAGATTTTCAAAGTTAAAAAACTTAATAGTTTCACTATAAAAACCATAACGAAAGTTCCAAGTTAAAAAACACAACAATTTCACTATAACAACCAAAAAAAAGTTCCAAGGTAAAATGCTCAACAATTTCACTATAAAGATCCTAACAAAAGATCCAAGTTATAAACCTCATCTTTATTTGACTATAAAAATTAAAAAAAATTTAAAGTTTAGAAACTCCACAATTTCTCAAATAAAATATTTAAAAAATTCAAAATAAAAAACTCAATAGTTTCACTATAAAAACCATAAAAAAAATCCAAGTTAAAAAAACTCAACAGTTTCACTATAAAATCCAAAATAAAAGTTCCAAGTTAAAAAACAAGTCAGTTTCTCTATAAAAACCATAACAAAAGTTTAAAGTTAAAAAACTCAACAATTTCTATAAATATATTTAAAAAAATTCCAAGTAAGGATACTCAATAGTTTTACTATAAAAACCATAAAAAAATCCAAGTAAAAAACCTCAACAGTTTCACTAAAAAAACCAAAATAAAATTTCCAAGTTAAAAAACAAGTCGATTTCACTATAAAAACAATAATAAAAGTTCCGAGTTAAAAAACTCAACAATTTCACTATAAAAACCATAACAAAGTTTCATGTTAAAAATGTCAACAAATTCACTATAAAACCATAACAAGATTTCCAAATGAAAAAACTCAACTTTAAAAAGCAAACCAACAATTCCAAGTTAAAAAACCCAACAGTTTCTCTTTAAAAAATATATTAAAAAATTACAAGTGAAAAAACTCAACATTATCACTATTAAAAACATAAAAAATAAGTTTCAAGTGAGAAAAAACACAACAGTTTCACTATAAAAAACATAAAAAAAATTCGAGTGAAAAAACTCAACTGTTTCACTATAAAAACCATAAAGATTTTCAAGGTTAAAAAACTTAATAGTTTCACTATAAAAACCATAACGAAAGTTCCAAGTTAAAAAACACAACAATTTCACTATAACAACCAAAAAAAAAGTTCCAAGGTAAAATGCTCAACAATTTCACTATAAAGATCCTAACAAAAGATCCAAGTTATAAACCTCATCTTTATTTCACTATAAAAATTTAAAAAAAAATTTAAAGTTAAGAAACTCCACAATTTCTCAAATAAAATATTTAAAAAATTCCAAGTAAAAAAACTCAATAGTTTCACTATAAAATCCAAGTTAAAAAAACTCAACAGTTTCACTATAAAAACCAAAATAAAAGTTCCAAGTTAAAAAACAAGTCAGTTTCTCTATAAAAACCATAACAAAAGTTTCAAGTTAAAAAACTCAACAATTTCTATAAAAATATTTAAAAAATTCCAAGTAAGGAAACTCAATAGTTTTACTATAAAAACCATAAAAAAATCCAAGTAAAAAACCTCAACAGTTTCACTATAAAAACCAAAATAAAATTTCCATGTTAAAAAACAAGTCGATTTCACTATGAAAACAATAATAAAAGTTCCGAGTTAAAAAACTCAACAATTTCACTATAAAAACCATAAAAAAGTTTCATGTTAAAAATGTCAACAAATTCACTATAAAACCATAACAAGATTTCCAAATGAAAAAACTCAACTTTAAAAAGCAAACCAACAATTCCAAGTTAAAAAACCCAACAGTTTCTCTTTAAAAAATATATTAAAAAATTACAAGTGAAAAAACTCAACATTATCACTATGTAAAACATAAAAAATAAGTTTCAAGTGAGAAAAATCACAACAGTTTCACTATAAAAACCATAAAAAAATTTCGAGTGAAGAAAACTCAACAGTTTCACAATAAAAACCATAAAGATTTTCAAAGTTAAAAAACTTAATAGTTTCATTATAAAAACCATAACGAAATTTCCAAGTTAAAAAACACAACAATTTCATTATAACAACCAAAAAAAAAGTTCCAAGGTAAAATGCTCAACAATTTCACTATAAAGATCCTAACAAAAGATCCAAGTTATAAACCTCATCTTTATTTGACTATAAAAATTAAAAAAAATTTAAAGTTTAGAAACTCCACAATTTCTCAAATAAAATATTTAAAAAATTCAAAATAAAAAACTCAATAGTTTCACTATAAAAACCATAAAAAAAATCCAAGTTAAAAAAACTCAACAGTTTCACTATAAAAACCAAAATAAAAGTTCCAAGTTAAAAAACAAGTCAGTTTCTCTATAAAAACCATAACAAAAGTTTCAAGTTAAAAAACTCAACAATTTCTATAAATATATTTAAAAAAATTCCAAGTAAGGATACTCAATAGTTTTACTATAAAAACCATAAAAAAATCCAAGTAAAAAACCTCAACAGTTTCACTAAAAAAACCAAAATAAAATTTCCAAGTTAAAAAACAAGTCGATTTCACTATAAAAACAATAATAAAAGTTCCGAGTTAAAAAACTCAACAATTTCACTATAAAAACCATAACAAAGTTTCATGTTAAAAATGTCAACAAATTCACTATAAAACCATAACAAGATTTCCAAATGAAAAAACTCAAATTTAAAAAGCAAACCAAAAATTCCAAGTTAAAAAACCCAACAGTTTCTCTTTAAAAAATATATTAAAAAATTACAAGTGAAAAAACTCAACATTATCACTATGAAAAACATAAAAAATAAGTTTCAAGTGAGAAAAAACACAACAGTTTCACTATAAAAACCATAAAAAAAATTTCGAGTGAAAAAACTAAACAGTTTCACTATAAAAACCATAAAGATTTTCAAAGTTATAAAACTTAATAGTTTCACTATAAAAACCATAACGAAAGTTCCAAGTTAAAAAACACAACAATTTCACTATAACAACCAAAAAAAAGTTCCAAGGTAAAATGCTCAACAATTTCACTATAAAGATCCTAACAAAAGATCCAAGTTATAAACCTCATCTTTATTTAACTATAAAAATTAAAAAAAATTTAAAGTTTAGAAACTCCACAATTTCTCGAATAAAATATTTAAAAAATTCAAAATAAAAAACTCAATAGTTTCACTATAAAAACCATAAAAAAAATACAAGTTAAAAAAACTCAACAGTTTTACTATAAAAACCAAAATAAAAGTTCCAAGTTAAAAAACAAGTCAGTTTCTCTATAAAAACCATAACAAAAGTTTCAAGTTAAAAAACTCAACAATTTCTATAAAAATATTTAAAAAATTCCAAGTAAGGAAACTCAATAGTTTTACTATAAAAACCATAAAAAAATCCAAGTAAAAAACCTCAACAGTTTCACTATAAAAACCATAATAAAATTTCCAAGTTAAAAAACAAGTCGATTTCACTATAAAAACAATAATAAAAGTTCCGAGTTAAAAAACTCAACAATTTCACTATAAAAACCATAAAAAAGTTTCATGTTAAAAATGTCAACAAATTCACTATAAAACCATAACAAGATTTCCAAATGAAAAAACTCAACTTTAAAAAGCAAACCAAAAATTCCAAGTTAAAAAACCCAACAGTTTCTCTTTAAAAAATATATTAAAAAATTACAAGTGAAAAAACTCAACATTATCACTATGAAAAACATAAAAAATAAGTTTCAAGTGAGAAAAAACACAACAGTTTCACTATAAAAACCATAAAAAAAATTTCGAGTGAAAAAACTCAACAGTTTCACTATAAAAACCATAAAGATTTTCAAAGTTAAAAAACTTAATAGTTTCACTATAAAAACCATAACGAAAGTTCCAAGTTAAAAAACACAACAATTTCACTATAACAACCAAAAAAAAGTTCCAAGGTAAAATGCTCAACAATTTCACTATAAAGATCCTAACAAAAGATCCAAGTTATAAACCTCATCTTTATTTAACTATAAAAATTAAAAAAAATTTAAAGTTTAGAAACTCCACAATTTCTCGAATAAAATATTTAAAAAATTCAAAATAAAAAACTCAATAGTTTCACTATAAAAACCATAAAAAAATACAAGTTAAAAAAACTCAACAGTTTTACTATAAAAACCAAAATAAAAGTTCCAAGTTAAAAAACAAGTCAGTTTCTCTATAAAAACCATAACAAAAGTTTCAAGTTAAAAAACTCAACAATTTCTATAAAAATATTTAAAAAAATTCCAAGTAAGGATACTCAATAGTTTTACTATAAAAACCATAAAAAAAAATCCAAGTAAAAAATCTCAACAGTTTCACTAAAAAAACCAAAATAAAATTTCCAAGTTAAAAAACAAGTCGATTTCACTATAAAAACAATAATAAAAGTTCCGAGTTAAAAAACTCAGCAATTTCACTATAAAAACCATAAAAAAGTTTCATGTTAAAAATGTCAACAAATTCACTATAAAACCATAACAAGATTTCCAAATGAAAAAACTCAAATTTAAAAAGCAAACCAAAAATTCCAAGTTAAAAAACCCAACAGTTTCTCTTTAAAAAATATATTAAAAAATTACAAGTGAAAAAACTCAACATTATCACTATGAAAAACATAAAAAATAAGTTTCAAGTGAGAAAAAACACAACAGTTTCACTATAAAAACCATAAAAAAAATTTCGAGTGAAAAAACTCAACAGTTTCACTATAAAAACCATAAAGATTTTCAAAGTTATAAAACTTAATAGTTTCACTATAAAAACCATAACGAAAGTTCCAAGTTAAAAAACACAACAATTTCACTATAACAACCAAAAAAAAGTTCCAAGGTAAAATGCTCAACAATTTCACTATAAAGATCCTAACAAAAGATCCAAGTTATAAACCTCATCTTTATTTAACTATAAAAATTAAAAAAAATTTAAAGTTTAGAAACTCCACAATTTCTCGAATAAAATATTTAAAAAATTCAAAATAAAAAACTCAATAGTTTCACTATAAAAACCATAAAAAAAAATACAAGTTAAAAAAACTCAACAGTTTTACTATAAAAACCAAAATAAAAGTTCCAAGTTAAAAAACAAGTCAGTTTCTCTATAAAAACCATAACAAAAGTTTCAAGTTAAAAAACTCAACAATTTCTATAAAAATATTTAAAAAAATTCCAAGTAAGGATACTCAATAGTTTTACTATAAAAACCATGAAAAAATCCAAGTAAAAAACCTCAACAGTTTCACTAAAAAAACCAAAATAAAATTTCCAAGTTAAAAAACAAGTCGATTTCACTATAAAAACAATAATAAAAGTTCTGAGTTAAAAAACTCAACAATTTCACTATAAAAACCATAAAAAAGTTTCATGTTAAAAATGTCAACAAATTCACTATAAAACCATAACAAGATTTCCAAATGAAAAAACCCAACTTTAAAAAGCAAACCAAAAATTCCAAGTTAAAAAACCCAACAGTTTCTCTTTAAAAAATATATTAAAAAATTACAAGTGAAAAAACTCAACATTATCACTATGAAAAACATAAAAAATAAGTTTCAAATGAGAAAAAACACAACGGTTTCACTATAAAAACCATAAAAATATTTCGAGTGAAAAAACTCAACTGTTTCACTATAAAAACCATAAAGATTTTCAAAGTTAAAAAACTTAATAGTTTCACTATAAAAACCATAACGAAAGTTCCAAGTTAAAAAACACAACAATTTCACTATAACAACCAAAAAAAAAGTTCCAAGGTAAAATGCTCAACAATTTCACTATAAAGATCCTAACAAAAGATCCAAGTTATAAACCTCATCTTTATTTCACTATAAAAATTTAAAAAAAAATTTAAAGTTTAGAAACTCCACAATTTCTCAAATAAAATATTTAAAAAATTCCAAGTAAAAAAACTCAATAGTTTCACTATAAAATCCAAGTTAAAAAAACTCTACAGTTTCACTATAAAAACCAAAATAAAAGTTCCAAGTTAAAAAACAAGTCAGTTTCTCAATAAAAACCATAACAACAGTTTCAAGTTAAAAAACTCAACAATTTCTATAAAAATATTTAAAAATTTCCAAGTAAGGAAACTCAATAGTTTTACTATAAAAACCATAAGAAAATCCAAGTAAAAAACCTCAACAGTTTCCCTATAAAAACCAAAATAAAATTTCCAAGTTAAAAAACAAGTCGATTTCACTATAAAAACAATAATAAAAGTTCCGAGTTAAAAAACTCAACAATTTCACTATAAAAACCATAAAGAAGTTTAATGTTAAAAATGTCAACAAATTCACTATAAAACCATAACAAGATTTCCAAATGAAAAAACTCAACCTTAAAAAGCAAACCAAAAATTCCAAGTTAAAAAACCCAACAGTTTCTCTTTAAAAAATATATTAAAAAATTACAAGTGAAAAAACTCAACATTATCACTATGAAAAACATAAAAAATAAGTTTCAAGTGAGAAAAAACACAACAGTTTCACTATAAAAACCATACAAAAAATTCGAGTGAAAAAACTCAACAGTTTCACTATAAACCATAACGATTTTCAAAGTTAAAAAACTTAATAGTTTCACTATAAAAACCATAACGAAAGTTCCAAGTTAAAAAACACAACAATTTCACTATAACAACAACAAAAAAAGTTCCAAGGTAAAATGCTCAACAATTTCACTATAAAGATCCTAACAAAAGATCCAAGTTATAAACCTCATCTTTATTTGACTATAAAAATTAAAAAAAAAATTAAAGTTTAGAAACTCCACAATTTCTCAAATAAAATATTTAATAAATTCAAAATAAAAAACTCAATAGTTTCACTATAAAAACCATTAAAAAAATCCAAGTTAAAAAAACTCAACAGTTTCACTATAAAAACCAAAATAAAAGTTTCAAGTTAAAAAACAAGTCCGTTTCTCTATAAAAACCATAACAAAAGTTTCAAGTTAAAAAACTCAACAATTTCTATAAAAATATTTAAAAAAATTCCAAGTAAGGAAACTCAATAGTTTTACTATAAAAACCATAAAAAAATCAAAGTAAAAAACCTCAACAGTTTTACTATAAAAACCAAAATAAAATTTCCAAGTTAAAAAACAAGTCGATTTCACTATAAAAACAATAATAAAAGTTCCGAGTTAAAAAACTCAACAATTTCACTATAAAAACCATAAAAAAGTTTCATGTTAAAAATGTCAACAAATTCACTATAAAACCATAACAAGATTTCCAAATGAAAAGACTCAACTTTAAAAAGCAAACCAACAATTCCAAGTTAAAAAACCCAACAGTTTCTCTTTAAAAAATATATTAAAAAATTACAAGTGAAAAAACTCAACATTATCACTATGTAAAACATAAAAAATAAGTTTCAAGTGAGAAAAATCACAACAGTTTCACTATAAAAACCATAAAAAAATTTCGAGTGAAAAAACTCAACAGTTTCACAATAAAAACCATAAAGATTTTCAAAGTTAAAAAACTTAATAGTTTCATTATAAAAACCATAACGAAATTTCCAAGTTAAAAAACACAACAATTTCACTATAACAACCAAAAAAAAAGTTCCAAGGTAAAATGCTCAACAATTTCACTATAAAGATCCTAACAAAAGATCCAAGTTATAAACCTCATCTTTATTTGACTATAAAAAATAAAAAAAATTTAAAGTTTAGAAACTCCACAATTTCTCAAATAAAATATTTAAATAATTCAAAATAAAAAACTCAATAGTTTCAATATAAAAACCATAAAAAAAATCCAAGTTAAAAAAACTCAACAGTTTCACTATAAAAACCAAAATAAAAGTTCCAAGTTAAAAAACAAGTCAGTTTCTCTATAAAAACCATAACAAAAGTTTCAAGTTAAAAAACTCAACAATTTCTATAAAAATATTTAAAAAATTCCAAGTAAGGAAACTCAATAGTTTTACTATAAAAACCATAGAAAAAATCCAAGTAAAAAACCTCAACAGTTTCACTAAAAAAACCAAAATAAAATTTCCAAGTTAAAAAACAAGTCGATTTCACTATAAAAACAATAATAAAAGTTCCGAGTTAAAAAACTCAACAATTTCACTATAAAAACCATAAGAAAGTTTCATGTTAAAAATGTCAACAAATTCACTATAAAACCATAACAAGATTTCCAAATGAAAAAACTCAAATTTAAAAAGCAAACCAAAAATTCCAAGTTAAAAAACCCAACAGTTTCTCTTTAAAAAATATATTAAAAAATTACAAGTGAAAAAACTCAACATTATCACTATGAAAAACATAAAAAATAAGTTTCAAGTGAGAAAAAACACAACAGTTTCACTATAAAAACCATAAAAAAAATTTCGAGTGAAAAAACTCAACAGTTTCACTATAAAAACCATAAAGATTTTCAAAGTTATAAAACTTAATAGTTTCACTATAAAAACCATAACGAAAGTTCCAAGTTAAAAAACACAACAATTTCACTATAACAACCAAAAAAAAGTTCCAAGGTAAAATGCTCAACAATTTCACTATAAAGATCCTAACAAAAGATCCAAGTTATAAACCTCATCTTTATTTAACTATAAAAATTAAAAAAAATTTAAAGTTTAGAAACTCCACAATTTCTCGAATAAAATATTTAAAAAATTCAAAATAAAAAACTCAATAGTTTCACTATAAAAACCATAAAAAAAATACAAGTTAAAAAAACTCAACAGTTTTACTATAAAAACCAAAATAAAAGTTCCAAGTTAAAAAACAAGTCAGTTTCTCTATAAAAACCATAACAAAAGTTTCAAGTTAAAAAACTCAACAATTTCTATAAAAATATTTAAAAAAATTCCAAGTAAGGATACTCAATAGTTTTACTATAAAAACCATGAAAAAATCCAAGTAAAAAACCTCAACAGTTTCACTAAAAAAACCAAAATAAAATTTCCAAGTTAAAAAACAAGTCGATTTCACTATAAACACAATAATAAAAGTTCTGAGTTAAAAAACTCAACAATTTCACTATAAAAACCATAAAAAAGATTCATGTTAAAAATGTCAACAAATTCACTATAAAACCATAACAAGATTTCCAAATGAAAAAACCCAACTTTAAAAAGCAAACCAAAAATTCCAAGTTAAAAAACCCAACAGTTTCTCTTTAAAAAATATATTAAAAAATTACAAGTGAAAAAACTCAACATTATCACTATGAAAAACAAAAAAAATAAGTTTCAAATGAGAAAAAACACAACGGTTTCACTATAAAAACCATAAAAACATTTCGAGTGAAAAAACTCAACTGTTTCACTATAAAAACCATAAAGATTTTCAAAGTTAAAAAACTTAATAGTTTCACTATAAAAACCATAACGAAAGTTCCAACTTAAAAAACACAACAATTTCACTATAACAACCAAAAAAAAAGTTCCAAGGTAAAATGCTCAACAATTTCACTATAAAGATCCTAACAAAAGATCCAAGTTATAAACCTCATCTTTATTTCACTATAAAAATTTAAAAAAAAATTTAAAGTTTAGAAACTCCACAATTTCTCAAATAAAATATTTAAAAAATTCCAAGTAAAAAAACTCAATAGTTTCACTATAAAATCCAAGTTAAAAAAACTCTACAGTTTCACTATAAAAACCAAAATAAAAGTTCCAAGTTAAAAAACAAGTCAGTTTCTCAATAAAAACCATAACAAAAGTTTCAAGTTAAAAAACTCAACAATTTCTATAAAAATATTTAAAAATTTCCAAGTAAGGAAACTCAATAGTTTTACTATAAAAACCATAAGAAAATCCAAGTAAAAAACCTCAACAGTTTCCCTATAAAAACCAAAATAAAATTTCCAAGTTAAAAAACAAGTCGATTTCACTATAAAAACAATAATAAAAGTTCCGAGTTAAAAAACTCAACAATTTCACTATAAAAACCATAAAGAAGTTTAATGTTAAAAATGTCAACAAATTCACTATAAAACCATAACAAGATTTCCAAATGAAAAAACTCAACCTTAAAAAGCAAACCAAAAATTCCAAGTTAAAAAACCCAACAGTATCTCTTTAAAAAATATATTAAAAAATTACAAGTGAAAAAACTCAACATTATCACTATGAAAAACATAAAAAATAAGTTTCAAGTGAGAAAAAACACAACAGTTTCACTATAAAAACCATACAAAAAATTCGAGTGAAAAAACTCAACAGTTTCACTATAAACCATAAAGATTTTCAAAGTTAAAAAACTTAATAGTTTCACTATAAAAACCATAACGAAAGTTCCAAGTTAAAAAACACAACAATTTCACTATAACAACAACAAAAAAAGTTCCAAGGTAAAATGCTCAACAATTTCACTATAAAGATCCTAACAAAAGATCCAAGTTATAAACCTCATCTTTATTTGACTATAAAAATTAAAAAAAATTTAAAGTTTAGAAACTCCACAATTTCTCAAATAAAATATTTAATAAATTCAAAATAAAAAACTCAATAGTTTCACTATAAAAACCATTAAAAAAATCCAAGTTAAAAAAACTCAACAGTTTCACTATAAAAACCAAAATAAAAGTTTCAAGTTAAAAAACAAGTCAGTTTCTCTATAAAAACCATAACAAAAGTTTCAAGTTAAAAAACTCAACAATTTCTATAAAAATATTTAAAAAAATTCCAAGTAAGGAAACTCAATAGTTTTACTATAAAAACCATAAAAAAATCAAAGTAAAAAACCTCAACAGTTTCACTATAAAAACCAAAATAAAATTTCCAAGTTAAAAAACAAGTCGATTTCACTATAAAAACAATAATAAAAGTTCCGAGTTAAAAAACTCAACAATTTCACTATAAAAACCATAAAAAAGTTTCATGTTAAAAATGTCAACAAATTCACTATAAAACCATAACAAGATTTCCAAATGAAAAAACTCAACTTTAAAAAGCAAACCAACAATTCCAAGTTAAAAAACCCAACAGTTTCTCTTTAAAAAATATATTAAAAAATTACAAGTGAAAAAACTCAACATTATCACTATGAAAAACATAAAAAATAAGTTTCAAGTGAGAAAAAACACAACAGTTTCACTATAAAAACCATAAAAAAAATTCGAGTGAAAAAACTCAACTGTTTCACTATAAAAACCATAAAGATTTTCAAGGTTAAAAAACTTAATAGTTTCAGTATAAAAACCATAACGAAAGTTCCAAGTTAAAAAACACAACAATTTCACTATAACAACCAAAAAAAAAGTTCCAAGGTAAAATGCTCAACAATTTCACTATAAAGATCCTAACAAAAGATCCAAGTTATAAACCTCATCTTTATTTCACTATAAAAATTAAAAAAAAAATTTAAAGTTTAGAAACTCCACAATTTCTCAAATAAAATATTTAAAAAATTCCAAGTAAAAAAACTCAATAGTTTCACTATAAAATCCAAGTTAAAAAAACTCAAAAGTTTCACTATAAAAACCAAAATAAAAGTTCCAAGTTAAAAAACAAGTCAGTTTCTCTATAAAAACCATAACAAAAGTTTCAAGTTAAAAAACTCAACAATTTCTATAAAAATATTTAAAAAATTCCAAGTAAGGAAACTCAATAGTTTTACTATAAAAACCATAAAAAAATCCAAGTAAAAAACCTCAACAGTTTCACTATAAAAACCAAAATAAAATTTCCATGTTAAAAAACAAGTCGATTTCACTATAAAAACAATAATAAAAGTTCCGAGTTAAAAAACTCAACAATTTCACTATAAAAACCATAAAAAAGTTTCATGTTAAAAATGTCAACAAATTCACTATAAAACCATAACAAGATTTCCAAATGAAAAAACTCAACTTTAAAAAGCAAACCAACAATTCCAAGTTAAAAAACCCAACAGTTTCTCTTTAAAAAATATATTAAAAAATTACAAGTGAAAAAAGTCAACATTATCACTATGTAAAACATAAAAAATAAGTTTCAAGTGAGAAAAATCACAACAGTTTCACTATAAAAACCATAAAAAAATTTCGAGTGAAAAAACTCAACAGTTTCACAATAAAAACCATAAAGATTTTCAAAGTTAAAAAACTTAATAGTTTCATTATAAAAACCATAACGAAATTTCCAAGTTAAAAAACACAACAATTTCACTATAACAACCAAAAAAAAAGTTCCAAGGTAAAATGCTCAACAATTTCACTATAAAGATCCTAACAAAAGATCCAAGTTATAAACCTCATCTTTATTTGACTATAAAAAATAAAAAAAATTTAAAGTTTAGAAACTCCACAATTTCTCAAATAAAATATTTAAATAATTCAAAATAAAAAACTCAATAGTTTCAATATAAAAACCATAAAAAAAATCCAAGTTAAAAAAACTCAACAGTTACACTATAAAAACCAAAATAAAAGTTCCAAGTTAAAAAACAAGTCAGTTTCTCTATAAAAACCATAACAAAAGTTTCAAGTAAAAAAACTCAACAATTTCTATAAAAATATTTAAAAAATTCCAAGTAAGGAAACTCAATAGTTTTACTATAAAAACCATAAAAAAAATCCAAGTAAAAAACCTCAACAGTTTCACTAAAAAAACCAAAATAAAATTTCCAAGTTAAAAAACAAGTCGATTTCACTATAAAAACAATAATAAAAGTTCCGAGTTAAAAAACTCAACAATTTCACTATAAAAACCATAAAAAAGTTTCATGTTAAAAATGTCAACAAATTCACTATAAAACCATAACAAGATTTCCAAATGAAAAAACTCAACTTTAAAAAGCAAACCAACAATTCCAAGTTAAAAAACCCAACAGTTTCTCTTTAAAAAATATATTAAAAAATTACAAGTGAAAAAACTCAACATTATCACTATGTAAAACATAAAAAATAAGTTTCAAGTGAGAAAAAACACAACAGTTTCACTATAAAAACCATAAAAAAATTTCGAATGAAAAAACTCAACAGTTTCACTATAAAAACCATAAAGATTTTCAAAGTTAAAAAACTTAATAGTTTCACTATAAAAACCATAACGAAAGTTCCAAGTTAAAAAACACAACAATTTCACTATAACAACCAAAAAAAAGTTCCAAGGTAAAATGCTCAACAATTTCACTATAAAGATCCTAACAAAAGATCCAAGTTATAAACCTCATCTTTATTTGACTATAAAAATTAAAAAAACTTTAAAGTTTAGAAACTCCACAATTTCTCAAATAAAATATTTAAAAAATTCAAAATAAAAAACTCAATAGTTTCACTATAAAAACCATTAAAAAAATCCAAGTTAAAAAAACTCAACAGTTTCACTATAAAAACCAAAATAAAAGTTCCAAGTTAAAAAACAAGTCAGGTTCTCTATAAAAACCATAACAAAAGTTTCAAGTTAAAAAACTCAACAATTTCTATAAAAATATTTAAAAAAATTCCAAGTAAGGATACTCAATAGTTTTACTATAAAAACCATAAAAAAATCCAAGTAAAAAACCTCAACAGTTTCACAAAAAAAACCAAATTAAAATTTCCAAGTTAAAAAACAAGTCGATTTCACTATAAAAACAATAATAAAAGTTTCGAGTTAAAAAACTCAACAATTTCACTATAAAAACCATAAAAAAGTTTCATGTTAAAAATGTCAACAAATTCACTATAAAACCATAACAAGATTTCCAAATGAAAAAACTCAACTTTAAAAAGCAAACCAAAAATTCCAAGTTAAAAAACCCAACAGTTTCTCTTTAAAAAATATATTAAAAAATTACAAGTGAAAAAACACAACATTATCACTATGAAAAACATAAAAAATAAGTTTCAAGTGAGAAAAAACACAACAGTTTCAATATAAAAACCATAAAAAAATTTCGAGTGAAAAAACTCAACAGTTTCACTATAAAAACCATAAAGATTTTCAAAGTTAAAAAACTTAAAAGTTTCACTATAAAAACCATAACGAAAGTTCCAAGTTAAAAAACACAACAATTTCACTATAACAACCAAAAAAAAGTTCCAAGATAAAATGCTCAACAATTTCACTATAAAGATCCTAACAAAAGATCCAAGTTATAAACCTCATCTTTATTTGACTATAAAAATTAAAAAAAATTTAAAGTTTAGAAACTCCACAATTTCTCAAATAAAATATTTAAATAATTCAAAATAAAAAACTCAATAGTTTCACTATAAAAACCATAAAAAAAATCCAAGTTAAAAAAACTCAACAGTTTCACTATAAAAACCAAAATAAAAGTTCCAAGTTAAAAAACAAGTCAGTTTCTCTATAAAAACCATAACAAAAGTTTCAATTTAAAAAACTCAACAATTTCTATAAAAATATTTAAAAAAATTCCAAGTAAGGATACTCAATAGTTTTACTATAAAAACCATAAAAAAATCCAAGTAAAAAACCTCAACAGTTTCACTATAAAAACCAAATTAAAATTTCCAAGTTAAAAAACAAGTCGATTTCACTATAAAAACAATAATAAAAGTTCTGAGTTAAAAAACTCAACAATTTCACTATAAAAACCATAAAAAAGTTTCATGTTAAAAATGTCAACAAATTCACTATAAAACCATAACAAGATTTCCAAATGAAAAAACTCAACTTTAAAAAGCAAACCAAAAATTCCAAGTTAAAAAACCCAACAGTTTCTCTTTAAAAAATATATTAAAAAATTACAAGTGAAAAAACTCAACATTATCACTATAAAAAACATAAAAAATAAGTTTCAAATGAGAAAAAACACAACAGTTTCACTATAAAAACCATAAAAAAATTTCGAGTGAAAAAACTCAACAGTTTCACTATAAAAACCATAAAGATTTTCAAATTTAAAAAACATAATAGTTTCACTATAAAAACCATAACGAAATTTCGAAGTTAAAAAACACAACAATTTCACTATAACAACCAAAAAAAAAAGTTCCAAGGTAAAATGCTCAACAATTTCACTATAAAGATCCTAACAAAAGATCCAAGTTATAAACCTCATCATTATTTCACTATAAAAATAAAAATAAAAATTTAAAGTTTAGAAACTCAACAATTTCTCAAATAAAATATTTAAAAAATTCCAAGTAAAAAAACTCAATAGTTTCACTATAAAAACCCTAAAAAAATCCAAGTTAAAAAAACTCAACAGTTTCACTATAAAAAACAAAGTAACAGTTCAAAGTTAAAAAACAAGTCAGTTTCACTATAAAAACCATAACAAAAGTTTCAAGTTAAAAAACAAGTCAGTTTCACTATAAAAACCATAACAACAGTTTCAAGTTAAAAAACTCAACAATTTCTATAAAAATGTTTAAGAAATTTCAAGTAAGGAAACTAAATAGTTTTACTATAAAAACCATAAAAAAATCCAAGTAAAAAACCTCAACAGTTTCACTATAAAAACCAAAATAAAATTTCCAAGTTAAAAAACAAGTCGATTTCACTATAAAAACAATAATAAAAGTTCCGAGTTAAAAAACTCAACAATTTCACTATAAAAACCATAAAAAAGTTCCTTGTTAAAAATGTCAACAAATTCACTATAAAACCATAACAAGATTTCCAAATGAAAAAACTCAACTTTAAAAAGCAAACCAACAATTCCAAGTTAAAAAACCCAACAGTTTCTCTTTAAAAAATATATTAAAAAATTATAAGTGAAAAAACTCAACATTATCACTATAAAAAACATAAAAAATAAGTTTCAAGTGAGAAAAAACACACCAGTTTCACTATAAAAACCATAAAAAAATTTCGAGTAAAAAAACTCAATTGTTTCACTATAAAAACCATAAAGATTTTCAAAGTTAAAAAACTTAATAGTTTCACTATAAAAACCATAACGAAAGTTCCAAGTTAAAAAACACAACAATTTCACTATAACAACCAAAAAAAAGTTCCAAGGTAAAATGCTCAACAATTTCACTATAAAGATCCTAACAAAAGATCCAAGTTATAAACCTCATCTTTATTTCACTATAAAAATTTAAAAAAAAATTTAAAGTTTAGAAACTCCACAATTTCTCAAATAAAATATTTAAAAAATTCCAAGTAAAAAAACTCAATAGTTTCACTATAAAATCCAAGTTAAAAAAACTCAATAGTTTCACTATAAAAACCAAAATAAAAGTTCCAAGTTAAAAAACAAGTCAGTTTCTCTATAAAAACCATAACAAAAGTTTCAAGTTAAAAAACTCAACAATTTCTATAAAAATATTTAAAAAAATTCAAAGTAAGGAAACTCAATAGTTTTACTATAAAAACCATAAAAAAATCCAAGTAAAAAACCTCAACAGTTTCACTATAAAAACCAAAATAAAATTTCCAAGTTAAAAAACAAGTCGATTTCACTATAAAAACAATAATAAAAGTTCCGAGTTAAAAAACTCAACAATTTCGCTATAAAAACCATAAAAAAGTTTCATGTTAAAAATGTCAACAAATTCACTATAAAACCATAACAAGATTTCCAAATGAAAAAACTCAACTTTAAAAAGCAAACCAAAAATTCCAAGTTAAAAAACCCAACAGTTTCTCTTTAAAAAATATATTAAAAAATTACAAGTGAAAAAACTCAACATTATCACTATAAAAAACATAAAAAATAAGTTTCAAATGAGAAAAAAACACAACAGTTTCACTATAAAAACCATAAAAAAATTTCGAGTGAAAAAACTCAACAGTTTCACTATAAAAACCATAAAGATTTTCAAAGTTAAAAAACATAATAGTTTCACTATAAAAACCATAACGAAAGTTCCAAGTTAAAAAACACAACAATTTCACTATAACAACCAAAAAAAAAGTTCCAAGGTAAAATGCTCAACAATTTCACTATAAAGATCCTAACAAAAGATCCAAGTTATAAACCTCATCATTATTTCACTATAAAAATAAAAATAAAAATTTAAAGTTTAGAAACTCAACAATTTCTCAAATAAAATATTTAAAAATTCCAAGTAAAAAAACTCAATAGTTTCACTATAAAAACCCTAAAAAAAAATCCAAGTTAAAAAAACTCAACAGTTTCACTATAAAAAACAAAGTAACAGTTCCAAGTTAAAAAACAAGTCAGTTTCACTATAAAAACCATAACAAAAGTTTCAAGTTAAAAAACAAGTCAGTTTCACTATAAAAACCATAACAAAAGTTTCAAGTTAAAAAACTCAACAATTTCTATAAAAATGTTTAAAAAATTCCAAGTAAGGAAACTCAATAGTTTTACTATAAAAACCATAAAAATATCCAAGTAAAAAACCTCAACAGTTTCACTATAAAAACCAAAATAAAATTTCCAAGTTAAAAAACAAGTCGATTTCTCTATAAAAACAATAATAAAAGTTACGAGTTAAAAAACTCAACAATTTCACTATAAAAACCATAAAAAAGTTTCTTGTTAAAAATGTCAACAAATTCACTATAAAACCATAACAAGATTTCCAAATGAAAAAACTCAACTTTAAAAAGCAAACCAACAATTCCAAGTTAAAAAACCCAACAGTTTCTCGCTAAAAAATATATTAAAAAATTACAAGTGAAAAAACTCAACATTATCACTATGAAAAACACAAAAAATAAGTTTCAAGTGAGAAAAAACACAACAGTTTCACTATAAAAACCATAAAAAAATTTCGAGTGAAAAAACTCAACAGTTTCACTATAAAAACCATAAAGATTTTCAAAGTTAAAAAACTTAATAGTTTCACTATAAAAATTATAACGAAAGTTCCAAGTTAAAAAACACAACAATTTCACTATAACAACTAAAAAAAAAGTTCCAAGGTAAAATGCTCAACAATTTCACTATAAAGATCCTAACAAAAGATCCAAGTTATAAACCTCATCTTTATTTGACTATAAAAATTAAAATAATAATTTAAAGTTTAGAAACTCCACAATTTCTCAAATAAAATATTTAAAAAATTCAAAGTAAAAAAACTCAATAGTTTCACTATAAAAACCATAAAAAAATCCAATTTAAAAAAACTCAACAGTTTCACTATAAAAACCAAAATAAAAGTTCCAAGTTAAAAAACAAGTCAGTTTCTCTATAAAAACCATAACAAAAGTTTCAAGTTAAAAAACTCAACAATTTCTATAAAATTATTTAAAAAATTCCAAGTAAGGAAACTCAATAGTTTTACTATATAAACCATAAAAAAATCCAAGTAAAATACCTCAACAGATTCACTATAAAAACCAAAATAAAATTTCCAAGTTAAAAAACAAGTCGATTTCACTATAAAAACAATAATAAAAGTTCCGAGTTAAAAAACTCAACAATTTCACTATAAAAACCATAAAAAAGTTTCATGTTAAAAATATCAACAAATTCACTATAAAACCATAACAAGATTTCCAAATGAAAAAACTCAAATTTAAAAATCAAACCAAAAATTCCAAGTTAAAAAACCCAACAGTTTCTCTTTAAAAAATATATTAAAAAATTACAAGTGAAAAAACTCAACATTATCACTATAAAAATACATAAATAATAAGTTTCAAATAAGAAAAAACACAACAGTTTCACTATAAAAACCATAAAGATATTCAAATTTAAAAAACTTAATAGTTTCATTATAAAAACCATAACGAAAGTTCCAAGTTAAAAAACACAAAAATTTCACTATAACAACCAAAAAAAAAATTCCAAGGTAAAATGCTCAACAATTTCATTATAAAGATCCTAACAAAATATCCAAGTTATAAACTTCATCTTTATTTGACTATAAAAATTAAAAAAAAAAATTTAAAGTTTAGAAACTCCACAATTTCTCAAATAAAATATTTAAAAAATTCAAAGTAAAAAAACTCAACAGTTTCACTATAAAAACCAAAATAAAAGTTCCAAGTTAAAAAAACAAGTCAGTTTCACTATAAAAACCATAACAAAAGTTTCAAGTTAAAAAACTCAATAATTTCTATAAAAATATTTAAAAAATTCCAAGTAAGGAAACTCAATAGTTTTACTATAAAAACCATAAAAAAATTCAAGTAAAAAACCTCAACAGTTTCACTATAAAAACCAAAATAAAAGTTCCAAGTTAAAAAACAAGTTAGTTTCTCTATAAAAACCATAACAAAAGTTTCAAGTTAAAAAACTCAACAATTTCTATAAAAATATTTTAAAAATTCCAAGTAAGGAAACTCAACAATTTCACTATAAAAATAAAAATAAAATTTCCAAATTAAAAAACAAATCGATTTCACTATAAAAACCATAATAAAAGTTCTGAGTTAAAAAACTCAACAATTTCACTAAAAAACCATAAAAAAAGTTTCATGTTAAAAATGTCAACAAATTCACTATAAAACCATAACAAGATTTCCAAATGAAAAAACCCAACTTTAAAAAGCAAACTAAAAAATAAAAAACAAGTGAAAAAACTCAACATTATCACTATAAAAAACATAAAAAAATAAGTTTCAAGTGAGAAAAAACTCAACAATTTCACTAAAAAACTATTAAAAAAAATTCAAGTGAAAAAATTCAACAGTTTCACTATAAAACAATAAAGATTTTCAAAGTTAAAAAACTTAACAGTTTCACTATAAAAACCATAACGAAAGTTCCAAATTAAAAAACACAACAATTTCACTATAACAACCAAAAAAAAGTTCCAAGATAAAATGCTCAACAATTTCATTATAAAGATCCTAACAAAAGATCCAAGTTATAAACCTCATCTATATATCACTATAAAAATTATTAAAAAAAAATTTAAAGTTTAGAAACTCCACAATTTCTCAAATAAAATATTTAAGAAATTCCAAGTTAAAAAACTCAACAGTTTCACTATAAACACCATAAAAATAAAGATCCAAGTTAAAAAAACTCAACAGTTTCAATATAAAACCCAAAATAAAAGTTCCAAGTTAAAAAACAAGTCAGTTTCACTATAAAAACCATAACAAAAGTTTCAAGTTAAAAAACTCAACAATTTCTATAAAAATATAACAAAACATTCCAAGTAAGGAAACTCAACTGTTTCACTATAAAAACCAAAATAAAAGTTCCAAGTTAAAAAAGAAGTCAATTTCACTATAAAAACCATAATAAAAGTTCCGAGTTAAATAACTCAACAATTTCACTAAAAAACCATAAAAAAGTTTAATGTAAAAAATGTCAACAAAATCACTATAAAACCATAACAAGATTTCTAAATGAAAAAACTCAACTTTAAAAAGCAAACTAAAAATTCCAATTTAAAAACCCAACAGTTTCTCTTTAAAAAATATATTAAAAAACTACAAGTGAAAAAAACTCAACATTATCACTATAAAAAACATAAAAAAAATAAGTTCCAAGTGAAAAAAAAGTCAACAGTTTCACTATAAAAACAATAAGAATTTTCAAAGTTAAAAAACTTAACAGTTCCACTATAAAAACCATAACGAAAGTTCCAATTTAAAAAACACAACAATTTCACTCAAAAAACCCAAAAAAAGTTCTAAGTTAAAATGTTCAACAATTTCACTATAAAGATCCTAACAAAAGATCCAAGTCATAAACCTCATTTATATTTCACTATAAAAATTATAAAATAAAAAGTTTAAAGTTTAGAAACTCCACAATTTCTCAAATAAAATATTTAAAAAATTCCAAGTAAAAAATCTCAATAGTTTCACTATAAAAACCATTAAAAAAATCCAAGTTAAAAAAAACTCAACAGTTTCACTATAAAAACCAAAATAAAAGTTCCAAGTTAAAAAACAAGTCAGTTTCACTATAAAAACCATAACAAAAGTTTCAAGGTAAAAAACTCAACAATTTCTATAAAAATATTTAAAAAATTCCAAGTAAGAAAACTCACTAGTTTTACTATAAAAACCATAAAAAAAAAGATCCAATTAAAAAAACTCAACAGTTTCACTATAAAAACAAAAATAAAAGTTCTAAGTTAAAAAACAAGTCAGTTTTACTATAAAAACCATAACAAAAGTTTCAAGTTAAAAAACTCAACAATTTCTATAAAAATATTTAATAAATTCCAAGTAAGGAAACTCAATAGTTTTAATATTAAAACCATGGAGAAAAAAAAGATCCAAGTAAAAAACCTTAACAGTTTCATTATAAAAACCAAAATAAAAGTTCCAAGTTAAAAAACAAGTCAATTTCACTATAAAAACCATAATAAAAGTTCTGAGTTAAAAAACTAAAAAATTTCACTAAAAAACCATAAAAAAACTTTCATGTTAAAAATGTCAACAAATCCACTATAAAACCATAACAAGATTTCCAAATGAAAAAACTCAACTTTAGAAAGCAAACTAAAAATTCCAAGTTAAAAAACCCAACAGTTTCTCTTTAAAAAATATATTAAAAATATACAAGTGAAAAAACTCAACATTATCACTATAAAAAACATAAAAAAAATAAGTTTCAAGTGTGAAAAAACTCAACAGTTACACTAAAAATACCATAAAAAAAAAAAAATTTCAAGTGAAAAAACTCAATCATTTCACTATAAAAACCATAAAAATTTTCAAAGTTAAAAAAATTAACAATTTCACTATAAAAACCATAACGAAAGTTCCAATTTAACAAACACAACAATTTCACTATAACAAAAAAAAAGTTCTAAGGTAAAATGCTCAATAATTTCACTATAAAGATCCTAACAAAAGATCCAAGTTATAAACCTCATCTATTTCACTATAAAAATTATAAAAAAAAATTAAAGTTTTTAAACTCAACAATTTCTCAATAAAAAAATTTAAAAAATACTAAGTAAAAAAACACAATTTTTTCACCTAAAAACCATAAAAAAAAAAGATCCAAGTTATAACACTCAACAATTTCATTATAAAAACCAAAATAAAAGTTCCAAGGTAAAAAAAACAAGTCAGTTCATTATAAAAACCATTATAAATGTTCCAAATTAAAAAACTAAACAATTTCTCTAAAGAATATTTAAAAAAAATCCAAGTAAAAAGACTCAATAGTTTCACTATAAACTACAAAAAAAATCCAAGTTAAAAAACTTAACAGTTTCACTATAAAAATCGAAATAAAATTTCCAAGTTACAAAACAAGTCATTTTCACTATAAAAACCATAATATAAGTTCCAAGTTAAAAAAACTCAACAATTTTACTAAAAAACCAAAAAAAAAATTCATCTTAAAAATGTCAACAATTTCACTATAAAACCATAACAAGATTTCCAAATGAAAAAACTCAACTTTAAAAAGCAAACGAAAAAATCCAAGTTAAAAAACTCAAGCGTTTCTCATGAAAAAATATATTAAAAAATTAAAAATGAAAAAACTCAACATTATCACTATAAAAAACATAAAAAGAAATAAGTTCTAATTGAAAAAAAAAACTCAACAGTTTCACTAAAAATCCATTAAAAAAATTACAAGTGAAAAAACTCAACAGTTTCACAATAAAAACAATAAAAAATTTCAAAGTTAAAAAACTCAACAGTTTCACTATAAAAACCATAACGAAAGTTCCAAGTTAAAAAACACAACAATTTCACTATAACAACCCAAACAAAGTTCCAAGGTAAAATGCTCAATAATTTCACTATAAAGATCATGACAAAATATCCAAGTTATAAACCTCATCTATTTCACTATAAAAATTATAAAAAAAATTTAAAGTTTTCAAACTCAACAATTTCTCAATAAATAAATTTAAAAAATTCTAAGTAAAAAAACTAAATAGTTTCACAATAAAAACCATAAAAAAAATGATCCAAGTTAAAAAAACTCAACAGTTTCATTATAAAAACAAAAATAAAAGTTCCAAGGTAAAAAAAACAAGTCAGTTTCACTATTAAAACCATTATAAAAGTTCCAAGTTAAAAAAAACTAAACAATTTCTCTATAAAAACAAGTCACTATAAAAACCATAAAAAAAAATCCAAGTTAAAAAAACTTAATAGTTTCACTATAAAAACTAAAATAAAAGTTCCAAATTAAAAATAAGTCATTTTCACTATAAAAACCATAAAAAAAGGTTCCAATTTAAAAACTCAACAATATCACTAAAAAAACCATAACAAGATTTCCAAGTGAAAAAACTCAACTTTAAAAAGCAAACGAAAAATTCCAAGTTAAAAAACTCAACCGTTTCTCTTGAAAAAATATATTAAAAAATTAAAAGTGGAAAAACTCAACATTATCACTATAAAAATCATTAAAAAAAAGTTCTAATTTAAAAAAAAACACAACAGTTTCACTAAAAAAACCATTAAAAAAATTACAAATGAAAATCCTCTACAGTTTCACTATAAAAACCATAAATATTTCAAAGTTAAAAAACTCAACAATTTCACTATAAAAACCATAACAAAAGTTCCAAGTTAAAAAACACAAAAAATGTTCCAAGGTAAAATGTTCAACAATTTAACTATAAAGATCCTAACAAAAGATCCAAGTTATAAACCTAGTCTATTTCTCAATAAAAATATTTAAAAAATTCCAAGTAAATAAACTCAATAGTTTCACTATAAAAACCATTAAAAAAAGATCAAAGTTAAAAAAACTCAACAGTTTCACTATAAAAACCAAAATAAATGTTCCAAGTTAAAAAAACAAAACAATTTCAGAATAAAAACCATAATAAAAGTTTCAAGTTAAAAAACTTAACAATTTCTCTATAAAAATATTTAAAAAATTCCAAGTAAAAAAACTCAATAGTTTCACTATAGAATAGAAACCATAAAAAAAAGGTCCAAGTTAAAAAAAACTATCCAGTTTCACTATAAAAACCAAAATAAAAGGTTCAAGTTAAAAAATAAGTCAGTTTCACTATAAAAGCCATAATAAAAGTTCCACGTTAAAAAACTCAACAATTTCACTAAAAAACGATAAAAAAGTTTCATGTTAAAAATATCAACAATTTCATTATAAAACCATAACAATATTTCCAAGTGAAAAAACTCAACTTTAAAAAGAAAACAAAAAATTCAAAGTTAAAAAACTCAACATTTTCTCTTGAAAAAATATATTAAAAAATTACAAGTGAAAAAACTCATCATTATCACAATAAAATACATAAATAAAAAGTTCCAAGTGAGAAAAAACATAACAGTTTCACTATAAAAACCATAAATAAAAAATTCCAAGTGAAAAAACTCAACAGTTTCACTATAAAAACCATAAAATTTTCAAAGTTAAAAAACTCAACAGTTTCACTATAAAATACATACCACAAGTTCCAAGTTAAAAAACACAACAATTTCACTATAACAACCAAAAAAAAGTTCCAAGCTAAAAATCTCAACAATTTCACTATAAAGATCCTAACAAAAGATCCAAATTATAAACCTCATCTATTTCACTATAAAAATTATAAAAAAAGAAAGTTTAAAGTTTTGAAACTAAACAATTTCTCAAATAAAATATTTAAAAAATTCCAAGTAAAAAAACTCAATAGTTTCACTATAAAAACCATTAAAAAAAGATCCAAGTTAAAAAAACTCAACAGTTTAACTATAAAAACCAAAATAAAAGTTCCAAGTTAAAAAACAAGTCAGTTTAACTATGAAAACCATAATAAAAGATCAAAGTTAAAAAACTCAACAATTTCACTAAAAAACACCATAAAAAAGTTTCATGTTAAAAAGCAGACAAAAAATTCTAAGTTAAAAAACTCAACGGGTTCTCTTAAAAAAATATATTTAAAAATTACAAGTGAAAAAACTCAACATTATAACTATAAAATACATAAAAAAAATAAGTTCCAAGTGAAAATAAAAACTCAACAGTTTAACTATAAAACCCGTAAAAAAAATTCCAAGTGAAAAAACTCAACATTTCACTATAAAAACCATTAAAATTTTCAAAGTTAAAAAACTCAACAACTTCACCATAAAAACCATAACGAAAGTTCCAAGTAAAAATATTTAAAAAATTCCAAGTAAAAAAACTCAATAGTTTCACTATAAAAACCATAAAAAAAAAGATCAAACTTAAAAAAACTCAACAGTTTCACTATAAAAACCAAAATAAAAGTTGCAAGTTAAAAAACTAGTCAGTTTCACTATAAAACCCATAATAAAAGTACCAAGTTAAAAAACTCAACAGTTTCACTATAAAAGCCATAAAAAAAGTTCCAAGTGAAAAAACTCAATAGTTTGACTATAATAACCATAAAAAATTTCAAGGTTAAAAAACTCAACAGTTTCACTATAAAAACCATATCGAAAGTTCCAAGTTAAAAAACACAACAATTTCACTATAAAAACCCAAAAAAAAAAAGTTCCAAGTTAAAATGCTCAACAATTTCACTATAAAGATCCTAACAAAAGATCCAAGTTATAAACCTTATCTATTTCACTATAAAAATAATAAAAAAATATTTAAAGTTTAGAAACTCAAGAATTTCTCAATAAAAATATTTAAAAAATTCCAAGTAAAAAAACTTATTAGTTTCACTATAAAAACCATAAAAAAAGATTGTTAAAAAACTCAATAGTTTCACTATAAAAACTAAAATAAAAGTTCCAAGTTAAAAAACAAGTCACTTTCACTATAAAAACCATAATAAAATGTTAAAGTTAAAAAACTCAACAATTTCTCTATAAAAATATTTAAAAAATTCCAAGTAAAAAAACTCAATAGTTTCACTATTAAAACCATAAATAAAAGATCCAAGTTAAAAAAAACTTTACAGTTTCACTATAAAAACCAAAATAAAAGTTCCAAGTTAAAAAACAAGCCAGTTTCACTATAAAAACCATAATAAAAGTTCCAATTTAAAAAACTCAACAATTTCACTAAATAACCAAAAAAAAAATTCATGTTAAAAATGTTTACAATTTTACTATAAAACCATAACAAGATTTCAACGTGAAAATTCTCAACTTTAAAAAGCAAACAAAAAATTCCCGGTTAAAAAACTCAATAGTTTCCCTTTAAAAAATATATTAAAAAATTACATGTGAATAAACTCAACATTACCACTTTAAAAAACATAAAAAATAAGTTACAAGTGACAAAAAAAACTCAACAGTTTCACTATAAAAACCATACAAAAAAATTCCAAGTGAAAAAACTCAACAGTTTCACTATAAAAACCATAAAATTTTCAAAGTTAAAAAACTCAATAGTTTCTCTTTAAAAAATATATTAAAATAATACATGTGAAAAAACTCAACATTATCACTATAAAAAACTTAAAAAAATAAGTTCCAAGTGAGCGATTTTGTTCAAATAGGGGATGCTCTGACCGTGGATGACGCAACCAACTTCGAGGAGTTTCGTAAGCTGGTGTCTTCCTTCACTTCGACCCCGATGCTCGACGGAGAGGGGAAAGTAATGTTAGCTTCTGACGGGGGAGAAGTTATGGAACGTCCGCTGATTAACGTCACAACTCTCCTGGCTTGTAAAAATGGGCAAGAAGTGTCTGAACTGTTTGGTACTTGTTTTGTTTTTATTTTTGTTTATTCGTCATGTGATTTTATGCTCGTAGCCGATCTGACCCTTTTCTTTCCTCCATTTTACAGGTTATATGGTGAATTATCTGGACAAGATCCAAGACAAGTTGAGGCAAGGTAACAAGAGGAAAGCTAGGATCGTTCACACCCGACTGGTGGGTAACGATACGAGTGACTTTGGCTCGGGCCCCATCGCTAGAGGCTCCTCGGGCGTGACTTCGGGTTCGAGTCTTAAGAAACACAAAGTTGGAACGACCGTTATAGACCTGACGACCAACGCTCCTTCAAAACCCAAACATGTATTGCCACCATGTTTTGTGCAGTGCAACTTCTTCGAGGGCACTTCCTTGGAGGTCGAACGGGCGGACTCGCTGTTTCTCGAGCAGATGGATCGCCCTGCTCAGAGGTTATCCCTGGCGTAGGATGCCAGTGTTGTAATGTGGGTGCTATCAATGGCCTCGATGTTGGCTGAGGGAAGCTACGGGCAGGAGCGCGAAATTTGTCGCTTGAAGTCCCTCCTGGCCGATTTGGAAGAAAAAGCGAGGAAGGTTGTCGAGGACGCTGAGGCTACGGCCAAAGAGCTGACGGAGCAGACTGACGTGATCGCCAAGCTGGAGGTGGACAAAAGGAAGGCTGTCGGCCAAAATAAAAAGTTGAAAGAAGCTTTCTTTCCCAAGGAGGATGAGGATGAAGACACCAAGGGTCTGATGAGCAGGGCGCACTTCCTTTCCCGGTTGAACCAAGATCTGGAAGAATTGAGGGACACGACCAAGCTAAGTTTTCAGAATGTCATGGATCAGATCAAGGCCCTCCATCTGGAGTTGGACCTTGATACTGATTAGATCAGGTATTTGAAAAAGGTCGTGGATGGTCGGGTTGTAGTCCCATATTATATGATCCTTGATGATTCTCAACCGGGTGAGCCCGACCAGTCGGTCCAGCCTGAAGCTCAGCAACCTCCGAGTGAAGGCCAGTCTGGTGTCCAAGAGGAGGAAGGTAATTAGGTTGGCCTGCGTGCCCAAAATATATGTAATTTATAATTTTTGCTTATGTAATTCCGAACAAGTCGGCCCTTAGGGGTCGCAGCTTCTCAATGAATGTTTCCGACCTGGGTGGTCGTTTTTTTTTTTGCAGTGTTTTTGTTTTTACATATGACTGCCCATCTGTCAGAGGACTTCTGTTTTAAATGTATTATTTCGCTAAGTATTTTATGCTCGTCTGGCACAACGAATATGATATAGTGGTCGAATAGGGGGTAAATGCTCGTAAGAAAGTGTGATCCGTTGGTTAGGGGAACCGGTCAGATGTAAGGAAGATGGCTCCGGGTCGGTATCCAGGTCAAGATCATGGCTCGGATTCTGTGGCTTGAACGTCCCATCGCGAGCTGGGGTTCTGCCTTGTCATGGTACTTAGGCGACGTTGGACTCGTTTGAGTATTCGTCCGTGCGACAGTTACCTTCCTCTTCGTGAGGAAGTCATGTTGATCAAACGTTATGGGCTGCAATGCTCGTACCTGGGCATGCAGGTTTGGCCGAACTATCTTCTCCTCATTTGGGAGTTGAGTAGGGCGACCTTCGTACTAGTTGTAGTATTGCTTGAGTTTCTCGGCGTTCCACGGCCGAGCGAGCTCTTCCCCTTGAATATTTTCTAACTAATAGCCTTTGTTCTCGGTCTTTGCTCGGACGCGATATGAGCCCTCCCAATTTTGTGCCAGCTTCTCTTCTCGGGAGTCTTTGTGATTTCTCCTCAAGAAGAGACATCCGACTTCGAATGCTCGCTTAATAACCTTGGTGTCATATAAAGCTGCTATTTTTTGTTTAAGTGTAGCTTCTCGAAGAGAAATTCCTGATCGGATTTCTTCGACTAAGTCAAGCTCTTCTCTCGGCGTTTCAGAGTTGGTATCTTGGTCCATAGATGATTCTGTCCGCCAGGACAATATGTGCATCTCTATGGGGATGGCCGCTTCAGTCCCGTATGCTAGCCGGAATGGGGATTCCCCGGTGTCGAGTGGGGTGCGGTCCTGTATGCCCAAAGAACGCTGTGTAATTCTTCAACCCAACGTTTTTTGTGCTCGTCCAACCTTCGCTTAAGACCTCTTAAGATTACCCTGTTAGTAGCTTCTGCTTGCCCGTTAGTCTGAGGGTGCTCGCCCACCTGGATGTTGTGCGTTGATCCCTTCATGGACTTCCTTTAACACGTGTGGAATGTTTTCTTCCTCGACTCATCTGAGGAGTGGCGTGGAGAAACCCCGACGATACATCTTTCCCCCAACCATTGTATACGAGCATGATCTACGATGCACGGTGTTGGCCGTTTTTGGGTCCGTTGGTAATTTTTCCTTGGTCAAATAATTGAATACTGGGGTCATCCAACAGTTAGCGTCGCCCACGACGTTGACGTCTACTGGGGCTGATGATTGCCCAAAGCTGGGTCAAAGGAGCATCTCTTGTATGACGGATTTGTTGCCCCCTTTCTTCTTGGTACTTGCTAGTTTGGACAATATATCCGCTCGAGTGTTGTTCTCGCGTGGGATGTGCTTTACTTCCACATACGTGAATCATTTTAGCTTCTCTTTGACCAAACCTAAGTATTCGGTCATGTTGTCATTTTTGGCTTGAAACTCGCCTCGCACTTGGTTGGCGACCAACTGGGAGTCTGTGCACATCACTATTTCTTCTGCCCCGAGGTCATCTGTGAGGCGCAAGCCGGCCAAGAAGGCCTCGTATTCTGCTTGATTATTGGACGCGGGGAAAGACAAGGTTAGGGATACTTCGATGATGGTTCCTTCCTCATTCTCCAATATCACCTCGGCCCCACTGCCTGCCGAGCTAGACATACCGTCTACAAAGATGATCCACTTAGTCGGGGATGTTGAAGTCTGCTTGGTGAAGGTAAGCTCTGCTACAAAGTCGGCCAAGACTTGAGCTTTGAGGGCCTGTCTTCCTTAGAATTTGATGTCGAACTCGGATAGTTCCAACGACCATTTTAGCATTCGTTCGGCCATATCCGGCCTTCCGAGCATCTGTCTGATGGGTTGGTCTGTCCTCACAACAATAGTATGGGCCAGGAAGTAGTGTCGTAACCTTCTTGCTGCGAAGAGGAGCGCTAGTGCTACCTTTTTGATTTGTAGGTATCGGAGCTTAGGGCCATTCAAGGCTTTGCTCGTAAAGTAAATAGGTTTTTGTCCTTCGGGCAGTTCACGGATAAGGGTCGCGCTCACCGCTTCGTTTTCCACGGCGAGGTAGAGATATAACGTTTCGCCTTTGTTAGGTATGGAGAGTACTGGAGGCTCGGACAATGCTTTCTTTAAGTGGAGCAAGGCATGTTCGCACTCGTCTGTCCATTCAAAGGCTGCCTCCTTGCGGAGGAGCTTGTAGAATGGAAGGGCGTGTTGGACGGACTTAGCAACGAATCAGGCAAGTGAATAGAGGATGTCGTTCAATGATTGTATGGATTTTTTGGAGTCGGGGGGTAGGAATCTCTGTAAATGCTTGGCATTTGTCAGGATTGGCTTCGATACCGCGTTCGGACAGGTAAAATCCAAGGAATTTGCCTGCTCGAAATCCGAACGTGCACTTCTCGGGGTTGAAACGCATTCTGCATTTTCGAGCTTGGTCGAACACTTTACGAAGATGGGAAGCATGATTTGTTTTTTGTTGAGATTTAACGATCATGTCGTCCATATATACTTCAAACATGTCTCCGATTTCTGCTCGGAATACTTTGTTCATCATGCGCTGATAGGTGGAGCCCGCATTTTTTAGGTCGAATGGCATAACATTGTAATAGTAATTTCCTGACTCGGTCATGAAGGCCGTATGTTTTTTGTCGGTCACAGCCATGTAGATCTCATTATATCCCGAATAGGTGTCCATAAATGATAGTAGTTTGAAACCGGCCGAGTTGTCGACCAGTTTATTAATATTTGGTAATGGGTAAGCATCTTTCGGGAAAGCCTGGTTAAGATCAGTATAATCAACGCATATTCTCCATTTTCCATTAGATTTTTTCACAAGTACAACATTGGAGAGCCATGTGGTTTACTTGGCTTCCGTTACAAAGTTAGCCTCTAGGAGGTCTTCTACAGCCTTTTCGGTCGCTTTAGTTTTTTCGGTCGATTGTTTCCTCCTTCGTTGGGCAACAACCTTGTGATTAGGATCAATGGAGAGATGATGGCAGGCCACGTCTAGGTCAAGTCCGGGCATCTCTGTTGCACTCCATGCGAATAGATCGGTGTTCCCTTTCAGGCATGTCTCCAACTATCTCTTCGCCAGGTTTGGGAGATGGGCCTCAATCTTCACGCATATTCTCGGATCTTCCCCCAGAGGGATTAGTTCGAATTCACTGTCGGGGATTGGCTGGGCTAACGAAGTAGAGGGCTGCTAGGAGCTTTCGGCTTCGTCTAGAAACCTACAATCCAGGTCGATGGAATCCACCCGAGGGAGGGGTGCGGGCACTTCTGTGTTTATAGAGGACGTTGAGGTGGAAACTTTGGGCTGGTATGATATCGAGCTAAGGCCTTTAGAGGCTGCCTCGAAAAATCGACGGGCAGCTTCGACATCACTGTGCAGGGTGGCCACTCTCCCCGACGTCGTGTAGTACATCATCTTCAGGTGGACAGTTGATGGAACAGCCAGGAGATCGGCCAGCGTCGGTCGACCGAGAGTGCATTGGTATAGAGAATGACAATCGACGACCAAAAATTGGACGTGGACTGACCGGGTGGTTTCCGCAGCTCCAAAAGTGACTATAAGGTCGACATAACCCCATGGTCGTGATACTGCCCCATTGAAACCTTGCAGGTCGGATCCCATGTATGGCGTTAGATGAGTCTCGTTCATATGGAGTGTCGCGAATAGTTGCGAATACATTATATCGCATGAACTGCCCTGGTCGACTAGTATTCTGCGGACGTCGAAGTTGGCCATCTGGGCCCGAATGAGTAGTGTAATGTTGGTGTTAGGTGCTCCCCCCAGTAGTTCCTCTTTGTAAAATGAGATGGTCACCGAGTTGTCTCTGGGTGGGTCTAACGTAGTGTTCAGGGCCGGTCCTTTTGCGATTAGTTGGTCGAACTTCCTCTTCACGGAACCGACCATGATCTTGTTGAATCCTCCCACCTAAAATCACCATAGAGGAGGGGAATGCTTCCCAGAGGCTATGGGAAGACATGAAACCAGGGTTGTTCTGACTATCGGACAGAAAGAAATCTTCAGGGCGATAGATGCTGAGAGCGACCTGCATATTGGTGTCTACGGGCACCGCTACCGCTTCCTCGACCTTTATGGTTTCTTGTGTTTCCGGCCTGGAGGTTTCTTTGGATTTCGTGAATTGTTTGAGGTGGCCGTCTTTGATGAGTATCTCTATTACGTCCTTCAGGTGGATGCAATCCTCGGTATTGTGTTCGTGGTTTTGTGGAACCTGCAATACTTGGTTTTGTCGGTGCCCGACTTGGGGGCAACTGCTTGGGAAAGCGAACCCCCGCTTGACGGAACTCCGAATTAGCACATTTGGACAATATTTTCTCCCTCGACACCAATAAAGGTGTATACTAACGAAAGCGACCTACTGGTCCTCTTTTCTCCCGCGGTTCACGGGGGTGATCTTCCTTTCTTTTGTCACCTCCCCGACGAGATGTCGAGGGTTCATCGGATTTGGAAGGGTTGGCATCTTCTCTACGCCGGGCATCACGAACGGAGTTGGTTGCTTGCTTTTCATCGTACTGGATGTACGCTTGAGCTTTCAAGAGGAAAGCGTCCAGAGTGGCGGGCGTCTCAATGCCCACTGCTCGGTGGAAGTTAATGGATGGGCGTAACCCGCGCTCCAGCAAATAATTTTTTATGTCGTCCGTGGTTGAGACCTGGACAGCTTCTTTATTGAACCTTTCGATGTAGGTTCTGAGGGGCTCATCTTTTCCCTGGATAATGGCTTCGAGTGATGCCTCCGTCTTGGTGTGGCGTCAGGAAACGGTGAAATGTCTGGAGAAAGTTCGACCGAGTTGTCTCCAGGAAGTGATGGATTCGGGCTCAAGACTTTTGTACCAAGTTATCGCCCTTTTCCTTAAGGTGGTCGATGTTCTCAATATGTTCGTCGGGATCAATTGTTTCGTCATATGAACCTAGGGATGGGGGTTTCTCGAGCCCTCTTGGTAATTTGGCAGCCATAATCTCAGAAGAGAGGGGTCCTCTGATATCGTCGTCGTCACTAGAGGTGAGCGAAGGGGATCTTGAATGGCGTTTTATGTTCCGTCGCGGGGACGGAGACTTTGACCTATTCTTTCTTGATCGCCTTGGAGATGGTGATCGGGATCGTCGCCTTTTCTGGGGAGGAGAATGTCGGTCATCACCCTGCGGACCTTGACGAGTTTTGGTCAGCACAGGGGATCAACGTCTACGAGGAGGTGAATGATCTCGATTCCTGATAGAAGATTCATCGTGGTGGCCTTTATCCTTCTTTCTTCGGGGGAATGGGTTGCGCTGTCCCCGATGCCTTTTAGGAGATCGAGATGATCGGCGACCGGTTTCTTCGAGATAGGCTATCTTCTCACTGTGTGCTAGGAGCAGGAGGTGGGTCTGGTTGAGCATTTCAACCAGCGCGACGAAGTCTGACCCGACGGGTGCGACTATGGAAGGTATGGCCTCCGGTTGGCTCTCGAGCGGTTGGTCGCGCTCTGGAGAGGGCGAAGCTGTTTTTCCGTCTTGGTGATCTTGGATGGTTTCTTCGTGTGAGGGAGTGACTAGGTTTCTCCCCCGTTGGCTAATGAGGATACCATCAGCAATACGGGCATCGCACGGGACGTCGTGAGCGGTAATGGATCTTTTTGGATAGTAAACTTTGGTTCTTGAGAATCTCTAATGAAGAAGAACGGGGAAGTTGGTTTCCCACAGACGGCACCACCTGATCGTACCTGGAGATCAGGATCCAATGTGGCCGGCGTCGAGCGTGGATGAGCACGGTTGATGATGGAGAAAAAAGGGTGTACCTGCAAAGGCACTCCGACGCCAAAGTCAGAGAGCGAGCAACGAGTGAGCAAGTACAAGATTTTTAGGGTCAAGATTTGAACACCTGGCCCTCTCGAATGAAAGGGTTTTTATATTGGTCCAAGAGGATGGTCATTGGTCCATATTGCAAGGCGTGGATCGCGGATTCCGTAATAACCGTTAGTAGTAGGGAGCTATCTGTTGGGGCGCTATTTACCTCGCTCGACTTGTCAGTTGGTCGAAGGGAACTGGTGTCGAGCACAGGTTAAGTTGAGCGACCGTTAATGGGTTAATGGGCCGATTCAGCGTGAGAGAATATTTGGGCCCAAGTCTATAATTTGGGGCAGTCCGGAACAGTTTTACTATAAAACCATAAAAAAGATCCAAGTTAAAAAAACTCAACAGTTTCACTATAAAAACCAAAATAAAAGATCCAAGTTAAAAAACAAGTCAGTTTCACTATAAACACCATAATAAAAGTTCCAAGTTAAAAAAACTCGACAATTTCACTAAAAAACCATTAAAAAAAAGTTTCATGTTAAAAATGTCAACAATTTCACTATAAAACCATAACAAGATTTCAAAGTGAAAAAACTCAACTTTAAAAAGCAAATAAAAAATTCCAAGTTAAAAAACTCAACAATTTCTCTTTAAAAAATATATTAAAAAATTACATGTGAAAAAACTCAACATTATCACTATAAAAAACATAAAAAATAAGTTCCAAGTGACAAAAAAAACTCAACAGTTTCACTATAAAAACCATAAAAAAAATTTCAAGTGAAAAGACTCAACAGTTTCACTATAAAAACCATAAAAAATTTCAAAGTTAAAAAATGAAACAATTTCACTATAAAAACAATAACGAAAGTTCCAATTTAAAAAACACAACAATTTCACTATAAAAAAAAGTTCCAAGGTAAAATGCTTAACAATTTCACTATAAAGATCCTAACAAAAGATCCAAGTTATAAACCTCATCTATATTTCACTATAAAAATTATAAAAAAAAAGTTTAAAGTTTAGAAACTCCACAATTTCTCAAATAAAATATTTAAAAAATTCCAAGTAAATAAACTCAATAGTTTCACTATAAAAACCATAAAAAAAAGATCCAAGTTAAAAAATTCAACATTTTCATTATAAAAACCAAAATAAAAGTTTCAAGGTAAAAAACAAGTCAATTTCACTATAAAAACCATTATAAAAGTTACAAGTTAAAAAAACTAAACAATTTCTATAAAAATATTTAAAAAATTCCATGTAAAAAAACTCAATAGTTTCACTATAAAAACCACACAAAAAAATCCAAGTTAAAAAACTTAACAGTTTCACTATAAAAACCAAAATAAAAGTTCAAAGTTAAAAAACAAGTCAGTTTCACTATAAAAACCATAATAAAAGTTTCAAGTTAACAAACTCAACTATTTCACTAAAAAACCCAAAAAAAAAAAAGTTTCATGTTAAAAATGTAACCAATTTCACTATAAAAGCATAACAAGATTTCCAATTGAAAAAACTCAACTTTAAAAAGCAAATGAAAAATTCCAAGTTAAAAAATCAATAGTTTCTCTTTAAAAAATATATTAAAAAATTAAAAGTGAAAAAACTCAACATTATCACTATAAAAAACATAAAAAAAAAGTTTTAAGTGAAAAAAACTCAACAGTTTCACTATAAAAACCATTAAAAAAAATTCCAAGTGAAAAAACTCAACAATTTCACTATAAAAACCATAAAAATTTTCAAAGTTATAAAACTCAACAGTTTCACTATAAAAATCATAAGGAAAGTTCCAAGATATAAAAAACACAACAATTTCATTATAAAAACAAAAAAAGTTCAAAGGTAAAATGCTCAATAATTTAACTATAAAGATCCTAACAAAAGATCCAAGTTATAAACCTCGTCTATTTCACTATAAAAATTATATAGAAAAATGTTTAAAGTTTACTCAACAATTTCTCAATAAAAATATTTAAAAAATTCCATGTAAAAAAACTCAATAGTTTCACTATAAAAATCATTAAAAAAAACAAAGTTAAAAAAACTTAACTGTTTCACTATAAAAACCAAAATAAAAGTTCCAAGTCAAAAAACAAGTCAGTTTCACAATAAAAACCATAATAAAATTTTCAAGTTAAAAAACTCAACAATTTCTCTATAAAAATATTTAAAAAATTCAAAGTAAAAAAACTCAATAGTTTCACTATAGAAACCATAAAAAAAGATCCAAGTTAAAAAAACTTAACAATATCACTATAAAATCCAAAATAAAATTTGCAAGTTAAAAAACAAGTAAGTCACACTATAAAACCATAATAAAAGTTCCAAGTTAAAAAACTCAACAATTTCACTAAAAAACCATAAAAAAATTTCATGTTAAAAATGCCAACAATTTCACTATAAAACCATAACAAGATTTCCAAGTTAAAAACTCAACTTTAAAAAGCAAAACAAAAATTCCAAGTTAAAAAACTCAACAGTTTCTCTTTAAAAAATATATTAAAAAATCACAAGTGAAAAAACTCAATTATCACTATAAAATACATAAAAAAATAAGTTCCAAGTGAGAAAAAACTCAACAGTTTCACTATAAAAACCATAAAACAAATTCCAAGTGAAAAAACTCAACAGTTTCACTATAAAAACCATAAAAATTTTCAAAGTTAAAAAACTCAACAGTTTCACTATAAAAACATTAAAAAAATTCCAAGTAAAAAAACAAGTCAGTTTCACAATAAAAACCATAATAAAAGTTTAGAAATTCAACAATTTCTCAATAAAAATATTTAAAAATTCAAAATAAAAAACTCAATAGTTTTACTATAAAAACCATTAAAAAAATCCAAGTTAAAAAACTCAACAGTTTCACTATAAAAACCAAAATAAAAGTTCCAAGTTAAAAAACAAGTCAGTTTAACTATGAAAACTATAATAAAAGTTCCAAGTTAAAAAAATTCAACAATTTCACTAAAAAACCATAAAAAAAAGTTTCATGTTAAAAATGTCAACAATTTCACTATAAAACCATAACAAGATTTCCAAGTGAAAAAACTCAAATTTAAAAAGCAAACAAAAAATTCCAAGTTAAAAAACTCAAAAGTTTCTCTTTAAAAATATAATAATAAATTACAAGTGAAAAAGCTTAACATTATCACTATAAAAACATAAAAAATAAGTTCCAAGTGAAAAAAAACTCAACAGTTTCACTATAAAAACCATAAAAAAAATTCCAAGTGAAAAAACTCAACAGTTTCACTATAAAATCCATAAAAAATTTCAAAGTTAAAAAACTCAACAATTTCTCTATAAAAAGCATAACGAAAGTTCCAAGTTAAAAAAAAAAAACAACAATTTCACTATAAAAACAAAAAAATAAGTTCCAAGGTAAAATGCTCAACAATTTCACTATAAGGATCCTAACAAAAGAACCAAGTTATAAACCTCATCTATTTCACTATAAAAATTAAAATAAATGTTTAAAGTTTAGAAACTCAATAATTTCTCAATAACAACTATTTAAAAAATTCCAAGTAAAAAGACTAAATAGTTTCACTATAAAAATAATAAATAAAAAGATCCAAGTTATAAAACTCAACAATTTCACAATAAAAACCAAAATAAAAGTTCCAAGTTAAAAAAAAGAGTCAGTTTCACTATAAAACCCATAATAAAAGTTTCAAGTTAAAAAAACTCAACAATTTCACTATAAAAACCAAAATAAAATTTCCAAGTTAAAAAACAAGTCGATTTCACTATAAAAACAATAATAAAAGTTCCGAGTTAAAAAACTCAACAATTTCACTATAAAAACCATAAAAAAGTCTCATGTTAAAAATGTCAACAAATTCACTATAAAACTATAACAAGATTTCCAAATGAAAAAACTCAACTTTAAAAAGCAAACCAAAAATTCCAAGTTAAAAAACCCAACAGTTTCTCTTTAAAAAATATATTAAAAAATTACAAGTGAAAAAACTCAACATTATCACTATGAAAAACATAAAAAATAAGTTTCAAGTGAGAAAAAACACAACAGTTTCACTATAAAAACCATAAAAATATTTCGAGTGAAAAAACTCAACTGTTTCACTATAAAAACCATAAAGATTTTCAAAGTTAAAAAACTTAATAGTTTCACTATAAAAACCATAACGAAAGTTCCAAGTTAAAAAACACAACAATTTCACTATAACAACCAAAAAAAAAGTTCCAAGGTAAAATGCTCAACAATTTCACTATAAAGATCCTAACAAAAGATCCAAGTTATAAACCTCATCTTTATTTGACTATAAAAATTAAAAAAAAATTTAAAGTTTAGAAACTCCACAATTTCTCAAATAAAATATTTAAAAAATTCGAAGTAAAAAAACTCAATAGTTTCACTATAAAAACCATAAAAAAAAATCCAAGTTAAAAAAACTCAACAGTTTCACTATAAAAACCAAAATAAAAGTTCCAAGTTAAAAAACATGTCAGTTTCTCTATAAAAACCATAACAAAAGTTTCAAGTTAAAAAACTCAACAATTTCTATAAAAATATTTAAAAAATTCCAAGTAAGGAAACTCAATAGTTTTACTATAAAAACCATAAAAAAATCCAAGTAAAATACCTCAACAGTTTCACTATAAAAACCAAAATAAAATTTCCAAGTTAAAAAACAAGTCGATTTCACTAAAAAAACAATAATAAAAGTTCCGAGTTAAAAAACTCAACAATTTCACTATAAAAACCATAAAAAAGTTTCATGTTAAAAATGTCAACAAATTCACTATAAAACCATAACAAGATTTCCAAATGAAAAAACTCAACTTTAAAAAGCAAACCAAAAATTCCAAGTTAAAAAACCCAACAGTTTCTCTTTAGAAAATATATTAAAAAATTACAAGTGAAAAAACTCAACATTATCACTATAAAAAATATAAAAAATAAGTTTCAGATGAGAAAAAACACAACAGTTTCACTATAAAAACCATAAAAAAATTTCGAGTGAAAAAACTCAACAGTTTCACTATAAAAACCATAAAGATTTTCAAAGTTAAAAAACATAATAGTTTCACTATAAAAACCATAACGAAAGTTCCAAGTTAAAAAACACAACAATTTCACTATAACAACCAAAAAAAAAAGTTCCAAGGTAAAATGCTCAACAATTTCACTATAAAGATCCTAACAAAAGATCCAAGTTATAAACCTCATCATTATTTCACTATAAAAATAAAAAAAAAATTTAAAGTTTAGGAACTCCACAATTTCTCAAATAAAATATTTAAATAATTCCAAATAAAAAAACTCAATAGTTTCACTATAAAAACCCTAAAAAAAAATCCAAGTTAAAAAAACTCAACAGTTTCACTATAAAAAACAAAGTAACAGTTCCAAGTTAAAAAACAAGTCAGTTTCACTATAAAAACCATAACAAAAGTTTCAAGTTAAAAAACTCAACAATTTCTATAAAAATGTTTAAGAAATTCCAAGTAAGGAAACTCAATAGTTTTACTATAAAAACCATAAAAAAAAATCCAAGTAAAAAACCTCAACAGTTTCACTATAAAAACCAAAATAAAATTTCCAAGTTAAAAAACAAGTCGATTTCACTATAAAAACAATAATAAAAGTTCCGAGTTAAAAAACTCAACAATTTCACTATAAAAACCATAAAAAAGTTTCATGTTAAAAATGTCAACAAATTCACTATAAAACCATAACAAGATTTCCAAATGAAAAAACTCAACTTTAAAAAGCAAACCAAAAATTCCAAGTTAAAAAACCCAACAGTTTCTCTTTAAAAAATATATTAAAAAATTACAAGTGAAAAAACTCAACATTATAACTATGAAAAACATAAAAAATAAGTTTCAAGTGAGAAAAAACACAACAGTTTCACTATGAAAACCATAATAAAATTTCGAGTGAAAAAACTCAACAGTTTCACTATAAAAACCATAAAGATTTTCAAAGTTAAAAAACTTAATAGTTTCACTATAAAAACCATAACGAAAGTTCCAAGTTAAAAAACATAACAATTTCACTATAACAACCAAAAAAAATTCCAAGGTAAAAAGCTCAACAATTTCACTATAAAGATCCTAACAAAAGATCCATGTTATAAACCTCATCTTTATTTGACTATAAAAATTAAAAAAAAAAATTTAAAGTTTAGAAACTCCATAATTTCTCAATTAAAATATTTAAAAATTTTCAAGTAAAAAAACTCAAGAGTTTCACTATAAAAACCATAAAAAAAATCCAATTTAAAAAAACTCAACAGTTTCACTATAAAAAGCAAAATAAAAGTTCCAAGTTAAAAAACAAGTCAGTTTCTCTATAAAAACCATAACAAAAGTTTCAAGTTAAAAAACTCAACAATTTCTATAAAAATATTTAAAAAATTCCAGGTAAGGAAACTCAATAGTTTTACTATAAAAACCATAAAAAAATCCAAGTAAAAAACCTCAACAGTTTCACTATAAAAACCAAAATAAAATATCCAAGTTAAAAAACAAGTCGATTTCACTATAAAAACAATAATAAAAGTTCCGAGTTAAAAAACTCAACAATTTCACTATAAAAACCATAAAAAAGTTTCATGTTAAAAATATCAACAAATTCACTATAAAACCATAACAAGATTTCCAAATGAAAAAACTCAACTTTAAAAAGCATACCAAAAATTCCAAGTTAAAAAACTCAACAGTTTCTCTTTAAAAAATATATTAAAAAATTACAAGTGAAAAAACTTAACATTATCACTATAAAAATACATAAATAATAAGTTTCAAGTCAGAAAAAACACAACAGTTTCACTATAAAAACCATAAAAAAATTTCTAGTGAAAAAACTCAACAGTTTCACTATAAAAACCATAAAGATATTCAAATTTAAAAAACTTAATAGTTTCATTATAAAATCCATAACGAAAGTTCCAAGTTAAAAAACACAAAAATTTCACTATAACAACCAAAAAAAAATTTCCAAGGTAAAATGCTCAACAATTTCACTATAAAGATCCTAACAAAAGATCCAAGTTATAAACCTCATCTTTATTTGACTATAAAAATTAAAAAAAAAATTAAAGTTTAGAAACTTCACAATATCTCAAATAAAATATTTAAAAAATTTAAAGTAAAAAAACTCAATAGTTTCACTATAAAAACCATAACAAAAGTTCCAAGTTAAAAAACTCAACAATTTCTATAAAAATATTTAAAAAATTCCAAGTAAGGAAACTCAATAGTTTTACTATAAAAACCATAAAAAAATCCAAGTAAAAAACCTCAACAGTTTCACTATAAAAACCAAAATAAAAGTTCCAAGTTAAAAAACAAGTCAGTTTCTCTATAAAAACCATAACAAAAGTTTCAAGTTAAAAAACTCAACAATTTCTATAAAAATGTTTAAAAAATTCCAAGTAACGAAACTCAATAGTTTTACTATAAAAACCATAAAAAAATCCAAGTAAAAAACCTCAACAATTTCACTATAAAAATAAAAATAAAATTTCCAAATTAAAAAACAAATCGATTTCACTATAAAAACCATAATAAAAGTTCTGAGTTAAAAAACTCAACAATTTCACTAAAAAACCATAAAAAAAGTCTCATGTTAAAAATGTCAACAAATTCACTATAAAACCATAACAAGATTTCCAAATGAAAAAACTCAACTTTAAAAAGCAAACTAAAAATTCCAAGTTAAAAAACCCAACAGTTTCTCTTTAAAAAAAATATTTAAAAATTACAAGTGAAAAAACTCAACATTATCACTATAAAAAACATAAAAAATAAGTTTCAAGTGAGAAAAAAGTCAACAGTTTCACTATAAAACCATTAAAAAAATTCAAGTGAAAAAATTCAACAGTTTCACTATAAAAACCATAACGAAAGTTACAATTTAAAAAACACAACAATTTCACTATAACAACCAAAAAAAAGTTCCAAGATAAAATGCTCAACAATTTCATTATAAAGATCCTAACAAAAGATCCAAGTTATAAACCTCATCTATATCACTATAAAAATTATTAAAAAAATTTTTAAAGTTTAGAAACTCCACAATTTCTCAAATAAAATATTTAAGAAATTCCAAGTTAAAAAACTCAACAGTTTCACTATAAACACCATAAAAATAAAGATCCAAGTTAAAAAAACTCAACAGTTTCAATATAAAACCAAAAATAAAAGTTCCAAGTTAAAAAACAAGTCAGTTTCACTATAAAAACCATAACAAAAGTTTCAAGTTAAAAAACTCAACAATTTCTATAAAAATATAACAAAACATTCCAAGTAAGGAAACTCAATAGTTTTACTATAAAAACCATAAAAAAGAGATCCAAGTAAAAAAAACTCAACAGTTTCACTATAAAAACCAAAATAAAAGTTCCAAGTTAAAAAAGAAGTCAATTTCACTATAAAAACCATAATAAAAGTTCCGAGTTAAATAACTCAACAATTTCACTAAAAAACCATAAAAAAGTTTCATGTAAAAAATGTCAACAAAATCACTATAAAACCATAACAAGATTTCCAAATGAAAAATCTCAACTTTAAAAAGCAAACTAAAAATTCCAATTTAAAAACCCAACAGTTTCTCTTTAAAAAATATAATAAAAAACTACAAGTGAAAAAAACTCAACATTATCACTATAAAAAACATAAAAAAAATAAGTTCCAAGTGAAAAAAAAGTCAACAGTTTCACTATAAAAACCATAAGAATTTTCAAAGTTAAAAAACTTAACAGTTCCAATATAAAAACCATAACGAAAGTTCCAATTTAAAAAACACAACAATTTCACTCAAAAAACCCAAAAAAAGTTCTAAGTATGTTCAACAATTTCACTATAAAGATCCTAACAAAAGATCCAAGTTATAAACCTCATTTATATTTCACTATAAAAATTATAAAATAAAAAGTTTAAAGTTTAGAAACTCCACAATTTCTCAAATAAAATATTTAAAAAATTCCAAGTAAAAAATCTCAATAGTTTCACTATAAAAACCATTAAAAAAAATCCAAGTTAAAAATAACTCAACAGTTTCACTATAAAAACCAAAATAAAAGTTCCAAGTTAAAAAACAAGTCAGTTTCACTATAAAAACCATAACAAAAGTTTCAAGGTAAAGAACTCAACAATTTCTATAAAAATATTTAAAAAATTCCAAGTAAGAAAACTCACTAGTTTTACTATAAAAACCATAAAAAAAGATCCAAGTAAAAAAACTCAACAGTTTCACTATAAAAACAAAAATAAAAGTTCTAAGTTAAAAAACAAGCCAGTTTTACTATTAAAACCATAACAAAAGTTTCAAGTTAAAAAACTCAACAATTTCTATAAAAATATTTAATAAATTCCAAGTAAGGAAACTCAATAGTTTTAATATTAAAACCATGAAGAAAAAAAAAGATCCAAGTAAAAAACGTCAACAGTTTCATTATAAAAACCGAAATAAAAGTTCCAAGTTAAAAAACAAGTCAATTTCACTATAAAAACCATAATAAAAGTTCTGAGTTAAAAAACTCAAAAATTTCACTAAAAACCCATAAAAAAAGTTTCATGTTAAAAATGTCAACAAATTCACTATAAAACCATAACAAGATTTCCAAATGAAAAAACTCAACTTTAGAAAGCAATCTAAAAATTCCAAGTTAAAAAACCCAACTGTTTCTCTTTAAAAAATATATTAAAAATATACAAGTGAAAAAACTCAACATTATCACTATAAAAAACATAAAAAAATAAGTTTTAAGTGTGAAAAAACTCAACAGTTTCACTATAAAAACCATAAAATAAAAAATTTCAAGTGAAAAAACTCAATCATTTCACTATAAAAACCATAAAAATTTTCAAAGTTAAAAAAATTAACAGTTTCACTATAAAAACCATAAAGAAAGTTCCAATTTAAAAAACACAACAATTTCACTATAACAAAAAAAAAGTTCCAAGGTAAAATTATAAAAAAAAATTAAAGTTTTTAAACTCAACAATTTCTCAATAAAAAAATTTAAAAAATACTAAGTAAAAAAACACAATTTTTTCACCTAAAAACCATAAAAAAAAAAGATCCAAGTTATAACACTCAACAATTTCATTATAAAAACCAAAATAAAAGTTCCAAGGTAAAAAAACAAGTCAGTTCATTATAAAAACCATTATAAATGTTCCAAATTAAAAAACTAAACAATTTCTCTAAAAAATATTTAAAAATAATCCAAGTAAAAAGACTCAATAGTTTCACTATAAAAACTACAAAAAAAAATCCAAGTTAAAAAACTGAACAGTTTCACTATAAAAATCGAAATAAAAGTTCCAAGTTAAAAAACAAGTCATTTTCACTATAAAAACCATAATATAAGTTCCAAGTTAAAAAAACTCAACAATTTTACTAAAAAACCAAAAAAAAAAATCATCTTAAAAATGTCAACAATTTCACTATAAAACCATAACAAGATTTCCAAGTGAAAAAACTCAACTTTAAAAAGCAAACGAAAAATCCAAGTTAAAAAACTCAAGCGTTTCTCATGAAAAAATATATTAAAAAATTAAAAATGAAAAAACTCAACATTATCCCTATAAAAAACATAAAAAGAAATAAGTTCTAATTGAAAAAAAAAACTCAACAGTTTCACTAAAAAACCATTAAAAAAAATTACAAGTGAAAAAACTCAACAGTTTCACTATAAAAACAATAAAAAATTTCAAAGTTAAAAAACTCAACAGTTTCACTTATAAAAACCATAACGAAAGTTCCAAGTTAAAAAACACAACAATTTCACTATAACAACCCAAACAAAGTTCCAAGGTAAAATGCTCAACAATTTCACTATAAAGATCATGACAAAATATCCAAGTTATAAACCTCATCTATTTCACTATAAAAATTATAAAAAAAATTTAAAGTTTTCAAACTAAACAATTTCTCAATAAATAAATTTAAAAAATTCTAATTAAAAAAACTAAATAGTTTCACAATAAAAACCATAAAAAACTGATCCAAGTTAAAAAACTCAACAGTTTCATTATAAAAACCAAAATAAAAGTTCCAAGGTAAAAAAACAAGTCAGTTTCACTATAAAAACCATTATAAAAGTTCCAAGTTAAAAAAAACTAAACAATTTCTCTATAAAAACAAGTCACTATAAAAACCATAAAAAAAATCCAAGTTAAAAAAACTTAATAGTTTCACTATAAAAACTAAAATAAAAGTTCCAAATTAAAAATAAGTCATTTTCACTATAAAAACCATAAAAAAAAGTTCCAATTTAAAAAACTCAACAATTTGACTAAAAAAACCATAACAAGATTTTTAAGTGAAAAAACTCAACTTTAAAAAGCAAACGAAAAATTCCAAGTTAAAAAACTCAACCGTTTCTCTTGAAAAAATATATTAAAAAATTAAAAGTGGAAAAACTCAACATTATCACTATAAAAATCATAAAAAAAAGTTCTAATTGATAAAAAAAACACTACAGTTTCACTAAAAAAACCATAAAAAAAATTACAAATGAAAATCCTCTACAGTTTCACTATAAAAACCATAAATATTTCAAAGTTAAAAAACTCAACAATTTCACTATAAAAACCATAACAAAAGTTACAAGTTAAAAAACACAAAAAATGTTCCAAGGTAAAATGTTCAACAATTTCACTATAAAGATCCTAACAAAAGATCCAAGTTATAAACCTAGTCTATTTCTCAATAAAAATATTTAAAAAATTCCAAGTAAATAAACTCAATAATTTCACTATAAAAACCATTAAAAAAAGATCAAAGTTAAAAAAACTCAACAGTTTCACTATAAAAACCAAAATAAATGTTCCAAGTTAAAAAACAAAACAATTTCACAATAAAAACCATAATAAAAGTTTCAAGTTAAAAAACTTAACAATTTCTCTATAAAAATATTTAAAAAATTCCAAGTAAAAAAACTCAATAGTTTCACTATAGAATAGAAACCATAAAAAAAAGGTCCAAGTTAAAAAAACTTAACAGTTTCACTATAAAAACCAAAATAAAAGTTGCAAGTTAAAAAATAAGTCAGTTTCACTATAAAAGCCATAATAAAAGTTCCACGTTAAAAAACTCAACAATTTCACTAAAAAACCATAAAAAAGTTTCATGTTAAAAATATCAACAATTTCATTATAAAACCATAACAATATATCCAAGTGAAAAAACTCAACTTTAAAAAGAAAACAAAAAATTCCAAGTTAAAAAACTCAACATTTTCTCTTGAAAAAATATATTAAAAAATTACAAGTGAAAAAACTCATCATTATCACAATAAAATACATAAATAAAAAGTTCCAAGTGAGAAAAAACATAACAGTTTCACTATAAAAACCATAAAAAAAAATTCCAAGTGAAAAAACTCAACAGTTTCACTATAAAAACCATAAAATTTTCAAAGTTAAAAAACTCAACAGTTTCACTATAAAATACATACCACAAGTTCCAAGTTAAAAAACACAACAATTTCACTATACCAACCAAAAAAACGTTCCAAGCTAAAAATCTCAACAATTTCACTATAAAGATCCTAACAAAAGATCCAAGTTATAAACCTCATCTATTTCACTATAAAAATTATAAAAAAAGAAAGTTTAAAGTTTTGAATCTAAACAATTTCTCAAATAAAATATTTAAAGAATTCCAAGTAAAAAAACTCAATAGTTTCACTATAAAAACCATTAAAAAAAGATCCAAGTTAAAAAAACTCAACAGTTTAACTATAAAAACCAAAATAAAAGTTCCAAGTTAAAAAACAAGTCAGTTTAACTATGAAAACCATAATAAAAGATCAAAGTTAAAAAACTCAACAATTTCACTAAAAAACACCATAAAAAAGTTTCATGTTAAAAAGCAGACAAAAAATTCTAAGTTAAAAAACTCAACGGGTTCTCTTAAAAAAATATATTTAAAAATTACAAGTGAAAAAACTCAACATTATAACTATAAAATACATAAAAAAAATAAGTTCCAAGTGAAAATAAAAACTCAACAGTTTAACTATAAAACCCGTAAAAAAAATTCCAAGTGAAAAAACTCAACATTTCACTATAAAAACCATTAAAATTTTCAAAGTTAAAAAACTCAACAACTTCACTATAAAAACCATAACGAAAGTTCCAAGTAAAAATATTTAAAAAATTCCAAGTAAAAAAACTCAATAGTTTCACTATAAAAACCATAAAAAAAAAAGATCCAACTTAAAAAAACTCAACAGTTTCACTATAAAAACCAAAATAAAAGTTGCAACTTAAAAAACTAGTCAGTTTCACTATAAAACCCATAATAAAAGTACCAAGTTAAAAAACTCAACAGTTTCACTATAAAAGCCATAAAAAAAGTTCCAAGTGAAAAAACTCAATAGTTTGACTATAATAACCATAAAAAATTTCAAGGTTAAAAAACTCAACAGTTTCACTATAAAAACCATATCGAGAGTTCCAAGTTAAAAAACACAACAATTTCACTATAAAAACCCAAAAAAAAAAAGTTCCAAGTTAAAATGCTCAACAATTTCACTATAAAGATCCTAACAAAAGATCCAAGTTATAAACCTTATCTATTTCACTATAAAAATAATAAAAAAATATTTAAAGTTTAGAAACTCAAGAATTTCTCAATAAAAATATTTAAAAAATTCCAAGTAAAAAAACTTATTAGTATCACTATAAAAACCATAAAAAAAGAACAAAGTTAAAAAACTCAATAGTTTCACTATAAAAACTAAAATAAAAGTTCCAAGTTAAAAAACAAGTCACTTTCACTATAAAAACCATAATAAAATGTTAAAGTTAAAAAACTCAACAATTTCTCTATAAAAATATTTAAAAAATTCCAAGTAAAAAAACTCAATAGTTTCACTATTAAAACCATAAATAAAAGATCCAAGTTAAAAAAAACTTTACAGTTTCACTATAAAAACCAAAATAAAAGTTCCAAGTTAAAAAACAAGCCAGTTTCACTATAAAAACCATAATAAAAGTTCCAATTTAAAAAACTCAACAATTTCACTAAATAACCAAAAAAAAATTTTCATGTTAAAAATGTTTACAATTTCACTATAAAACCATAACAAGATTTCAACGTGAAAATTCTCAACTTTAAAAAGCAAACAAAAAATTCCCGGTTAAAAAACTCAATAGTTTCCCTTTAAAAAATATATTAAAAAATTACATGTGAATAAACTCAACATTACCACTTTAAAAAACATAAAAAAATAAGTTACAAGTGACAAAAAAACTCAACAGTTTCACTATAAAAACCATACAAAAATATTCCAAGTGAAAAAACTCAACAGTTTCACTATAAAACCATAAAAATATTCAAAGTTAAAAAACGAAACGGTTTCACTATAAAAACCATAAAGAAAGTTCCAATTTAAAAAACACAACAATTTCACTATAACAACAAAAAAAAGTTCCAAGGTAAAATGCTCAACAATTTCACTATAAAGATCCTAACAGAAGATCCAAGTTATAAACCTCGTTTATTTCACTATAAAAATCATAAAAAAAAGTTTAATGTTTTGAAACTCAACAATTTCTCAATAAAAATATTTAAAAAATTCGAAGTAAAATAACTCAATAGTTTTACTATAAAAACCATAAAAAAGATCCAAGTTAAAAAACTCAACAGTTTCACTATAAAAACCAAAATAAAAGTTCCAAGTTAAAAAAACAAGTCAATTTCACTATAAAAACCATAATAAAAGATCCAAGTTAAAAAAACTCAACAGTTTCACTAAAAAACCATAAAAAAAGTTTCATGTTAAAAATGTCAACAATTTCACTATAAAACCATAACAAGATTTCAAACTGAAAAAACTCAACTTTAAAATGCAAACAAAAAATTCCAAGTTAAAAAACTCAACAGTTTCTCTTTAAAAAATATATTAAAATAATACATGTGAAAAAACTCAACATTATCACTATAAAAAACTTAAAAAAATAAGTTCCAAGTGAGCGATTTTGTTCAAATAGTGGATGCTCTGACCGTGGATGACGCAACCAACTTCGAGGAGTTTCGTAAGCTGGTGTCTTCCTTCACTTCGATCCCGGTGCTCGACGGAGAGGGGAAAGTAGTTAGCTTCTGACGGGGGAGAAGTTATGGAACGTTCCCTGATTAACGTCACAACTCTCCTGGCTTGTAAAAACGGGCAAGAAGTGTCTGAACTGTTTGGTACTTGTTTTGTTTTTATTTTTGTTTATTCGTCATGTGATTTTATGCTCGTAGTCGATCTGACCCTTTTCTTTCCTCCATTTTACAGGTTATATGGTGAATTCTCTGGACAAGATCCAAGACAAGTTGAGGCAAGGTAACAAGAGGAAAGTTAGGATCGTTCAGACCCGACTGGTGGGTAACGATACGAGTGACTCTGGCTCGGGCCCCATCGCTAGAGGCTCCTCGGGCGTGACTTCGGGTTCGAGTCTTAAGAAACACAAAGTTGGAACGACCGTTATAGACCTGACGACCAACGCTCCTTCAAAACCCAAACATGTATTGCCACCATGTTTTGTGCAGTGCAACTTCTTCGAAGGCACTTCCTTGGAGGTCGAACGGGCGGACTCGCTGTTTCTCGAGCAGATGGATCGCCCTGCTTAGAGGTTATCCCTGGCGTAGGATGCCAGTGTTGTAATGTGGGTGCTATCAATGGCCTCGATGTTGGCTGAGGGAAGCTCCGGGCAGGAGCGCGAAATTTTTCGCTTGAAGTCCCTCCTGGCCGATTTGGAAGAAAAAGCGAAGAAGGTTGCTGAGGCTACGGCCAAAGAGCTGACGGAGCAGACTGACGTGATCGCCAAGCTGGAGGTGGACAAAAGGAAGGTTGTCGGCCAAAATAAAAAGTTGAAAGAAGCTTTCTTTCCCAAGGAGGATGAGGATGAAGACACCAAGGGTCTGATGAGCAGGGCGCACTTCCTTTCCCGGTTGAACCAAGATCTGGAAGAATTGCGGGACACGACCAAGCTAAGTTTTCAGAATGTCGTGGATCAGATCAAGGCCCTCCATCTGGAGTTGGACCTTGATACTAATTAGATCAGGTATTTGAACAAGGTCGTGGATGGTCGGATTGTAGTCCCATATTATATGATCCTTGATGATTCTCAGCCGGGTGAGCCCGACCAGCCGGTCCAGCCTGAAGCTCAGCAACCTCCGAGTGAAGGCCAGTCTGGTGTCCAAGAGGAGGAAGGTAATTAGGTTGGCCTGCGTGCCCAAAATATATGTAATTTATAATTTTTGCTTATGTAATTCCGAACAAGTCGGCCCTTAGGGGTCGCAGCTTCTCAATGAATGTTTCCGACCTGGGTGGTCGTTTTTTTTTTTTGCAGTGTTTTTGTTTTTACATATGACTGCCCATCCGTCGGAGGACTTCTGTTTTAAATGTATTATTTCGCTAAGTATTTTATGCTCGTCTGGCACAACGAATATGATATAGTGGTCGAATAGGGGGTAAATGCTCGTAAGAAAGTGTGATCCGTTGGTTAGGGGAACCGGTCAGATGTAAGGAGGATGGCTCCGGGTCGGTATCCAGGTCAAGATCATGGCTCGGATTCTGTGGCTTGAACGTCCCATCGCGAGCTGGGGTTCTGCCTTGTCATGGTACTTAGGCGATGTTGGACTCGTTTGAGTATTCGTCCGTGCGACAGTTACCTTCCTCTTCGTGAGGAAGTCATGTTGATCAAACGTTATGGGCTGCAATGCTCGTACCTGGGCATGCAGGTTTGGCCGAACTATCTTCTCCTCATTTGGGAGTTGAGTAGGGCGACCTTCGTACTAGTTGTAGTATTGCTTGAGTTTCTCGGCGTTCCACGGCCGAGCGAGCTCTTCCCCTTGAATATTTTCTAACTAATAGCCTTTGTTCTCGGTCTTTGCTCGGACGCGATATGAGCCCTCCCAATTTTGTGCCAGCTTCTCTTCTCGGGAGTCTTTGTGATTTCTCCTCAAGAAGAGACATCCGACTTCGAATGCTCGCTTAATAACCTTGGTGTCATATAAAGCTGCTATTTTTTGTTTAAGTGTAGCTTCTCGAAGAGAAATTCCTGATCGGATTTCTTCGACTAAGTCAAGCTCTTCTCTCGGCGTTTCAGAGTTGGTATCTTGGTCCATAGATGATTCTGTCCGCCAGGACAATATGTGCATCTCTATGGGGATGGTCGCTTCAGTCCCGTATGCTAGCCGGAATGGGGATTCCCCGGTGTCGAGTGGGGTGCGGTCCTGTATGCCCAAAGAACGCTGTGTAATTCTTCAACCCAACGTTTTTTGTGCTCGTCCAACCTTCGCTTAAGACCTCTTAAGATTACCCTGTTAGTAGCTTCTGCTTGCCCGTTAGTCTGAGGGTGCTCGCCCACCTGGATGTTGTGCGTTGATCCCTTCATGGACTTCCTTTAACACGTGTGGAATGTTTTCTTCCTCGACTCATCTGAGGAGTGGCGTGGAGAAACCCCGACGATACATCTTTCCCCCAACCATTGTATACGAGCATGATCTACGATGCACGGTGTTGGCCGTTTTTGGGTCCGTTGGTAATTTTTCCTTGGTCAAATAATTGAATACTGGGGTCATCCAACAGTTAGCGTCGCCCACGACGTTGACGTCTACTGGGGCTGATGATTGCCCAAAGCTGGGTCAAAGGAGCATCTCTTGTATGACGGATTTGTTGCCCCCTTTCTTCTTGGTACTTGCTAGTTTGGACAATATATCCGCTCGAGTGTTGTTCTCGCGTGGGATGTGCTTTACTTCCACATACGTGAATCATTTTAGCTTCTCTTTGACCAAACCTAAGTATTCGGTCATGTTGTCATTTTTGGCTTGAAACTCGCCTCGCACTTGGTTGGCGACCAACTGGGAGTCTGTGCACATCACTATTTCTTCTGCCCCGAGGTCATCTGTGAGGCGCAAGCCGGCCAAGAAGGCCTCGTATTCTGCTTGATTATTGGACGCGGGGAAAGACAAGGTTAGGGATACTTCGATGATGGTTCCTTCCTCATTCTCCAATATCACCTCGGCCCCACTGCCTGCCGAGCTAGACATACCGTCTACAAAGATGATCCACTTAGTCGGGGATGTTGAAGTCTGCTTGGTGAAGGTAAGCTCTGCTACAAAGTCGGCCAAGACTTGAGCTTTGAGGGCCTGTCTTCCTTAGAATTTGATGTCGAACTCGGATAGTTCCAACGACCATTTTAGCATTCGTTCGGCCATATCCGGCCTTCCGAGCATCTGTCTGATGGGTTGGTCTGTCCTCACAACAATAGTATGGGCCAGGAAGTAGTGTCGTAACCTTCTTGCTGCGAAGAGGAGCGCTAGTGCTACCTTTTTGATTTGTAGGTATCGGAGCTTAGGGCCATTCAAGGCTTTGCTCGTAAAGTAAATAGGTTTTTGTCCTTCGGGCAGTTCACGGATAAGGGTCGCGCTCACCGCTTCGTTTTCCACGGCGAGGTAGAGATATAACGTTTCGCCTTTGTTAGGTATGGAGAGTACTGGAGGCTCGGACAATGCTTTCTTTAAGTGGAGCAAGGCATGTTCGCACTCGTCTGTCCATTCAAAGGCTGCCTCCTTGCGGAGGAGCTTGTAGAATGGAAGGGCGTGTTGGACGGACTTAGCAACGAATCAGGCAAGTGAACAGAGGATGTCGTTCAATGATTGTATGGATTTTTTGGAGTCGGGGGGTAGGAATCTCTGTAAATGCTTGGCATTTGTCAGGATTGGCTTCGATACCGCGTTCGGACAGGTAAAATCCAAGGAATTTGCCTGCTCGAAATCCGAACGTGCACTTCTCGGGGTTGAAACGCATTCTGCATTTTCGAGCTTGGTCGAACACTTTACGAAGATGGGAAGCATGATTTGTTTTTTGTTGAGATTTAACGATCATGTCGTCCATATATACTTCAAACATGTCTCCGATTTCTGCTCGGAATACTTTGTTCATCATGCGCTGATAGGTGGAGCCCGCATTTTTTAGGTCGAATGGCATAACATTGTAATAGTAATTTCCTGACTCGGTCATGAAGGCCGTATGTTTTTTGTCGGTCACAGCCATGTAGATCTCATTATATCCCGAATAGGTGTCCATAAATGATAGTAGTTTGAAACCGGCCGAGTTGTCGACCAGTTTATTAATATTTGGTAATGGGTAAGCATCTTTCGGGCAAGCCTGGTTAAGATCAGTATAATCAACGCATATTCTCCATTTTCCATTAGATTTTTTCACAAGTACAACATTGGAGAGCCATGTGGTTTACTTGGCTTCCGTTACAAAGTTAGCCTCTAGGAGGTCTTCTACAGCCTTTTCGGTCGCTTTAGTTTTTTCGGTCGATTGTTTCCTCCTTCGTTGGGCAACAACCTTGTGATTAGGATCAATGGAGAGATGATGGCAGGCCACGTCTAGGTCAAGTCCGGGCATCTCTGTTGCACTCCATGCGAATAGATCGGTGTTCCCTTTCAGGCATGTCTCCAACTATCTCTTCGCCAGGTTTGGGAGATGGGCCCCAATCTTCACGCATCTTCTCGGATCTTCCCCCAGAGGGATTAGTTCGAATTCAGTGTCGGGGATTGGCTGGGCTAACAAAGTAGAGGGCTGCTGGGAGCTTCCGGCTTCGTCTGGAAACCTACAATCCAGGTCGATGGAATCCACCCGAGGGAGGGGTGCGGGCACTTCTGTGTTTATGGAGGACGTTGAGGTGGAAACTTTGGGCTGGTATGATATCGACCTAAGGCCTTTAGAGGCTGCCTCGAAAGAGCGACAGGCAGCTTCGACATCACTGTGCAGGGTGGCCACTTTCCCCGACGTCGTGTAGTACTTCATCTTCAGGTGGACAGTTGATGGAACAGCCAGGAGATCGGCCAGTGTCGGTCGACCGAGAGTGCATTGGTATAGAGAATGACAATCGACGACCAAAAATTGGACGTGGACTGACCGGGTGGTTTCCGCAGCTCCAAAAGTGACTATAAGGTCAACATAACCCCATGGTCGTGATACTGCCCCATTGAAACCTTGCAGGTCGGATCCCATGTATGGCGTTAGATGAGTCTCGTTCAGATGGAGTGTCGCGAATAGTTGGGAATACATTATATCGCATGAAATGCCCTAGTCGACTAGTATTCTGCGGACGTCGAAGTTGGCCATCTGGGCCCGAATGAGTAGTGTAATGTTGGCGTTAGGTGCTCCCCCCAGTAGTTCCTCTTTGTAAAATGAGATGGTCACCGAGTTGTCTCTGGGTGGGTCTAACGTAGTGTTCAGGGCCGGTCCTTTTGCGATTAGTTGGTCGAACTTCCTCTTCACGGAACCGACCATGATCTTGTTGAATCCTCCCATCTAAAATCATCATAGAGGAGGGGAATGCTTCCCAGAGGCTATGGGAAGACATGAAACCAGGGTTGTTTTGACGATCGGACAGAAAGAAATCTTCAGGGCGATAGATGCTGAGAGCGACCTGCATATTGGTGTCTACGGGCACCGCTACCGCTTCCTCGACCTTTATGGTTTCTTGTGTTTCCGGCCTGGAGGTTTCTTTGGATTTCGTGAATTGTTTGAGGTGGTCGTCTTTGATGAGTATCTCTATTACGTACTTCAGGTGGATGCAATCCTCGGTATTGTGTCCGTGGTTTTGTGGAACCTGGAATACTTGGTTTTGTCGGTGCCCGACTTGGGGGCAACTGCTTGGGAAAGCGAACCCCCGCTTGACGGAACTCCGAATTAGCACATTTGGACAATATTTTCTCCCTCGACACCAATAAAGGTGTATACTAACGAAAGCGACCTACTGGTCCTCTTTTCTCCCGCGGTTCACGGGGGTGATCTTCCTTTCTTTTGTCACCTCCCCGACGAGATGTCGAGGGTTCATCGGATTTGGAATGGTTGGCATCTTCTCTACGCCGGGCATCACGAACGGAGTTGGTTGGTTGCTTTTCTTCGTACTTGATGTACGCTTGAGCTTTCAAGAGGAAAGCGTCCAGAGTGGCGGGCGTCTCAATGCCCACTGCTCGGTGGAAGTTAATGGATGGGCGTAACCCGCGCTCCAGCAAATAATTTTTTATGTCGTCCGTGGTTGAGACCTGGACAACTTCTTTATTGACCCTTTCGATGTAGGTTCTGAGGGGCTCATCTTTTCCCTGGATAATGGCTTCGACTGATGCCTCCGTCTTGGGGTGGCGTCAGGAAACGGTGAAATGTCTGGAGAAAGTTCGACCGAGTTGTCTCCAGGAAGTGATGGATTCGGGCTCAAGACTTTTGTACCAAGTTATCGCCCTTTTCCTTAAGGTGGTCGATGTTCTCAATATGTTCGTCGGGATCAATTGTTTCGTCATATGAACCTAGGGATGGGGGTTTCTCGAGCCCTCTTGGTAATTTGGCAGCCATAATCTCAGAAGAGAGGGGTCCTCTGATATCGTCGTCGTCACTAGAGGTGAGCGAAGGGGATCTTGAACGGCGTTTTATGTTCCGTCGCGGGGACGGAGACTTTGACCTATTCTTTCTTGATCGCCTTGGAGATGGTGATCGGGATCGTCGCCTTTTCTGGGGAGGCGAATGTCGGTCATCACCCTGCGGACCTTGACGAGTTTTGGTCAGCACAGGGGATCGACGTCTACGAGGAGGTGAATGATCTCGATTCCTGATAGAAGATTCATCGTGGTGGCCTTTATCCTTCTTTCTTCGGGGGAATGGGTTGCGCTGTCCCCGATGCCTTTTAGGAGATCGAGATGATCGGCGACCGGTTTCTTCGAGATAGGCTATCTTCTCACTGTGTGCTAGGAGCAGGAGGTGGGTCTGGTTGAGCATTTCAACCAGCGCGACGAAGTCTGACCCGACGGGTGCGGCTATGGAAGGTATGGCCTCCGGTTGGCTCTCGAGCGGTTGGTCGCGCTCTGGAGAGGGCGAAGCTGTTTTTCCGTCTTGGTGATCTTGGATGGTTTCTTCGTGTGAGGGAGTGACTAGGTTTCTCCCCCGTTGGCTAATGAGGATACCATCAGCAATACGGGCATCGCACGGGACGTCGTGAGCGGTAATGGATCTTTTTGGATAGTAAACTTTGGTTCTTGAGAATCTCTAATGAAGAAGAACGGGGAAGTTGGTTTCCCACAGACGGCACCACCTGATCGTACCTGGAGATCAGGATCCGATGTGGCCGGCGTCGAGCGTGGATGAGCACGGTTGATGATGGAGAAAAAAGGGTGTACCTGCAAAGGCACTCCGACGCCAAAGTCAGAGAGCGAGCAACGAGTGAGCAAGTACAAGATTTTTAGGGTCAAGATTTGAACACCTGACCCTCTCGAATGAAAGGGTTTTTATATTGGTCCAAGAGGATGGTCATTGGTCCATATTGCAAGGCGTGGATCGCGGATTCCGTAATAACCGTTAGTAGTTGGGAGCTATCTGTTGGGGTGCTATTTACCTCGCTCGACTTGTCAGTTGGTCGAAGGGAACTGGTGTCGAGCACGGGTTAAGTTGAGCGACCGTTAATGGGTTAAAGGGCCGATTGGGCGTGAGAGAATATTTGGGCCCAAGTCTATAATTTGGGGCAGTCTGGAACAGTTTTACTATAAAACCATAAAAAAGATCCAAGTTAAAAAACTCAACAGTTTCACTATAAAAACCAAAATAAAAGTTCCAAGTTAAAAAACAAGTCAGTTTCACTATAAAAACCATAATAAAAGTTCCAAGTTAAAAAAACTCAACAATTTCACTAAAAAACCATTAAAAAAAAGTTTCATGTTAAAAATGTCAACAATTTCACTATAAAACCATAACAAAATTTCAAAGTGAAAAAACTCAACTTTAAAAAGCAAATAAAAAATTCCAAGTTAAAAAACTCAACAGTTTCTCTTTAAAAAATATATTAAAAAATTACATGTGAAAAAACTCAACATTATCACTATAAAAAACATAAAAAATAAGTTCCAAGTGACAAAAAAAACTCAACAGTTTCACTATAAAAACCATAAAAAAAATTTCAAGTGAAAAAACTCAACAGTTTCACTATAAAAACCATAAAAATTTTCAAAGTTAAAAAATGAAACAATTTCACTATAAAAACCATAACGAAAGTTCCAATTTAAAAAACACAACAATTTCACTATAAAAAAAAGTTCCAAGGTAAAATGCTTAACAATTTCACTATAAAGATCCTAACAAAAGATCCAAGTTATAAACCTCATCTATATTTCACTATAAAAATTATAAAAAAAAATTTAAAGTTTAGAAACTCCACAATTTCTCAAATAAAATATTTAAAAAATTCCAAGTAAATAAACTCAATAGTTTCACTATAAAAACCATAAAAAAAAAAGATCCAAGTTAAAAAATTCAACATTTTCATTATAAAAACCAAAATAAAACTTCCAAGGTAAAAAACAAGTCAATTTCACTATAAAAACCATTATAAAAGTTACAAGTTAAAAAAACTAAACAATTTCTATAAAAATATTTAAAAAATTCCATGTAAAAAAACTCAATAGTTTCACTATAAAAACCACACAAAAAAAATCCAAGTTAAAAAACTTAACAGTTTCACTATAAAAACCAAAATAAAAGTTCAAAGTTAAAAAACAAGACAGTTTCACTATAAAAACCATAATAAAAGTTTCAAGTTAACAAACTCAACTATTTCACTAAAAAACCAAAAAAAAAAAGTTTCATGTTAAAAATGTCAACAATTTCACTATAAAACCATAACAAGATTTCCAATTGAAAAAACTCAACTTTAAAAAGCAAATGAAAAATTCCAAGTTAAAAAATCAATAGTTTCTCTTTAAAAAATATATTAAAAAATTAAAAGTGAAAAAACTACACATTATCACTATAAAAAACATAAAAAAAAAAGTTTTAAGTGAAAAAAAATTCAACAGTTTCACTATAAAAACCATTAAAAAAATTCCAAGTGAAAAAACTCAACAATTTCATTATAAAAACAAAAAAAGTTCAAAGGTAAAATGCTCAATAATTTAACTATAAAGATCCTAACAAAAGATCCAAGTTATAAACCTCGTCTATTTCACTATAAAAATTATATAGAAAAATGTTTAAAGTTTACTCAACAATTTCTCAATAAAAATATTTAAAAAATTCCATGTAAAAAAACTCAATAGTTTCACTATAAAAATTATTAAAAAAAACAAAGTTAAAAAAACTTAACTGTTTCACTATAAAAACCAAAATAAAAGTTCCAAGTCAAAAAACAAGTCAGTTTCACAATAAAAACCATAATAAAATTTTCAAGTTAAAAAACTCAACAATTTCTCTATAAAAATATTTAAAAAATTCAAAGTAAAAAAACTCAATAGTTTCACTATAGAAACCATAAAAAAAGATCCAAGTTAAAAAAACTTAACAATATCACTATAAAATCCAAAATAAAATTTGCAAGTTAAAAAACAAGTCAGTCACACTATAAAAACCATAATAAAAGTTCCAAGTTAAAAAACTCAACAATTTCACTAAAAAACCATAAAAAAAAAGTTTCATGTTAAAAATGCCAACAATTTCACTATAAAACCATAACAAGATTTCTAAGTTAAAAACTCAACTTTAAAAAGCAAACAAAAAATTCCAAGTTAAAAAACTCAACAGTTTCTCTTTAAAAAATATATTAAAAAATCACAAGTGAAAAAACTCAATTATCACTATAAATACATAAAAAAATAAGTTACAAGTGAGAAAAAACTCAACAGTTTCACTATAAAAACCATAAAACAAATTCCAAGTGAAAAAACTCAACAGTTTCACTATAAAAACCATAAAAATTTTCAAAGTTAAAAAACTCAACAGTTTCACTATAAAAACATTAAAAAAATTCCAAGTAAAAAAACAAGTCAGTTTCACAATAAAAACCATAATAAAAGTTTAGAAATTCAACAATTTCTCAATAAAAATATTTAAAAATTCAAAATAAAAAACTCAATTGTTTTACTATAAAAACCATTAAAAAAATCCAAGTTAAAAAGCTCAACAGTTTCACTATAAAAACCAAAATAAAAGTTCCAAGTTAAAAAACAAGTCAGTTTAACTATGAAAACTATAATAAATGTTCCAAGTTAAAAAAACTCAACAATTTCACTAAAAAACCATAAAAAAAAGTTTCATGTTAAAAATGTCAACAATTTCACTATAAAACCATAACAAGATTTCCAAGTGAAAAAACTCAACTTTAAAAAGCAAACAAAAAATTCCAAGTTAAAAAACTCAAAAGTTTCTCATTAAAAATATAATAATAAATTACAAGTGAAAAAGCTTAACATTATCACTATAAAAACATAACAAAATAAGTTCCAAGTGAAAAAAAACTCAACAGTTTCACTATAAAAACCATAAAAAAAAATTCCAAGTGAAAAAACTCAACAGTTTCACTATAAAATCCATAAAAAATTTCAAAGTTAAAAAACTCAACAATTTCTCTATAAAAAGCATAACGAAAGTTCCAAGTTAAAAAAAACAACAATTTCACTATAAAAACAAAAAAAAAGTTCCAAGGTAAAATGCTCAACAATTTCACTATAAGGATCCTAACAAAAGAACCAAGTTATAAACCTCATCTATTTCACTATAAAAATTAAAATAAAAGTTTAAAGTTTAGAAACTCAATAATTTCTCAATAACAACTATTTAAAAAATTCCAAGTAAAAAGACTCAATAGTTTAACTATAAAAATAATAAATAAAAAGATCCAAGTTATAAAACTCAACAGTTTCACAATAAAAACCAAAATAAAAGTTCCAAGTTAAAAAAAAGAGTCAGTTTCACTATAAAAACCAACATAAAAGTTTCAAAAATAAAAAACTTAACAATTTCTCGATAAAAATATTTAAAATATTCCAAGTAAAAAAACTCAATATTTTCACTATAAAAACCATTAAAAAAAAGAAGATTCAAGTTAAAAAAACTTAACAGTTTCACCCAAAAACTAAAATAAAAGTTCCAAGTTAAAAAAACATGTCAGTTTCACTATAAAAACCATAATAAAAAAGTTCCAATTTAGAAAACTAAAAAATTTCACTGAAAAACCATAAAAAAAAGTTTCATGTTAAAAATGTCAACAATTTCACTATAAAACCATAACAATATTTCCAAGTGAAAAAATTCAACAGTTTCTCTTTAAAAAATATATTAAAAAATTACAAGTGAAAAAACTCAACATAATCACTATAAAAACATAAAAAATAAGTTCAAAGTGAGAAAAAAAACTCAACAATTTCACTATAAATACCATACAAAAATTCCAAGTGAAAAAACTCAACAGTTTCACTATAAAAACCATAAAAAATTTCAAAGTTAAAAAACTCAACAGTTTCATTAAAAAAAGCATAACGAAAGTTCCAAGTTAAAAAAACACAACAATTTAACTATAAAAAAAAAAGAGTTCCAAGGTAAAATGCTCAACAATTTCACTATAAATATCCTAACAAAAGATCCAAATTATAATCCTCGTCTATTTCACTATAATAAATAAAAGTTTAAAGTTTAGAAACTCAACAATTTCTCAATAAAAACTATTTAAAAAATTCCAAGTAAAAAGACTAAATAGTTTCACTATAAAAACCATAAAAAAAATATCCAGGTTATAAAACTCAACAGTTTCACTATAAAAACCAAAATAAAAGTTCCAAGTTAAAAAAGAGTCAGTTTCACTATAAAAACCATAAAAAAAAGTTTCAAGTTAAAAAACTCAACAATTTCTCTATAAAAATATTTAAAATATTCCAAGTAAAAAAACTCAATAGTTTCACTATAAAAACCATAAAAAAAAGATCCAAGTTAAAAAAACTTAACAGTTTCACTCAAAAACTAAAATAAAAGTTCCAAGTTAAAAAAAACATGTCAGTTTCACTATAAAAACCATAATAAAAGTTCCAATTTAAAAAAACTCAACAATTTCACTGAAAAACCATAAAAAAAAGTTTCATGTTAAAAATGTCAAAAATTTTACTATAAAACCATAATAATATTTCCAAGTGAAAAAACTCAACTTTAAAAAGCAAACAAAAAACTTCAAGTTAAAAAACTCAATAGTTTCTCTTTAAAAAATATATTAAAAAATTACAAGTGAAAAAACGCAACATTATCACTATAAAAACATAAAAAATAAGTTCCAAGTGAAAAAAACTCAACAGTTTCATTATAAAAACCATAAAAAAAATCCAAGTGAAAAAACTCAACAGTTTCACTATAAATCTATTAAAATTTTCAAAGTTAAAAAACTCAACAATTTCACTATAAAAAGCATAACGAAAGTTCCTAGTTGAAAAAACACAACAATTTCACTATAAAAACAATTTCACTATAAAGATCCTAACAAAAGATCCAAGTTATAAACCTCATCTATTTCATAATAAAAATAATAAAAAAAAAGTTTAAAGTTTAGAAACTCAACGATTTCTTAATAAAAATATTTAAAAAAATCCAACTAAAAAGACTAAATAGTTTCATTATAAAAATCATAAAAAAAAGATCCAAGTTAAAATCTTCACAAGTTTCACTATAAAAAGCAAATTAAAAGTTCTAAGTTAAAAAAACAAGTCAATTTCACTATAAAAACCATATTAAAAGTTTCAAGTTAAAAAACTCAACAATTTCACTATAAAAACCAAATGAAAAGTTCCAAGTTAAAAAACAAGTCAGTTTCACTATAAAAACCATGATAAAAGTTTCAAGTTAAAAAACTCAACAATTTCTCTATAAAAATATTTAAAATATTCCAAGTAAAAAACCTCAATAGTTGTTGCACTATAAAAACCATAAAAAAGATCCAAGTTAACAAAACTTAACAGTTTCACTATAAAAACTAAATTAAATGTTGCAATTTAAAAAACAAGTCAGTTTCATTGTAAAAACCATAATAAAAGTTCCATTTTAAAAAACACAACAATTTCAATAAAACACCATAGAAAAAAGTTTCATATTAAAAATGTAAACAATTTAAATATAAAACCATAACAAGATTTCCAAGTGAAAAAACTCAACTTTAAAAAACAAACAAAAAATTTCAATTTAAAAAACTCAACAGTTCTCTTTAAAAAATATATTAAAAAATTACAAGTGAAAAAACACAACATTATCACTATAAAAACATAAAAAATAACTTCCAAGTGAAAAAAAACTCAAAAGTTTCACTATAAAAACCACACAAAAATTCCAAGTTAAAAAACTTAACAGATTCACTATAAAAACCATAAAAAATTTCAAAGTTAAAAAACTAAAAAATTTCACTAAAAAAAGCAAAACGAAAGTTCCAAGTTAAAAAACACAACAATTTAACTATAAAAACAAAAATAAAAGTTCCAAGGTGAAATGCTCAACAATTTCACAATGAAGATCCTAATTAATGATCCAAGTTATAAACCTCATCTATTTCACCATAAAAATAAAAATAAAAAAAGTTTAGTTTAGAAACTCAACAATTTCTCAATAAAAATACTTTAAAAATTCAAAGTAAAAAGACTCAATAGTTTCATTATAAAAACCATTAAAAAAAAGATCCAAGTTAAAAAACTCAACAATTTCGCTATAAAAAGCAAAATAAAAGTTCCACGTTAAAAAACAAGTCAGTTTCACTATAAAAACCATAATAAAAGTTTCTAGTTAAAAAACTCAACAATTTCTCTATAAAAATATTTAAAATATTCCAAGTAAAAACCCTCAATAGTTGCACTATAAAAACCATAAAAAAGATCCAAGTTTAAAAAACTCAACAGTTTTACTATAAAAACAGAAATAAAAGTTGCAATTTAAAAAACAAGTCAGTTTCATTGTAAAAACCATAATAAAAGTTCCAATTTAAAAAACTCAACAATTTCACTAAAAAACCATAACGAAAAAAGTTTCATGTTAAAAATGTCAACAATTTAACTATAAAACCATAACAAGATTTCCAAGTGAAAAAACTCAACTTTAAAAAGCAAACAAAAAATTCAAATTTAAAAAACTCAACAGTTTCTCTTTAAAAAATATATTAAAAAATTACAAGTGAAAAAACTCAACATTATCACTATAAAAACATAAAAAATAAGTTCCAAGTGAAAAAAAAACTCAACAGTTTCACTATAAAAACCATAAAAAAATTCCAAGTGAAAAAACTCAAGAGTTTCACTATAAAAACCATAAAAATTGTAAAAGTTTAAAAACTAAAAAATTTCACTAAAAAAAGCATAACGAAAGTTCCAAGTTAAAAAACACAACAATTTAACTATAAAAACAAAACAAAAAGTTCCAAGGTGAAATGCTCAACAATTTTACAATAAAGATCCTAATTAAAGATCCAAGTTATAAACCTCAACTATTTCACCATAAAAATAATAAAAAATAAAAGTTTAAAGTTTAGAAACTCAACAATTTCTCAATAAAAATACTTTAAAAATTCAAAGTAAAAAGACTCAATAGTTTCACTATAAAAACCATTAAAAAAAAGATCCAAGTTAAAAAATTCAACAATTTCGCTATAAAAACCAAAATAAAAGTTCCACGTTAAAAAACAAGTCAGCATCACTATAAAAACCATAATAAAAGTTTCTAGTTAAATAACTCAACAATTTCTCTATAAAAATATTTAAAATATTCCAAGTAAAAAAACTCAATAGTTGCACTATAAAAACCATAAAAAAGATCCAAGTTTAAAAAACTTAACAGTTTTACTATAAAAACTAAAATAAAAGTTGCAATTTAAAAAACAAGTCAGTTTCATTGTAAAAACATAATAAAAGTTCCAATTTAAAAAACTCAACAATTTCACTAAAAAACCATAACGTAAAAAGTTTCATGTTAAAAATGTCAACAATTTAACTATAAAACCATAACAAGATTTCTAAGTGTAAAAACTCAACTTTAAAAAGCAAACAAAAAATTCAAATTTAAAAAACTCAAATGTTTCTCTTTAAAAAATATATTAAAAAATTATAAGTGAAAAAACTCAACATTATCACTATAAAAACATAAAATATAAGTTCCAAGTGAAAAACAAAACTCAACATTTTCACAATAAAAACAATAAAAAAATTCCAAGTAAAAAAACTCAAGAGTTTCACTATAAAAACCATAAAAATTATCAAAGTTAAAAAACACAAAAATTTCACTAAAAAAATCATAACGAAAGTTCCAAGTTAAAAAACACTACAAATTAACTATAAAAACAAAAAAAAAAGTTCCAAGGTGAAATGCTCAACAATTTCACAATAAAGATCCTAATTAAAGATCCAAGTTATAAACCTCATCTATTTCACCATAAAAAAAAAGTTTAAAGTTTAGAAACTCAACAATTTCTCAATAAAAATACTTTAAAAATTAAAAGTAAAAAGACTCAATAGTTTCACTATGAAAACCATTAAAAAAAGATCCAAGTTAAAAAACTCAACAATTTCGCTATAAAAACCAAAATAAAAGTTTCACGTTAAAAAACAAGTCAGTGTCACTATAAAAACCATAATAAAAGTTTCTAGTTAAAAAACTTAACAATTTCTCAATAAAAATATTTAAAATATCCAAGTAAAAAACCTCAATAGTTGCACTATAAAAACCATCAAAAAGATCCAAGTTTAAAAAACTTAACAGTTTCACTATAAAAACTAAACTAAAAGTTGCAATTTAAAAAACAAGTCAGTTTCATTGTAAAAACCATAATAAAAGTTCCAATTTAAAAAACTCAACAATTTCACTAAAAAACCATAACGGAAAAAGTTTCATGTTAAAAATGTCAACAATTTAACTATAAAACCATAACAAGATTTCCAAGTGAAAAAACTCAACTTTAAAAAGCAAACAAAAAATTCAAATTTAAAAAACTTAAATGTTTCTCTTTAAAAAATATATTAAAAAATTACAAGTGAAAAAACTCAACATTATCACTATAAAAACATAAAAAATAAGTTCCAAGTGAAAAAAAACTCAACAGTTTCACTATAAAAACCATAAAAAAATTCCAAGTGAAAAAACTCAACAGTTTCACTATAAAAAACATAAAAATTATCAAAGTTAAAAAACTCAAAAATTTCACTAAAAAGAACATAACGAAAGTTCACAGTTAAAAAACACAACAATTTAACTATAAAAACAAAAATAAAAGTTCCAAGGTGAAATACTCAACAATTTCACAATAAAGATCCTAATTAAAGATCCAAGTTATAAACCTCATCTATTTCACCATAAAAAAAAAAAAGTTTAAAGTTTAGAAACTCAACAATTTCTCAATAAAAATACTTTAAAAATTCAAAGTAAAAAGACTCAATAGTTTCACTATAAAAAACATTAAAAAAAAGATCCAAGTTAAAAAAACTCAACAATTTCGCTATAAAAACCAAAATAAAAGTTCCACGTTAAAAAACAAGTCAGTTTCACTATAAAAACCATAATAAAAGTTTCTAGTTAAAAAACTCAACAATTTCTCAATAAAAATATTTAAAATATCCAAGTAAAAAACCTCAATAGTTGCACTATAAAAGTTGAGTTTTTTCACTTCAAAATCATGATATGGATTTATAGTGAAATTGTTGACATTTTTAACATGAAACATTTTTATGGGTTTTTAGTGAAATTGTTGAGTTTTTTTTTTTAATTTGGAACTTTTATTATGGTTTTTATAGTGAAACTGACTTTTATTACGATTTTTCTGAGAAATTCTTGAGTTTTAAACTTTAGTATTTTTTTTATAATTTTTATAGTGAAAAAGATGAGGTTTATAACTTGGATCTTTTGTTAGGATCTTTATAGTGAAATTGTTGAGCATTTACCTTGGAGCTTTTTTTTTGGTTTTTATAGTTAAATTGTTGTGTTTTATAACTTGGAACTTTCATTATGGTTTTTATAGTGAAATTTGTTGAATTTTTTTATTTTGAAAATTTATATGTTTTTACAGTAAATCCGTTGAGTTTTTTTTTCACTTGGAAATTTTTTTATGGTTTTTGATAGTGAAACTGTTGAGTTTTTTTCACTTGGAACTTATTTTTTATATTTTTTCACTTGTAATTTTTTAATATAATGTTTAAAGAGAAACTGTTGAGTTTTTATACTTGAAATTTTTTGTTTGCTTTTTAAAGTTGAGTTTTTTCACTTCGAAATCTTGTATGTTTTTATAGTGAAATTGTTGACATTTTTAACATGAAACTTTTTTTAATGGTTTTTTAGTAAATTTGTTAAGTTTTTTTAACTTGGAATTTTATTATGGTTTTTTTAGTAAAACTGACTTGTTTTTTAACTTGGTACGTTTATTTTAGTTTTTATAGTCAAACTGTTTAGTATTTTAACTTGGTTCTTTTTTTATGGTTTTTATAGTGAAACTTTTGAGTTTTTTTACTTGGAATTTTTTAAATATATTTTTTTGAGAAATTGTTCAGTTTCTAAACTTTTAACTTTTTTCGAATAATTTTTATAGTGAAATAGATGAGGTTTATAACTTGGATCTTTTGTTAGGATCTTTAAAGTGAAATTGTTGAGCATTTTACCTTGGAACTTTTTGTTTTGTTTTTATAGTGAAATTTTTGTGTTTTATAACTTGGAATTTTCGTTATGGTTTTTATAGTGAAGTTGTTGAATTTTTTTACTTAGAAGTTTTTTATGTTTTTATAGTAAAACTGTTGAGTTTGTTCACTTGGAACTTTTGTTTTATGTTTTTATAGTGAAATTGTTGAGTTTTTTTCACTTGGAACTTTTTTTTATATTTTTTCACTTGTAATTTTTTAATATATTTTTTAAAGTGAAACTGTTGAGTTTTTATACTTAAAATTTTTTGTTTGCTTTTTATTTTAAAGTTGAGTTTTTCACTTGGAAATCTTGTATGTTTTTATAGTGAAATTTTTGACATTTTTAACATGAAACTTTTTTATGGTTTTTTATTAATATTGTTGAGTTTTTTTAACTTTGAATTTTATTATGGTTTTTATAGTAAAAATGACTTGTTTTTTTTAACTTGGTACGTTTATTTTGGTTTTTATAGTGAAACTGTTGAGTTTTTTAACTTGGTTATTTTTTTATGGTTTTTATAGTGAAACTTTTGAGTTTTTTTACTTGGAATTTTTTAAATATTTTTATTGAGAAATTGTTGAGTTTCTAAACTTTAAACTTTTTTTGAATAATTTTTATAGTGAAATAGATGAGGTTTATAACTTGGATCTTTTGTTAGGATCTTTATAGTGAAATTGTTGAGCATTTTACCTTGGAACTTTTTTTTTTGTTTTTATAGTGAAATTGTTGTGTTTTATAACTTGAAATTTTCATTAAGGTTTTTATAGTGAAACTGTTGAATTTTTTTACTTTGAAATTTTTTATGTTTTTATAGTAAAATTGTTGAGTTTTTTCACTTGAAACTTTTTTTAATGGTTTTTATAGTGAAACTGTTGTGTTTTTTTACTTAAATTTTTTTGTTTGATTTTTAAAGTTGAGTTTTTTCACTTGGAAATCTTGTATGTTTTTATAGTGAAATTGTTGTCATTTTTAACATGAAACTTTTTTATGGTTTTTTAGTAAAATTGTTGAGTTTTTTTAACTTGGAATTTTATTATGGTTTTAATAGTAAAACTGACTTGTTTTTTAACTTTGTATGTTTATTTTGGTTTTTATAGTGAACATGTTGAGTTTTTTAACTAGGATCTATTTTTTTTATGGTTTTTATAGTGAAACTATTGAGTTTTTTTACTTTGAATTTTTTAAATATTGTTATTGAGAAATTGTTGAGTTTCTAAACTTTATACTTTTTTTTGAATAATATTTATAGTGAAATAGATGAGGTTTATAACTTGGATCTTTTGTTATGATCTTTATAGTGAAATTGTTGAGCATTTTACCTTGGAACATTTTTTTTTGTTTTTATAGTGAAATTGTTGTGTTTTATAACTTGGAACTTTCGTTATGGTTTTATAGTGAAACTGTTGAATTTTTTTATTTTGGAAATTTTTATGTATTTATATTGAAACTGTTGAGTTTTTTTCACTTGGAACTTATTTTTTATATTTTTTCTAGTGATGATGTTGAGTTTTTTAACTTGTATTTTTTTAATATATTTTTTAAAGAGAAATTATTGAGTTTTTTCACTTGGAAATTTTTGTTTGCTTTTTAAAGTTGAGCTTTTTCACTTGGAAATCTTTTTATGGTTTTATAGTGAAATTGTTGACATTTTTAACATGAAACTTTTTTTATGGATTTTTAGTGAAATTGTTGAGTTTTTTTTAACTTGGAACTTTATTATGGTTTATACAGTGAAACAGACTTGTTTTTTAACTTGGATCTTTTATTTTGGTTTTTAAAGTGAAACCGTTAAGTTTTTTTAACTTGGATCTTTCTATTTTTGTAATTTTTATAGTGAAACTATTGAGTTTTTTTACTTGGAATTTTTTAAATATTTTTATAGAGAAATTGATGAATTTTTTAACTTGAAACTTTTATTATGGTTTTTATAGTGAAACTGACTTGTCTTTTAACTTTGAACTTTTATTTTAGTTTTTATAGTGAAACTGTTGAGTTTTTTATGTTGAATCTTTATTTTTATGGTTTTTATAGTAAAACTATTGAGTTTTTTTTTTGTTTTTATAGTGAAATTATTGTGTTTTATAACTTGGAACTTTCGTTATGGTTTTTATAGTGAAACTGTTGAATTTTTTTATTTTGAATATTTTTATGTTTTTATAGTGTAAGTGTTGAGTTTTTTTCACTTGGAACTTATTTTTTATATTTTTTCTAGTGATGATGTTGAGTTTTTAACTTGTATTTTTTAAATATATTTTTATGGTTTTATAGTGAAATTGTTGACATTTTTAACATGAAACTTTTTTATGGATTTTTAGTGAAATTGTTGAATTTTTTAACATGGAACTTTTATTTTTGTTTTATAGTGAAACTATTAAGTTTTTTAACTTGGATATTTTTTTTTTATAGTGAAACTATTGAGTTTTTTTTCCTTGGAATTTTTTAAATATTTTTATAGAGAAATTGTTGAGTTTTTTAACTTTAAACTTTTATTATGGTTTTTATAGTGAACCTGACTTGTTTTTTAACTTGGGACTTTTATTTTGTTTTTAATAGTTAAACTGTTGAGGTTTTTTAACTTGGTTCTTTTTTATGGCTTTTATAGTGAAACTATTGAATTTTTTTACTTGGAAATTTTTAAAAAAATTTATTGAGAAATTCTAGAGTTTCTAAACTTTAAACTTTTTTTTTTAATAATTTTTATAGTGAAATAGATGAGGTTTATAACTTGGATCTTTTGTTAGGATCTTTATAGTGAAATTTGTTGAGTTTTTTAACTTTGAAATTTTTTATGGTTTTTATTCTGAAACTGTTGAGTTTTTCACTTTGAACTTTTTTTTTATGGTTATTATAGTGAAATTGTTGAGTTTTTTCACTTGGAACTCATTTTTTATATTTTTTTTTATAGTGAAACTGTTGGATTTTTTCAAATATAATTTTTTTAATATATTTTTTATAGAGAAACTGTTGAGTTTTTTAACTTGGAATTTTTAGAATGCTTTTTAAAGTTGAGTTTTTTCTCATGGAAATCATGTTATGGTTTTGATAGTGAAATTGTTGACATTTTTAACATGAAACTTTTTTTATGGTTTTATAGTGAAATTGTTGAGTTTTTTAACTTGGAACATTTATTATGGTTTTTATAGAGAAATTGACTAGTTTTTTAACTTGGAACTTTTATTTTGGTTTTTATAGTGAAACTGTTGAGTTTTTTAATTTGGATTTTTTTTATGGTTTTTATAGTGAAACTATTGAGTTTTTTTACTTAGAATTTTTTAAATATTTTTATGGATAAATTGTTGGGTTTCTAAACTTTTAACCTTTTTTTTTGTGATTTTAAATCGAAATAGACGAGGTTTATAACTTGGATCTTTTTTTTAGGATCTTTAATGTAAAATTGTTGAGCATTTTACCTTGGAACTTTTTTGTTTGTTTTTATAGTGAAATTGTTGTGTTTTAACATGGAACTTTCGTTTTGGTTTTTATAGTGAAACTGTGGAGTTTTTTAACCTTGAATTTTTTTTATAGTGAAACTGTTGTGTTTTTTCAGTTGAAATATTTAAATATATTTTTTTATAGAGAAACTCTTGAGTTTTTTATCTTGGAATTTTTTGTATGCTTTTTAAAGTTGAGTTTTTTTACATGGAAATCTTGTTAATGGTTTTATAGTAAAATTGTTGACATTTTTAACAAGAGACTATTTTAATGGTTTTTAAAGTGAAACTGAATTGTTTTTTAATATGGAACTTTTATTTTAGTTTTTATAGTGAAACTATTGGGTTTTTATTACTTGGATTTTTATAAATATTTTTTTTAGAGAAATTGTTGAGTTTTTTTAACGTGAAACTTTTGTTTTAGGATTTTTATAGTGAAATATATGAGGGTTGGAACTTTTATTATGGTTTTTATATTGAAATTGACTTGTTTTTTAACATGGAACTTTTATTTTGGTTTTAATAGTGAAATAGATGAGTTTTATAACTTGGAACTTATTTTTTTAATATTTTTTATAATGAAACTGTCGAGTTTTATCACTTGAAATATTTTAATATATTTTTTATAGAGAAACTGTTGATTTTTTTTAACTTGGAAAATTTTGTAAGCTTTTTAAGGTTGTGTTTTTTCACATGGAAATCTTGTTATGGTTTTTATAGTGAAATTGTTGAAATTCTTAACATGAAACTATATTTATTGTTTTTTTGGGAAATTGTTGAGTTTTTTTAACTTGGAACTTTTATTATGGGTTTTAAAGTGACACTGACTTGTTTTTTAACATGGAACTTTTATTTTGGTTTTTATAGTGAAACGGTTGGGTTTTTTTAAAACTTAAATCCTTTTTTTATGGTTTTTTAAGTGAAACTATTGAGTTTTTTTACTTGGAATTTTTTAACTTGAATCTTTTTTTATGATTTTTATAGTGAAAGGTTTCTAACTTAGATCTTTTTTTAGGATCATTATAATGAAATTGTTAAGCATTTTACCTTGGAACTTTTTATTTTATTTTTAAAGTGAAATTGTTGTGTTATTTAACTTGGAACTTTCGTTATGGTTTTTATAGTGAAACTATTGAGTTTTTTAACTTTGAAATTTTTAATGGTTTTTATAGTGAAACTATTTAGTTTTTTTCACTTGGAACTTTTTTTTATGGTTTTTATAGTGAAACTATTGAGTTCTTTTCACTTGGAACTTATTTTTTTATGTTTTTTTATAGTGAAACTATTGAGTTTTGTCACATTAAATTTTTTAATATAATTTTTATAGAGAAACTGTAGAGTTTTTTAACTTTGAATTTTTTGTATGCTTTTTAAAGTTGAGTTTTTTCTCATGGAAATCTTTTTATGGTTTTTATAGTGAAACTGTTGATATTTTTAATATGAAACCTTTTTTTATGGTTTTATAGTGAAATTGTTGAGTTTTTTAACTTGGAACTTTTATTATGGTTTTTATAGTAAAAGTGACATGTTTTTTACATTGAAACTTTTATTTAGGATTTTATAGTGAAACTGTTGATTTATTTTAACTAGGATATTTTATTTTATGGTTTTTATAGTGAAACTATTGGGTTTTTTTACTTGGAATTTTTTAAATACTTTTATAGAGAAATTGTTGAGTTTCTAAACTTGAAACTTTTTTTTATGATTTTTATAATGAAATAGATGAGGTTTATAAATTGGATCTTTTTTTAGGATCTTTATAGTGAAATTGTAAAGCATTTTACCTTGGAACTTTTTTATTTAGTTTTTATAGTGATATTAGTGTGTTTTTTAACATGGAACTTTCGTTATGGTTTTTATAGTGAAACTGTTGATTTTTTAACTTTGAAATTTTTTATGGTTTTTATAGTGATACTGTTGAGTTTTTTCACTTGGAACTTTTTTATGGTTTTTATAGTGAAATTTTTGAGTTTTTTTTCACCTTGAACGTATTTTTTTATGTTTTTTTATAGTGAAACTGCTGACATTTTAATATGTTTTTTTTTATGGTTTTATAGTGAAAATGTTGAGTTTTTTAACTTGGAACTTTTATTATGGTTTTTATAGTAAAACTGACTTTTTTTTTAACTTGGAACTTTTATTTTGGTTTTTATAGTGAAACTATTGAGTTTTTTGACTTGGCAGTTTTTTAAATATTTTTATAGAGAAATTGTTGAGTTTCTAACTTGTAACTTTTTGTTTATGATTTTTATAGTGAAATATATGAGATTTATAACTTGGATCTTTTTTTACAATCTTTATAGTGATATTGTTGAGCATTTTACCTTGGAACTTTTTTTTGTTCTATTTTAATAGTGAAATTTTTGTGTTTTTTAACTTGGAAGTTTCGTTATGGTTTTTATAATGAAACCGTTGAGTTTTTTTAACTTTGAATATGTTTATGGTTTTTATAGTGAAACTGTTGAGTTTTTTGACTTGGAACTTTTTTTATATGGTTTTTACAGTGAAATTATTGAGTTTATTTCACTTGGAACTTAAATTTTTATAGTGAAACTGTTGAGTTTTTCACTTGAAATATTTTAATATATTCTTTATAGAGAAACTGTTGAGTTTTTTAACTTGGAATTTTTTTAAGCTTTTTAAAGTTGAGTTTTTTCACATGGAAATCTTGTTATGGTTTTTATAGTGAAATTGTAGACATATTTAACAAGGAACTTTTATTTTGGTTTTCATAGTGAAATTGTTGAGTTTTTTAACTTGGATCTTTATTTAAGATTTTTATAGTGAAACTATTGAGTTTTTTTACTTGGTACTTTTTGATTTTTATAGTGAAACTATTGAGTTTTTTTACTTGGTACTTTTTATCGTTTTTATAGTGAAACTGTTGAGTTTTTTCAGCTAGAACTTATTTTTTATGTTTTTTTAATAATGTAATTGTTGAGTTTTTTCACATGAAATTTTTTAATATAACTTTTTATAGAGAAATTGTAGAGTTTTTTAACTTTGAATTTTTTATATGCTTGTTAAAGTTGAGTTTTTTCTGATGGGAATTATTGAGTTTTTTAACTTGGAATTTTTATTATGGTTTTTATAGTGAAACTGATTTGTTTTTGTAACTTGGAACTGTTATTTTGGTTTTTATAGTGAAACTATTGAGTTTTTTTACTTGGAATTTTTTAAATATTTTTATAGAGAAATTGTTGAGTTTCTAAACTTGAAATTTTTTTTTAATGATTTTTATAGTGAAATAGATGAGGTCTATAACTTGGATCTTTTTTTTACGATCTTTATAGTGAAATTGTTGAGCATTTTACCTTAGAACTTTGTTTTTGTTTTATTTTTATAGTGAAATTGTCGTGTTTTTTAACTTGGAACTTCCGTTATGGTTTTTTAGTGAAATGTTAAGTGTTTTAAGTTTGAAACTTTTTTATGGTTTTTATAGTGAAACTGTTGAGTATTTTCACTTGGAACTTTTTTTATGGTTTTTATAGTGAAACTGTTGAGTTTTTTTTCACCTAAAACTTTTTTTTTATTTTTCTTATAATGAAACTGTTGAGTCATTTCACATGAAATTTTTTAATATAATTTTATAGAGAAAATGTAGAATTTTTTAACTTTGAATTTTTTGTATGCTTTTTAAAGTTGAGTTTTTTTCTCATGGGAATCTTAATATGGTTTTTATAGTGAAACTGCTGAATTTTTTATATGATTTTTTTTATGGTTTTATAATGAAATTGTTAAGTTTTTTAACTTGAAACTTTTATTCTGGTTTTTATAGTGAAACAGACTTGTTTTTTAACTTGGAACTTTTATTTTTGTTTTTATAGTGAAACTATTTAGTTTTTTTACCTAGAATTTTTTAAATATTTTTATAGAGAAATTATTAAGTTTCTAAACTTGAAACTTTTTTTTATGATTTATATAGTGAAATAGATGAGGTTTATAACTTGGATCTTTTTTTACGATCGTTATAGTGAAATTGTTGAGCAATTTACCTGGGAACATTTTTGGTTTTGTTTTTATAGTGAAATTGTTGTGTTTTTTAACTTGGTACTTTCGTTATGGTTTTTATAGTGAAATCGTTGAGTTTTTTAACTTTGAAATTTTTTTATGGTTTTTATAGTGATATTCTGTGTTTTTTCACTTGGAACTTTTTTTATGGTTTTTATAGTGAAACTATTGAGTTTTTTTCACTTGAAACTTATTTTGTTAATATTTTTTATAGTGAAATTGTTGAGTTTTTTCACTTGAAATATTTAAATATATTCCTTATAGAGAAATTGTTGAGTTTTTTAACTTGGAATTTTTTGTAAGCTTTTTAAAGTTGAGGTTTTTCACATGGAAATCTTGTTATGGTTTTTATAGTTAAATTGTTGACATTTTTAACATGAAACTATTTTTATGGTTTTTTAGTGAAATTGTTGAATTTTTTTAACTTGGAACTTTTATTATATGGTGTTTAAAGTGAAACTGACTTGTTTTTTAACACGGAACTTTTATTTTGGTTTTTATAGTGAAACTTTTGAGTTTTTTAACTTGGATATTTTTTTATGGTTTTTATAGTGAAACTAATGAGTTTTTTTACTTGGAATTTTTAAACATTTTTATAGAGAAATTGTTGAGTTTTTTAACTTGAAACTTTTTTTAATGATTTTTATAGTGAAATAGATGAGGTTTCTAATTTAGATCTTTTTTTAGGATCTTTATAGTGAAATTGTTGAGCATTTTACGTTGGAAATTTTTTCTTATTTTAAATTGAAATTGTTGTGTTTTTTAACTTGGAACTTTCGTTATGGTTTTTATAGCGAAACTATTGAATTTTTTAACTTTGAAATTTTTTATGGTTATTATAGTGAAACTGTTGAGTTTTTTCACTTGGAACTTTTTTATGGTTTTTATAGTAAAACTGATTTGTTTTTTAACTTGGAACTTTTATTTTGTGTTTTATAATGAAACTATTGAGTTTTTTTACTTGGGATTTTTTAAATATTTTTATAGAGAAATTGTTGAGTTTCTAAACTTGAAACTTTTTTTTAATGATTTTTATAGTGATATAGACGAGTTCTATAACTTGGATCTTTTTTTACGATCTTTATAGTGAAATTGTTGAGCATTTTACCTTGGAACTTTTTATTTGTTTTGTTTTAATAGTGAAATTGTTGTGTTTTTTAACTTGGAACTTTCTTTATGGTTTTTATAATGAAACTGATAAGTTTTTTGAATTTGAAATTTTTTATGGTTTTTATAGTGAAACTATTGAGTTTTTTCACTTGGAACTTTTTTTATTGTTTTTAGAGTGAATATGTTGAGTTTTTTTTCACTTGGAAGTTAATTTTTTATATTTTTAATAGTAAAACTGTTGAGTTTTTCACTTGAAATATTTTTATATATTCTTTATAGAGAAACTGTTGAGTTTTTTAAATGTGAATTTTTTATAAGCTTTTTAAAAGTTGAGTTTTTTCACATGGAAATCTTTTTTTTGGTTTATGTAGTGAAATTGTTGACATTTTTAACGTGAAACTATGTTTATGGGGTTTTAGTGAAATTGTTGAGTTTTTTTAACTTGGGACTTTTATTATGGTTTTAAGGTGAAACTGACTTGTTTTTTAACATGGAACTTTTATTTTGGTTTTTATAGGAAATTGTTGAGTTTTTTAACTTGGATATTTTTTTTTATTCATTTTATAGGGAATTGTTGAGTTTTTTATTTTTATAGTGAAATAGATGAGGTTTATAACTATGATCTTTTTTTAGGATCTTTATAGTGAAATTGTTGAGCATTTTACCTTGGAACTTTTATTTTGGTTTTTATAGTCAAATTGTTGTGTTTTTTACTTGGAACTTTCATTATGGTTTTTATAGGGAAACTGTTGAGTTTTTTAACTTTGATATTTTTTATGGTTTTTATAGTGAAATTGTTGAGTTTTTTCACTTTGAAATTTTTTTATTGTTTTTTTAGTGAAACTGTTGAGTTTTTTTCCCCTGGAAGTTATTGTTTTTATATTTTTTATAGTGAAACTGTTTAGTTTTTTCACTTGAAATATTTTAATATATTCTTTATAGAGAAACTGTTGAATTTTTCAACTGGGAATTTTTTATAAGCTTTTTAAAGTTTAGTTTTTTCACATGGAAATCTTGTTTTGGTTTTTATAGTTAAATTGTTGACATTTTTAACGTGAAACTATTTTTATGGGTTTTTAGTGAAATTGTTAAGTTTTTTTAACTTGGGTATTTTTTATGGTTTTTATAGTGAAACTATTGAGTTTTTTTACTTGGAATTATATATATATTTAAATAGAGATTTTGTTGAGTTTTTTAACTTGAAAGTTTTTTTTAAATGATTTTTATAGTGAAATGGATGAGGTTTATAACTTTGATCTTTTTTCAGGATCTTTATAGTGAAATTGTTGAGCATTTTAACTTGGAACTTTTTTTTTATAGTCAAATTGTTGTGTTTTTTACTTGGAACTTTCGTTATGGTTTTTATAGTGAAACTATGGAGTTTTGAAATTTGAAATTTTTTATGGTTTTTATATTGAAACTATTGAGTTTTTCACTTGGAACTTTTTTTATTGTTTTTAAAGTGAAATTGTTGAGTTTTATTCACCTGGAAGTTATTTTTTTATATTTTTTATAGTGAAACTGTTGGGTTTTTTACTTGAAATATTTTAATATACTCTTTATAGAGAAATTGTTGAGTTTTTTAACTGGGAATTTTTTAATTGGGATTTTTTTATAAGCTTTTAAAAGTTGAGTTTTTTCACATGGAAATCTTGTTTTTGTTTTTTTAGTGAAATTGTTGACATTTTTAACATGAAACTATTTTTAATGGTTTTCAGTGAAATTGTTGAGTTTTTTTTTAACTTGGGAATTTTATTATGGTTTTAAAGTGAAACTGACTTGTTTTTTAACATGGAACTTTTATTTTGGTTTTTATAGTCAAATTGTTGTGTTTTTTACTTGGAACTTTTATTTTGGTTTTTATAGTTAAATTGTTGAGTTTTTTAACGTGGGTATTTTTTTTATGGTTTTTATAGTGAAACTATTGAGTTTTTTTACTTGGAATTTTATAAATATTTTATAGAGAAATTGTTGAGTTTTTTAACTTGAAACTTTATTTTATGATTTTTATTGTGAAATAGATGAGGTTTATAACTTTGATCTTTTTTATGGATCTTTATAGTTAAATTGTTGAACATTTTACCTTGGAACTTTTTATTTTATTTTAAAAGTCAAATTGTTTGTGTTTTTTACTTGGAACTTTCGTTGTGGTTTTTGTAGTGAAACTGCTGAGTTTTTTAACTTTGAAATTTTTTATGGTTTCTCTAGTGAAATTGTTAAGTTTTTTCACTTGGAACTTTTTTTTTTGTTTTTTTAGTGAAACTGTTGAGTTTTTTTCACCTGGAAGTTATTTTTTTTTATATTTTTTTATAGTGAAACTATTGAGTTTTTCACTTGAAATATTTTAATATATTCTTTATAGAGAAACTGTTGAATCTTTTAACTGGGAATTTTTTATAAGCTTTTTAAAGTTGATTTTTTTCACATGGAAATCTTATTTTGGTTTTTATAGTGAAATTGTTGACATTTTTAACGTGAAACTATTTTTATTGGTTTTTAGTGAAATTGTTGAGATTTTTTAACTTGGGACTTTTATTATGGTTTTAAAGTGAAATTGACATCTTTTTTAACATGGAACTTTTATTTTGGTTTTTATTGTGAAATTGTTGAGTATTTTAACTTGGATATTTTTTTATGGTTTGTATAGTGAAACTATTGAGTTTTTTTACTTGGAATTTTATAAATATTTTTATAGAGAAATTGTTGAATTTTTTAACTTGAAACTTTTTATTAATGATTTTTATAGTGAAATTGATGAGGTTTATAACTTTGATCTTTTTTAGGATCTTTATAGTGAAATTGTTGAGCATTTTACCTTGAAACTTTTTATTTTATTTTTATAGTCAAATTGTTGTGGTTTTTACTTGGAACTTTCCTTGTGGTTTTTATAGTGAAAATGTTGAGTTTTTTAACTTTCAAAATTTTTATGGTTTTTTATTGTGTTTTTGTGAAACTGTTGAGTTTTTTTCACCTTGAAGTTAGTTTTTTTATATTTTTTATAATGAAATTGTTGAGTTTTTCACTTGAAATATTTAAATATATTCTTTATAGAGAAACTTAGTAGTTTTTTAACTGGGAATTTTTTATAAGCTTTTTAAAGTTGAGTTTTTCACTGGGAAATCTTATTTTGGTTTTTATAGTGAAATTATTGACATTTTTAACGTGAAACTATTTTTTATGGGTTTTTAGTGAAATTGTTGAGTTTTTTTAACTTTGGACTTTTATTATGGTTTTAAAGAGAAACTGACTTGTTTTTTAACATGGAATTTTTATTTTGGTTTTTATAGTGAAATTGTTGAGTTTTTTAACTTGAATATTTTATAGTGAAACTATTTTTTATGGTTTTTTAGAGAAATTGTTGAGTTTCTAAACTTGAAACTTTTTATTTTATGATTTTTATAGTGAAATAGATGCGGTTTATAACTTGGATCTTTTATTATGATCTTAAAAGTGAAATTGTTGAGCATTTTACCTTGGAACTTTTTTTTGTTTTGTTTTTATAGTGAAATTGTTGTGTTTTTTAACTTGGAACTTTCGTTATAGTATTTATAGTGAAACGGTTGAGTTTTTTAACTTGGATATTTTTTTTATGATTTTTATAGTGAAAATGTTGAGTTTTTTCACATAAACTTTTTTTTAATGGTTTTTATAGTGAAACTGTTGAGTTTTTTTTCACTTGGAACTTTTTATTTTAATATTTTTTATAGTGAAACTGTTGAGTTTTTCACTTGAAATATTTTTATATATTCTTTATAGAGAAGCTGTTGAGTTTTTTAACTTGGAATTTTTTGTAAGCTTTTTAAAGTTGAGTTTTTCACATGGAAATCTTGTTATGGTTTTTATAGTTAAAGTGTTGACATTTTTAACATGAAACTATTTTTAGGGTTTTTTAGTGAAATTGTTGAGTTTTTTTAACTTGGAACTTTTATTATGGTGTTTAAAGTGAAACTGACTTGTTTTTTAACATGGAACTTTTATTTTGGTTTTTATAGTGAAACTGTTGAGTTTTTTTAACTTGGATCTTTTTTTTTATGGTTTTTATAGTGAAACTATTGAGTTTTTTTTAATTGGAATTTTTTTTATTATTTTTATAGAGAAATTGCTGTGTTTTTTAACTTGAAACTTTTTTTTAATGATTTTTATAGTGAAATAGATGAGGTTTTGTAACTTAGATCTTTTTGTAGTGAAATTGTTGTGTTTTTTACTTGAAACTTTCTTTATGGGTTTCATAGTGAAACTGTTGAGTTTTTAAAATTTAAAATTCTTTATGGTTTTTATAGAGAAACTGTTGAGTTTTTTTTAATTGGAACTTTTTTTTATATTTTTTATAGTGAAAAGTTTGAGTTTTTCACTTGAAATATTTTAATATATTCTTTATAGAGAAATTGTTGAGTTTTTTAAGTTGGCATTTTTTGTAAGCTTTTTAAAGTTAAGTTTTTTCATATGGAAATCTTATTATGGTATTTATAGTGAAATTGTTGACATTTTTAACATGAAACTATTTTTATGGGTTTTTAGTGAAATTGTTGAGTTTTTTTAACTTGGAACTTTTATTATGGTGTTTTAAGTGAAACTGACTTGTTTTTTAACATGGAACTTTTATTTTTGTTTTATAGTGAAACTATTGAGTTTTTTTAACTTGGATCTTTTTTTTTATTGTTTTTATAGTGAAACTATTGAGTTTTTTTACTTGGAAATTTTTAAATATTTTTATAGATAAATTGATGAGTTTTTCAACTTGAAACTTTTTTTTATGATTTTTATAGTGAAATAGATGAGGTTTTGTAACTTTGATCTTTTTTAGGATCTTTATAGTGAAATTGTTGAGCATTTTACCTTGGAACTTTTATTTTTATTTTTATTTTTATTTTTATTTTTAACTTTGAAATTTTTTATGGTTTTTATAGTGAAACTGTTGAGTTTTTTTTCACTTACACTTTGTTTTATTGTTTTTTATAGTGAAAATGTTGAGTTTTTTTTCACTTGGAGCTTATTTTTTTATAGTGAAACTGTTGAGTTTTTAACTTGAAATATTTTAATATATTCTTAATAGACAAACTGTTGAGTTTTTTAACTGGGAATTTTTTGTAAGCTTTTTAAAGTTGAGTTTTTTCACATGGAAATCTTGTTTTTGTTTTTATAGTGAAATTGTTGACATTTTTAACATGAAACTATTGTTATGGTTTTTTAGTGACATTGTTGAGTTTTTTTAACTAGGAACTTTTATTATGGTTTTTAAAGTGAAACTGACTTGTTTTTTAACATGGAACTTTTATTTTGGTTTTTATAGTTAAATTGTTGAGGTTTTTAACTTGGATATTTTTTATGGTTTTTATAGTGAAACTATTGAGTTTTTTACTTGGAGTTTTTAAAATATTTTTATAGAGAAATTTTGGAGTTTTTTAACTAGAAACTGTTTTTTGTATGATTTTAATAGTGAAATAGATGAGGTTTATAACTTAGATCTTTTTTTAGGATCTTTACAGTGAAATTGTTGAGCATTTTATGTTGGAACTTTTTTTTTAAAGTGAAATTGTTGTGTTTTTTAACTTGGAACTTTCGTTATGGTTTTTATTTTGAAACTATTGAGTTTTTTAACTTTGAAATTTTTTATGGTTTTTATAGTGAAACTGTTGAGTTTTTTCACTTGGAACTTTTTTTTATTGTTTTTATAGTGAAACTGTTGAGTTTTTTTCACTTGGAACTTATTTTTTTATATTTTTTATAATGAAACTGTTGAGTTTTTCACTTGAAATATTTTAATATTTTTTTATAGAGAAACTGTTGAGTTTTTTAACATGGAATTTTTTGTAAGCTTTTTAAAGTTGATTTTTTTCACATGGAAATCTTGTTATGGTTTTTATAGTGAAATTGTTGACTTTTTTTAACATGAAACTATTTTTATGGTTTTTTAGTGAAATTGTTGTGTTTTTTTAACTTGGAACTTTTATTATGGTGTTTAAAGTGAAACTGACTTGATTTTTAACATGGAACTTTTATTTTGGTTTTTATAGTGAAATTGTTGAGTTTTTTAACTTGGATCTTTTTTTATGGTTTTTATAGTGAAACTCTTGAGTTTTTTACTTGGAATTTTTTAAATATTTTTAAAGAGAAATTGTTGAGATTTTTAACTTGAAACTTTTTTTTAATGATTTTTATAGTGAAATAGATGAGGTTTTGTAAATTATATCTTTTTTTTAGGATCTTTATAGTGAAATTGTTGAGAATTTTACCTTGGAACTTTTATTTATTTTTATAGTGAAATTGCTGTGTTTTTTAACTTGGAACTTTTGTTATGGTTTTTATAGTGAAACTGTTAAGTTTTTTAACTTTGAATTTTTTTTTGGTTTTTATAGTGAAACTGTTGAGTTTTTTCACTTTGAACTTTTTTTATGGTTTATATAGTGAAACTGTTGAGTTTTTTCACTTTGATTTTTTTATAGTGAAACTGTTGAGTTTTTTTCACTTGAAACTTATTTTTTTAATGTTTTTTTATAGTGAAACTGTTGAGTTTTTTCACATGCAATTTTTAAATATATTTTATAGAGAAATTGTAAAGTTTTTTAACTTTGAATTTTTTGTATGCTTTTTAAAGTTGATTTTTTTCTCATGGGAATCTTAATATGGTTTTTATAGTGAAATTGCTGACATTTTTAATATGAATTTTTTTTATGGTTTTATATTGAAAATGTTGAGGTTTTTTAACTTGGAACTTTTATTATGTTTTTTATAGTGAAACTGACTTGTTTTTTAACTTGGAACTTTTATTTTGGTTTTTATCGTGAAACTATTGAGTTTTTTTACTTTGAATTTTTTAAATATTTTCATAGAGAAATTGTTGAGTTTCTAAACTTCAAACTTTTTTTTAATGATTTTTATAGTTAAGTAGATGACGTTTATAACTTGGATCTTTTTTATGATCTTTATAGTGAAATTGTTGAGCATTTTTCCTTGGAACTTTTTTGTTTTGTTTTTATAGTGAAATTGTTGTGTTTTTTAACTTGGAACTTTCGTTATGCTTATCATAGTGAAACCGATGAGTTTCTTAACTTTGAAATTTTTTATGGTTATTATTGTGAAATTGTTGAGTTTTTTTACTTGGAACTTTTTTATGGTTTTTATAGTGAAACTGTTGAGTTTTTTTCACTTGGAACTTTTTTTTAAATATTTTTAATTGTGAAACTATTGAGTTTTTCAATTGAAATATTTTAATATATTCTTTATAGAGAAACTATTGAGTTTTTTTAACTTGGAATTTTTTGTAAGCTTTTTAAAGTCGAGTTTTTTCACATGGAAATCTTGTTATGGTTTTGTTCCGGACTTGCCCAATTTTCAGACTTGGGTCCAATCCATCTTCTAGCCCATGACGGTCCAACAACTCTTTTGAACCTGATACATCCTCAGTCTGCCCGGAAGTTCCTTCCGACCGGCCACCAGCGTCGCCGACCATGATTCACACCCAACAAGGGTCGAATCCCCCAGGATCGGCCGAGGAACGCTTGCCCGACAAGCCCTTCGCTCGGAAAAAATATCATTCAATTGGGGTCTCGTCTGAGTAGTCCAAGCGTCACTCCAACGACTAGTTTCTGGCAGTTACCTATTATTGGGGGATCCACGATCCAGGCCCAATAAAAGGGACCAATAGCCAAGCGTTGTGGATATTATATAAACCCTCTTATATGAGACGACCAGGTATTCAATTTCTCACTCTAAATCTCGTACTTGCTCACTCGTTGCTCGCTCTCTGACTTTAGCATCAGAGTGCCTTATAGGCAACCCCATCCTCTCTCTATCAATCGTGCTTCAACCACGCACGACGACAGTCACATCGGATCCTGATCTCCAGGTACAATCAGGTGGCGCCGTCTGTGGGAATTCTTTATTTCCCCGTTCTTCTTCTTCAAAGACTCTCAAAAACCAAAGTTTTATCTCTAAAGATCCATGGCTGCTCGTGACAATCTGCTCGAAACCCGGACTATTGATGGTGTTCTACTTACCCAACGGGAAAGTAACGTGATCACTCCCTCGCATTAGGAAACCGTCCAAGATCGCCAGGATGGAAAAACTGCTTCTCTCTCTCCCGAGCGCGATCAACCGCTTGAGAGTCGTCCGGAAGTCATCCCCTCCCTAACCGCACCAGCTGGGTCAGACTTTGCTTTGTTAGCTAAGACGCTAAACCAAACCAACCTACTGCTCCTCGCGCACAGTGAGAAGATATCCCTCCTAGAAGAAGCCGACCTCCGATCGTCTCGCTCTCTGATAAGGCATCGGGGACGATATAGTCCATCCCTCCACAAAAGGAAAGGCAAAGACCACCATGAAAAATCTTCCATAAAGAAACGGGTCTGGTCGCCTCCATGATGACATCGCTCGCCTGTATCGACCAAGACTCGTCGGAGCTTGCAGAAGGAAGAACAACGCTCTCCTCCTTAGAAGAGGAGACAATCCTGATCCCCGTCTCCAAGACGGTCAAGAAAGAATAGATCAAAGTCTTCATCTCCGCGACGAAACAAAAGAAGCCATTCACGCTTTTCCTCGTTCACATCTAATGACGAGGATGATATCAGAGGCTCACTCTCCTCGGTGATCATTACTACCAAACTACCGCGGGGGCTTGAGAAGCCTCCACCCATTGGTTCGTATGATGAGACGACGGATTCGGACGAGCACATCGAAAACATCGACGCCTTTCTCGATTATAGGGGCGTCCGGGGAATAATCAAGTTCCGCCTCTTTCCGACCACTTTGAGGAAAAGGGCAATGACTTGGTATAAGAGTCTCGAACCCGAATCCATCACCTCATGGAGGTAACTCGGTCGAACTTTCTCCAAACACTTCACCGCATCCAGATGCCATCCCAAGACAGAGGCATCACTCAAGGCTATTATTCAGGTCAAGGATGAATTCCTCAGAACCTACATCGAAAGGTTTAACAAAGAAGCCGTCCAGGTCTCTACCATGGACGATATGAAGAAATATTTGTTAGAGTGCGGGCTACGCCCGTCCAATGATTTCCACCGGGCGGTGGGCATCGAAACTCCCTCTACGTTGGACGCTTTCCTCCTAAAGTCTCAAGCGTATATCCAGTATGAAGAGAAACAGGCTGCCAGTTCTGTTTGTGATGCCTGATGTCTAGAGGACGCCAAACCTTCCAAGACCGATGAGCCCTCGACATCTCGTCGGGGGGGGGGGGGGGGGGAGACAAAAGAAAGGAAGATCGCTCCCATGAACCGCGGGAGCAGAGGGGGCCTATAGGTCGCTTTCATGAGTACACACCTCTCTCGGTATCAAGGGAGAAGATATTGTCTGATTGCTCTAATTCGGAGTTCCGACAGGCAGGAGTTCGCTTTCCCAAGCAACTGCCTAACAAGTCGTACACCGCCAAAATTAAGTATTGCAGGTTCCACAAGAGCCACGGGCACAATACTGAAGATTGCATCCATCTGAAGGACGCAATCTAGATACTCATAAAGGAAGGACACCTCAAGCAATTCACAAAGCCCAAAGAAACTTCCAGGCCGGAGGTACAGGAAACCAAGAAGGTCGAAGAAGCAGTAGTTGTGCCCTCAGACACCAACATGCAGGTCGCCCTCAACATCTACCGACATGAGGATTTCTTTATACCTGATCATCTGGGAAGTCCAGGATATCTCTCATCCCATAGTCCTTGGGAAGCCTTCCCCTCTGCAATGGTAATTTCGGTGGGAGGATTCAAAAAGATTACCGTCGGCTCCATGAAGAGGAAGTTCGACCAGCTGATTGCAAAAGGACCAGCTCAGAACGCCACTTTGGATCCACCCAGAAGCAACCCAGTGCCTATTTCCTTTTACAAAGAGGAACTGCTGAGAGGGGAACCTAATGCCAGCATCCCTTTACTCGTTCAGGATCAGATGGCCAATTTTGACGTTCGTCGGATTTTGGTCGACCTAGGCAGTGCATGCGACATCATGTATTCGCAATTGTTCTCAATGCTTCATCTAAACGAGACTCACCTAACACCTTACGTAGGATCCGACCTACAAGGTTTCAACGGGACCGTATCTCGACCATGGGGTTACGTCGACCTCATCGTCACTTTTGGAGCAGCAGAGACCACTTGATCCGTCTGCGTCCAATTTCTGGTGGTCGACTGTCCATCCCTTTATTAGTGCATCCTCGGCAGACCAACGTTGGCCAAACTCATTGTTGTTCCGTCAACTGTTCATCTAAAAATGAAATACTATACAACGTTGGGGTGGGTGGCCACTTTGCATGGCGATGTCGAAGCTGCTCGTCGGTGCTTTGAGGCATCCTCTAAAGGTCTCAGTTCGATATCATACCGGCCCAAATCCTCCACCGCGGCATCTTCCGAATGCTCGGAGGTACCCAAGCCTCTCCCTCGGGTCGACTCCATCGACATAGACTGCAGGTTCCCAAGCGAAGGCGAAAGCTCCCAGAAACCCTCCACTTCAGTAGCCCGACCAATCCCAGACGATGAGTTTGAGCTAATTCCTTTGGGGGAAGATCCAAACCGATGCCTAAAGATCGGAGCTCACCTGCCCGACTTGGCGAAGAGACAGCTGGAAACATGCCTAAAAGTAAATGTCGACCTATTCTCTTGGAGCGCAGTAGAGATGCCCGAACTCGACCTCGATGTAGCCTTCCACCACCTCTCCATCGATCTAGCTTACAAAGCTATTGCCCAGCGCAGGAGGAAGCAGTCGACCGAGAAAACTGATGCGGCCGAAAAAGCTGTAAAAGACCTCCTAGAGGCAAACTTTGTAACAGAGGCCAGGTACACAACCTGGCTCTCAAACATTGTACTCGTTAAAAAATTAAATGGAAAATGGAAAATGTGTGTTGACTATACCGATCTTAACCGGGCTTGCCCGAAAGACGCTTATCCTTTGCCAAATATTGACAAACTGGTCGACAACTCGGCCGGTTTCAAACTACTATGGTTTATGGATGCCTACTCGGGATACAACCAAATCCCCATGGCCATGACCGACAAAAAGCACACGACCTTCATGACTGAATCAGGCAATTAATACTATAACGTTATGCCCTTCGGCCTGAAAAACACGGGCGCTACTTATCAGCGCATGATGAACAAAGTTTTATGAGCAGAAATCGGAGACATGCTCGAAGTATACATGGACGACATGATCGTTAAATCTCAACAAGAGACAGATCACACTTCCCTTCTTCGAAAGTGTTCGACCAAGCTCGAAAATGCAAAATGCGTTTCAATCCTGAAAAATGCACGTTCGGGGTTCGAGCGGGCAAATTCCTCGGGTTTTATCTGGCCGAGCGGGGAATCTAAGCCAATCCCGACAAATGTCGAGCAATTACAGAGATTCCTAAGCCAAACTCTAAGAAATCTATACAATCGTTAAACGGAGTGCTCGCTTCGCTCGCTCGGTTCGTGGCTAAATCTTCCCAGCACGCTCTTCCATTCTACAAGCTCCTTCACAAGGTGTCAGCTTTCGAATGGACGGATGAATGCGAGCAAGCCTTAGCCCATTTAAAAAAAGCATTATCCGAGCCTCCAGTACTCTCCAGGCCTAACGAAGGCGAAATTCTGTATCTTTACCTCGGAGTCACAAACGAGGTCGTAAGCACGACTCTCATTCGTGAATTGCCTGAAGGGAAAAACTGATTTACTTTACGAGCAAGGCCTTGCATGGCCCAGAGCTGCGGTATCAGCAGATTGAAAATGTAGCGTTGGCCCTCCTCTTTGCAGCAAGACGACTTAGGCGCTATTTCTTGGCCTATACGATTATCGTGAGAAGTGACCAAGCCATTATTAGGCAGCTGCTCGGAAGGCCAGACATAGTCGGACGAATGCTAAAATGGTCATTGGAATTATCTGAGTTCGACATTAGGTATGAGGGTAGACAAGCTCTGAAGGCCCAAGCCTTGGCCGATTTCGTAGCGGAACTCACCTTTCCCGAGCAGACACCAGCATCCACATCCAAGTGGACCATTTTCATGGACGGGGCTTCTAGCTCGGCAGGCAGCGGGGCCGGGGTTATGTTGGAGAACAAGGAGGGAACCATCATCAAGGTTTCCTTGACTCTATCGTTCCCCACCTCCAACAACCAAGTGGAATACGAAGCCTTCCTGACCGGCCTACTACTAGCAAACGACCTTTGTGCGGACGATATCATAATATGCACAGACTCCCAGCTAGTCGCTAACCAAGTGCAAGGAGATTTCCAAGCTAAAAATGACAACATGTCTGAATACTTATCCTTGGTCAAAAAGAAACTAGCCAGTACCAAGAGGAAGGGAGGCAATAAGTTGTCATACAGGAGATACTCCCTCGACCTAGCATCAGACAATCTTCGGCCTCGGTAGATATCTGTAGCGGTAAAATCGTGAGTGTAAGCTATTAATTAACTTAACTCAATATACACAGAGTCGCCACCGCGCTTTTATTTATTTCCAAAAGGAAAAAGGTAAAAGAACGAATAAAAACCTAAGGAATCTAGAAGCAAAGGCTAAAAGAAATAAACAGAGAACGGGTAAGGGGATTGGTTACAAATCGGGAAGGTTTTACGCACCCGACTCGTCCGTGGTACTCCACGGGAACCCTTTGAAATATTTACTGCATTTTTGGCTTGAAATGGTTTGCTTGAAAAAAAAGATTGAAGAGATGAGAAGAAGAATGTTTTTTAAGATTTTGGTGTTTGATGAGGTTTTTAATGCCTCATGCCTACGTACCCACAAAGTGCAATGCGAGATCAAAACCTCGTAGTTCGTGGTACAAATTGTGAAAAGGCAAATGAGTTGAATTGATTTTAAAATGTAAAGATAAGTCGTCATTCTTTAGCGAATAATTCCGCTAGAAAGAATGAATCATATCTAAACATAAAAAAAGGTTAAAAGAAAACGTGCACGAGGGCACAAAAACAATTGAATGAGTTTTGAAAGTTTTAAAGTTTTTGAGAAGAAAATTTCGATATGCTTATGTGGTTTAGCATTTATTAAGAAATGAAATGAAAAAGTAAAAGCACATGACCTAAGTCAAGGTTTGATTGCGAAAATGTTTGAAGTTTGAAAACAAAGAAAGTTTTGAAAATAGGAAGGAGATTTGAAAATTGAAGAAGATGGGAAGAGATGAAGGGACTATCCTAAAACTCGAAAATAAAAGCTAAAGGAAGAACGATCAAACCATATGGCAAGCATTCTTTGAAGCAAACGGATTTCCATCTTCATAATCAAGTGAACTCAATCGGAGCCAAAACCTTCAATCCATAACAACTCAAGCAAAGGGATAGATCCTAAAATCTAAGTCCGAAACTCCAAGTCCAATGCTAAGGATAGTAACCATAGTCCGAAATTAAAGTCACCAAATTGTTTAGATGTTTAATCTTTTATTAATATTTTTGTGTCCAAATGGACAAAGGAAAAATCACAAGCATAACAATATAAACAATAAGCAATATGATGAATGATATAGTATAATAAGCATAATAAGAGAGATAAGGAGCGAGAAATTGAAATAAAAAGGATAAGGTGCGAGAGATTGAATTAAAATGTTAGTATATTAATATTATTATAATATTTACATAATAAGTGGTATGATGAACTTAATCAAGCACAACCACGAAACAACAATAACAAAATCGAGGCAACTGGATCCAAGTGGATCTTATTTCAAATCGGGACAAATTTAGGTCTATGTTAAGCAATCGCCGAGTAATTTACGGAGTAATTACCCTACAAATGAGGTCGGCCACCACTAATTAAAGTGGAAAATATTCGTGCTAATACATGTTAGAGAAATGATATTATTAATCATTCTCCGAAAACATGTCACACTAAAAGAAAAAGAACGGTCTAATCTTAATCGAGATTTTCGTTGAATTTACCGAAGGCAACCTATCACGATCTCAAAGTATGGAGAATGATCCAAATGATCATTCATCCATAGATTTGAAATAATGAAGATTAAACATCTTCGAAAACCAACAATCACGAATCGGAGATTGTCATCGACCAAAAATAAAAGATGAAGAAGAATGGATCTAATAATAAATCCATAAAAGAATCAAAATATTTCTTTACTCTCTTTCTTAAAATATCCATTTCTAAAATCTTTTCTAAAACATTTTTCTTGAAATCTTTCTAAAGTACTTTTTCTAAACTTTTTTCTAAAATGTATTTCATAAAATCTCTTATATTAAAGATAAGCCATAACAAAAACATTTTTTTAAAAAATGAAGAACACTAAAGAAATGAAAAAAAAGAAATAGAAAATGGACAAGGGAGGGGGGACATGCGCTGGAGATTGGATTTGGTGGATATAAATGATGTATGGCCTCTTAAGCCCAAATTCAATATAAAACAATTTTTTAAAGCATAATAATAATAATAATAAATAAAAAAATAAGGAAACAAAGTATTCCTCTTCTTCAACAAGACACGGCAAAACAGAGAAAAACAATTCCTCTTCTTCTCCAAATGAAATTCACGGTGTCTCACCCTTACAACGATTGATCCAATTTCTTCTTCTTCTTCGCCAAAAAAAACAAAAACTAGTGCACCATCCTTGCTTCCGAAAATGTTATCACGCACAACCAAGCATAAATCAATGGTTGTTGTAATCGTCGAGGATCCGTTGTTGAAAATGGAAGAGGAAATTGAAGGTTGAAATTGGATTGGGAATTTGAAGGTTGATTGAAGTTTGAAGAAATTGAAATTGAAACTTGAAGATGAATTTGGGCAGAATTTAGGTATGGCTTTCAAGCTTGGTGAATTGAAGGAGGATGGGTGTTCTTTAAATAGAAGATGACGAAGAGGAATCAAGAAGAAAGTGATGCCGTTTTGTTTTGATTTGGGAGCGTTTTGGTTCACGTCTTTCTCGTGCTTGCGTTTGCGTTTGAAGTGGATTTCTGTGTGCCGTTTTGAGGCTTGGGGCTGTGCGTTTTGCTTTGTGCATTTGACTTGTTGAAGGCCTTTTGCTGACTGTGGATGCGGCTTACGGAAAGCGTTGGCTTGAGCTGCGTATTGTTGTTGTTTGTTCGTGCGTTTCAGGTGTTAAGGCTTGGCTGTTGAGCTGACGGTGGAAGGCGTTGGCTTGCTGGGAATTTGGTGTTGAGCTGAACTTTGTTGTTCTTGCTGTACGGCTCGCGCTTGGGGTGTGGCGTATTGATGTGAAGCTGATTGAAAAGCTGAGGCTTGTGGGATGACGAGAGGTTCGTACGGCTTGAGGTGAAGCTTGCGCGTACGAAGAGCTGGGAAGTGTGCAGCTGAAGGTGTGGAAAAGGCTTGAAATGTTGGGCTGACTTGCGGGAAAGTAATGGGTGTAGAAGCTGGTATAATTGGGGCTTGCATGTGAGGCTTGTTATTTTGTTTGCTGGTGGCTGATGCTGTTTGAAGTATAGGCTTCTTTCTTTTAATTGTGATGGGCTAATGGATTAAATTTTTGGTTTTCTTCCATTTTTTTATAGAACTTTTTGTGGTAACAAAATAAAAATAAAATGGGCTTAAGAATGATAATGGGTCTCATAAGAAAAATTAGAAATAAAAAAAAGAAAATTTAAGATTAAGAAAATGGAATTTGGAGATTTAAGTAGAAATTGGAGAATAAAAATAAAAAATGGAAAAAAATAATAGGTGACATCTAAATAATGTGATAGAAGAAAAATCGAAAAGGATAAAAAAAATGGAAATAGTCATAGAAAGTTGGAATAAGGATGGATAGTTGGGAGACCGAATAATTGAGAACAAAAAAATGGTCATTGAAAAGGGAACGATTTAATCGGGAAAAAAAATGGACGATGGATATGAAATTGATTTTTTAAGCCCGCAACAAATCCTGATTTTTCTTCTCAAGCCACAGATAAAATGAACACAAACACTTCTGAATCACTGCACAACTTGCCACTTATACCACAATCACTTGAAATCTGTCTTGATTATCTGAAGCCATGCTGAGGAAAATAAATCCTCAGATGAATCACTGGTAAACTGATGAACAAACCGATCTTCACACACAGCATTTCTCAATAAACTGATGGACTTCACACATAACAAAGCTTGATCTTTGAACATGCACTTTCTGAGGAATAAACCACTGGCACAAACAACTTGCAATCGAAACAATCTTTTGATAGTTTGACCAAGATTAGGTCAAACGTCCATCTGAATCGAATCATGACTGAACAAACGCATCTGAATTGGAATCACATCCCTGTCTTTGAAATCCTACAACATAGAAGAAGAAGAAGCAACTGCAACATATTTTTTGTATTTTGGTTAGAGGTTAGTAAAATATAAACAAATAACGGCAATTAAACATGGTGATCCTCTGCAAGGCCTAGACCTGCACCTGAAAAGGGATACATGAACCAGTACGTGATCTTGTTTGTATGCGAAATGCAGATGAGATGCGAAAAATCTTAGGGTCAAAAATTAGGGTCTGACAGATGCCCCTATTTAGGTTTCTTCAATCCAGAGATAATGAAGATTGAAATCTTTGTTTCGACAAGATGGAAGATACTTAAATATCAAAAAACCCAATTTTTGATCCTAAGATGCCAAAAACTGGAATGAAATGAAATGAACGATATGAAGTGATATGAAGATGATATGGAAATGATATGAAGCATATGAAACTGTTATGAAAGCAAATGAGGATATCATGAGATGATATGAAATACGGAGGAAATATGAGAAAAATATATGAGATGATATGAAATGTATCTGGAACCAAATGAAATGTAGAGAAAATCCGTGAGGGATAAGACGACACATGAAAAAGAATACACGCTGGAGATAAGGAGCATGAAACTCCGACGGGAAAAACAACCTGCTAGAGACCAACATATGGCTCAGCTGAGACGCAAATGTCCAAGAATGGCAATTGGACAGAAAGGATCACAACATCCAGGACTGGCACTGAACGAAGTGAGAAAAGTCCCGTAAAAGTACATCAAAAACATCCAGGGATGACATTACTGACTATACTTGAAATATCCGAGAATGGCATCGAAATAAAGGTAATCACAACATCTGAGAATAGCAATCAGATAAAATGTGAATTACCATATCTGAGAATGGCAATCAGATAAAATGTGAATTACAATATCTGAGAATGGCAATCAGATAAAATGTGAATCACAACATTCAGGAACAGAACTGAATGAAATGGGAAAAAGGTCTGGGACAATGCATCAACTCAATGATGACTCCAACATAAAAATCCGAGAATGGCAATCGGAAGGAAAGTGATCACAATATCCAAGAATAGCAATCAGATAAAATGTGAATCACAACATTTAGGAACAGAACTGAATGAGATGGAAAAAGGTCCGGGACAGTACATCAGATCAATGATGACTTCACTATGGACATCCGAGAATGGCAATCAGATAAAAAGGGTGTAATATCTGAAAGAAACAACATGTAGGTGAAGAAAAAGTTCTGGAGAGACAGACAAATGCCAGGTAAGTTGGACTTTGATCACAAGGTAAGAAGTTGAAAACAACCAGACCTCGAGAAATGCATATGAGGACTAAAACACTCAGTATGCAGACCTTTACGAAAATGGGGACTAAACCACCCAAGAACACGCATAATGAGGGCTAAAACACTCAAATATGCAAATGTTAACAAAACTGGGGAATAACACACCCGAGAAAATGCATAATGAGGACTAAAACACTCAAATATGCAAACATAAACCAGACTGGGGAATAACACACCCAAAAAAATGCATAATGAGGACTAAAACACTCAAATATGCAAACATAAACCAGACTGGGGAATAACACACCCAAAAAAATGAGAGAAAAATGCTGACAATCAGTTTAGACCCTTAGAGGAGTAAAAAGATGGAAGACTGATTCCTCAACACTGAGATCACTGCCATTCTGCTTGGAAATTAGAGATGATACTGCTGAACAAATCTCTGTCTCACCAGTAAACTGTACCAAGTTGAAAATCTTTTGAGAGAAGTCATGCAAAGCTGCTTGGGGATTCTTTGGAGGAAAATTGCCCCAAGTTCAATGATTGATGAAGGTAAACTGATAATGGACTCAGTTCTTGACTACTGCCGGAGAAAATAATCACATCTTTGAAATAACTGTTGAGAGAATAAACTGATCATGGCTTCAGTTCTTGAAATAAATGTTGAGAAAATAACCCAATGTGAAACTTGCAGAGAATCTTCTGACTAACCAAATCTGAGAATAACTTGCGCTGATCAACAACTTTTGAACCATAGGATCTGAGAAGAACTTGCCCCTGATAAGATCACTAACCAAGTTTTTCAACTGTTTGAAAATTCCTTGATGAGGAAAGTTTATTTGCAAATAGAAAATGTTTGTACAAACCTGGTAATTTTAATGCAAAGTTCAATGCAAAGTTTGAAATCAAAAATCATTTTTGGAATGAAATTTATTGATATAAAGTAAATGAAAACAATGTCAAAACACGGCTGTTGAGACAAAATTAAAGATAAAGCACAGGTAAGAAAACAAATGATTGGTAAAGAACTTGGGAGTCAGTTTACGCAACCTCGTTGTAGTATGCTTTTCAAAAGAAACCTGGATTCAATTAGGACTTTTGAAGGTTGTAACGTGGTCTGGTTCACGGTTTATGAAACAAAGGATATGGGCTCAAAGTTTATTTGTACCCAACCCAACTTCGTGATGAACTCCAGTCCTACATTCAATTAATTCAGCCTATGCATTCAAGTTCCAAGAATTTTTTGATTGCACAGATGAAGATGGTTCGTAAGCCGAAGGATTTGAGGTAGCAGTCATTTCTTCCTCTCTTGTTATTTCCAATGAGGACTTTGGTCCACTCATCTTATTTTTGTTGAGGATTTTGATGACCTCTTGACAAATCTTTCTTCTTATTATCCCTAACTTTTGCCTGAACTGCGTCATTTTAACTTACAGCCAGCGGGATGCCCCAATTTTTGCCTAAGTCTCCTTCATAGGTTTTGACTTAGCGGGCTTTGATTTTTTTCAATAATTTTTCTTTTCCGATATCATTTTTTTTTGAAAGATAATGACTGCATGGCTTAATGATTACGGTGAACCATCATTAGCTTTTGAATTGAGAAACATCTTCAACACTTCTTTGATATGTGTGAAGGCAAACTTGAGATTGCAACCTTTATTGAAAGGTGTCTTGAATTATTCTCTCGTACTTGAATGCACATTTTAATTAATTGAGAACTAACCATCCCCAGGTTAAAATTACAGGTTTTTTCAAATAGAAATAAACTCCAACTTCAAGGCTCAAAGGGGTTAACAAAGGATTAACTTCCTTATTTCTCTAGTGTTTGGGATTTGAAACAATGCCTGTATATCATCAGCCAAGTCTCAATTGAAAGCATACCAACAACCATTATGGGTATCTCATTTTCATCATCCTCCCTCCAATCATTGTAAAAACTTTGAGAAAAGATAAATGAACTTTGAAGTATAAAGCATAAAGATGCAAATAGTAAATGAAATTGAATAAAAAAAAAGCAATGCTCATTTCATTAAAACCAACATGAAAGTACAAACAAAGTTTAAAAGCAAACAAGTCAATACAATTGAAGAAAAATTGCGAACATAAAGAAACAATGGCCTAGTGATCCATCAGCAACAAGGATGAGCTATCCTGTCTGATATTCTGGCCTTGAAGAAAATTTGACAGTTGAAGTCTTCTAGAAGATTCACTTCCCAAGCTTCGGCAAAGGATTGTTGATAACATTGGGATTAAGGTCATTAAAGTAAAGGATGTTGTTCCTGATAAGTTCTTGCACTTTAGCTTTCAGTGTAAAGCAATGTTCCAAGTCATGCCCAATTCCACCTTGATGAAACTCACAGCGAAGATCCGATCTATAACCAACTGGAAGAGGATTTGGAACAGGAGGCGGAGGCCTAGTAGTAATTAAACCACTCTTAATCAAGGAAGGAAACAATTCAGTGTAAGGCATCGGTATAGGATCAAAGTTTGGCCTATTGCGATACTGATTTTGCCCAGTAGCAGGAAGAGGAGCCTGAGTTTGAGCTCGAATCTGAACTTGAGCTTGAGCTGATTGAGCTGGAACTTGAACTTGAGTTTGAGCAGGTTGAGTTTTAGCAACAGGAGCAATCGCAGCTACATATGGTTGAACATATCGTTGTTGCGGGCGATAAGGCCTCCTCTCAGTTGAAACAGCATAAGCATCCCCATCTCTTCTCTTGTGAGGATTCCCAAAAGACTTTCTTGCAGCATTAGGAGCTTCAGAATTGGTAATCTTACCTTTCTTGATGCCTTCTTCTAGTCTTTCTCCAATAGTGACTAGATCAGAAAAACCAGATGAAACACTTCCTACCATTTTCTCCCAAAAGAACGGTTGAAGAGTGTCCATGAACAAACCAGTTAATTCCTTTTCAGGCAAAGGGGGTTCCACTTGAGCAGCTAGCTCTCTCCAACGCTGAGCATACTCTTTGAATGATTCTTTCTCTTTCTGTGACATGTTTTGAAGTTGACGACGGTCAGGCGCCATGTCCAGATTGTACTTATACTGCCTTACAAAAGCATCAGATAAATCTTTCCAACTTCGAATGTGACTCTTCTCAAGTCCAACATACCACTTCATGGAAGCACCACTCAGACTATCTTGAAAACAATGAATAAGCAGCTTATCATCCTTGGCATGTGCATCCATTTTGCGACAATACATCAGCAGATGAATTTGGACAAGTATGACCATTGTACTTCTCAAATACAGGAACCTTGAACTTATCAGGAAGAACCAAGTCGGAAACCAAACGCATGTCTATTGCAGCAGAACCAAAGACATCTTTTCCTTCTAAACCTCTTACCCTCTTCTCAAGAGTCAAACATTGCTCTCTAACTTCATCCATATATCCAGGTTCACCCTGACTTTTAGCTTGTGGACCAGCAACTTGGTACAAGAAAGGAGAATTCTGATAAGTAGTCTGAGCAGTAGTGTGCACAACAGGTTGAGGTTCAACAAAGGTCGGAGCTGAAAAGACTAGCACAACTGATGGACCACCCACTTGAGCAGTAGAAGAGACTGGCAAATAATCCGGAGGTAACCCATATTCTGGCCAAGTAGAAACTGGTGCTGAACAACAGGAGGATCAACAACAGCGATAAAAACTTCGGAGATAACAGTCCTTTGAGGTGGTTCACCTCGAGCAATCAGAACTTGCATCATTTTAGTGAGCCTGGTCATACCGGCCTTCAACTCATCAATCTCCATTCGGACTTCCATGTTATGCTGCTCTTGGTGTTCCATTCTCAATCTGATAGCTCTCAATCTGTTAGCAGCTCTAGTACCGTATCTGTGGTGAGGAGTCAGCTTGACGGATCAACAGACAACTGAGGAAAGAAACAATCGGGATGAGTTCCCACACAATTCGGATGAACGCAAGAATATGCGAGGATGCAATGATATGCAATGTTCACTTCCATTTTCAGAAAAACAAACTCGATTATTGCAAACATGGTCAACATCGAGAAAGTGGTCATGAAAAATCTTGACAAAAAGGAATATTTACTTTTCCCAATACTTGCAACAATCGGAATTATTTTCCTTGAAGAATGGTTATGATGAGGATCATGATGAATATGTAGATGCAACAAACACAAACAAGATCACGCAAAGCACACAGGTTCAAAGGTTCGGATCACGAACATGGAGTCATGGGATAAGAACACCAACCCACACAGGTAAGTACTAAGGTTTGTCTTCATTGTACCTGCAAAAAACCAAAAGGGTGCTAACAGAGGTTCCCGGAGTTAACAGCCATCTTTAGAGTATCATCGGTACGTTGGATTACTCCCCAACCGATAACATTCTTAAAATAGACCTCGTCCGAGTGTAGTATCGTGTGACAACCACCTTAAGTTTACACTCAGATAGTTTCCGCACTACATTCCTAAATTGGCTTAGATTGGTTAAGGGTTCTACGGTCCTCGGTATGATCAGCTCAAGGTTGGAAAATAATGCCACGTACGATTACTCGTCATGACATTGATAGTCCAAGAGAGCCTAACCGAGTGGATATTATCAAATTGATATCGCTTTGGACTACTCCATCGCATATCGCTTCGAATATCGCCGTCCTATCATAAGTTCCACTCAGATCCGGGTTAGAATCTATCTCACAGAGAATCACCAAAACCGAAACAGAACAACCAAGTAACAAGCAAATCAAACTAAAGCAGTAAACAAATCAAAATAGGCCGAATCCACTTAGAGATAGAATCCCCAGCAGAATCGCCACTTTTCTGTAGCGGTAAAATCGTGAGTGTAAGCTATTTATTAACTTAACTCAATATACACAGAGTCGCCACCGCGCTTTTATTTATTTCCAAAAGGAAAAAGGTAAAAGAACGAATAAAAACCTAAGGAATCTAGAAGCAAAGGCTAAAAGAAATAAACAGAGAACGGGTAAGGGGATTGGTTACAAATCGGGAAGGTTTTACGCACCCGACTCGTCCGTGGTACTCCACGGGAACCCTTTGAAATATTTACTGCTTTTTTGGCTTGAAATGGTTTGCTTGAAAAAAAAAGATTGAAGAGATGAGAAGAAGAATGTTTTTTAAGATTTTGGTGTTTGATGAGGTTTTTAATGCCTCATACCTACGTACCCACAAAGTGCAATGCGAGATCAAAACCTCGTAGTTCGTGGTACAAATTGTGAAAAGGCAAATGAGTTGAATTGATTTTAAAATATAAAGATAAGTCATCATTCTTTAGCGAATAATTCCGCTAGAAAGAATGAATCATATCTAAACATAAAAAAAAGGTTAAAAGAAAACGTGCACGAGGGCACAAAAACAATTGAATGAGTTTTGAAAGTTTTAAAGTTTTTGAGAAGAAAATTTCGATATGCTTATGTGGTTTAGCATTTATTAAGAAATGAAATGAAAAAGTAAAAGCACATGACCTAAGTCAAGGTTTGATTGCGAAAATGTTTGAAGTTTGAAAACAAAGAAAGTTTTGAAAATAGGAAGGAGATTTGAAAATTGAAGAAGATGGGAAGAGATGAAGGGACTATCCTAAACCTCGAAAATAAAAGCTAAAGGAAGAACGGTCAAACCATATGGCAAGCATTCTTTGAAGCAAACGGATTTCCATCTTCATAATCAAGTGATCTCAATCGGAGCCAAAACCTTCAATCCATAACAACTCAAGCAAAGGGATAGATCCTAAAATCTAAGTCCGAAACTCCAAGTCCAATGCTAAGGATAGTAACCATAGTTCGAAATTAAAGTCACCAAATTTTTTAGATGTTTAATCCTTTATTAATATTTTTGTGTCCAAATGGACAAAGGAAAAATCACAAGCATAACAATATAAACAATAAGCAATATGATGAATGATATAGTATAATAAGCATAATAAGAGAGATAAGGAGCGAGATATTGAAATAAAAAGGATAAGGTGCGAGAGATTGAATTAAAATGTTAGTATATTAATATTATTATAATATTTACATAATAAGTGGTATGATGAACTTAATCAAGCACAACCACGAAACAACAATAACAAAATCGAGGCAACTGGATCCAAGTGGATCTTATTTTGAATCGGGACAAATTTAGGTCTATGTTAAGCAATCGCCGAGTAATTTACGGAGTAATTACCCTACAAATGAGGCCGGCCACCACTAATTAAAGTGGAAAATATTCGTGCTAATACATGTTAGAGAAATGATATTATTAATCATTCTCCGAAAACATGCCACACTAAAAGAAAAAGAACGGTCTAATCTTAATCGAGATTTTCGTTGAATTTACCGAAGGCAACCTATCACGATCTCAAAGTATGGAGAATGATCCAAATGATCATTCATCCATAGATTTGAAATAATGAAGATTAAACATCTTTCAAAACCAACAATCACGAATCGGAGATTGTCATCGACCAAAAATAAAAGATGAAGAAGAATGGATCTAATAATAAATCCATAAAAGAATCAAAATATTTCTTTACTCTCTTTCTTAAAATATCCATTTCTAAAATCTTTTCTAAAACATTTTTCTTGAAATCTTTCTAAAGTACTTTTTCTAAACTTTTTTCTAAAATGTATTTCATAAAATCTCTTATATTAAAGATAAGCCATAACAAAAACATTTTTAAAAAAAATGAAGAACACTAAAGAAATGAAAAAAAGAAATAGAAAATGGACAAGGGAGGGGGGACATGCGCTGGAGATTGGATGTGGTGGATAGAAATGATGTATGGCCTCTTAAGCCCAAATTCAATATAAAACAATTTTTTAAAGCATAATAATAATAATAAATAAATAAAATAAGGAAACAAAGTATTCCTCTTCTTCAATAAGACACGGCAAAACAGAGAAAAACAATTCCTCTTCTTCTCCAAATGAAATTCACGGTGTCTCACCCTTACAACGATTGATCCAATTTCTTCTTCTTCTTCGCCAAAAAAAACAAAAACTAGTGCACCATCCTTGCTTCCGAAAATGTTATCACGCACAACCAAGCATAAATCAATGGTTGTTGTAATCGTCGAGGATCCGTTGTTGAAAATGGAAGAGGAAATTGAAGGTTGAAATTGGATTGGGAATTTGAAGGTTGATTGAAGTTTGAAGAAATTGAAATTGAAACTTGAAGATGAATTTGGGCAGAATTTAGGTATGGCTTTCAAGCTTGGTGAATTGAAGGAGGATGGGTGTTCTTTAAATAGAAGATGAAGAAGAGGAATCAAGAAGAAAGTGATGCCGTTTTGTTTTGATTTGGGAGCGTTTTGGTTCACGTCTTTCTCGTGCTTGCGTTTGCGTTTGAAGTGGATTTCTGTGTGCCATTTTGAGGCTTGGGGCTGTGCGTTTTGCTTTGTGCATTTGGCTTGTTGAAGGCCTTTTGCTGACTGTGGATGCAGCTTACGGAAAGCGTTGGCTTGAGCTGCGTATTGCTGTTGTTTGTTCGTGCGTTTCAGGTGTTAAGGCTTGGCTGTTGAGCTGACGGTGGAAAACGTTGGCTTGCTGGGAATTTGGTGTTGAGCTGAAATTTGTTGTTCTTGCTGTACGGCTCGCGCTTGGGGTGTGGCGTATTGATGTGAAGCTGATTGAAAAGCTGAGGCTTGTGGGATGACGAGAGGTTCGTACGGCTTGAGGTGAAGCTTGCGCGTACGAAGAGCTGGGAAGTGTGCAGCTGAAGGTGTGGAAAAGGCTTGAAATGTTGGGCTGACTTGCGGGAAAGTAATGGGTGTAGAAGCTGGTATAATTGGGGCTTGCACGTGAGGCTTGTTATTTTGTTTGCTGATGGCTGATGCTGTTTGAAGTATAGGCTTCTTTTTTTAATTGTGATGGGCTAATGGATTAACTTTTTGGTTTTCTTCCATTTTTTTTATAGAACTTTTTGTGGTAACAAAATAAAAATAAAATGGGCTTAAGAATGATAATGGGTCTCATAAGAAAAATTAGAAATAAAAAAAAAGAAAATTTAAGATTAAGAAAATGGAATTTGGAGATTTAAGTAGAAATTGGAGAATAAAAATAAAAAATGGAAAAAAATAATAGGTGACATCTAAATAATGTGATAGAAGAAAAATCGAAAAGGATAAAAAAAATGGAAATAGTCATAGAAAGTTGGAATAAGGATGGATAGTTGGGAGACCGAATAATTGAGAACAAAAAAATGGTCATTGAAAAGGGAACGATTTAATCGGGAAAAAAAATGGACGATGGATATGAAATTGATTTTTTAAGCCCGCAACAAATCCTGATTTTTCTTCTCAAGCCACAGATAAAATGAACACAAACACTTCTGAATCACTGCACAACTTGCCAGTTATACCACAATCACTTGAAATCTGTCTTGATTATCTGAAGCCATGCTGAGGAAAATAAATCCTCAGATGAATCACTGGTAAACTGATGAACAAACCGATCTTCACACGCAGCATTTCTCAATAAACTGATGGACTTCACACATAACAAAGATTGATCTTTGAACATGCACTTTCTGAGGAATAAACCACTGGCACAAACAACTTGCAATCAAAACAATCTTTTGATAGTTTGACCAAGATTAGGTCAAACGTCCATCTGAATCGAATCATGACTGAACAAACACATCTGAATTGGAATCACAGCCCTGTCTTTGAAATCCTGCAACACAGAAGAAGAAGAAGCAACTGCAACATATTTTTTGTATTTTGGTTAGAGGTTAGTAAAATATAAACAAATAACGACAATTAAACATGGTGATCCTCTGCAAGGCCTAGACCTGCACCTGAGAAGGGATACATGAACCAGTACGTGATCTTGTTTGTATGCGAAATGCAGATGAGATGCGAAAAATCTTAGGGTCAAAAATTAGGGTCTGACAATATCAATATCGTGGGTGTAGCTAATTGTTGGATGACCCCAGTGTTCAATTATCTGACCAAAGATGAGCTACCGGTAGACCCAAAGGCAGCCAGTACCGTGCGACGTAGGGCTTGCTCGTACGTCATGGTCGGAATAAATATGTACCGTAGAGGTTTCTCGACACCCCTCCTCAGATGCGTTGAAGAAGAAAACGTACGACACGTATTGAGAGAAGTACATGAAAGAATCAACGCACAACATACGGGCGGGAGATCGTTAGCGTGCAAAGTCCTACAAGCAGGATATTATTGGCCAACAATGTAGAGCGACGCAAAAGAGCATGTCAAGAGATGCGATAAATGCCAATGGCACAATGACATACACATGGCACCTCCTACCGAGTTGAAGTCGTTATCCTTCCCATGGTCATTCGCCTGGTGGGGGCTGGATATCCTAGGCCCTTTTGTCATCGGTTCAGGTCAGAACAAATACCTCATCGTATGCGTCAACTATTTCACTAAGTGGATAGAGGTAGAGGCTTTGGAAAAAATCAATGCACTCAACATCCTATGCTTCTTTAAGCAAAATATCCTTGTTGGCTTCAGAAGGAACCAAACAACACTTCGCCTCAGTCGAGCATCCCCAAACTAACGGGCAGGCAGAAGCTGCAAACAGGGTGATCCTAAGAGGACTAAAACAAAGACTGGACGAACATAAAAAGCGTTGGGTCGAAGAATTACATAACGTACTTTGGGCGTACAAAACCACACCTCATTCAACGACCGGGGAGTCCCCATTTCGACTGGCCTATGGGACCGAAGCAGTCATACCCATAGAGATGCACGTCCAGTCCAGGTGGACAAAATCACCCATAGACCAGGACACTAACTCTAAGACGCTTCAAGAGGAGCTCGACCTGGTTGAAGAAATCTGGTCGGGAGCTGCTCTTCAAGAGGCAACCCTCAAACAAAAGATAGCAGCTCGACATGACGTCGAGGTCATCAAATGAGCATTCGAGGTCGACATTCTCGTCTTGAGGAGAAACCACAAGGATTCCCGGGAGGGGAAGCTGGCCCAAAATTGGGAAGGTCCATATTGTGTACGAGCAAAGACCGAAAATGGAGCTTATTACTTAGAAAATCTACAAGGGTAAGAGCTCGCTCGACCATGGAACGCCGAGAAACTCAAACAGTATTATAGCTAGTACAAACGTCACCCTGCTTGACTCCAAAGCGAGGAGTAAATGGTTTGAACCAACCTGCATGCCTAGGTACAAACATTGCATCCCAATACTCTTTAATCATCAGGACCCCCTCACGAACGAGGGAGGTAGTTGTTGCACGAACGGATACTCAAATGAGTCCGTCATCGCCTAAGTACCACGACCAGGAAGAACCCCAGCTCACGATGGGACGTTCAAGCCAGGGAGCCCGAGCCATAATCTTGACCTGGGCGCCGCATTGGAGCAAGCCTCCGCACATCTGTTCGGTTCCCCTAACCAACGGATCACGCCTCCTAACGAGCATTATCCCCTTATTCGAGCAAGTCCTCATATATTTGTACTTTAGCATCACGCCTAGATTTGCATGCATAATACGGCCAAACGAGCACCGACCATAAAGTACTTAGTGAAAAAAGAAAACTAAAAATTACACATTCAAGACAAATGTCCTCCGACGGACGAGCAGTTATATATAACAAATGAAAACACTGTAGAGATAATAAACGAATGCCAGAGTCAGAAATTTTGATTAAAAAGCTGCACCCCCGAAGGGACGACTTGTTCAGAATTACATTAAACGGGAACCATGTCCCCGAGCAAATACAAAATTACAACAAAACGGAATGCAGGCCGGACTAATTACCATCCGCTAGGTGGACATCGGGTTGAACTTCGCTCTGGACAAGCTGATCCTCGACATGGATAGATTCCTTGGGCTGGGTCTCATCGACGATCATGTCGTCAAGAACAACGATCTGACCATCCTCGACCTTATACAGATAGTTGATCTGATCCGTGTTGAGATCCATTTCTGGATGAAGTGCTTTAATCTGATCAACGACATTCTGAAAGCTCAATTTGGTCGACTCCCGTAGCTCCTCCAAATCCTGGTTTAGCCTGGCTAGGAAGTGCGCCCGAGTCAGCAAACCCTTAGTATCCTCATCCTCGTCCTCCTTGGGCATAAAGGCATCTTTTAACCTTTTGTTTTGATCGAGCGCCTTCCTTTTTTCCACCTCCAACTTGGCTATCACCTCGGCATGATCTTTAAGCGACTTGGTCGCCTCCTCGGCAGCCTTCTTGGCATTCTCTTCGGACGATGCCAGGAGGGACTTTAAGTGGTTGATTTCCCGATCATGCCCAAGATCTCTCTCGACCAGCATCGAAGCCATAATCATCACCCTCATGACAATACTAGCGTCCTGTTCCAGTGACAGTCGTCGAGCAGGGAAATCCATGCCTTCGACATGCAAAGTATCCGCCCGCTAGACCTCCAAGGTCGTACCCTCGAAATAGTTACGCTTCACGAAGCAGGGAGGCATGGCGAACTTGGGTTTGAGGAAGGCATTGGAAGTCAAGTCCATCACGGTCGTGCCGCCTTTTTTCTTTTTCATTTGGGATGCCGAGGTCTCGCCCGGAGAACCATGAGCATTCGGTCCCGAGCCCAAGCCACTCGTAGCATTGCCCGTTAGCGGGGTTTGCATCGTCTTGAGTTTCCTTTTGTTTCTCTGCCTCAATTTTTCCTGGATCTTGTCCAGGGGCTTGGTCATAGAAATTGCAAAAAACAAAAGGAAACAAAGTTTGTACCGAGCATCGCAAACACGCATATCATAAGACAAGATAAAATTAGGTACAACTATGAATACCAAAAAATTCAGACACCTCCAGCCTGTTTTTACAAGCAAGGAGCACAGTTACATCGATTAGGGGACGCTCCACAGCCTCTCCCCCGTCAGCATCGAGCATCTTTTTACCCTCTTCGTCGAACATCATGATCGGTGTAAAAGATGCCACTAGCTTGCAAAACTCTTCAAAGATGGCCTCGTCTTTTTTCGTTCAGCCTATCCCCGGCCTGGACGAACTCACTCACCGGGGTATCATAGTGAAAATGACCCCATGAGAAAGGGAACCTCCAAATTTAGCGAGGGACTTCCTTCCCTTGGGCATCAAGCCTAGGCACCCCACTCACATCAGTGTCGATCCCAAGGAAGCTATTCGACCGGGTTTCCGCAGTGGTCGATGGTTTGACCAGGAAATAGTCGTCCTTGAATGAGCGGATATATTCCGAGTGCACCTTGAAGATCTTGGTCCGTTGCTTAAACGAGATAAAGCCTTTTCGAGCTCCTCCTCTCCCGACCTGGAGTTGTAAGGAGAAAGGTCGGAAGAACAAAGGGAGAGTGGCCCCGACCCCAAGATGTGAGCATGTCAGCTCAAACGCCCTCATAAAAGTGTAAGAGTTGGGATGCAGCTGAGAGGCGCCACAACCAAGTGGCCCAGCACCGAGCAAACCAGGTTGCAAAACGACATCCTGACCCCCAAAATCGTGAAAACATACTCGTACATTGAGAACTTCAATCCTCCAAAATCTAAATATATCCTATCATCATCACCTGGCCACGTCACGACCCAGTGCACGGGATCCCCCACCACGGGCAATGGTTCCGTCCTCGGTCGAGCATAGCTTGAGACCTTTTCCAATAAGTCCTCCACTACCCATTCTTCGGGCACCGGGACCTCTTCTTCTTCGTCAGAAATCTCTTGATCTCCTGCCGCTCCCCCAGAAGTGGTGGTCGCATCGCCCACCTCAATTGCGTCAGAATCATCTAAAGAGCTGTCAGAATCACTCGGAACAGTAGCTGAGGAACCAGAGTCCTCCCGGGTATCTTCCTCAGATGAAAGATCATACGGATCGACGAGCACTTCTTCACCTGAAAAGTAGAGGAAAGGCGTCAGTGAATTCGATCAAGGCATCAAATCCACCCTTCAACTACCTATCAAGTGAAAGGGCGTGCAACGACTGGGAGATAAGGCCCCCGACTAAAGCCCTAAAAGAATCTACATATTTAAAATGACCGACCACACTCGATAAATCATGATAGTGAAGGGACTTTGCAACGACCAAATGATCGTTGCTATCCTCGAATCCAAAGCTCTGGTTGAACTTCAACCAAAGCCACCGGTTGACGCATGCTAGGGTTCCGGCGCGAGCAACGCTACAGCCACGACCAAGATACTTAATAGATGATTCACCACCAGGAATCTGTTTGTCACCATGACAGCCTAAGGGATAATCTTAACTACCCTAATCTACTTCTTAAAACTAAAACCTAACCGCATGCATGTTTGGAAAAACAGAGTCACAAACGAATAAAAATGCTTACTAGGTGGTTGAGACAAGATTATAATGATTCTGGAAGAAGGTTGTGTAGTGGTCGGAAATGGATTCACAGTGGTCGACAGTCGTAGATGGCCACCGGAGAACAGAAGGAACGTCGAGCAAGAAAGCAAAGGCAGAAAAGTCTGAAAAAGAAGAGGCTTCCCATATTTATAGGAGTAGGAACACGTGCGTCTAGGCATGAACCCTATCCCTAGGCAATCAAGGCATATACGCTAGCCCCTAGACTAGCCGTCAGAAGTATTAAATTGGCACAAATTTCAAAACACGTCACCTCTTCATTTCCTCTCCCTCGACGCCGACCATCTAATGAGTTGCTCAACTTTATAAACTCTCCTGCTCCCCCAGAGAAGACCGTTTCATCGAGCTAAATAATATCCTGTCAACATTGAAGACAATTTCGAGCAGCTAGCCACCCTTAAGTCATCGCTCCTTCGACTAGAAGCAACGACTTGGGGGGCTCATGTTACGGACTGGCCCAATTTTCAGACTTAGGTCCAATCCATCTTCTAGCCCATGACGGCACGACAACTCTTTGGCACCTGATACATCCTCAGTTTGCCCGGAAGTTCCTTCCGACCGGCCACCAGCGCCGCTGACCATGATTCGCACCCGGTAAGGGTCGAATCCCCCAGGATCGGCCGAGGAACGATTGCCCGACAAGCCCTTCGCTCGGAAATAATATCATCTGACCGGGGTCTCGTCTGAGCAGTCCAAGCGTCACTCCAATGGCTAGTTTCTGACAGTTACCTATTATTGGGGGATCCATGATCCAGGCCCAATAAAAGAGACCAATAGCCATGCACTGGGGATATTATATAAACCCTCTCATATGAGAGGGCCAGGTATTCAATTTCTTGCTCTAAATCTCGTACTTGCTCACTCGTTGCTCGCTTTCTGACTTTAGCATCTGAGTGCCTTGCAGGTACACCCCCTCCTCTCTCCATCAACCGTGCTTCAACCACGCTCGACGTCAGCCACATCGGATCCTGATCTCCAGGTACGATCAGGTTTTTATAGTGAAATTGTTGACATTTTTAATATGAAACTATTTTTATGGTTTTATAGTGAAATTGTTAAGTGTTTTAACTTGGAACTTTTACTATGGTGTTTAAAGTGAAACTGACTTGTTTTTTAACATGAAACTTTTATTTTGGTTTTTATAGTGAAACTGTTGAGTTTTTTAACTTGGATATATTTTTATGGTTTTTATAGTGAAACTATTGAGTTTTTTTACTTGGAATTCCTAAATATTTTTATAGAGATATTTTTGAGTTTTTTAACTTGAAACTTTTTTTTTTGTATTTTTATAGTGAAATAGGTTTATAACTTAGATTTTTTTTTAGGATCTTTATAGTGAAATTGTTGAACATTTTACCTTGGAACTTTTTTTTTTATATTTTAAAGTGAAATTGTTGTGTTTTTTAACTTGGATTTTTTGTTATGGTTTTTATAGTGAAACTATCGAGTTTTTTAACTTTGAAATTTTTTATGGTTTTTATTGTGAAACTGTTGAGTTTTTTCACTTACACTTTTTCTTATTGTTTTTTATAGTGAAACTGTTGAGTTTTTTTTTCACTTGGAGCTTATTTATTTATATTTTTTTTTATAGTGAAACTGTTGAGTTCTTAACTTGAAATATTTTAATATATTCTTAATAGACAAACTGTTGAGTTTTTTAACTGGGAATTTTTTGTAAGCTTTTTAAAGTTGAGTTTTTTCACATGGAAATCTTGTTTTTGTTTTTATAGTGAAATTGTTGACATTTTTAACATGAGACTATTGTTATGGTTTTTTAGTGACATTGTTGAGTTTTTTTAACTAGGAACTTTTATTATGATTTTTAAAGTGAAACTGACTTGTTTTTTAACATGGAACTTTTATTTTGGTTTTTATAGTTAAATTGTTGAGGTTTTTAACTTGGATATTTTTTATGGTTTTTATAGTGAAACTATTGAGTTTTTTACTTGGAGTTTTTTAAATATTTTTATAGAGAAATTTTTGAGTTTTTTAACTTGAAACTTTTTTTTGTATGATTTTAATAGTGAAATAGATGAGGTTTATAACTTAGATCCTTTTTTAGCATCTTTACAGTGAAATTTTTGAGCATTTTACATTGGAACTTTTTTTTTTAAGTGAAATTGTTGTGTTTTTTAACTTGGAACATTCGTTATGGTTTTTATTTTGAAACTATTGAGTTTTTTAACTTTGAAATTTTTTATGGTTTTTATAGTTAAACTGTTTTGTTTTTTCACTCGGAACTTTTTTTATTGTTTTTATAGTGAAATTGTTGAGTTTTTTTCACTTTGAACTTATTTTTTTTATATTTTTTATAATGAAACTGTTGAGTTTTTCACTTGAAATATTTTAATATTTTTTTATAGAGAAACTGTTGAGTTTTTTAACATGGAATTTTTTGTAAGCTTTTTAAAGTTGAGTTTTTTCACATGGAAATCTTGTTTTGGTTTTTATAGTGAAATTGTTGACATTTTTAACATGAAACTATTTTTATGGTTTTTTAGTGAAATTGTTGAGTTTTTTTAACTTGGAACTTTTATTATGGTGTTTAAAGTGAAACTGACTTGTTTTTTAACATGGAACTTTTATTTTGGTTTTTATAGTGAAATTGTTGAGTTTTTTAACTTGGATCTTTTTTTATGGTTTTTATAGTTAAACTATTGAGTTTTTTTACTTGGAATTTTTTAAATATTTTTATAGAGAAATTGTTGAGTTTTTTAACTTGAAACTTTTTTAATGATTTTTATAGTGAAATAGATGAGGTTTTGTAACATAGATCTTTTTTTAGGATCTTTATAGTGAAATTGTTGAGCATTTTACCTTGGAACTTTTTTTTTTATTTTTATAGTGAAATTGTTGTGTTTTTTTAACTTGGCACTTTCGTTATGGTTTTTATAGTGAAACTATTGAGTTTTTTAACTTTGAAATTTTTTATGGTTTTTATAGTGAAACTGTTGAGTTTTTTCACTTGAAACTTTTTTTATGGTTTTTATAGTGAAACTGTTGAGTTTTTTTCACCTGGAACTTTTTTTTAATGTTTTTTTATAGTGAAACTGTTGAGTTTTTTCACATGAAATTTTTAAATATATTTTATAGAGAAATTGTAGAGTTTTTTAACTTTGAATTTTTTGTATGCTTTTTAAAGTTGAGTTTTTTCTCATGGGAATCTTAATATGGTTTTTATAGTGAAATTGTTAACATTTTGAATATGAATTTTTTTTAATGGTTTTATAGTGAAATTGTTGAGTTTTTTAACTTGGATCTTTTTTACGATCTTTATAGTGAAGTTGTTGAGCATTTTACCTTGGAATTTTTTTGTTTTGTTTTTATAGTGAAATTGTTGTGTTTTTTAACTTGGAACTTTCGTTATGGTTTTTATAGTGAAACCGTTGAGTTTCTTAACTTTGAAATTTTTTATGGTTATTATTGTGAAATTGTTGAGTTTTTTTCACTTGGAACTTTTTTTTTTAATATATTTTATAGTGAAACTGTTGAGTTTTTCAATTGAAATATTTTAATATATTCTTTATAGAGAAACTATTGAGTTTTTTAACTTGGAATTTTTTGTAAGCTTTTTAAAGTTGAGTTTTTTCACATGGAAATCTTGTTATGGTTTTGTTCCGGACTTGCCCAATTTTCAGACTTGGGTCCAATCCATCTTCTAGCCCATGACGGTCCAAAACTCTTTGGAACCTGATACATCCTCAGTCTGCCCGGAAGTTCCTTCCGACCGGCCACCAGCGTCGCCAACCATGATTCACACCTGATAAGGGTCGAATCCCCCAGGATCGGCCGAGGAACGCTTACCCGACAAGCGCTTCGCTCAGAAATAATATCATTCGATTGGGGTCTCATCCGAGTAGTCCAAGCGTCACTCCAACGACTAGTTTTTGACAGTTACCTATTATTGGGGAATCCACGATCCAGGCCCAATAAAAGGGACCAATAGCAATGTGTTGTGGATATTATATAAACCCTCTCATATGAGACGACCATGTATTCAATTTCTCACTCTAAATATCGTACTTGCTCACTCGTTGCTCACTCTCTGACTTTAGCATCAGAGTGCCTTGTAGGTACACCCCCTCCTCTCTCCATCAACTGTGCTTCAACCACGCACGATGTTAGCCACATCGGATCCTGATCTCCAGGTACGATCAGGTGGCGCCGTCTTGATTTCCCCGTTTTTCTTCTTCAAAGAGTCTCAAGAACCAAAGTTTTCTCTCTAAAGATCCATGGCTGCTCGTGACAATATTCTCGAAGCCCGGACTATTGATGGTGTTCTACTTACCCAACGGGAAATTAATGTGATCTCTCCCTCGCATGAGGAAACCATCCAAGATCGCCAGGACGGGAAAAATGCTTCTCCCTCTCCCGAGCGCGATCAATCGCTCGAGAGTCGTTCGAAATTCATCCCCTCCTTGACCACACTAGCTGGGTCAGACTTTGCTGCGTTAGTTGAGACGCTCAACCAAACCAACCTACTGCTCCTCGCGCACGGTGAGAAGATAGCCCGCCTAGAAGAAGCCGGCCACCGACCGTCTCGTTCTCTGATAAGCCACCGGGGACGATGCAGTCCATCACCCCACAAAAGGAAGGGCAGAGACCACCATGAATAATCTTCCATAAAGAAACGGGCCTGGTCGCCTCCATGACGACATTGCTCGCCTGTATCGACCAAGACTCGCCGGAGCTTGCAGTGCTCTCCTCCTTAAAAGAGGAGACAATCCTGATCCCCGTCTCCAAGACGGTCAAGAAAGAATAAATCAAAGTCTTTGTTTCTGTGACGAAACAAAAGACGCCATTCACGCTATTCCTCGTTCACTTCTAGTGACGAGGATGATATTAGAGGCCCACTCTCCTCGGAGATCATGGCTACCAAACTATCGCGGGGGCTTGAGAAGCCTCCACCCATTGGTTCGTATGATGGGACGATGGATCCGGACGAGCACATCGAAAACATTGATGCCTTGCTCGATTATAGGGGCGTTCGGGGAATAATCAAGTTCCGCCTCTTTCCGACCACTTTGAGGAAAAGGGCAATGACTTGGTATAACAGTCTCGAACCCGAATCCATCACCTCATGGAGGTAACTCGGTCGAACTTTCTCCAAACACTTCACCGCATCCCGATGCCATCCCAAGACAGAGGCATCACTCGAGGCTATTATTCAGGGCAAGGATGAACTCCTTAGAACCTACATCGAAAGGTTCAACAAAGAAGCCATCCAGGTCTCTACCACGGACGATATGAAGAAATGTTTGTTAGAGCGCGGGCTACACCCGTCCAATGATTTCCACCGGACGGTGGGCATCGAAATTCCTGCTAGGTTGAACGCTTTCCTCCTAAAGGCTCAGGCGTATATCCAGTATGAAGAGAAATAGGCTGCCAGTTCTATTCGTGATGCCATATGTCGTGAGGACGCCAAACCTTGCAAGACCGATGAGCCCTCGACATCTTGTCGGGGGGGGGGGAGACAAAAGAAAGGAAATCGCTCCCGTGAACCGTGGGAGCAGAGGGGAACGATAGGTCGCTTTCATGAGTACACACATCTCTCGGTATCAAGGGAGAAGATATTGTCTGATTGTGCTAATTCGGAGTTCTGACAGGCAGGAGTTCGCTTTCCCAAGCAACTTCCTAACAAGCCGGACACCGACAAAACCAAGTATTGCAGGTTCCACAAGAGCCACGAGCATAATACTGAAGATTGCATCCATCTGAAGGACGCAATCGAGATACTCATAAAAGAATGTCACCTCAAGCAATTCACAAAGCCCAAAGAAACCTCCAGGTCGGAGGTGCAGGAAACCAAGAAGGTCGAAGAAGCAGTAGTTGTGCCCTCGGACACCAACATGCAGGTCGCCCTCAGCATCTACCGACATGAGGATTTCTTTATACCCGATCATCTGGGAAGTCCAGGATATCTCTATTCCCATAGTCCTTGGGAAACCTTCCCCTCTGCAATGGTAATTTCAGGGGGAGGATTCAACAAGATTACCGTTGGCTCCATGAAGAAGAAGTTCGACCAGGTGATTGCAAAGGCACCAACCCAGAACGCCACTTTAGATCCACCCAGAAGCAACTTAGTGCCTATTTCCTTTTACAAAGAGGAACTTCTAGGAGGGGAACCAAATGCCAGCATCCCTTTGCTCGTTCGGGCTCGGATGACCAATTTCGACGTTCGCCGGATTTTGGTCGACCTAGGCAGTTTGTGTGACATCATGTATTTGCAATTGTTCTCAATGCTTCATCTGAACGAGACTCGCCTAACACCTTACGTAGGATCCGACCTACAAGGTTTCAACGGGGTCGTATCTCGACCATGGGGTTACGTCGACCTCATCGTCACTTTTGGAGCAACAGAGACCGCTTGATCCGTCCGCGTCCAATTTCTGGTGGTCGACTGTCCATCCCTTTACTAGTGCATCCTCGGCAGGCCAACGTTGGCCAAACTCATTGTTGTTCCGTCAACTGTTCATCTAAAAATGAAATACTATACAACGTTGGGGAGGGTGGCCACTTTGCAAGGTGATGTCGATATCATACCAGCCCAAATCCTCCACCGTGACATCTTCCGAATGCTCGGAGGTACCCAAGCCTCTCCCTCGGGTCGACTCCATCGACTTAGACTACAGGCTCCCAGGCGAAGGCGAAAGCTCCCAGCAACCCTCTACTTCAGTAGCCCGACCAATCCCAGACGATAAGTTTGAGCTAATTCCTCTAGGGGAAGATCCAAACCGATGCGTAAATATCAGAGCTCACCTGACCGACTTGGCGAAGAGACAGCTGGAAACATGTCTAAAAGGAAATGCCGACCTATTCGCTTGGAGCGCAACAGAGATACTCGAACTCGACCCGGATGTAGCCTTCCACCACCTCTCCATCGATCTAGCTTACAAAGTTGTTGCCCAGCGCATGAGGAAGCAGTCGACCGAGAAAACTGAAGCGGCCGAAAAAGCTGTAAAAGACCTCCTAGAGGAAAAATTTGTAACAGAGGCCAGGTACACAACCTGGCTCTCAAATGTTGTACTCGTTAAAAGATCAAATGGAAAATGGAGAATGTGTGTTGACTATACCGATTTTAATCGGGCTTGCCCGAAAGACGCTTATCCTTTGCCAAATATTGACAAACTGGTCGACAACTCGGCCGGTTTCAAACTACTATTGTTTATGGATGCCTACTTGGGATACAACCAAATCCCCATGGCCATGACCGATAAAAAGCACACTACCTTCATGACCGAATCAGACAATTACTACTATAACGTTATGCCATTCGGCCTGAAAAACACGGGCGCTACTTATCAGCGCATGATGAACAAAGTTTTATGAGCAGAAATCGGAGACATGCTCGAAGTATACATGGATGACATGATCGTTAAATCTCAACAAGAGACAGATCACGCTTCCCATCTTCGAAAGTGTTCGACCAAGCTCAAAAATGCAAAATGCGTTTCAATCCTGAAAAATGCACGTTCGGAGTTCGGGCGGGCAAATTCCTCGGGTTTTATCTGATCGAGCGGGGAATCGAAGCCAATCCCGACAAATATCGAGCATTTACAGAGATTCCTACACCAAACTCTAAGAAATCTATACAATCGTTAAACAGAGTGCTCGCTTCACTCGCTCGGTTCGTGGCTAAATCTTCCCAGCATGCTCTTCCATTCTACAAGCTCCTTCGCAAGGAGTCAACTTTCGAATGGACGGATGAATGCGAGCAAGCCTTAGCCCATTTGAAAAAAGCATTATCCGAGCCTCCAGTACTCTCCAGGCCTAATGAAGGTGAAATTCTATATATTTACCTCGTAGTCGCAAACGAGGCCGTAAGTACAGCTCTCATTTGTGAATTGCATGAAGAGCAAAAATAGATTTACTTCACGAGCAAGGCCTTGCATGGCCTAGAGCTGCGGTATCAGCAGATTGAAAATGTAGCTTTGGCCCTCCTCTTCGCAGCAAGAAGTCTTAGGCACTATTTCTTGGCCTATACGATTATCGTGAGAAGTGACCAAAACATTATTAGGCAGCTGCTCGGAAGGCCAAACATGGTCGGACGAATGCTAAAATGGTCATTGGAATTATCTGAGTTCGACATTAGGTATGAGGGTAGACAAGCTCTGAAGGCCCAAGCCTTGGTCGATTTTGTAGCGGAACTCACCTTTCCCGAGAAGACACCAGCATCCACATCCAAGTGGACCATTTTCGTGGATGGGGCTTCTAGCTCAGCAGGCAGCAGGGTCGGGGTTATGTTGGAGAATGAGGAGGGAACTATCATCGAGGTTTCCTTGATTCTATCGTTCCCCACCTCCAACAACCAAACAAAATACAAAGCCTTCCTAGCCGGCATACGCCTAGCAGACGACCTTGGTACGGACGATATCATAATATGCACAGACTCCCAGCTAGTCGCTAACCAAGTGCAAGGAGATTTCCAAGCTAAAAATGACAACATGTCTGAATACTTATCCTTGGTCAAAAAGAAACTAAAAATATTTGCGTTGGTAGAGGTTAGGCACGTGCCGCGCGAAAAGATTACCCGAGCGGATATCTTGTCCAAGTTAGCCAGTACCAAGAGGAAGGGAGGCAATAAGTCTGTCATACATGTGATACTCCCCAGACCTAGCATCGGACAATCTTCATCCCTGGTAGATATCAATATCATGGGCGAAGCTAATTATTGGATGACCCTAATGTTCAATTATCTGACCAAAGATGAGCTACCGGCAGACCCAAAGGCAGTCAGTACCGTGCGACGCAGGGCTTTCTCATACGTTGTGGTCGGAATAAAGATGTACCGTAGAGGTTTCTCGACGCCCCTCATCAGATGCGTTGAAGAAGAAAACGTACCACACGTATTGAGAGAAGTACATGAAGGAATCAACGCACAACATCCGGGCGGGAGATCGTTAGCGTGCAAAGTACTAAAAGCAGGATATTATTGTCCAACAATGCAGAGCGACGCAAAAGAGCATGTCAAGAGATGCGATAAATGCCAACGACACAATGACATACACATGGCACCTCCTACCGAGTTGAAGTCGCTATCCTCCCCATGGTCGTTCGCCTGGTGGGGGATGATATCCTTGGCCCTTTTGTCGTTGGTTCAGGTCAGAATAAATACCTCATCGTAGGCGTCGACTATTTCACTAAGTGGATAGAGATAAAGGCTTTGGCAAAAATCACTGCACTCAACATCCTACACTTCTTCAAGAAAAACCACCTTGCTCGGTTCGGAGTACCACTCGCCATCGTAACAGACAATAGAACCCAATTCACTAACAAACATTTCCAGGAGTTCATGGCCTCAGTAGGAACCAAACAGCACTTCGCCTCAATCGAGTATCCCCAAACTAACGGGCAGGCAGAAGCTGCAGACAGGGTGATCCTAAGAGGACTAAAACGAAGATTGGACGAACATAAAAAGCGTTGGGTCGAAGAATTGCATAGCGTACTTTGGGCGTATAAAACCACACCTCATTCAACGACCGGGGAGTCCCCATTTCGACTGGCCTATGGGACCGAAGCGGTCATACCCATAGAGATGCACGTCCAGTCCAGGCGGATAGAATCACCCATAGACCAGGACACTAACTCTAAGACGCTTCAAGAGGAGCTCGACCTGGTAGAAGAAATCTGGTCGGGAGCTGCTCTTCAAGAGGCCACCCTCAAATAAAAGATAGCAGCTCGACATGACGCCAAGGTCATCAAATGAGCGTTCAAGGTCGGCATTCTCGTCTTGAGGAGAAACCACAAGGATTCCCGAGAGGGGAAGCTGGCCCCAAATTGGGAAGGTCCATATCGTGTCCGAGCAAAGACCGAAAATGGAGCTTATTACTTATAAAATCTACAAGGGGAAGAGCTCGCTTGGCCATGGAACGCCGAGAAACTCAAACAGTATTATAGCTAGTACAAACGTCACCCTGCTCGACTCCAAACAAGGAGCAAACAGTCTGAACCAACCTGCATGCCTAGGTACAAGCATTACATCCCAATACTCTTTAATCATCAGGACGCCCTCACGAACAAGGGAGGTAGTTGTTGCACGAACGGATACTCAAATGATTCTGTCGTCGCCTAAGTACCACGACCAGGCAGAACCCCAGCTCATGATGGGACGTTTAAGCCACGGAGCCCGAGCCATAATCTTGACCTGGGCACCACATTGGAGCAAGCCTACGCACATATGTTCAGTTCCCCTAACCAAACGGATCACGCCTCCTAACAAGCATTATCCCCTTATTTGAGCAAGTCCTCATATATCTGTACTTTAGCATCACGCCTAGATTTGCATGCATAATACGGCCAAACAAACACCGACCATAAAGTACTTAGTGAAAAAAGAAAACTAAAAATCACACATTCAAGACAAAGGTCCTCCGACGGACGAGCAGTTATATATAACAAATGAAAACACTATAGACAGATTCCTCGGGATAGGTCTCATCGACGATCATGTCGTCAGGAACGACGATATGACCATCCTCGACCTTATACAGATAGTTGATCCAATCAGTGTTGAGATCCATTTCTGGATGAAGTGCTTTGATCTGATCAACGACATTCTGGAAGCTCAATTTGGTCGACTCCCGTAGCTCCTCCAAATCCATGTTTAATCGGGCTTGGAAGTGCGCCCGAGTCAGCAAACCCTTAGTATCCTCGTCGTCGTCCTCCTTGGGCATAAAGGCATTTTTTAACCTTTTATTTTGATCGAGCGCCTTCCTTTTTTCCACCTCCAACTTGGCTATCACCTCGGCATGATCTTTAAGCGACTTGGTCGCCTCTTCGGCAGCCTTCTTGGCATTCTCTTCGGACGACGCCATGAGGGACTTCAAACGGTTGATTTCCCGCTCATGCCCAAGATCTCCCTCGACCAGCATCGAAGCCATAATCATCAGCCTCAAGACAACACTAGCATCTTGTTCCAGTGACAGTCTTCGAGCAGGGCGATCCATGCCTTCGACATGCAAAGTATCCGCCCGCTAGACCTCCAAGGTCGTGCCCTCGAAATAGTTACTCTTCACGAAGCAGGGAGGAATGTCGAATTTGGGTTTGGGGGAGGTGTTGGAAGTCAAGTTCATCATGGCCGTGCCACCTTTTTGCTTTTTCATTTGGGATGCCGAGGTCACGCCCGGAGAACCATGAGCATTCGGTCCCGAGCCCGAGCCACTCGTAGCATTGCCCGTCAGCCGTGTCTGTACCGTCTTGAGTTTCCTTTTGTTGCTCTGCCTCAATTTTTCCTAGATCTTGTCCAGTGGCTTGGTCATAGAAACTGCAAAAAACAAAAGGAAATAAAGTTAGTACCGAGCATCGCAAACACGCAGATCATAAGACAAGATAAAATTAGGTACGACTATGAATACCAAAACGTTCAGACACCTCCTGCCTGTTTTTACAAGCAAGAAGCACATTTACATTGATCAAGGGACGCTCCACGGCCTCTCCCCCGTCAGCATCGAGCATCTTTTTACCCTCCCCGTCGAACATCATGATCGGTGTAAAAGATGCCACTAGCTTGCGAAACTCTTCAAAGTTGGCCTCGTCTTCGTCGTTCAGCCTATCCCTGACCTGGACGAACTCGCTCACCGGGGTATCATAGTGAAAATTACCCCATGAGAAAGGGAACCTCCAAATTCAGCGAGGGCCTTCCTTCCCTTGGGCATCAAGCCTAGGCACCCCACTCACATCAGTGTCGATCCCAAGGAAGCTAATCGACCGGGTTGCTACAGTGGTCGACGGTTCGACCAGGAAATAGTCGTCCTTGAATGAGCGGATAGATTCTGAGTGCACCTTGAAGATCTTGGTCCGCTGCTTAAACGAGATAAAGCCTTTTCGAACTCCTCCTCTCCCAACTTGGCATTGCAGGGAGAAAAGTCAGAACAAAAAAGAGAGAGTAGCCCCGGCCCCAAGATGTGAGCACGTCATCTCAAACGCCCTCATAAAAGCGTAAGAGTTGGGATGCAGCTGAGAGGGCGCCACTCCCAAGTGGCCCAGCACCTAGCAAACCAGGTTGTTGAACGGAAGCCTAACCCCCAAAGTCGAGAAGACATACTCGTACATTGAGAACTTCGATCCTCCAAAATCTGAATATATCCTATCATTGTCACCTGGCCACGTCACGACCCAGTGCACGGGATCCCCCACCACGAGCAATGGTTCTGTCCTCGGTCGAGCATAGCTTGAGACCTTTTCCAATAAGTCCTCCACTACCCATTCTTCGGGCACCGGGACCTCTTCTTCTTCGTCATAAATCTCTTGATCTCCTTCCGCTCCCCCAGAAGTGGTGGCCGCATCTCCCACCTCAGTAGCGTCATAATCCTCTGAAGAGCTATCGGAATCACTCGGAATAGTAGCTGAGGAACCAGAGTCCTCCCGGGTATCTTCCTCAGATGAGAGATCATACGGATCGACGATCACTTATTCACTTGAAAAGTAGAGGAAAGGCATCAATGAATTCGATCAAGGCATCAAATTCACCCTTCCACTACCTATCAAGTGAAAGGGCGTGCAACGACTGGGAGACAAGGCCCCCGACTAAAGCCCTAAAAGAATCTACATATTTAAAACGACCAAACACACTTGATAAATCATGATAGTGAATGAACTTTGCAACGACCAAATGATCGTTGTTGTCCCCGAACCCAAAGCTCTGGTTGAACTTCAACCAAAGCCACCGATTGGCGCAGGCCAGGGTTCTGGCGCGAGCAACGCTACGACCACGACCAAGATACTCGATAGAAGATTCACCACCAGGAATCCGTTTGTCACCATGACAGTCTAAGGGATAATCTTAACTACCCTAATCTACTTCTTAAAACTAAAACCTAACCGCATGCATGTTTGAAAAAACAGAGTCATAAATGAATAAAAATGCTTATCAGGTGGTTGAGACAAGATTATAATGATTCTGGAAGAAGGTTGTGCTGTGGTCGGAAATGGATTCACGATGGTCGACAATTGTAGATGGCAACCAGAGAACAGAAGGGACGTCGAGCAAGAAAGCAAAGGAAGAAAAGTTTGAAAAAGAAGAGGCTTCCCCTATTTATAGGAGTAGGAACACGTGCGTCTAGGCGTGACCCCTATCCATAGGCAATCAAGGCCTATACGCTAGCCCCTAAACTAGCCGTCAGAAGTATTAAATTAGCACAAATTCCAAAACATGTCACCTCTTTGTTTCCTCTCCCTCGACACCGACCATCCAATGAGTTGCTTGAATTTCTAAACTCTCATGCACCCCCAGAGAAGACCGTTTCATCGAGCTAAATAATATCCAGTCAACATTGAAGACAATTTCGAGCAGCTAGCCACCCTTAACTCATCGCTCCTTCGACCAGAAGCAACGACTTGGGGGCTCCTGTTCCGGACTAGCCCAATTTTCAGACTTGGGTCCAATCCATCTTCTAGTCCATGACGGCACAACAACTCTTTGGCACCTGATACATCCTTAGTTTGCCCGAAAGTTCCTTCCGACCGGCCACCAGCGCCACCAACCATGATTCGCACCCGGTAAGGGTCGAATCCCCTAGGATCGGCCGAGGAACGCTTCCCCGATAAGCCCTTCGCTCGGAAATAATATCATCTGACCGGGGTCTCGTCCGAGCAGTCCAAGCGTCACTCCAATGGCTAGTTTCTGGCAATTACCCATTATTGGGGGATCCACGATCCAGGCCAAATAAAAGGGACCAATAGCCAGGCGCTGGGGATATTATATAAACCTTCTCATATGAGAGAGCCAGGTATTCAATTTCTCACTCTAAATCTCGTACTTGCTCACTCGTTGCTCGCTCTCTGACTTTAGCATCTGTGTGCCTTGCAGGTACACCCCCTCCTCTCTCCATCAACCGTGCTTCAATAACGCTCGACGTCAGCCACATCGGATCCTGATCTCCAGGTACGATCAGGTTTTTATAGTAAAATTGTTGACATTTTTAACATGAAACTATTTTTAGGGTTTTTTAGTGAAATTGTTGAGTTTTTTTAACTTGGAACTTTTATTATGGTGTTTAAAGTGAAACTGAATTGTTTTTTAACATCGAACTTTTATTTTGGTTTTTATAGTGAAACTGTTGAGTTTTTTTAACTTGGATATATTTTTATGGGTTTTATAGTGAAACTATTGAGTTTTTTTACTTGGAATTTCTTAAATATTTTTATAGAGATATTTTTGAGTTTTTTAACTTGAAACCTTTTTTTTTTGTATTTTTATAGTGAAATAGATGAGGTTTATAACTTAGATCTTTTTTTAGGATCTTTATAGTGAAATTGTTAAGCATTTTACCTTAAATCTTTTTTATCATATTTTAAAGTGAAATTGTTATGTTTTTTAACTTGGATTTTTCGTCATGGTTTTTATAGTGAAACTGTTGAGTTTTTTTTGCCTAGAACTTATTTTTTATGTTTTTTTTATAGTGAAACTGTTGAGATTTTTCACATGAAAATTTTTAATATAATTTTTATAGCGAAACTGTAGAGTTTTTTAACTTTGAATTTTTTGTATTCTTTTTAAAGTTGCGTTTTTTCTCATGGGAATCTTAATATGGTTTTTATAGTGAAACTGCTGACATTTTTAGTATGATTTTTTTTATGGTTTTATAGTGAAATTGTTGAGTTTTTTAACTTGGAACTTTTATTATGGTTTTTATAATGATTTTGACTTGTTTTTTAACTTGGAACTTTTATTTTGGTTTTTATAGTGAAACTATTGAGTTTTTTTACTTGGAATTTTTTAAATATTTTTATAGAGAAATTGTTGAGTTTCTAAACTTGAAACTTTTTTTTTATGATTTTTATAGTGAAATACATGAGGTTTATAACCTGGATATTTTTTTACGATCTTTATAGTGAAATTATTGAGCATTTTACCTTGGAACTTTTTTTTGTTTTGTTTTTATAGTGAAATTGTTGTGTTTTTTAACTTGGAACTTTCGTTATGGTTTTTATAGTGAAAGCGTTGAGTTTTTTAACTTTGAAACTTTTTATGGTTTTTATAGTGAAACTGTTGAGTTTTTTTCACTTGGAACTTTTTTTATGGTTTTTATAGTGAAACTGTTGAGGTTATTTCACTTAGAACTTTTTTTTTATAGTGAAACTATTGAGTTTTTCACTTGAAATATTTTAATGTATTCTTGATAGAGAAACTGCTGAGTTTTTTATCTTGGAATTTTTTGTCAGCTTTTTAAAGTTGAGTTTTTTCACATGGAAATCTTGTTATGGTTTTTATAGTGAAATTGTTGACATTTTTAACATGAAACTATTTGTATAATTTTTTAGTGAAATTTTTTATTTTTTTTAACTTGGAACTTTTATAATGGTGTTCAAAGTGAAACTGACTTGTTTTTTAACATGGAACTTTTATTTTGGTTTGTATAGTGAAACTGTTGAGTTTTTTTAACGTGGATATTTTTTTTATGATTTTTATAGTGAAACTATTGAGTTTTTTTACTTGGAATTCTTTAAATATTTTTATAGAGAAATTGTTGAGTTTTTTTAACTTGAAACTTTTTTTAATGATTTTTATAGTAAAATAAATGAGGTTTATAACTTAGATATTTTTTTTAGGATCTTTATAGTGAAATTGATGAGCATTTTACCTTGGAACTTTTTTTTTTATTTTAAAGTGAAATTTTTTAATTTTTTAAACTTGGAACATTCGTTATGGTTTTTATAGTGAAATTATTCTGTTTTTTAACTTTGAATTTTTTGTATGGTTTTTATAGTGAAACTGTTGAGTTTTTTCACTTGGAACATTTTTTATGGTTTTTAAAGTGAAACTGTTTAGTTTTTTTTTACTTTGAACTTTTTTTAAAAAATATTTTTTATAGTGGAACTGTTGAGTTTTTAACTTGAAATATTTTAATATATTCTTTATAGAGAATCCGTTGAGTTTTTTAATTGGGAATTTTTTGTAAGCTTTTTAAATTTGAGTTTTGTTACATGGAAATCTTGTTTTGGTTTTTATAGTAAAATTGTTGATATTTTTAACTTGAAACTATTTTTATGATTTTTTAGTGACATTGTTGAGTATTTTTAACTTGGAACTCTTATTATGGTTTTTAAAGTGAAACTGACTTGTTTTTTAACATGGAACTTTTATTTTTGTTTTTATAGTGAATCTGTTGAGATTTTTAACTTGGATATATTTTTATGGTTTTTAAAGTGAAACTATTGAATTTTTTTATTTGGAATTTTTTAAATATTTTTATAGAGAAATTGTTGAGTTTTTTTTATCTTGAAACTTCTTTTTTATGATTTTTATAGTGAAATAGATGAAGTTTATAACTTAGATATATTTTTAGGATGTTTATAGAGATATTGTTGAGCATTTTACCTTGGAACTTTTTTTTTATTTTAAAGTCAAATTGTTGTGTTTTTTAACTTGGAACTTTCATTTTGGTTTTTTTAGTGAAATTATTGAGTTTTTTAACTTTGAAATTTTTTATGGTTTTTACAGAGAAACTGTTGAGTTTTTTCACTTGGAACTTTATTTATGGTTTTTATAGTGAAACTGTTGATATTTTTCACTTGGTACTTTTTTTTATTGTTTTTTATAGTGAAACTTTGAGTTTTTTTTCACTTGGAACTTATTGTTTTTTATATTTTTTATAGTGAAACTTTTGAGTTTTTAAATTGAAATATTTTAATATATTCTTTATAGAGAAACTGTTGAGTTTTTTAACTGGGAATTTTTTCTAAGCTTTTTAAAGTTGAGTTTTTTCACATGGAAATCTTATTATGGTTTTTATAATGAAATTGTTGACATTTTTAACATGAAAATATTTTTATGGTTTTGTAGAGAAATTGTTGAGTTTTTTAAACTTGAAACTCTTATAATGGTGTTCAAAGTGAAACTGACTTGTTTTTTAACATGAAACTTTTATTTTAGTTTTTATAATGAAATTGTTGATTTTTTTAACTTGGATATTTTTTTAGGATATTTATAGTGAAATTGTGGAGTTTCTAAACTTTAAACTTTTTTTTTTTATAATTTTATAGTGAAATATAGTTGAGGTTTATAACTTGGATCTTTTGTTAGGATCTTTATAGTGAAATTGTTGAGCATTTTACCAGGGAACTTTTTTTTTATGGTGAAATTGTTGTGTTTTTTAAATTGGAACTTTCGTTATGGTTTTTATAGTGAAACTATTAAGTTTTTTAACATTTAAAATTTTTATGGTTTTTAAAGTGAAACTGTTGAGTTTTTTCACTTGAAATTTTTTTATGGTTTTTATAGTGAAACTGTTGAGTTTTTTCTCACTTGGAACTTATTTTTTATGTTTTCTATAGTGATAATGTTGATTTTTTTCACTTGCAATTTTTTAATATATTTTTTAAAGAGAAACTGTTGGCTTTTTTAACTTGGAATTTTTAGTTTGCTTTTTAAAGTTGAGTTTTTTGATTTGGAAATCTTGTTATGGTTTTATAATGAATTTGTTGACATTTTTAACATGAAACTTTTTTAAGGTTTTTTAGTGAAATTGTTGAGTTTTTTAACTCGGAACTTTTATTATGGTTTTAATAATGAAACTGACTTGTTTTTTAACTTGGAACTTTTATTTTGGTTTTTATAGTGAAACTGTTGAGTTTTTTTTTAACTTTGATTTTTTTTTATGGTTTTTATATTGAAACTATTGAGTTTTTTTACTTAGAATTTTTTAAAAAAAATTTATTGAGAAATTGTTGAGTTTCAAAACTTTACATTTTTTTTATAATTCTTATAGTGAAATAAATGAGGTTTATAACTTGGATCATTTGTTAGGATCTTTATAGTGAAATTGTTGAGCATTTTACCTTGGAACTTTTTTTTTGGTTGTTATAGTGAAATTGTTGTGTTTTTTAACTTGGTACTTTCGTTATGGTTTTTATAGTGAAACTGTTAAGTTTTTTAACTTTGAAATTTTTTATGGTTTTTATAGTGAAACTGTAGAGTTTTTTTACTTGGAATTTTTTAAATATTTTATTTGAGAAATTGTGGAGTCTCTAAACTTTAAACTTTGTTTTTATAATTTTTATAGTGAAATATAGACGAGGTTTTTAACTTGGATCTTTTGTTAGAATCTTTATAGTGAAATTGTTGAGCATTTTACCTTGGAAGTTTTTTTTTTGTTTTATAGTGAAATTGTTGTGTTTTTTTAATTGGAACTTTCGTTATGGTTTTTATAGTGAAACTATTAAGTTTTTTAACTTTGAAATTTTTTATGGTTTTTATAGTGAAACTGTTGAGTTTTTTCACTTGAATTATTTTTATGGTTTTTATAGTGAAACTGTTGAGTTTTTTCTCACTTGGAACTTATTTTTTATGTTTTTTATAGTGATAATGTTGAGTTTTTTCACTTGTAATTTTTTAATATATTTTTTAAAGAGAAACTGTTGTGTTTTTTAACTTGGTATTTTTTGTTTGCTTTTTAAAGTTGAGTTTTTTGATTTGGAAATCGTGTTATGGTTTTATAGTGAATTTGTTGACATTTTTAACATGAAACTTTTTTTTATGGTTTTTAGTGAAATTGTTGAGTTTTTTAACTCAGAACTTTTATTATGGTTTTTATAGTGAAATTGACTTGTTTTTTTAACTTGGAACATTTATTTTGGTTTTTATAGTGAAACTGCTATGTTTTTTTTACTTGGATCTTTTTTTTTTAATGATTTTTATAGTAAAACTATTGAGTTTTCTTACTTGGAATTATTTAAATATTTTTATAGAAATTGTTTAGTTTTTTAATTTGAAACTTTTGTTATAGTTTTTATAGTGAAACTGACTTGTTTTTTAAATTGGAACTTTTATTTTGGTTTTTATAGTGAAACTGTTGAGTTTTTTTTTAACTTGGATCTTTTTTTATGGTTTTTATAGTGAAACTATTGAGTTTTTTTACTTAGAATTTTTTAAATATTTTTATTGAGAAATTGTTGAGTTTCAAAACTTTAAATTTTTTTTTTTTAATTTTTATAGTGAAATAGATGAAGTTTATAACTTGGATCTTTTGTTAGGATCTTTATAGTGAAATTGTTCAACATTTTACCCTGGAACTTTTTTTTGGTTGTTATAGTGAAATTGTTGTGTTTTTTAACTTGGAACTTTCGTTATAGTTTTTATAGTGAAACTGTAAGTTTCTAAACTTTGAAAATTTTTATGGTTTTTATAGTGAAACTGTTGAATTTTTTCACTTGAATATTTTTTAAGATTTTTAAAGTGAAAATGTTGAGTTTTTTCTCACTTGGAACTTATTTTTTTATGTTTTTTATAGTGATAATTTTGAGTTTTTTCAGTTGTAGTTTTTTAATATATTTTTTAAAGAGAAACTGTTGGGTTTTTTAACTTGGAATTTTTAGTTTGCTTTTTAAAGTTGAGTTTTTTCATTTGGAAATCATGTTATGGTTTTATAGTGAATTTGTTGACATTTTTAACATGAATCTTTTTTTTATGGTTTTTATTGAATTTGTTAGGATCTTTATAATGATATTGTTGAGCATTTTACCTTGGAACTTTTTTTTTTTTGTTTTTATAGTGAAATTGTTGTGTTTTTTAAATTGGAACTTTCGTTATGGTTTTTATAGTGACAGAAATTTTTTATGGTTTTTATAGTAAAACTGTTGAGTTTTTTCACTTGAAATTTTTTTATGGTTTTTATAGTGAAACTGTTGAGTTTTTTCTCACTTGGAACTTATTTTTTATTTATTTATAGTGATAATATTGAGTTTTTTCACTTGTATTTTTTTAATATATTTTTAAAAGAGAAACTGTTGGGTTTTTTAACTTGGAATTTTTAGTTTGCTTTTTAAAGTTGAGTTTTTTCATTTGGAAATCTTGTTATGGTTTTATAGTGAATTTGTTGACATTTTTTAACATGAAACTTTTTTTATGGTTTTTAGTGAAATTGTTGAGTTTTTTAACTCGGAACTTTTATTATGGTTTTTATAGTGAAATTGACTTGTTTTTACCTTGGAACTTTTATTTTGGTTTTTATAATGAAACTGTTGAGTTTTTTTACTTGGATCTTTTTTTTATGGTTTTTATAGTGAAACTATTGAGTTTTTTTACTTAGAATTTTTTAAATTTTTCTATTGAGAAATTGTTGAGTTTCAAAACTTTAAATTTTTTTTTATAATTTTTATAGTGAAATAGATGAAGTTTATAACTTGGATCTTTATAGTGAAATTGTTCAGCATTTTACCTTGGAACTTTTTTTTTGGTTGTTATAGTGAAATTGTTGTGTTTTTTAACTTGGAACTTTCGTTATGGTTTTTATAGTGAAACTGTAAGTTTTTAAACTTTGAAAATTTCTATGGTTTTTATAGTGAAACTATTGAGTTTTTTCACTTGAATTTTTTTATGGTTTTTATAGTGAAACTGTTGAGTTTTTTCTCACTTAGAACTTATTTTTTTATGTTTTTTATAGTGATAATGTTGAGTTTTTTCACTTGTAGTTTTTTAATATATTTTTAAAGAGAAACTGTCTGGTTTTTTAACTTGGAATTTTTAGTTTGCTTTTAAAATTTGAGTTTTTTCATTTGGAAATCTTGTTATGGTTTTATAGTGAATTTGTTGACATTTTTAACATGAAACTTTTTTATGGTTTTTATTGAATTTGTTAGGATCTTTATAACGAAATTGTTGAGCATTTTACCTTGGAACTTTTTTTTTGTTTTATAGTGAAATTGTTGTTTTTTTTAAATTGGAACTTTCGCTATGGTTTTTATAGTGACGCTGTTAAGTTTTTTAACTTTGAAAAGTTTTATGGTTTTTATAGTAAAATTGTTGAGTTTTTTCACTTGAAATTTTTGTATGGTTTTTATAGTGAAACTGTTGAGTTTTTTCTCACTTGGAACTTATTTTTTATGTTTTTTATAGTGATAATATTGAGTTTTTTCAGTTGTAATTTTTTAATATATTTTTTTTAAAGAGAAACTGTTGGGTTTTTTTACTTGGAATTTTTAGTTTGCTTTTTAAAGTTGAGTTTTTTCATTTGGAAATCTTGTTATGGTTTTATAGTGAATTTGTTGACATTTTTAACATGAAACTTTTTTATGGTTTTTAGTGAAATTGTTGAGTTTTTTAACTCGGAACTTTTATTATGGTTTTTATAGTGAAATTGACTTGTTTTTTAACTTTGAACTTTTATTTTGGTTTTTATAGTGAAACTGTTGAGTTTTTTTTACTTGGATCTTTTTTTTATGGTTGTTATAGTAAAACTATTGAGTTTTCTTACTTGGAATTTTTTAAATATTTTTATAGAAATGAGTTTTTTAACTTGAAACTTTTGTTATGGTTTTTATAGTGAAACTGACTTGTTTTTTAACTTGGAACTTTTATTTTGGTTTTTATAGTGAAACTGTTGAATTTTTTTTAACTTGGATCTTTTTTTTATGGTTTTAATAGTGAAACTATTGAGTTTTTTTACTTAGAATTTTTTTAATTTTTTTTGTTGAGAAATTGTTGAGTTTCAAAACTTAAAATTTTTTTTTATAATTTTTTAGTGAAATAGATGAGGTTTATTACTTGGATCTTTTGTTAGGATCTTTATAGTGAAATTGTTCAGTATTTTACCTTGGAACTTTTTTTTTGGTTGTTATAGTGAAATTGTTGTGTTTTTTAACTTGGAACTTTCGTTATGGTTTTTATAGTGAAACTGTAAGTTTTTAAACTTTGAAAACTTTTATGGTTCTTATAGTGAAACTGTTGAGTTTTTTCACTTGAATTTTTTTTATGGTTTTTATAATGAAACTGTTGAGTTTTTTCTCACTTGGAACTTATTTTTTATGTTTTTTATAGTGATAATGTTGAGTTTTTTCACTTGTAGTTTTTTAATATATTTTTTAAAGAGAAACTGTTGGGTTTTTTAACTTGGAATTTTTAGTTTGCTTTTAAAAGTTGAGTTTTTTCATTTGGAAATCTTGTTATGGTTTTATAGTGAATTTGTTGACTTTTTTAACATGAAACTTTTTTTTATGGTTTTTATTGAATTTGTTAGGATCTTTATAACGAAATTGTTGAGCATTTTACCTTGGAACTTTTTTTTTTTGTTTTATAGTGAAATTGTTGTGTTTTTTAAATTGGAACTTTCGTTATGGTTTTTATAGTGACGCTGTTAAGTTTTTTAACTTTGAAAAGTTTTATGGTTAATATAGTAAAACTGTTTTGTTTTTTCACTTGAAATTTTTGTATGGTTTTTATAGTGAAACTGTTGAATTTTTTCTCACTTGGAACTTATTTTTTATGTTTTTTATAGTGATAATATTGAGTTTTTTCACTTGTAATTTTTTAATTTATATTTTTTAAAGAGAAACTGTTGGGGTTTTTTAACTTGGAATTTTTAGTTTGCTTTTTAAAGTTGAGTTTTTTCATTTGGAAATCTTGTTATGGTTTTATAGTGAATTTGTGGAAATTTTTAACATGAAACCTTTTTATGGTTTTTAGTGAAATTGTTGAGTTTTTTAACTCGGAACTTTTATTATGGTTTTTATAGTGAAATTGACTTGTTTTTTAACTTTGAACTTTTATTTTGGTTTTTATAGTGAAACTATTTAGTTTTTTTTTACTTGGATCTTTTTTTATGGTTTTTATAGTAAAACTATTGAGTTTTCTTACTTGGAATTTTTTAAATATTTTTATAGAAAATGTTGAGATTTTTAACTTGAAACTTTTGTTATAGTTTTTATAGTGAAACTGACTTGTTTTTTAACTTGGAACTTTTATTTTGGTTTTTATAGTGAAACTGTTGAGTTTTTTTTAACTTGGATCTTTTTTTTATGGTTTTTATAGTGAAACTATTGAGTTTTTTTACTTAGAATTTTTTAAATATTTTTTATTGAGAAATTGTTGAATTTCAAAACTTAAAAAATTGTTTTATAATTTTTATAGTGAAATAGATGAGGTTTATTACTTGGATCTTTTGTTAGGATCTTAATAGTTAAATTGTTCAGCATTTTACCTTGGAACTTTTTTTGTTGTTGTTATAGTGAAATTGTTGTGTTTTTTAACTTGGAACTTTCGTTATGGTTTTTATAGTGAAACTGTAAGTTTTTAAACTTTGAAATATTTTATGGTTTTTATAGTGAAACTGTTGAGTTTTTTCACTTGAATTTTTTTTTATGGTTTTTATAGTGAAACTGTTGAGTTTTTTCTCACTTGGAACTAATTTTTTATGGTTTTTATAGTGATAATATTGAGTTTTTTCACTTGTAATTTTTTAATATATTTGTTAAAGAGAAACTGTTGGGTTTTTTAACTTGGAATTTTTAGTTTGATTTTTAAAGTTGAGTGGTTACAATTGGAAATCTTGTTATGGTTTTATAATGGACTTGTTGACATTTTTAACATGAAACGTTTTTATGGTTTTTAGTGAAATTGTTTAGTTTTTTAACTCGGAACTTTTATTATGGTTTTTATAGTTCAATTGACTTGTTTTTTAACTTGGAACTTTTATTTTGGTTTTTATAGTGAAACTGTTGAGTTTTTATACTTGGATCTTTTTTTTAATGGTTTTTATAGTGATACAATTGAGTTTTTTTACTTAGAATTTTTTATATTTTTTATTGAGAAATTGTTGAGTTTCAAAACTTTAAATTTTTTTTAATAATTTTTATAGTGAAATAGATGAAGTTTATAACTTGGATCTTTTGTTAGGATCTTTATAGTTAAATTGTTCAGCATTTTACCTTGGAACTTTTTTTTTGGTTGTTATAGTGAAATTGTTGTGTTTTTTAACTTGGAACTTTCGTTATGGTTTTTATAGTGAAACTGTAAGTGTTTAAACTTTGAAAAATTTTATGGTTTTTATAGTGAAACTGTTGAGTTTTTTCACTTGATTTCTTTTATGGTTTTTATAGTGAAACTGTTGAGTTTTTTCTCACTTGGAACTAATTTTTTATGGTTTTTATAGTGATAATATTGAGTTTTTTCACTTGTAATTTTTTAATATATTTGTTAAAGAAAAACTGTTGGGTTTTTTAACTCGGAATTTTTAGTTTGATTTTTAAAGTTGAGTATTTACAATTGGAAATCTTGTTATGGTTTTATAATGAATTTGTTGACATTTTTAACATGAAACTTTTTTATGGTTTTTAGTGTAATTGTTAAGTTTTTTAACTCGGAACTTTTATTATGGTTTTTATAGTTCAATTGACTTGTTTTTTAAATTGGAACTTTTATTTTGGTTTTTATAGTGAAACTGTTGAGTTTTTATACTTGGATCTTTTTTTTAATGGTTTTTATAGTAAAACTATTGAGTTTTCTTACTTGGAAATTTTTAAATATTTTTATAGAAAATGTTGAGTTTTTTAACTTGAAACTTTTGTTATTTTTTTTATAGAGAAACTAACTTGGTTTTAACTTGGAACTTTTATTTTGGTTTTTATAGTGAAACTGTTGAGTTTTTTTTAACTTGGATCATTTTTTATGGTTTTTATAGTGAAACTATTGAGTTTTTTTACTTAGAATTTTTTAAATTTTTTATTGAGAAATTGTTGAGTTTCAAAACTTTAAATTTTTTTAATAATTTCTATAGTGAAATAGATGAAGTTTATAACTTGGATCTTTTGTTAGGATCTTTATAGTTAAATTGTTCAGCATTTTACCTTGGAACTTTTTTTTTTGTTGTTATAGTGAAATTGTTGTGTTTTTTAACTTGGAACTTTCGTTATGGTTTTTATAGTGAAACTGTAAGTTTTTAAACTTTTAAAACTTTTATGGTTTTTATAGTGAAACTATTGAGTTTTTTCACTTGAATTTTTTTTATGGTTTTTATAGTGAAACTGTTGAGTTTTTTCTCACTTGGAACTTATTTTTATGTTTTTTATAGTGATAATGTTGAGTTATTTCACTTGTAGTTTTTTAATATATTTTTTAAAGAGAAACTTTTGGGTTTTTTAACTTGGAATTTTTAGTTTGCTTTTTAAAGTTGAGTTTTTTCATTTGGAAATCTTTTTATGGTTTTATAGTGAATTTGTTGACATTTTTAACATGAAACTTTTTTTTATGGTTTTTATTGAATTTGTTAGGATCTTTATAACGAAGTTGTTTAGCAATTTACCTTGGAACTTTTTTTTTTGTTTTTAAAGTGAAATTGTTGTGTTTTTTAAATTGGAACTTTCTTTATGGTTTTTATAGTGACGTTGTTAAGTTTTTCAACTTTGAAATTTTTTATGGTTTTTATAGTAAAATTGTTGAGTTTTTTCACTTGAAATTTTTGTATGGTTTTTATAGTGAAACTGTTGAGTTTTTTCTCACTTGGAACTTATTTTTTATGTTTTTTATAGTGATAATATTGATTTTTTTCACTTGTAATTTTTTAATATATATATTTTAAAGAGAAACTGTTAGGTTTTTTAACATGGAATTTTTAGTCTGCTTTTTAAAGTTGAGTTTTTTCATTTGGAAATCTTGTTATGGTTTTATAGTGAATTTGTTGACATTTTTAACAGGAAACTTTTTTATGGTTTTTAGTGAAATTGTTGAGTTTTTTAACTCGGGACTTTTATTATTGTTTTTATAGTGAAATTGACCTGTTTTTTAACTTTGAACTTTTATTTTGGTTTTTATAGTGAAACTGTTGAGTTTTTTTACTTCGATCTTTTTTTATGGTTTTTATAGTAAAACTATTGAGTTTTCTTACTTGGAATTTTTTAAATATTTTAATAGAAATTATTGAGATTTTTAACTTGAAACTTTTGTTATGGTTTTTATAGTGAAACTGACTTGTTTTTTAACTTGGAACTTTTATTTTGGTTTTTATAGTGAAACTGTTGAGTTTTTTTTAACTTGGATCTTTTTTTTATGGTTTTTATAGTGAAACTATTGAGTTTTTTTACTTAGAATTTTTAAAAAAAACTTTATTGCGAAATTGTTGAATTTCATAACTTAAAAAATTGTTTTATAATTTTTATAGTGAAATAGATGAGGTTTATTACTTGGATCTTTTGTTAGGATCTTTATAGTGAAATTGTTCAGCATTTTACCTTGGAACTTTTTTTTTGGTTGTTATAGTGAAATTGTAGTGTTTTTTAACTTGGAACTTTCGTTATGGATTTTATAGTAAAACTGTAAGTTTTAAACTTTGAAAAATTTTATGGTTTTTATAGTGAAACTGTTGAGTTTTTTCACTTGAATTTTTTTTAATGGTTTTTATAGTGAAACTGTTGAGTTTTTTCTCACTTGGAACTAATTTTTTATGGTTTTTATTGTGATAATATTGAGTTTTTTCACTTGTAATTTTTTAATATATTTGTTAAAGAGAAACTGTTGGGTTTTTTAACTTGGTATTTTTAGTTTGATTTTTAAAGTTGAGTATTTACAATTGGAAATCTTGTTATGGTTTTATAGTGAATTTGTTGACATTTTTAACATGAAACTTTTTTATGGTTTTTAGTGAAATTGTTGAGTTTTTTAACTCGGAACTTTTATTATGGTTTTTATAGTTCAATTGACTTGTTTTTTAACTTGGAACTTTTATTTTGATTTTTATAGTGAAACTGTTGAGTTTTTATACTTGGATCTTTTTTTTTTATGGTTTTTATAGTAAAACTATTGAGTTTTCTTACTTGGAATTTTTAAATATTATTATAGAAAATGTTGAGTTTTTTAACTTGAAACTTTTGTTATTGTTTTTATAGTGAAACTGACTTGGTTTTTAACTTGGAACTTTTATTTTGGTTTTTATAGTGAAATTGTTGAGTTTTTTTTAACTTGGATCTTTTTTTATGGTTTTTATAGTGAAACTATTGAGTTTTTTTACTTAGAATTTTTTAAATTTTTTTTATTGAGAAATTGTTGAATTTTAAAACTTTAAATTTTATTTTATAATTTTTATAGTGAAATAGATGAATTTTATTACTTGGATCTTTTGTTAGGATCTTTATAGTTAAATTGTTCAGCATTTTACCTTGGAACTTTTTTTTTGGTTGTTATAGTGAAATTGTTGTGTTTTTTAACTTGGAACTTTCGTTATGGTTTTTATAGTGAAACTGTAAGTTTTTAAACTTTGAAAAATTTTATGGTTTTTATAGTGAAACTATTCAGTTTTTTCACTTGAATTTTTTTTATGGTTTTTATAGTAAATCTGTTGAGTTTTTCTCACTTGGAACTAATTTTTTATTTTTTTATAGTGATAATATTGTGTTTTTTCACTTGTAATTTTTTAATATATTTGTTAAAGAGAAACTGTTGGGTTTTTTAACTTGGAATGTTAGTTTGATTTTTAAAGTTGAGTATTTACAATTGGAAATCTTGTTATGGTTTTATAGTGAATTTGTTGACATTTTTAACATGAAACTTTTTTTTATGTTTTTTAGTGAAATTGTTGTGTTTTTAACTCGGAACTTTTATTATGGTTTTTATAGTGAAATTGACTTGTTTTTTAACTTGGAACTTTTATTTTCGTTTTTATAGTGAAACTGTTGAGTTTTTTTTACTTGGATCTATTTTTTTTTTAGTTTTTATAGTAAAACTATTGAGTTTTCTTACTTGGAATTTTTTAAATATTTTTATAGAAAATGTTGAGTTTTTTAACTTGAAACTTTTGTTATGGTTTTTATAGTGAAATTGGCTTTATTTTTAACTTGGAACTTTTATTTTGGTTTTTATTGTGAAACTGTTTAGTTTGTTTTAACTTGGATCTCTTTTTTATGGTTTTTATAGTGAAACTATTGAGTTTTTTACTTAGAATTTTTTAAATTTTTTTTATTGAGAAATTGTTGAGTTTCAAAACTTTAAATTTTTTTTAATAATTTTTATAGTGAAATAGAAGAGGTTTATTACTTGGATCTTTTGTTAGGATATTTATAGTGAAATTGTTCAGCATTTTACCTTGGAACTTTTTTTTTGGTTGTTATAGTGAAATTGTTGTGTTTTTTAACTTGGAACTTTCGTTATGGTTTTTATAGTGAAACTGTAAGTTTTTAAACCTTGAAATATTTTATGGTTTTTATAGTGAAACTGTTGAGTTTTTTCACTTGAATTTTTTTTTGTGGTTTTTATAGTGAAACTGTTGAGTTTTTTCTCACTTGGAACTTATTTTTTATGTTTTTTAGTGAAATTGTTGAGTTTTTTAATTCGGAACTTTTATTATGGTTTTTATAGTGTAATTGACTTGTTTTTAAACTTTGTACTTTTACTTTTGTTTTTATAGTGAAACTGTTGAGTTTTTTAACTCGAAACTTTTATTATGGTCTTTATAGTGAAATTTACTTGTTTTATAACTTGGAACTTTTATTTTGGTTTTTATAATGAAACTGTTGAGGTTTTTTACTTGGATCTTATTTTTTATGGTTTTTATAGTGAAACTATTGAGTTTTCTTACTTGAATTTTTTAAATATTTTTATAGAAATTGTTGAGTTTTTTAACATGAAACTTTTGTTATGGTTTTTATAGTGAAACTGACTTGTTTTTTAACTTGGAACTTTTATTTTGGTTTATATAGTGAAACTGTTATGTTTTTTTAACTTGGATCTTTTTTTATGGTTTTTATAGTGAAACTATTGAGTTTTTTTTACTTGGAATTTTTTAAATATTTTATTTGAGAAATTGTGGAGTTTCTAAACTTTAAACTTTTTTTTATAATTTTTATAGTGAAATATATATGAGGTTTATAACTTGGATCTTTTGTTAGGATCTTTATAGTGAAATTGTTAAGCATTTTACCTTGGAACTTTTTTTTTGTTTTTATAGTGAAATTATTGTATTTTTTAAATTGGAACTTTCGTTATGGTTTTTATAGTGAAACAGTTAAGTTTTTTAACTTTGAAATTTTTTATGGTTTTTATAGTGAAACTATTGAGTTTTTTCACTTGAAATTTTTTTAATGGTTTTTATAGTGAAACTATTGAGTTTTTTCTCACTTGGAACTTATTTTTATGTTTTTTATAGTGATTATGTTGGGTTTTTTCACTTGTAATTTTTAATATATTTTTTAAAGAGAAACTGTTGGGTTTTTTAACTTGGAATATTTCGTTTGCTTTTTAAAGTTGAGTTTTTTCATTTGCAAATCTTGTTAGGGTTTTATAGATAATTTGTTGACATTTTTAACATGAAACTTTTTTATGGTTTTTTAATGAAATTGTTGAGTTTTTTTAACTCGGATCATTTATTATGGTTTTTATAGTGAAAATGACTTGTGTTTTAACTTGGAACTTTTATTTTGGTTTTTATAGTGAAACTGTTGAGTTTTTTTTAACCTGGATTTTTTTTATTGTTTTTATAGTGAAACTATTGAGTTTTTTTACTTGGAATTTTTTAAATATTTTATTTGAGAAATTGTGGACTTTCTAAACTTTAAACATTTTTTTTTTATAATTTTTATAGTGAAATATATATGAGGTTTATAACTTGGATCTTTTGTTAGGATCTTTATAGTGAAATTGTTGGATCTTTTGGTTGTTATAGTGAAATTGTTGTGTTTTTTAACTTGGAACTTTCGTTATGATTTTTATGGTGAAACTGTTAAGTTTTTTAACTTTGAAAATTTTTATGGTTTTTATAGTGAAACTGTTATGTTTTTTCACTTGAATTTTTTTTATGGTTTTTATAGTGAAACTGTTGAGTTTTTTCTCATTTGGAACTTATTTTTTATTTATTAATAGTGATAATGTTGAGTTTTTTCACTTGTAATTTTTTAATATATTTTTTAAAGAGAAATTGTTGGGTTTTTTAACTTGGAATTTTTAGTTTTCTTTTTAAAGTTGAGTTTTTTCATTTGGAAATCTTGTTATGGTTTTATAGTGAATTTGTTGACATTTTTAACTTGAAACTTTTTTTTATAGTTTTTTAGTGAAATTGTTGAGTTTTTTAACTCGAATCTTTTATTATGGTTTTTATAGTGAAACTGACTTGTTTTTTTTACTTGGAACTTTTATTTTGGTTTTTATAGTGAAACTGTTGAGGTTTTTTACTTGGATCATTTTTTATGGTTTTTATTGTGAAACTATTGAGTTTTCTTACTTGAATTTTTTAAATATTTATAAAGAAATTGTTGAGTTTTTTAACTTGAATCTTTTGTTATGGTTTTTATAGTGAAACTGACTTGTTTTTTAACTTGGAACTTTTATTTTGTTTTTTATAGTGAAATTGTTGAGTTTTTTTTTAACTTGGATCTTTTTTTTATGGTTTTTATAGTGAAACTATTGAGTTTTTTTACTTGGAAATTTTTTAAATATTTTATTTGAGAAATTGTGGAGTTTTTAAACTTTAAAATTTTTTTATTTATAATTTTTATAGTGAAATATATATAAGGTTTATAACTTGGTTCTTTTGTTAGGATCTTTATAGTGAAATTGTTGAGCATTTTACCTTGGAACTTTTTTTTCGTTTTTATAGTGAAATTGTTGTGTTTTTTAAAATTGAACTTTCGTTATGGTTTTTATAGTGAAACTGTTAAGTTTTTTAACTTTGAAAATTTTATGGTTTTTATAATGAAACTGTTGAGTTTTTTCACTTGAATTTTTTTTTATGGTTTTTATAGTGAAACTGTTGAGTTTTTTTGTCACTTGGAACTTATTTTTTATGTTTTTTATAGTGATAATGTTGAGTTTTTTCACATGTAATGTTTTAATATATTTTTTGAAGAGAAACTGTTGAGTTTTTTAACTTCAAAGTTTTTGTTTGCTTTTTAAAGTTGAGTTTTTTCACTTTGAAATCTTGTTATGGTTTTATAGTGAAATTGTTGACATTTTTAACATGAAACTTTTTTTATGGTTTTTTAGTGAAATTGTTGAGTTTTTTAACTTGGAACTTTTATTATGGTTTTTATAGTACAACTGACTTGTTTTTTAACTTGGAACTTTTATTTTGGTTTTTATAGTGAAATTGTTGAGTTATTTAATTTGGATCTTTTTTATGGTTTTTACAGTAAAAATGTTCCAGACTGCCCCAAATTTCAGACTTGGACCCAAATATTAACTCACGCCCAATCGACCCATTAACCCATTAACGTCCGCTCAACTTAACCCGTGCTCGACATCAGTGCCCTCCGACCAACTGACAAGTCGAGCGAGGTAAATAGCGCCTCAACGGATAGCTCGCAACTACTAACGGTTATTACGGAATCCGCGATCCACGCCTTGCAATATGGACCAATGACCATCCTCTTGGACCAATATAAAAACCCTCTCATTCGAGAGGGTCAGGTATTTAAATCTTGACCCTAAAAATCTTGTACTTGCTCGCTCTCTGACTTTGGCGTCGGAGTGCCTTTGCAGTACACCCCTTTTTCTCCATCATCAACCGTGCTCATCCACGCTCGACGCCGGCCACATCGGATCCTGATCTCATGGTACGATCAGGTGGCGCCGTTTGTGGGAAACCAACTTCCCTGTTCTTCTCCATTTGAGATTCTCAAGAACCAAAGTTTACTATTTAAATAGACGGAAAAACCTAGTCACTCCCTCACACGAAGAAACCGTCCAAGATCACCAAGACGGAAAAACGGCTTCGCCCTCTCTAGAGTGCGACCAACTACTCGAGAGCCAACCGGAGGCCATACCTTCCATAGTCGCACCCGCTGGGTCAGACTTCGCCGCGCTGGTTGAAATTTTCAACCAAACCCACCTCCTTCTCCTAGCACACAGTGAGAAGATAACTCGTCTCGAAGAAACCGGTCGCCGATCATCTCGATCTCCTAAACGGCACCGGGGACAGTGCAACCCATTCCCCGAAAAAGAAGGATAAAGCCCACCACGATGAATCTTCTATCAGGAATCGAGATCGTTCACCTCCTTGTAGACGTCGATCCTCTGTGCTGACCAAAACTCGTCAAGATCCGCAGTGTGATGACCGACATCTCCTCCCCAGAAAAGGTGACGATCCCGATCACCATCTCCAAGACAATCAAGAAAGAACAGGTCAAACTCTTTGTCCCTGCGACGGAACAGAAAACACCGTTCAAGATCCCCTTTTCTCACCTCCAATGACGACGACGATATCAAAGGACCCCACTCTTCTGAGATTATGGCTTCCAAATTACCAAGAGGGCTCGAGAAACCCCCACCCCTAGGTTCATATGACAGAACAATTGATCTCGATGAACATATTGAGAACATCGACGCTCTACTTGATTACAGGGGCGTCCGAGGAGCGATCAAATGTCGTCTCTATCCGACCACCTTAAGGAAAGGGGTGACGACTTGGTACAAAAGTCTTGAGCCCGAATCCATCACTTCCTGGAGACAACTTGGTCGAACTTTCTCCAGGCATTTCACTGTTTCCCGACGCCACCCCAAGACGAAGGTATCACTCGAAGCCATTATCTAGGGAAAAGATGAGCCCCTCGGAACCTACATCGAAAGGTTCAATAAAGAAGTTGTCTAGGTCTCGAACACGGACGACATGAAAAAGTATTTGCTGGAGCGTGGGTTACGCCCATCCACCGTGTTCCACCGAGCAATGGGCATTGAGACGCCCGCCACTCTGGACGCTTTCCTCTTGAAAGCTCAAGCGTACATCCAGTACGAAGAAAAGCAAGCAGCCAGCTCCGTTCGTGATGTACGGCGTAGAGAATACGCCAACCCTTCCAACTCTGATGAACCTTCAACATCTCGTCGGGGAGGTGACAAAAGAAAGGAAGATCACCCCCGTGAACCGCGGGAGAAAAGAGGACCAGTAGGTCGCTTTCGTGAGTATACACATCTATTGGTGTCGAGGGAGAAAATAATGTCTGAATGTGCTAATTCAAAGTTCCGTCAAGCGGGGGTTCGCTTTCCCAAGCAGCTACCCGCTAAGCCGGGCACCGACAAAACCAAGTATTGCAGGTTCCACAAAAGCCACGGACACAATACCGAGGATTGCATCCACCTGAAGGACGCAATAGAGATACTCATCAAAGACGGCCACCTCAAACAATTCATGAAATCCAAAGAAACCTCCATGCCGGAAACACAAGAAACCATAAAGGTCGAGGAAGTGGTAGCGGTGCCCGCAGACACCAATATGCAGGTTGCTCTCAGCATCTATCGCCCTGAAGATTTTTTTATGTCCGATCGTTAGAAGAACCCTAGTTATCTGTCTCCCCATAGCCCCTAGGAAGCATTCCCCTCCGCTATGGTGATTTCAGGTGGAGGATTCAACAAGATCACAGTTGGTTCCGTGAAGAGGAAGTTTGACCAACTAATCGCAAAAGGGCCGACCCTGAATGCTACGTTAGACAAACCCAAAGACAACTCGGTGCCCATCTCATTTTACAAAGAGGAACTACTGGGGGGAGCACCTAACGCCAGCATTCCACTACTCATTCGGGCCCAGATGGCAAACTTCGACGTCCATAGAATACTAGTCAACCAGGGAAGTCCATGCGATATAATGTATTCGCAACTGTTCGCGACACTCCAGCTGAACGAGTATCATCTAACGCCATACGTGGGATCTGACCTGCAATGTTTCAATAGGGCAATATCACGACCATGGGGTTATGTCGACCTTATAGTCACTTTTGGAGCCGCGGAAACCACCTGGTCAGTCCGCGTCCAATTTTTGGTCTTCGATTATCTTTCTCTATACCAATGCATTCTCGGTCGACCGACGCTGGCCGATCTCCTGGCTGTTCCATCAACTGTCCAACTAAAGATGAAGTACTACATGACGCCGGGGAGAGTGGCCACCCTGCACGGTGATGTCGAAGTTGCCTGTTGCTGTTTCGAGGCAGTTTCGAGGCAGCCTCTAAAAGCTTTAGCTTGATATCATACCAGCCCAAAGCTTCCACCTCAACGTCCTCCATAAACACAGAAGTGCCCGCACCTCTCCCTCGGATCGACTCCATCGACCTGGATTGTAGGTTTCCAGACAAAGCCGAAAGCTCCCAGCAGCCCTCTACTTCGTTAGCCCGGCCAATCCTCGACGGTGAATTCAAACAAATCCCTCTGGGGGAAGATCCGAGCAGATGCGTGAAGATTGGGGCCCATCTCCTAAACCTGGCGAAGACACAGCTGGAGGCATGCCTGAAAGGGAACACCGATCTATTCGCATGGAGTGCAGCAGAGATGCCTGGACTTGACCCAGACGTGGCCTTCCATCATCTCTCCATCGATCCTAATCACAAGGTCGTTGCCCAACGAAGGAAGAAACAGTCGACCGAAAAAACTAAAGCAATCGAAAAGGTTGTAGAAGACCTCCTAGAGGCGAACTTTGTAACGGAAGCCAGGTACACCACCTGGCTCTCCAACGTTGTACTTGTGAAAAAATCTAATGGAAAATGGAGAATGTGCGTTGATTATACTGATCTTAACCGGGCTTTCCCGAAAGATGCTTACCCATTACCAAATATTGATAAATTGGTCGACAACTCGGCCGGTTTCAAACTACTATCATTTATGGACGCCTATTCGGGATATAATCAGATCCCCATCGCCGTGACCGAAAAAAAACATACGGCCTTAATGACCAAGTCAGGAAATTATTATTACAATGTTATGCCATTCGGACTAAATTACTATTACAATGTTATGCCATTCGGACTAAAAAATGCGGGCTCCACCTATCAACGCATGATGAACAAAGTATTCTGAGCAGAAATCGGAGACATGTTGGAAGTATATATGGACGACATGATCGTTAAATCTCAACAAGAAACATATCATGCTTCCCATCTTCGTAAAGTGTTCGACCAAGCTCGAAAATGCAGAATGCGTTTCAACCCCGAGAAGTGCACATTCGGAGTTCGAGCAGGCAAATTCCTTGGATTTTACTTGTCCGAACATGGTATCGAAGCCAATCCTGACAAATACCAAGCATTTACAGAGATTCCTACGCCCAACTCCAAAAAATCCATACAATCATTGAACAACGTCCTTACCTCACTTGCCTGATTCGTTGCTAAGTCCTCCCAACACGCCCTTCCATTCTACAAGCTCCTCCGCAAGGAGGCAGCCTTTGAATGGACATACGAGTGCAAACAGACCTTGATCCACTTAGAAAAAGCATTGTTCGAGCCTCTAGTACTCTCCAGACCTAACAAAGGCGAAACGCTATATCTCTACCTCGCCGTGGAAAACGAAGTGGTGAGCGCGACCCTTATCCGTGAACTGCCCAAAGGACAAAAACCTATTTACTTTACGAGCAAAGCCTTGAATGGCCCTAAGCTCCGATACCTACAAATCGAAAAGGTAGCACTAGCCCTCCTCTTTGCAACAAGAAGGTTACGACACTACTTCCTGGCCCATACTATTGTCGTGAGGACAGACCAACCCATCAGGCAGATGCTCAGAAGGCCAGATATGGTCGGACGGATGCTGAAATGGTCGTTGGAACTGTCCGGGTTCGACATCAAATTCGAAGGAAGACAGGACCTCAAAGCTAAAGCCTTGGTCGACTTTGTAGCAGAGCTTACCTTCACCAAGCAGACTTCAACATCCCCGACTACGTGGATCATCTTCGTAGACGAAGCGTCTAGCTCGGCAGTCAGTGGGGTCGGGGTGATATTGGAGAATAAGGAAGGAACCATCATCGAAGTATCCCTAACCTTGTCTTTCCCCACGTCCAATAATCAAGCAGAATACGAGGCCTTCCTGGCCGGCTTGCGCCTCGTAGACGACCTCGGGGCAGAAGAAATAATGATATGCACATACTCCCAGTTGGTCGCCAACCAAGTGCGAGGCAAGTTTCAAGTCAAAAACGACAACATGACCAAATACTTAGCTTTGGTCAAAGAGAAGATAAAATGATTCACGTCCGTGGAATTCAAGCACGTCCCACGCGAGAACAACACCCAAGCGGATATATTCTCCAAACTGGCAAGTACCAAGAAGAAAGGGGGCAACAAATCCGTCATACAAGAGATACTCCTTCGACCCAGCATTGGGAAATCGTCAGCCCTAATAGACGTCAATGTCGTGGGCAACGCTAACTGTTGGATGACCCCAGTATTCAATTATTTGACCAAGGACGAATTACCAACAAACCCAAAAATGGCTAGCACCATGCGGCGTAGATCATGCTCGTATACAATGGTCGGGGGAAAGATGTATCGTTGGGGTTCTCCACACCACTCCTCAGATGCGTCGAGGAAGAAAACATTTTGCACGTGTTAAGGGAAGTCCATGAAGGGATCAACACACACCATCCAGGTGGGCGATCGCTCGCCCGCAAAATTCTACGAGCAGGATACTACTGGCCAACAATGCAGAACGACGCGAAGGAGCATGTTAAAAAATGTGACAAATGCCAACGGCATGGTGACATACACGTGGCACCTCCTACCGAGTTGAAATCACTATCTTCCCCATGGCCATTTTCCTGGTGGGGACTAGATATATTAGGGCCCTTTGTCATCCGCACCGGCCAAAAAAAGTATCTCATCGTGGGTGTCGATTATTTCACTAAATGGATAGAAGAAGAGGCCTTAGCCAAAATCACTGCGCACAACATCTTACGCTTCTTCAAGCGGAACATTCTCGCCCGATTTGGGGTCCCGCTCGCCATCGTAATAGATAATGGGACCCAGTTCACCGACAAGCATTTCCATTAATTCGTAACCTTAGTAGGAACCAAATAGCACTTCGCCTCGGTCGAGCACCCTCAGACTAATGGGCAAGCAGAAGCTGCTAATAGGGTAATCTTAAGAGGTCTTAAGCGAAGGTTGGACGAGCACAAAAAATGTTGGGTCGAAGAATTACACAGCTTTCTTTGGGAATACATGACCACACCCCACTCGACAACCGGGGAATCCCCATTTCGGCTAGCATACGGGACTGAAGCGGTCATCCCCATAGAGATGCACATATCGTCCAGGCAGGAAGAATCACCTATGGACAAAGATACCAACTCTGACACACTGAGAGAAGAGCTCGACTTAGTCAAAGAAATACGATCAGGAGTTTCTATTCGAGAAGCTACACTTAAACAAAAAATAGCAGCTCGACATGACGCCAAGGTTATTAAGTAAGCATTCGAAGTCGGAAGTCTCGTCTTGAGGAGAAATCACAAAGACTCCCGAGAAAGGAAGCTGGCACCAAATTGGGAGGGTCCATATCGCGTCCGAGCAAAGAACGAGAACGAAGCCTATTACTTAGAAAATATTCAAGGGGAAGAGCTTTCTCGGCCGTGGAACGCCGAGAAACTCAAGCAATACTATAACTAGTATGAAGGTCACCTTGCTCAACTCCCAAATGAGGAGCAGATAGTTCGGCCAAACCTACATGCCCAGGTACGAGCATTGCAGCCCAAAACGTTTGATCAACAGGACCCCTTCACGAAGAGGAAGGTAACTGTCGCACAAACGAATACTCAAACGAGTCCAATGTCGCTTAAGTACCATGACTAGACAGAACCCCAGCTCGCGATGGGACATTCAAGCCACAAAATCCGAGCCATGATCTTGACCTGGATATCGACCCGGAGCCAGCCTCCTTACATCTGATCGGTTCCCCTAACCGACGAATCACACTTTCTTACGAGCATTTACCCCCTATTCGACCACTATATCATATTCCTTGTGCCAGACGAGCATAAAATACTTAGCGAAATAATACATTTAAAACAAAAGTCCTCCGACGGACGGGCAGTCATATGTAAAAACAAAAACATTGCAAAAAAAAAAAAACGACCACCCAGGTCAGAAACATTCATTGAGAAGCTGCGACCCCTAAGGGCCGACTTGTTCGGAATTACATAAAATGGGGACCAAGTCCCCGAGCAAAAACTATAAATTACATATATTTTGGGCACGCAGGGCAACCTAATTACATTCCTCCTCTTGGACACCAGGCTGACCTTCACTCGGAGGTTGCTGAGCTTTAGGCTGGACCGGCTAGTCGGGCTCACCCGGCTGAGAATCATCAACAATCATATAATCTGGGACTACAATCCGACCATCCACGACCTTGTACAAATACCTGATCTGATCAGTATCAATGTCCAACTCCAAATGGAGGGCCTTAATCTGATCCACGACATTATGAAAACTTAGCTTGGTCGTGTCCCTCAATTCTTCCAGATCTTGGTCCAACCGGGCAAGGAAGTGTGTCCTGCTCATCAGACCCTTGGTGTCTTTATCCTCATCCTCCTTGGGAAAGAAGATTCTTTCAACTTTTTATTTGGGTCGACAGTCTTCCTTTTGTCCACCTCTAGCTTGGCGATCACGTCAGCCCGCTCCGTCAACTCTTTGGCCGTAGCCTCAGCGTCCTCGACGACCTTCCTCGCTTTTTCCTCTGAATCGCCCAGGAGGGACTTCAAGCGACAAATTTCGCGCTCCTGCCCGGAGCTTCCCTCAGCCAACATCGAGGCCATTGATAGCAGCCGCATTACAGCATTGGCATCATGCGCTAGGGATAACCTCCGAGCAGGGCGATCCATCTGCTCGAGAAACAGCGAGTCCGCCTGTTCGACCTCCAAGGAAGTGTCCTCGAAGAAGTTGCGCTGCATAAAACATGGTGGCAATACATGTTTGGGTTTTGAAGGAGTGTTGGTCGTCAGGTCCATAACGGTCGTTCCAACTTTGTGTTTCTTAAGACTCGAACCCGAAGTCATGCATGGGGAGCCTCGAGCGATGGGGCCCAAGCTAGAGTCACTCGTATCGTTACCCACAAGTCGGGTCTGAATGATCCTAGATTTCCTCTTGTTACCTTGCCTCAACTTGTCCTGGATCTTGTCTAGAGAATTCGCCACAGAACCTGCAAAAAGGAGGAAAGAAAATGGTCAGATCGGCTACGAGCATAAAATCACATGACGAATAAACAAAAATAAAAACAAAACAAGTACCAAATAGTTCAGACACTTGCCCGTTTTTACAAGCCAAGAGAGTTGTGACGTCAATCAGCGGACGTTCCACAGCTTCTCCCGATCAGAAGCTAACATTACTTTCCCATCTCCGTCAAGCATCGGGGTCGAAATGAAGGAAGATACCAGCTTACGAACCTCCTCGAACCTGGTTGCGTCATCCACGGTCAGAGCATCCCCTATTTGAACGAAATCGCTCACAGGTCGCCCATAATGACATAATCCCACAAAAAAGGAAACCTCCAACTCCTCTTACGGATCTGGCGCCCTTCAGCATCCAGCTGGGGCACATCATTCTCGTCGGGGTCGACCCCCATAAAGCTGATCGACCTTGTAGCTTCTCGACTCACAGGCTCGATCAAGAAATAGTCGCCCTTGAATGATCAAATAGACTCTGAATGCGCCTTGAAGATCTTAGCCCGTTATTTAAAGGAAATGAAATCCTTCCGGGCATTCCCTCGCCCCACCTGGCACTGCAGAGAGAACAACCGGAAAAGAGAGGAAGAGTATCCCCCGCCCCTAGATGCGTGCATGTCAACTCGAATGCCCTCATAAAGGCATAAGAGTTAGGATGCAGCTGCGAGGGCGCTACCCCCAGGTAACCGAGCAGACCAAATTGATGAACGACATCCTGATCCCCAAGGTCGAAATAGCATACTCATACATTGAAAATTTTCTTCCCCTAAAATCCGAGAAAATTCTGTCGTTGTCGCTCAGACATGTCACCCTCCAGTGGACAGGATACCCCACCACATGCAAAGGATCTTCGCGCGGCCGAGCATAAGATGATACTTTGTCCAGCAAGTCCTCAACAACCCACTCCTCGGCCGTAGGAGCCCTTTCCTCTTCTTTTGAAACCACATGAGTGCCAACCTCTCCCCCAGACATTGTCGCCACATCATTTATTTCGGTTGCCTATGAGTCCCCCGAGGAACTTTCAGAGTCCGATGGAACAATTACCGAAGAGCCCGAATCTTCCGACGTGCTTTCCTCCGAGGAGATGTTGTAGGGATCGACGAGCGCATTTTCACCTGAAAAGTAGAGGAAAGGTGTCAGTGAATTCGATTAAAATATCAAATCCACCCTACCACTACCTATCAAGTGAAAGGGCGTGCAACGGCCTGGGAACAGGGTTCCTGACCAAAGCCCTCGAGTAATCGACGCTCGGGACAATCGATCAACGCTCGATAGGGAATCATAAAAACACAAAGTTCACGACGAACAGATGCTCATCACGAAACCCTAAACCTCGGTCGAGTATTCGACCAAGGTCGCTGCCGATCGCAAACTATGGTTCAGAACATGCAACGTCACAGTAACTACTTCAGCTTAAAATTCATCTAAAACTAACCTAATCCATTATTTAAAAGCGAAACCTAAACCACATACATGTCTATTCTTAAAGGAATAAGATAAAAAAAATCAGAAAAGAACTCCTACCAGGAGCATTAGACATGATTATGAGAAGTTGTGTTGATACACACGGTGGTCGGCAGAAGAACTGCGGTGGTCGACGGTTGTCTAAGGTTGTCGGAGAGTCGATCAGGACAGAAAAAAAGGAGACAAATGAGACGATCCTCCTATTTATAAGGAAGGGGGCACGTGCAGCTGAAGCGTGACCCCTATCCCTAGGCAATAATGACCTACGCACTAGTCCCTAGGCTAGCTGATGGGAAAATAGCAAGTGTACTATTTTTGCCCACTGTAGTAATAATAGGAAAAATTCCCCGAATATCGATCTCGAGGACTGCGTAGCAAATTAAGTTTTTTAATTGTTTCAATGGAACAAAAGTTCTTTGGGTTTGGTTTAGATACTATAAAATGACTTGCGAACATAAAATTTAGGAAAATAATACATATGACAAATATGAGAATTATACTAGGGAAGGTGTATGAGAAATTCTTATAATGACAAATAATTTATATTCGTTAAAATAACACTGCAACTAAAACACTACCGCCTTTCAAATCTAGTTTTTAAGAGATTCCTCTAAGAAAAACCCTTTGGTATTCCTTTTATACCCCAATTCCTCGATTGTATAGAAAGAACACCAAGCTTTTGCACATTGAAAGTTTTTACGGTTAAATATGATATCCTAATTCCTTGGTTATATTCGTTAAAACGCTTTGATGGAAAAATATTAACGGTGGCATTCCTACCTACTATTAACCGAGGATTTAAAATCTCATTTTCCAACATCGATTTTTATAATAAGATCGGATCAATCAACACAATGAATATAGAAGCAGTGAAATTCATAAAATCAAATTCAATGTCATTACAAGAAACTCAGGGACACCCCTAGCATTAAGGGGTTTAGCCACTCATATTCAAAACAATGAAAATCACATACACAAGGAAAAGAGACATTACAATATTCAAAGGATTGGTTGGATCGTCAATTGCTTCCGCATTTGATCGATCCTTCTTCTCCTCTCTTAATCTCTTGTTCTCTCCCAAGCGTCAAAATTCCCAAAGTAAAAAAGTGTTTTTCTCTTAGTCACGATCAGCCTAATGTATCAGATTACAAAAATGCATACAAAATGCCTAAACTGCACTCGGCACAAGAGAATTGGAAATTACAAAATTTTGACTCCAGGTGCCATGACACGGGCCGTGTCGTGTGATACGGGCACCCGTGTCAGGCTGCTGGGACCTTGGCTGCGCACATCTTCAGTGGGGGCCCATGACACGGGTCGTGTCATGTGACACGGGCACCCGTGTCATGCTTCTGTATTGCCTCAAGTATTGTTCAAGTCTTAGCTTCCATTGCCATCCTGACACGGGCCATGTCAGGTGACACGGGCACCCGTGTCAGGCTTCTGAAACCCCTTTTTTCTCTGTTTCCTTGCACTCGGATCGCCATTGCATTAGTATCTGATCACCAGCTTGTTAAATGCCTGAAAACACACTAAAAACAACCAAATTAAACACACTAATGATAGAAATGATAAACACATAACATGCTCGCCACATACGGGAATAACAAGAAAAATATAAATACAAGATTCTAAAACACACAAAAATATAAGAACCAACAACTAATATAGCTTGAAATATATGACTGAAAATCACCGATCAAACTCCCCCGAACTTGAACTTTTGCTTGTCCTCAAGAAAAAAGCTTGTATAAATGCACAAGTCAACCATTCGCTACTGAAACTTTCGAGATGAAATGAGGATACTCGTACTTGAGTTTTGTTCCAAGTCATCGGACGGGTACTTTTAGTACTTCTCTCTCAATAAAAGTATCTTACAAACACTGAACCGCGGTAGCACCACGGACCTCAATCCTCTTTTTGGTAACCTCTCAGACTATGTTTTGGGCTTAGGTCTTCCTATCAATTTCCCCCCCTTTTTATTCGGACAATCGTTTTAAGGCTTTTTGTGATTTTTCATTGTATACACAAGATTGATCAATCAAAGAAATGTTTATTTTTTTGAGACACCGTTGTTTTCTTGTCACTTAAGTATGACTTTTAGGTTCAACCTCCGTTAGGTTGAATAACCGGGTGAGGGTTACCCAACTTAGAGGGATCAATTGCCTAATTGTCTCTTTTTTTTCCGGTGTCTTTTTTTTTCTTTTTTTCTTTTTCAATCAACCTTGCACAACAATTAGTATGGATGAAGCCTGACTGTCATGATAAAATAATAAGGGGGTACTTCTCAGATTAAAGTACCATGGCAGAAATCCACATGTATGACTCGTTACTTACTCGGAGGATTCAGTGTGTTTGCGTTATACCTCTACATCAAGATTTTTCTAATTTCTTCACCCGGTTCCTTTTCATTTAACTCTCTATACTTTCTCCTCACCTCACTCGCAAGACAAAACCTATTACTCTTTTTTTTAGTTCAACTCAGAGGTGCTTTCACAAATGATTACAATTATACATTCAAGCAGTACAGACTCGCAACTAGAATTAACAGCAAAAACATAAAACAAACAAAACAAAACAAAATAACTAAATAAAACCCTCCCACACCAGAACTCAGCAGTGTCCTCACTGATGGAGAACTAGTGTGAACAGGGGACTCACAGGGATTACTGAGGTGGAGGTTGGTCTCGCAGATGCATCTGCTTCAACCATTCGTGCATTTCTCCTATGAGTTTGCCTTGGCGGATTTGCTCGTTCCCTTGTCGAGTCTGCTCTTCTCCTTGTGTTTTCTGCTCACTCTGGAGATAGCACATTTCATTCTGCATCCACTCCCATTCTTCTTTACTCATGCTCCACTGACCCGTTTCTTAATTCCGCGTGTTATCAACTGGTGGTATAGAGGCCATTTCAGGTTGATAACCTTTTTCACCATCCGTACCTACAAAATCTTCAAACACAACTTCGTCGTCCTGTATAGGACTCTCATATAACCAATTAGCCTCTTTTTCAATACTGATAAAATCAGGCGCAAACAAAGCTAACAGGTGATGGTTACGGCTAACCAAAGAATAATAATCATTATAAACCTTAATCATACCTTGTGTAGTGAGAGTTGCTAAGTCAATTTTTGTTTTACCTGCAAGAGTTGGTTCCTCCCTCAGAAGAGCATCATATCCAAAGTGGTCGGCTATTTGAGTTATCATGCCTCCCACCGATATCTCACAAGAATTAGCATTTACCACTCGTTTCAGATGATCGGTCACAAAAGTCGCTACATTGATTAGCTCCTTGTTGGCCATGTCGTATAGCAGGTATAACTCCTTCTGAGTAGCTACTCCCGTACTGTCCCCTCTACAGAACAAGGTATACGCCAAACCTTTATGTGCATATCTGAAGCACAGGTTGTGAATGCAGGACGTCTTTTCCGCTTTTGCGACATACTCGGGATTTCCTGTGATGGCTTTCCAGAAATCACCTGCAGCAAAAGTACTCGGGGGAGCTCCAGGTCCGAAGCTAGGGAGCTTTAGAACTTGTCCCAGTTCAGCCACAGACAATGAATGATTAGTATTAAACAAACGGAACCTTAATGTCCCGAAATACTCTTCATCAGAACCCGTCCACCTGTGTTTTAGCTGAAACTCCAAAGAAGTCAGAAATTCAAAGGTTATACGCTCAAAGGTTGGCGCTTCAAATTGCATAAATTCAAGCATGCCTAGAGAATGAAACATTCTATGCACTTCAAATATCAGTCCTAAATTATCTAGAGTATCATTACAAATATACCTGGCCGGAATCAACTTACGTTTGACCAATACCGAGTATTTCCTCTGATGCTCAGGATCCTCGAACAAAATGTCATGAGCGTTCGCCATGCGGTGGACTCTCTTACAGGGGCGAGATGGTTCAACCACAACCTTTCCAGTATCCCTTCGTGGAGGCATTCTCAAATTCCTGCAAAAAGAAACAAACGAAATTCGAAAATAGGATTAGAAGCAAACGTCTATGTAGGAGTGATAAGGTAGGTGAGATGAGCACTTTTCGTGAAGAGGGGATGGTGTTTGGGTGAGTGGGTGTTAGAGAAATTGAAGGTTTTTAGGGAGAAGAAAAATGGAGGTTAGGGTTTTTAGAGATGAAGAGTTGGAGAAGAAGAGAGATTATGGTAAGAAAGGAGAGTAAAAAGGATAAATGAGTGGTAGAGGTTACAAAATTCGTGGGCCCCACTCATTAAAGAGGTAAAAAATTTGAAAAAAATGATGATCCGCCTCTCTGACACGGGCCGTGTCGCGTGACACGGGTGCCCGTGTCAGTCCCCTGCAAAAGAAGAAATAAGCAATAAAAAAAACACAAGCCTCAGGACCTGCAACACGGTCCGTGTTGTGTTACACGGGCACCCGTGTTGCATCTCTGATTTCCATCAAAAACCTCATCACAAATCCCATTCACGTATCCTCCTGACACGGGTCGTGTTGTGTGACACGGGCACCCGTGTCAAGGCCTTGAATTTGCTCAAACTCGAGTCTCGCACGGTTTTTAGACCGTTTCTCCACTTTGTCTTTCCTCCACCTGATCTGTGAGAAATTTATTCAACCAACCTACAAAATGAACAAATTAAGATGAATAAAAAAAACATCGTGGGTTGCCTCCTACAAAGCGCTGTGTTTAACGTCACATGGCTCGACGGTTACTCGTCCTACTGGGTAAGACGAATGACATTAGCATGTTCTCTAGGTTGTCCTTGGAAATAAGGTTTCAACCTTTTCCCATTCACTTTGAATATGTCTCCATTAGACTGATTTTTTATCTCAACCGCCCCATGCGGGAAGACGCGATGCACCTCAAAGGGTCCCGACCACTTAGATTTTAATTTCCCGGGAAACAGTTTCAACCTTGAGTTATACAGTAAGACAAGTTGTCCTTCCCAAAAGTCTTTCCTTTGAATTCTCTTGTCATGCCATTTTTTTGTTTGATCTTTGTACTCCTTGGCATTCTCATACGCCCGGTTCCGGAATTCCTCTAACTCGTGAAGTTGGAGGATGCGAGAGCTTCCGGCCTTAGATAGGTCCATATTCAAATACTTGGAAGCCCAAAACGCCTAGTGTTCGAGTTCCAACGGTAAATGAAACGCCTTTTTGTAAACCAATTGATATGGTGACATGTCGATCAGTGTTTTGAAAGTCGTTCGGTATGCCCATAGAGCGTCATCTAACTTAATAGACCAATCCTTTCGAGATGTGTTCAGTGTCTTCTCCAGAATTTGTTTGAGCTATCTATTTGATACCTCTACTTGGCCACTTGTTTGCAGATGGTAGGGAGTGGCTACCCAGTGTTTCACATTATACTTTTGTAAAAGCCTCTCCATGAGGTGATTTAGGAAGTGAGTTCCTCCATCACTTATTAATGCCCTAGGCACACCAAATCTTGCGAATATATTATCCTTCAAGAATCTTGTAACCACTTTCGCGTCGTTGGTGGGTAGTGCTACTGCTTCCACCCACTTTGACACGTAATCCACATCGACCAAAATGTATGTCTTTCTGAATGACTGAGGAATGGCCCCATGAAGTCTATTCCCCACACATCAAATAACTCAACTTCAAGCATAGAGTTTTGGGGCATCTGATTTCTTCTTGATATGTTCCCGGTCCTCTGACATCGGTCACACTCATTCACCAACTGCTGAGCATCTTTGAATAAAGTAGGCCAATATAACCTTGATTGAAGGACTTTAGTTGATGTCCTGTCACCACTGAAATGCCCTCCATACTCGGAATCATGACATGCTTTTAGTACATCTTTCTGTTCTTCTTCTGGTACGCACCTTCTGACCAAACCATCCACTCCTCTTTTATATAGAAACGGATCATCCCATAAATTAAACCGGCAATCATGAACAAACTTTTTTCTTTTGTTAGAGTCAAAATCGTCAGGTATAATGCCACCGACCAAATAGTTTACATAATCCGCAAACCACGGAACACCATTCATAGATAAAATGTGTTCATCAGTGAACGCATCCTTTATAGGACGCTTGTCCTCATTTTCTTCAATAGGTGACATCCGTGAAAGGTGATTTGGTACCGTGTTCTCACAACCTTTCTTATCCCGAATCTCCACATCAAATTCCTGGAGGAGTAAAATCCACCTCAATAGCCTTGGCTTTGAATCCTTCTTAGCAAAAAGATACTTCAAAGCAGCATGGTCAATATAAACAATCACTTTTGAACCCAACAGATATTGCCTTAATTTATCAAAGGCATACACCACAGCTAACAACTCCTTCTCAGTAGTTGCATAATTCATCTGTTCAGGGTTCAAAATGTGACTAGCATAGTATATAACATGCAACAACTAATTTTTTCGCTTCCCTAAAACAGGCCCGACATCAATATCACTAGCATCGCACATAATCTCAAAGGGTAGAGACCAGTCGGGGGCAATCATAATGGGCGCCGACACTAATTTATTTTTCAGTGTCTCAAAAGCATCGACGCACTCTTTATTAAACACAAAAGCCTTATCTTTAACCAATAGAGTAGTTAAAGGTTTGGCTATCTTTGAGAAGTCTCTTATGAACCTGCAATAAAAACATGCATGTCCTAAGAAGCTTCTTATACCTTTCTCATTAACAGGCGGTGGCAACTTTGAGATTACTTCCACTTTGGCTTGATCGACTTCGATCCCTTTGTAAGAGATCTTGTGACCAAGAACAATGCCTTCTCGTACCATAAAATGACATTTTTCCCAGTTAAGGATCAAATTACTTTCCTGACATCGCTGCAAAACAAGTGAAAGGTTAGCTAAACAATTATCAAATGAAGACCCAAACACAGAGAAGTCATCCATGAAGACTTCCATGTGCTTCTCAAGCATATCAGCAAAAATGGATGTCATGCATCTTTGGAATGTTGTAGGGGTGTTACATAGCCCGAATGGCATCCTCCTATTGGCAAAAACACCATACGGGCATGTAAACGCCGTCTTCTTTTGATCTTCTGGTGCAACCACAATTTGGTTGTACCCGGAGTAGCCATCCAGAAAATAATTGTAATCATGCCCAGCCAATCTCTCCATCATCTGGTCAATGAACGGCAATGGAAAATGGTCCTTTCTTGTGGCCAAGTTCAACCTTCTATAATCAATGCGCACTCTCCAACCAATAATCGTTCTTGTAGGAATCAACTCATTATTTTCATTGGTTATTACAATGGTTCCTCCCTTTTTAGGCACCACATGGACCGGGCTCACCCATGTACTATCTGATATAGGATAGATTAATCATGCATCTAACAACTTGACAACTTCCTTTCTCACTACCTCCTTCATAACATGGTTCAATCTCCTTTGGGGTTGCACAACCGGTTTGTGATCTTCCTCCATGAGTATTTTGTGCATGCACACAGTAGGACTTATACCCTTGAGGTCTTCAATTTTCCAACCAATGGCTCCCTTAAACTTTTTAAGAACTCCAATCAACTTGTCCTCTTGCACACTTTTCAAATTAGAGCTAATAATAGCGGGGCATTTTTCTTCAGTGTCAAGAAAGACATATTTGAGATTTTCAGGTAGTTGTTTCAACTCTGAGCTCTTTGGCTTGTCTTCATCTCCATCAACCACTATAGGTTGCCTTAGCTCTTCCCACCGATGATTTCTGGATCTTTTTAGGATAGGTTGAGTTTCAAACATTGCTACCACTTCCATATCACTACTTTCAACTTCCTTATCATCCTCAAAAATAGACATGCTCAATACCCCCTCTAGCGGCAATTGGGACACACTCTCTAAATGTTCACTAGCTTCCACTTGTTCTAACACTTGTATGTTACTACTAGTTCCAACATCATCTTTATACTTCAAAGTGTTCCTCACGTCAATTTTTAACTCTTCATCGTACACTTTCAAAGTAAGTGTTCCCTCTTCCATATCTATTGTGACTCTCCCGGTTTCCAAGAATGGTCTGCCTAAAATTAACAGAATTTCTTCATCTTCCGGCATTTCAAGAATCACGAAATCAACCGGAAATACAAACTTGTCCACTCTCATAAGGACATCATGGACTACCCCATAAGGTCGCCTCACAGAATGATCTACAAACTGGAGAGTCATCCGAGTGTCTTGAACAACACCAATACCCAACTTTTTGTAGATGGATAGAGGCATTAAACTAATGCTTGCTCCCAAATCAATTAGAGCTCTCTTGAATGATCGGTCACCAATAGTGCATGGAATGGTGACAGCTCCTCTGTCCTTCTTCTTCACCGGAATCTTTAGTCCCTGCAAAATAGCACTACAAGTTTCGGTTAGAATAATAGGTTCAGCTTCCATTAGCGATGATATCTTTCATGAATTTGGCATAGGTGGGAATTTGCTAAAGTGCTTCAAGTAATGGAATATTCAGCTCCAGCTTCTTGAACAACTCCAGGAACTTCTCAAAATTCTTCTCTTGTTGTCCTTTCTTTTTATTCCTTGTTTGATAGGGAAGTTTGATCACCGGTTTTGGTTCCACCGTTTTTTCTTTGGTTACCGGTGCTAGGGTTACTCCTTCCTCTTCTTCAACAACTTCATTCTCTTTTATTTCTAGTTCCACTTCAATTATTTGATCCTCACTCTCAGAATTATCTTTCGCCTCTTCATTTGCTTTCCCTCTTCTTGTCGTGACTGCATTGACTTTGTGGTTATCTTTTGGATTTGTTACAGTTGCACTTGGAAGGGCCCCTGGAGTTTGAGGAATTGCAAGATGTTGGGCAATTTGACTTATTTTCACTTCAAGGTTTTTGATTGAGGCTCCAGTATTCCTTAAGTTACTCCTTGTTTCTTCTTGGAATTGGGAATTGTGAGCGGCCATCTTTTCAATGGCAATTTCCCAATCTGCCTTTCTTGGAACCTGTGGTTGGTATTGTTGTTACTGGGGCTGGTATGGTTATTGGCCTTGAACCGGTTTCTGAATGTTCCCTTGTTGATCTTTCCTTGAGAACTTGGGGTGATTTTTCCACCCCGGAATATATGTGTTGGCATACGGGTTGTTCTGCCTCAACATATTAATCTGTTCAGCCTGTTCTTGAGTTGCCAAACAATGCATGGCAAAGTGTGGTCCACAACAAATCTCACAAATCACCGCTTGAATAGGTTCCACCTGTGCCATTTTCTCTGTGCTAATATTCATTTTCTTCAACCTTCTTTCAACTTCTGCATCGATTTGATCCTCCATTTTAACAACTTGCTCTGCCAGCTTTAAATCAATCTTACCATCGGGTTGACTCACAATGTGATCATACAATTCAAGATGCTCATTAGCAACAATTGCTTCTATGATTCTTTTGATACCAGTGGCTGTTGAAAAGTTTGTTGAGCCACATGCAGCAGTATCTATAAGTTGTTTTGTCTTGAGTCGCAACCCATTCACAAAGCTTTGCATTTGCCCGGTCGCATCCATATTATGAGTAGGACACGCTGTCAGACACCTTTTGAATCTCTTGTACGCATCTCCAAGTGATTCACCCTCTTTTATTTTGAAATTGACAATATCGTATCTTTTTCGGATGAAAACTGAAGCAGGAAAATATTCGTTGAGGAATGTTGTTTCCATCTCTTGCCATGTTGTGATACTCGCAGCTGGAAGTGAGTAGAACCACTATTATGCATCATCGGTAAGTGTAAATGGAAACATCACAAGTCTTTTTGCCTCCTCAGAGTGACCTTCAATCTTTAAAGATGTAGTGGTCGTAAGGAATCTTTGAAGATGCTTGTTTGCATCCTCATTGATTCTTCCAGAAAAAGGTTTACTCTCCAACTGGCGAATGGTGGAAGGATGTAACTGGAAATGTGCAACAATCACCGGTTGGTTAACAATAGTCATCCGGTTGGGTTGAGTATTAGCTCCTCCATAGTCACCTAACAGTCTTTCTACAAGAGGTTGATTTCCTACCATGTTATCAAATCCTTGATTTGTCTCTTTGTCGGAGTCAGAGTCACTGTGCTCAGAATGCACAGATAATTCGTCTTCTGTTTCCTGATTCAGGACACTAGGACCTACACTAGCAACTGCCAATCTATCAATTATTGCCTTGCAGCATCTCTCGTGCAAATCTCTTTCTGGTTCTGTGTCAAAGGAAAACTTAGTTGAGGTCTGACCTCGCATAAACAGTTAGAAAAAAGTTAGAACAAATAACACAATTTCAATAACACTAAAATAGCAGAAAAATAAAACTTTAGTCGCAGAGCAACAAAATATCAATTGAAATAAGAAAATAAACTTAATCTTTGGCAATCCCCGACAACGGTGCCAAAAACTTGATGGGAAAATAGCAAGTGTACTATATTTGCCCACTGTAGTAATAATAGGGAAAATTCTCCGAATATCGATCTTGAGGACTGCGTAGCAAATTAAGTTTTTTAACTATTTCAATGGAACAAAAGTTCTTTGGGTTTGGTTTAGATATTATAAAATGACTTGCGAACATAAAATTTAGGAAAATAATACATATGACAAATATGAGAATTATACTAGGGAAGGTGTATGAGAAATTCTTATAATGACAAATAATTTATATTCGTTAAAATAACACTGCAACTAAAACACTACCGCCTTTCAAATCTAGTTTTTAAGAGATTCCTCTAAGAAAAACCCTTTGGTATTCCTTCTATACCCCAATTCCTTGATTGTATAGAAAGAACACCAAGCTTTTGCACATCGAAAGTTTTTACGGTTAAATATGATATCCCAATTCCTTGGTTATATTCGATAAAACGTTTTGATTGAAAAACATTAACGGTGGCATTCCTACCTACTATTAACCGAGGATTAAAAATCTCATTTTCCAACATCGATTTTTAAAATAAGATCGGATCAATCAACACAATGAATATAGAAGCAGTGAAATTCATAAAATCAAATTCAATGTCATTACAAGAAACTCAGGGATACCCCCTAGCATTGGGGGGTTTAGCCACTCATATTCAAAACAATGAAAATCACATACACAAGGAAAAGAGACATTACAATATTCAAAGGATTGGTTAGATCGTCAAATACTTCCGCGTTTGACCGATCCTTCTTCTCCTCTCTTAATCTCTTGTTCTCTCCAAAGCGTCAAAATTCCCAAAGTAAAAAAGTGTTTTTCTCTCAGTCACGACCAGCCTAATGTATCAGATTACAAAAATGCATATGAAATGCCTAAACTTCCCTCAGCACAAGAGAATTGGAAATTACTAAATTTTGCCTCCAAGTGCCATGACACGGCCCGTGTTGTGAGACACGGCCCGTGTCGTGTGACACGGGTACCTGTGTCAGGCTGCTGGGACCTTGGTTGCGCACATCTTCAGTGGGGGACTATGACATGGGTCGTGTCATGTGACACGGGCACCCGTTTCATGCTTCTGTATTGCCTCAAGTATTGTTCAAGTCTTAACTTTCATTTCCATCCTGACACGGGCCATGTCAGGTGACACGGGCACCCGTGTCAGGCTTCTAAAACCCCTTTTTTCTCTGTTTCCTTGCACTCGGATCGCAATTGCATTAGCATCTGATCACCAGCTTGTTAAATGCCTGAAAACACACTAAAAACAACCAAATTAAACGCACCAACGATAGAAACGATAACCACATAACATGCTCACCACATACAGGAATAACAAGAAAAACATAAACACAAGATTCAAAAACACACAAAAACATAAGAACCAACAACTAAAAAAGCTTGAAATATATGACTGTAAATCACCGATCACTAGCCGTCAGAACATTGAACAGACACAGATCCGAAGACACGTCACCTTTTCGTTTCTTCTTCCTCTTCACCGACCAACTAGTGGGACGCCCGTCCATCGAGCCCAATTGATCTCCCTAAAAAGGTCGTTTGTCGACCAAAGGCCAATATGACTACTACGAGCAACCAGACATCCTTAAGTCATCGCTCCCTTGATCGGAAATAACGACTTGGGGGCTCCTGTTCCGGACTGCCCCAAATTTCATACTTGGGCCCAAATATTCTCTCACGCCCAATCGGCCCATTAACCCATTAACGGCCGCTCAACTTAACCTGTGCTCGACACCAGTGCCCTCCGACCAACTGACAAGTCGAGCGAGGTAAATAGCGCCCCAACAGATAGATCCCAACTACTAATGGTTATTACGAAATCCGCGATCCACGCCTTGCAATATGGACCAATGACCATCCTCTTGGACCAATATAAAAACCCTCTCATTCGAGAGGGTCAGGTATTCAAATCTTGACCCTAAAAATCTTGTACTTGCTCACTTGTTGCTTGCTCTCAGACTTTGGCATCGGAGTGTCTTTGCAGGTACACCCCTTTTTCTCCATCATCAATCATGCTCATCCACGCTCGACGCCGGCCACATCGGATCCTGATCTCCAGGTACGATAAAAAACTATTGAGTTTTTTTACTTGGAATTTTTAAAATATTTTTATTGAGAAATTGTTGAGTTTCAAAACTTTAAACTTTTTTTTTATAATTTTATAGTGAAATAGATGAGGTTTATAACTTGGATCTTTTGTTAGGATCTTTATAGTGAAATTGTTGAGCATTTTACATTGGAACTTTTTTTTTGTTGTTATAATGAAATTGTTGTGTTTTTTAAATTGGAACTTTCGTTATGGTTTCTTATAATGAAATCGTTTCGTTTTTTAACTTTGAATATTTTTATGGTTTTTATAGTGAAACTGTTGAGTATTTTCACTTGGAATTTTTTTGTATGGTTTTTATAGTGAAACTATTGAGTTTTTTTGTCACTTGGAACTTATTTTTTATGTTTTTTAAAGTGGTAATGTTGAGTTTTTTCACATGTAATTTTTTAATATATTTTTTAAAGAGAAACTGTTGAGTTTTTTAACTTGGAATTTTTTGTTTGCTTTTTAAAGTTGAGTTTTTTCACTTTGAAATCTTGTTATGGTTATATAGTGAAATTGTTGACATTTTTAACATGAAACTTTTTTATGGTTATTTAGTGAAATTGTTGAGTTTTTTAACTTGGAACTTTTATTATGGTTTTTATAGTGAAACTGACTTGTTTTTTAACTTGGAACTTTTATTTTGGTTTTCATAGTGAAATTGTTGAGTTTTTTTAACTTGGATCTTTTTTTATGGTTTTTATAATAAAACTATTGAGTTTTTTATTTGGAATTTTTTAAATATTTTTATTGAGAAATTGTAAAGTTTCAAAATTTTAAACTTTTTTTTAATAATTTTTATAGTGAAATAGATGAGGTTTGTAACTTGGATCTATGTTAGGATCTTTATAGTGAAATTGTTGAGCATTTTACCTTGGTACATTTTCTTTGGTTGTTATAGTGAAATTTTTGTGTTTTTTAAATTTGAACTTTCGTTATGGTTTTTATAGTGAAACTATTTCGTTTTTTAACTTTGAATATTTTAATGGTTTTTATAGTGAAACAGTTGAGTTTTTTCACTTGGAAATTTTTGTATGGTTTTTATAGTGAAACTGTTGAGTTTTTTTGTCACTTGGAACTTATTTTTTATGTTTTTTATAGTGATTATGTTGAGTTTTTTCACATGTAGTTTTTTAATATTTTTTTAAAGAGAAATTGTTGAGATTTTTAACTTGGGATTTTTTGTTTGCTTTTTAAAGTTGAGTTTTTTCATTTTGAAATCTTGTTATGGTTTTATAGTGAAATTGTTGACATTTTTAACATGAAACTTTTTTTTATGGTTTTTTAGTGAAATTGTTGAGTTTTTTAACCTGAAACTTTTATTATGGTTTTTATAGTGAAACTAACTTGATTTTTAACTTGGAACTATTATTTGGGTTTTTATAGTGAAATTGTTGAGTTTTGTAACTTGGATCTTTTTTTTATGGTTTTTATAGTAAAACTATTTAGTTTTTTTACTTGGAATTTTTTTAATATTTTTATTGAGAAATATTTGAGTTTTAAAACTTTAAACTTTTTTTTTATAATTTTTATAGTGAAATAGATGAGGTTTATAACTTGGATCTTTTGTTAGGATCTTTATAGTGAAATTGTTGAACATTTTACCTTGGATCTTATTTTTATGGTTTCTATGGTGAAACTATTGAGTTTTTTTACTTGGAATTTTTTAAATATTTTTATAGAGAAATTGTTTAGTTTTTTAACTTGAAACTTTTATTATGGTTTTTATAGTTAAACTGACTTTTTTTTTTTTAACTTGGAACTTTTATTTTGGTTTTTATAGTGAAACTGTTGAGTTTTTTTAACTTGGATCTTTTTTTAGGGCTTTTATAGTGAAACTATTGAGTTTTTTTACTTGGAATTTTTTAAATATTTTTATTGAGAAATTGTTGAGTTTCAAAACTTTAAACTTTTTTGTTATAATTTTTATAGTGAAATAGATGAGGTTTATAACTTGGATCTTTTGTTAGGATCTTTATAGTGAAATTGTTGAGCATTTTACCTTGGAACTTTTTTTTAGTTGTTATAGTGAAACTGTTGTGTTTTTTAACTTGGAACTTTCGTTATGGTTTTTATAGTGAAACTGTTGAGTTTTTTAACTTTGAAAATCTTTATGGTTTGTATAGTGAAACTGTTGAGTATTTTCACTTGGAATTTTTTTTATTGTTTTATAGTGAAACTGTTGAGTTTTTTTTTTCACTTGAAACTTATTTTTTATGTTTTTTATAGTGATAATGTTGAGTTTTTTCACTTGTAATTTTTTAATATATTTATTAAAGAGAAACTGTTGAGTTTTTTAACTTTGAATTTTTTGTTTGCTTTTTAAAGTTGAGTTTTTTCACTTGGAAATCTTCTTATGGTTTTATGGTGAAATTGGTGACATTTTTAACATGAAACTTTTTTTTATGGTTTTTTAGTGAAATTGTTGAGTTTTTTTAACTTGGAACTTTTATTATGGCTTTTATAGTGAAACTAACTTGTTTTTTTAACTTGGAACTTTTATTTTGGTATTTATAGTGAAACTTTTAAGTGTTAAGTTTTTTAACTTTGATATTTTTTTATGGTTTCTATATTGAAACTATTGAGTTTTTTTAGGTCTTAGATAATTTTTCCGGAATTTTATTGGTGGTTGAATTTTTCTTGTATAAGGTTCTAAGTTATGAAAGCGGTAAAGCAAAAGAGTAAAAGACACCAGGATTTATACTGGTTTCCCACACAGATCGAGATTACTCCAGTCCCCTAATGGCTCGTAAGAGATTTTATTATAGTTTTAGTATTGTACAACCTATCACACCAAAACCTGGTGAAGCCTACTTTCTAAAAACTATACAAACAATGTGTTGAAGAACAATCCTCTTAACAACACCAACCCTTGTGTCCAACAATCTTGGATCACAAGTCAACAATAGAGAAAATCTCTTGATACAATTTGATAGAATGATGAAAGTTTGATATCAATCTCCTTTGATTGATCTTCTCCTTGAATCAAAATTCACTCAAGAATTCTATACAAGTGTTCAAATTTAAAATGAAATGAGATGAACAAATATGAACACTTTTATAAAAAAATTGAATTATGTGAGAGTGATTGAATATGAGTTTTATGAAATTTATAGGAGGTTCTTTTCAATTTGAAATTTTCAGAATTTATAAGTTACAAAACACCCATTCAAATAGGTATTATTTTTTTCATGAAAGGTAATGAAAAGGTATGAAAATTTTAAAATGAGTTTTCATGAAAAGTGGCCAAAATTGACAAAAACATATAGTGTTAACCGGTTAACCAAATGGGTTAACCGGTTAACGCATCAAAATGTTAACTTCAGAATTTGAAAATCAGGGTCATTAACCGGTTAACCCATATGGTTAACCGGTTAACACTGTTATAAAACCAGAAAAAATTAGTTTTAAAGTGTTAAACCAGTTTGGAAAATCATGCCAATGATTATATGCATCATGCTCACATAAATAATGATTTTTGAACACTTGTATATCAATTCTAAAGAGAGTTTTGATATACCTTTTAGATTGTGTCCAAAGCTTGAATCTTTAAGAATATGCAAATGAAGCTTGATCATATAATTCTATTGCCTTTGAAAGATCATGTCCCTGTGCTTGATTTCATTGGAAGCTCTTATCTTTTTGCAGTCATGAAATGCATAGAAGCTTGTTGTCTTCATCAAAATACTTGAGGTTGAAGCATGCTTCTACAATCTCCCCTTTTTTGATGATGACAACCAATATTGCGCGAATACTTTGATAGATGTTTATCTATAATTGATTCTCCCCCTAAGTCCAGCAACTCCCCCTAAATATCAGAGGCAAGAAAAAGTTTTGCATAGAGATATGTTAGAGAAACAACTCTTCGCAACAAGAAAATTGGCAGATTGCGTCGGTTAATTTTGGAGGATTACGTCGGTTATAACCGACGCAAATTGCAAGTCACGACGGTTTCTCAACTGTCATAAAAACGTATGTCGCGAGGCTGTTTTACAACGGTTTTTAAAACCGTTGCTCCAACTGTCGTAACATGCTGCGACGGTTTTGAAACAACCTCTAATATATTATTACGACAGTTTTAACCGCCATAATCATATAATATATTTATATATATCATACAAATAACGACGGTTGTAACCGCCATCATTTTATAATATTTTTGTTTTAAAATAACGACGGTTTTAACCGCCGTAAATTATATTATTTTAATAAAAAAATAAAACCCAATGAATAGTCGTGGCAGTCTTTACAGTTCAATTGTCTAAAAATCAACCCAACACAGTAAAATGTACTCAAAGGAACCTTCAACAACATCCAGCCAAAAAACATACATACATACATCAGTAATTGAGCTCTAAATGAAGGTGTAGTCTGTGCATTGAATTGAAAGTCATATAGAAACCAGATACAGATAAAAATATGGTGTTGGAAAAACCATAAAAGGTTTAATGAATTACAGCAATCATAAAACCAAAGATGTTTTTTCCAGCTAAATCTAAAGATGAACAAAACCTAGCCCAAATCAGTTTCATGAAGAAAAAAACATAAATGATGCATCATGAACCACATCATACTATCAACACAGTAATCTAATAACATAATTGCACTATCAAAGGCAAGCCAATTAGCAAGAATGAAAGTAACAGCCATTATGTTTGGTTGTCACCACCCCTACCACGTCCGCCAATTCTTCCCCTGCCACGACCATATTCCCTGCCTCCACCTATTCCTCCTTCATAAATACAATGAAATCCAACAACATACTGTAGAAGTATCTAAGGAACAAGTACAATAAATACTATGAAATCCTAAGGATAACAAATACTAAAAATTAGTAGTTTTAGCCAAGCCACAAATACTAAAAATTAGCAGTTTCAGCCAAGCCATTATGATATGGAACACTCCAATCTAGTACCATCTAAGTTCAATCTAGTTTCAGAAATAATATGCATAAACAAATTCTTGATGAATTTAAAAAAACATGAATAGGAACTTTATGCTCCATACAAGTCCAACACACAATCAGTCTAAAGCTTGGAGCTTGGAGGACTGTGTAACCTCCAAGCTGATTGGTATGACTCTGGCCTTTTCCAACTGTTATTTAGACCCCAAGTCTCTTTTGTAATCTAAATTAGGGTATTCTTATAATTATTTGCTCATAATGGAAAATGAAACATGCACATGATAAGATGTGTAATGGCAGAGATAACAGTGCCACGATAGAAACATGTCGAACAGGTCAATTGTACTAACCAAGGACCAGATTAACTTTTCCATTCATTTCCATAACATTTAATATGATAGGATTCATAAATAGTTTTAAAAAAAAAATCAATTTTACTTAACTAGATCATAAAATCCATATTGTACTGTACATACTATCCGAATCCTAAAAAACAAATAATAAAATTATTCAGGAATTACTGCTAAGTTCAAGAAAAAAAATTATAAAGATGTTCAATTGTAGAGAAGGATAGAAGGAAGCTTTTATTTCAATGAAGGTTCATAAGTAGCAGGGCATGGCAATACACTATGGTTTGGTAGGGGTTTATGAAATATGTGACTGCTTGCGAACATGCATGAAGCATTTTCTTTTCTAGCCTTACAAGTTGAGTAGCAACCCGCCTCTTTGGATTCAAACTACCATCTGCCAACTAAAACAATATATAAATTATAAGTGAAAAATTGATAAATAGTGGTCAATTTCAAATTCAAACAAATAGTACCATGGATTCATCTTCAGCCAAGGTTGTAGGTAGGCAGCCAACCTGAAATTGAAATAGTGAGCAAGTTCGTCCAACACGGCCCACTCCATACATGGGCTCATCTAGAATGAATAATTTAGAGTCAATTTTTCACTTCATAATATTTACTCTCCATATTTTTATATTAGAGTAATTTTAAACTATTTTTAGAAAAAGAGTAAGGAACTAAAACAATATTTCATTAGGGATCTCCACATGAAGTCACTCACTAAACTAACAAAGGATACTTGTCTCAAAGCAAAAAAATTAACATGAAAAGAAATCCATAGATTCACTAGAGCTCAACAAAAACATAATAAAAATACCATGACCAATACCTAGCCACAAATTGAAACATATAGAAGAATTATGAAGGATCATCTCCTACACCTTTGGAAAGTTGGGGACAATTTAGATGTATAATAGTTAGGTCTGTTTATAAAAACCAGTTTTATTGAACTAAAACCAAAACCACATCATACATTTTTAAAATATGTGATCCGAGTAAAACATTTGATAAGAAGTATCAGGGATATGCTTCCACACTTCAAACATTTGAGTTATAACTTCACAAACTAATTTTACCTACACCAAAACAATGCAAACTCTGATTTCACTTTCAAGTTACCAATACCATAAATAAGCACTAAGAATAAAACCAGAGGGTGAAAATTGAAAAAACTTATCAAATCTTTTATCCTCAAAAAATTTCAAACAATCAAACTTGAATTCTGAGCAACTTGTGTCAATTATGTTTCAGCATTGGCTTGCCACGTCACGTAGAAACCTTTTCTTTCTTTTATGAAATTGTTATTGGAGGCTTTGTTCACGGAGCACAAATAGAACGAGTAGATTTGTGCTGCACTTTGTCCATCTTTGGCGATAGACGAAACTCCGGACCTGGACTCGACTAGGATGGTGAAGTCGTTGTTGATGTTCCATAAACTACTTAAGCGCAAAGTGTTTAAGGCTAAACCGGCAAAGCTGACGCTGATCAAAAGCATTATTAAAGTCGGTAGTGCATCCATTCAAGTTTCGTTTGAAGAATTATGTTCAATGTTTGGTGGAATCGTTGAGCAACTGCACAACGGTAGGTTCGACTGATAACTCCGATGCTGCAAAGCGCGACAAACCACCCAACAAACTGCTTGAACCACCCAAAAACCAGCAACACACAAAACGAAGATATAGAAAGTATGAGATAATGTAAAACCTGAGTAAACAATTAAAACCCTAGGCATAAAAATAGAGGAGCATTGGAAGACTCCAAATCTTTGAATCTAAATCTTTTCAACAATGGCGAAAGACTCTAAATCTTTGAGTCTGATTTCGAGTGGTGGAGTAAAGAGATAGAGCAGAATAGTTGAAGCAGATGCGGCGTCATTACTAGAGAACAGGTTCCCCTGACTTTGAGGTTGAACAATTTCCATCGCTTTCTCTATTGAAGGGTTCATCCATCGATTGAGCTCAGTGAGTGATTAACTTCAGTCATCGATTAAGGGTTTCAACAGCGATTGAAGTGTTGAGCGATTGAGTTTAAAGAGGGAACAATTGAAGGATTTTTGTCTGAAGAGTAATTTTGGGATTTAGGGTTTCTGAAGAGAAACTTTGAATAATTGAGCGCCTTTGGTTTTTAATTTCGGAAGAGAATGCGTTTATTTTATTTATTTATTTTTATAATTTACTTTTTTTAGTTATTATAAAAAAAATAGTTTTTGTGAACTTTAATAGACTTTTGTAAATTATTAAATTTAAAATAATAATTTATAATTAATTTTAAAATAAGTTTAATATTTGATATTTATTTAAAACAATGGAAATTTATAAAAAAAATTGTTAAATAAAGTTTTGAAAAAAATACTCAAAACATTTTATCATTTAAATCATATTTAAAAAATGAGAAATATACATATAATAGTGTGTTTACCAAAACAATTATATAAAAAATGTTTATAATATATTAAAGTAAATTGAGTTTTCAGTTGAGGAGTTCATAAGAATTTTTTTTATGAATTGGGAGGAACTAATTTTCCTTTTCATTTAGCGCTCAATCAAAAAAAATATTTTATAAAATAAAAAATTATGTAAAAAATATAATAAGGACCGTTTTGTGATAACTGGGTGACAACGGTTGCAGTTCAGTCCCTAACTGTCGTGACAACCATCGCAGTCCAGGAATAAGGACGGTTTTGTGATAACTATTGCAAAAAACTACGACAGTTGACCCTAACTGTCGTGGCAACCGTCACAATCCAGGAATAAAGACGGTTTTGTGATAACTGTCGCAACTTAAGTGTTGTAAATCTCCTTTTTTCTTGTAGTGCTTCTCCCCCTTTGTCATTAGCAAAAAGGAAGAAGCTTGAACAATTATAACAAGCAAGCAAGCAATATTCAAGATAATGTAAGCATTCAAGCATGATAACATAAAACATAATTGAAGCAAGAACATGTCAATCATTATAAACATAATTCGTTTTTGAGAAGCGTTAATCGGTTAACCAAATCCGTTAACTGGTTAACCGATTAAATTTTCAAAATATCCAAAAAAGCCAGCAGCTTGTTCTAGAGAAAATGAGAAAAATTTTTGATAAAAAGTTTTCACAAAGTGTTAGCACAAATCAAGACTCAACTTATGAGCAAAAAATATTTTGAAACCGAGAGGTTTCGGGCATACGAAGGTGAGAAAAACAGAAATCGGCAAAAAGTGAGTGCTAGCATTTTATAGCAAAAGCATGAAATAAGTGCATTTTTGTGATCCTATACCGTATAACAAGTAATATCTAGATAAGTTTAGATGTCACCTTCATTGAGAATACCAAGTTCTCGCTTAGTTTTGAAGAATTACTCTTTAGCCAATGGTTTCGTGAAGATATCGGCAAGTTGATGATGTGTATCCACGAAGGTAACATCTACATCTCCGTTAAGCACATGATCATGAAGGAAATGGTGTAGGATGTCTATGTGCTTTTTCCTTGAATGCATGACCGGGTTCTTTGTGATGTTGATGGCACTTGTGTTGTCACATTGAAGAGGAATGCAACCGAGATCTAAGCAAAAATCAAGAAGTTGTTATTTAAGCCACAAAATCTGTGCACAACAACTACCTGCTGCAATATATTCCGCTTCGGCCGTGCTAAGTGCGACACATGCTTGTTTCTTACATGCCCACGACACTAGTGCATTCTCGAGAATGTGACATGTACCACTCGTGTTTTTTCTTTCGGTCATACATCTTGCATAATCAACATTAGAATAACCAATCAAAGAACATATACTACCTTTTGGATACCATAGTCCAACGTTCGTTGTTCCTTTGAGATACTTCATGATCCTCTTTACAACAGTGAGATGTGACTCCTTCGGATTTTCTTGAAAGCATGTACACAAACATACACTGAACATAATGTCAAGACGGCTTGCCGTCAAATATAGTAATGAACCAATCATACCTCGATAATTCATGATATCAGTTGAAGTACCTAATTCATCTTGATCAACGTACATTCCGGATCCCATTGGAGTGGACATCACCTTGCAACTATCCATATCGAATCTTTCCAATAATTCCTTGAAATACTTGCATTGGTTGATGAAGATGCCATCCTTTGTTTGCTTGATTTGTAGTCAAAGAAAATAGTTCATTTTTCTCATCATGGACATCTCGAATTCTCCTTGCATCATTAGTGAAAACTCTTCACAAAGTTCCTTGTTCGTTGAACCGAAGATGATGTCGTCGACATAGACTTGAACCAATAAGGTGTTATCTTTTATCTTCTTTATGAACAATGTCTTGTCAACCTTTCCTTTTACAAATCCCTTTTCACAAAGAAAGTTGCTGAGGCGGTCATACCACGCTCTTGGTGCTTGCTTTAAGCCATAAAGAGCCTTCTTCAACTTGTAAACATGTGAGGGATTCTTGAAGTCTTCAAAGCCCGGAGGTTGTATGACATAGACTTCTTCATTGATGTAGCCATTCAGGAAAGTGCTTTTGACATCCATCTGGAATAACTGAAAATTCATAGAATAAGCATAAGCAAGTAATAATCGTATAACTTCTAACCTTGCTACCAGAGCGAACGTCTCATCAAAATCGATTCCTTCCTCTTGGTTGTATCCTTGTGCGACCAATCTTTCCTTGTTATGAACTATGATTCCATTCTCATCAAGTTTGTTCTTGAACACCTATCTTGTTCCTATGATGTGTTTGTTGTCCGGTCTTGGTACGAGACTCCAAACTTGATTTCTTTCAAATTGGTTTAGTTCTTCTTGCATTTCTACTATCCATTGGTCGTCGCCTAAGGCTTCATCGACTTTGGTTGGTTCGATTTAAGATACAAAAGCCATGTTGAGACAAGCATCCTTGAGATTTAGTCGTGTTTCTACACCTTGGCTAATATCACCAATAACTTTATCGATCGGGTGATCTCTATGAGTCCTCCATTCTTTCGGTAGATCATGATGTTCTTCAATGATTTGTGAGTTATCTTCTTGTGATTTTGGTTGATCATTTGAAACATCCTTTTGTGGTTGTGACATATCTATTATATCATCATCATCAACAAGAATATTGTCCTCTTTCGAGGGGTTAGTTTCATCAAAATATACATGCATAGATTCTTCAATATATAAAGTTCTTTTATTAAAAATTCTAAATGCTTTACTAGAGAGGGAGTAACAAAGAAAGATACCTTCGTCGGATTTCTCATCAAACTTACCAATATTGTCCTTGTCATTGTTGAGAATAAAACACTTGCACCCGAAAATATGGAAGAATGATATTTTGGGTTTCCTTCCTTTGAACAACTCATACAAAGTCTTTTTTTAAAATTGGACGAATGTTGACACGATTGCTTACAAAACATGTCGTGCTTACCGCATCCGCCCAAAAGTACTTAGGAAGATTAGAGTCGCTAAGCATCATTCTTGCAAGCTCTACCAACGACCTATTCTTCCTTTCTACGACACCGTTTTATTGAGGAGTTGGTGCAGAGAAGTTGTGAGAGATTCCATGCTCTTCACAAAATTCTTCAAAGGATGTGTTTTGGAATTCTCCACTGTGGTCACTTCTAATGGAGGCTATTGTGAGGGACTTCTCGTTTTGTATTTGTTTCACATACTTCTTGAAAGCTTTGAAAGCATCACTTTTCTGCACTAGAAATAATGTACATGTATATCTAGAGAAATCATCAACAATAACTAAAGCGTAAACATTACCTCCGAAGTATTTCATTCTTGATGGACCAAAAAGATCCATATGCAACAATTGTAGTGGCCTAGAAGTGGACACCACTTTCTTGGATTTGAAAGATGTCTTGGTTTGCTTCCCCTTTTGGCATGCATCACATAACTTATCCTTGATGAACTTTATCTTTGGAAGACCAACAATTAGGTCATGCTTTATCAACTTGTTCAAGTGTTCCATGTGAATGTGAGCGAATCTTTTATGCCATAGCCAAGCCTCGTTGTTGTTCGCCAATAAGCATTTTACCTTCAAGGAAGAGTTATCAAACAAAATCATAAAATTATTATTAATTCTTTTACCTTTTAGCAAGACATCATGTGTGACTTCATGTTCGATTAGGCATTCGTCCTTTGTAAAGTTGATTTGGAACCCTTTGTCACATAATTGACTTATGCTAAGTAGGTTATGTCTTAGGCCTTCCACGTAAAAGACATCTTCAATGATTGTAAACGGTGGTGCTCCAACAGTTCCTATTCCAAGAATCTTTCCTTAATTGTCATCGCCGTATGTTACATATCCTTTGGCCTTTAGGGATAGATGTGAAAATTTGTTGATGTCGCCCGTCATATGCTTTGAACATCCGCTATCAAGATACCATTGATTGGATGTTGACTTCAAGCATACCTACAAAACAAAATTAAGTTTTGTTAGGTACCCAAACTGCTTTGGGTCCTTGATAGTTAGTACCCTTTTCAACCCACATATAATTCCCTTCTGCAATACCAATATTACGCACATAACAAGCATTAGGTGTGTGGCATTTGATTCCACAATAAAAGCAAGTTGGTTGGAAATTACTTCTATATCTAGGAAAATAAAGCTTTTTCTTAACAACCATTTTCTTTTTATGACTTTGATTCACACTTTTAGAATTGTTTACTTTCTCTTTTGAAATTTTCTCACTTGCTTTAACAAAAATGGTCTCATTTGTGTTTGGTTTAGAAAACTTAGAATATCCTAATCCACTTTTATCATTAAAATATCTTTGGTGCCTAAGAATTTCTTCCAAGCCAATATGACCTTTTTCATATCTTTCAAGAACTATTTTAAGTTGAACAGTTTGAAAAGAGTAAGATTCACAATTCTTACAAGCAGGATTTTGTTTTTCATCCATCAATTTTTGTTTTTCATTTTCAACATATTTTTCCAAAGAAATGTTCTTTTCTTCTAGGGTTGAAATTAATTTCTTTTGAGATGAAATAGTTTTATACAAAATTTTACATTCTTTTAATAATTCATCTATAACATCTTTTGCATCATTATCATAAACGGAAAAGTTGCTACTAACCTCATCTTTTTCGTCATCAGAGTGATGTGAAGCCATTAGAGCCATGTTTGCACATTCATCGCTTTTCGATTCCGACGAGGAACTTATCTCATTATCGTCCCAAGCAATGTACGTCTTCTTATTCTTGATCTCCTTCTTGCCTTTGAAGCCTCCTTTCTTTGCAAATGTACGTTTCGGGCAATCCGACTTTATGTGACCTTGCTTTCCACATTCATAATAAGTGACGTCTTGCATTGATGTGGGTGCTTCCTTTTTCCTGAAATGTCTATTCGTTTTAGCATAAAATAAATTTTTATTTTTATTGAAAAACTTACCAAGCTTCTTTACAAGAAGCATGAAATTCTCATCTTTCGAAGTCTCCTCATCTTTATCATATTTTGATTCAACCTTCAATGCAATTCCTTTGGACTTCTTTTCTTGACTTTCATGTTTCTCGAGCCTTCCAAGTTCCAATTCGTGTTCTTGAAGTTTTCCAAATAGAGATGTGAATGTCATTATTGAGAGACTCTTCTTTTCCGAGATAGCGGTCACTTTCGGTTGCCATTCTCTTGTCAATGATCTTAGGACTTTGAGATTGAGATCATCATTTGTAAATGCTTTTCCGAGAGCAAGCAAATGGTTTGTTAGATGGATGAATCTCTTTTGTAATGCAACTATAGATTCACCGGGCTGCATGCAGAACATTTCATACTCTTAACTTATTGTGTTTAGCCTTGATCTCTTTACTTTGGAGGTTCTTTCATGTGTTTCTACCAAGGTGTCCCAAGTCTCCTTTGCCGATTTACATTGAGATATGCGAAAGAACTCATCCATACTAAGAGCACTTTGTAGAATGTTGATTGCATTCTTCTCATTTAAAATCCTTTTCTTATCATCTTCGTCATATGTACTTTTCAACTTTGTGGTTCCAACGCCATTTACGACATTCATCGGATTATGTGGACCATCTTCAACTGCTTCCCATATACCTTCTCCTTGGGCTTCTAGATGTGCCTTCATTCTGATTTTCCAAAAATTGTAATATTCTCCAGAGAAGAGTGGGGGCTTGTTTCTACTTCCACCGTCTTTGAAAACCAGGTTTGTACTTTTGGAAGCCATGGTGAATCTTTTAGGAACAAGTTTGGAAGCCTAAGTGGGGGGTGAATTAGGTCTTAGATAATTTTTCTGGAATTTTATCAGTGGTTGAATTTTTCTTGTATAAGGTTCTAAGTTATGAAAGCGGTAAAGTAGAAAAGTAAAAGACACCAGGATTTATACTGGTTCCCCTCACAGATCGAGAGTACTCTAGTCCCCTTATGACCCGTAAGAGATTTTATTATAGTTTTAGAATTGTACAGCCTATCACACCAAAACCTGGTGAAGCCTACTTTCTAACAACTATACAAACAATGTGTTGAAGAACAACCCTCTTAACAACACCAACCCTTGTGTCCAACAATCTTGGATCACAAGTCAACAATAGAGAAAATCTCTTGATACAATTTGATATAATGATGAAAGTTTGATATCAATCTTCTTTGATTGATCTTCTCCTTGAATCAAAATTCACTCAAGAATTCTATACAAGTGTTCAAATTTAAAATGAAATGAGATGAACAAATAAGAACACTTTTATAAAAAAATTAAATTATGTGAGAGTGATTGAATATGAGTTTTATGAAAAATTATAGGAGGTGTTTTTCAATTTGAAATTTTTCAGAATTTATAAGTTACAAAACACCTATTCAAAGAGGTATTATTTTGTTCATGAAAGGTAATGAAAATGAATGAAAAATTTAAAATGAGTTTTCATGAAAAGTGGCCAAAATTGACAAAAACGTATAGTGTTAACCGGTTAACCAAATGGGTTAATCGGTTAACGCATCAAAACGTTAACTTCAGAATTTGAAAATCGGGACCGTTAACCGGTTAACCCATATGGTTAACCGGTTAACACTATTATAAAACCAGAAAAAAAATTTTAAAGTGTTAAACCAATTTGGAAAATTATGCCAATGATTATATGCATCATGCTCACATAAATAATGATTTTTGAACACTTGTATATCAATTCTAAAGAGAGTTTGTATATACCTTTTAGATTGTGTCCAAAGCTTGAATCTTTAAGAATATGCAAATGAAGCTTGATCACATAATTCCATTGCCTTTGAAAGATCATGTCCCTGTGCTTGATTTCATTGGAAGATCTTATCTTTTGGCAGTCATGAAATGCATAGAAGCTTGTTGTCTTCATCAAAATACTTGAGGTTAAAGCATGCTTCTACAGTTTATAACTTGGATCTTTTGTTAGGATCTTCACAGTGAAATTGTTGAGCATTTTACCTTGGAATTTTTGTTGTTGTTTTTATAGTGAAATTGTTGTGTTTTTTAACTAGGAACTTTCGTTATAGTTTTTATAGTGAAACTGTTGAGTTTTTTAACTTAGAAAATTTTTATGGTTTTTATAGTGAAACTGTTGAGTTTTTTCAAATGAATTTTTTTTATGGTTTTTATAGTGAAACTGTTGAGTTTTTTCAAATGAATTTTTTTTTATGGTTTTTATAGTGAAACTGTTGAGTTTTTTTTCACTTGGAACTTATTTTTTTTTATGTTTTTTATAGTTATAATGTTGTGTTTTTTCACTTGTAATTTTTTAATATATTTTTTAAAGAGAAACTGTTGAGTTTTTTAACTTGGAATTTTTTATTTGCTTTTTAAAGTTGAGTTTTTTCACATGGAAATCTTGTTATGGTTTTATAGTGAAATTGTTGACATTTTTAACATGAAACTTTTTTCTATAGTTTTTTAGTAAAATTGTTGAGTTTTTTTAAAATGGAACTTTTATTATGGTTTTTATAGTGAAACTGACTTGTTTTTTTAACTTGGAACTTTTATTTTTGTTTTTATAGTGAAATTGTTAAGTTTTTTAACTTGGATCTTTTTTTATAATTTTTATAGTGAAACTATTGAGTTTTTTTACTTGGAATTTTTTAAATATTTTTATAGAGAAATTGTTGAATTTTTTAACTTTAAACTTTTATTATGGTTTTTATAGTGAAACTGACTTGTTTTTTAACTTGGAACTTTTATTTGGGGTTTTTATAGTGAAACTGTTGAGTTTTTTAACTTGGTTCTCATTTGTATGGTTTTTATAGTGAAACTATTGTGTTTTTTTACATGGAATTTTTAAAATATTTTTATTGAAAATTCTTGAGTTTCTAAACTTTAAATTTTTTTTATAATTTTAATAGTGAAATAGATGAGGTCTATAACTTGGATCTTTTGTTAGGATCTTTATAGTGAAATTGTTGAGCATTTTACCTTGGAACATTTTTTTTTGTTTTTATAGTGAAATTGTTGTGTTTTTTAACTTGGAACTTTCGTTATGGTTTTTATAGTAAAACTGTTGAGTTTTTTAACTTTGAAAACTTTTATGGTTTTTATAGTGAAACTGTTGAGTTTTTTCACTTGGAACTTTTTTTTATTGTTTTTATATTGAAACTGTTGAGTTTTTTTTCACTTGGAACTTATTTTTTTATGATTTTTATACTGATAATGTTGAGTTTTTTCACTTGTAATTTTTTAATATATTTTTTAAAGAGAAGCTGTTGAGTTTTTTAACTAGGAATTTTTTGTTTGCTTTTTAAAGTTGAGTTTTTTCACTTGGAAATCTTGTTATGGTTTTATAGTGAAATTGTTGACATTTTTAACATGTAACTTTTTTTTATGGATTTTTAGTGAAATTGTTGAGTTTTTTAACATGTTACTTTATTATGGTTTTTATAGTGAAACTAACTTGTTTTTTAACTTGGAATTTTTATTTTGGTTTTTAAAGTGAAATTGTTAAGTTTTTTTAACTTGGATCTATTTTTTTGTAATTTTTATAGTGAAACTATTGAGTTTTTTTACTTGGTATTTTTTAAATATTTTTATAGAGAAATAGATGAGTTTATTAACTTGAAACTTTTATTATGGTTTTTATAGTGAAACTGACTTGTCTTTTATTTTGGAACTTTTATTTTGGTTTTTATAGTGAAACTGTTGAGTTTTTTTAACTTGGATCTATTTTTATGGTTTTTATAGTGAAACTATTGAGTTATTTTACTTGAAATTTTTTAAATATTTTTATTGAGAAATTGTTGAGTTTCTAAACTTTAAACTTTTTTTTATAAATTTAATAGAGAAATAGTTGAGGTTTATAACTTGGATCTTTTGTTAGGATCTTTATAGTTATGGTTTTTATAGTGAAACTGTTGAGTTTTTTTAACTTTGAAAATTTTTATGGTTTTTATAGTGAAACTGTTGAGTTTTTTCACTTTGAATTTTTTTTTTTTTATACTGAAACTGTTGAGTTTTTTTTCACTTGGAACTTATTTTTTATAATTTTTATATTGATAATGTTGAGTTTTTTCACTTGTAATTTTTTCACTTGTATTTTTTTATTTTGAAATTTTTTACGTTTTTATAGTAAAACTGTTGAGTTTTTTCACATGGAACTTTCTTTTTTATGGTTTTTATAGTGAAACTGTTGAGTTTTTTTCACTTGGAACTTATTTTTTTTATATTTTTTCTAGTGATAATGTTGATTTTTTTCACTTGTAATTTTTTAATATATTTTTTAAAGAGAAACTGTTGAGTTTTTTAACTTGGAATTTTATGTTTGTTTTTTAAAGTTGAGTTTTTTCACTTGGAAACCTTGTTATGGTTTTATAGTGAAATTGTTGACATTCTTAACATGAAACATTTTTTATGGTTATTTAGTTAAATTGTTGAGTTTTTTTTTTAATTTGGAACTTTTATTATGGTTTTTATAGTGAAACTGACTTGTTTTTTAACTTTGAACATTTATGTTGGTTTTTATAGTGAAACCGTTGAGTTTTTTTAACTAGGATCTTTTTTTTATGGTTTTTATAGTGAAACTATTGAGTTTTTTTACTTGCAATTTTTTAAATATTTTTATTGAGAAATTCTTAAGTTTCTAAACTTTAAACTTTTTTTTAAATAATTTTTATAGTGAAAATGATGTGGTTTATATCTTTGATCTTTTGTTAGGATCTTTATAGTGAAATTGTTGAGCATTTTACCTTGGAACTTTTTTTTTGTTTTTATAGTGAAATTGTTGTGTTTCATAACTTGGAACTTTCGTTATGGTTTTTATAGTGAAACTGTTGAATTTTTTATTTTGAAATTTTTTAAGTTTTTATAGTAAATGTGTTGAGTTTTTTCACTTGGAACTTTTTTTTATGGTTTTTATAGTGAAACTATTGAGTTATTTTCACTTAGAACTTATTTTTTATATTTTTTCTAGTGATAATGTTGAGTTTTTTCACTTGTAATTTTTTAATATATTTTTTAAAGAGAAACTTTTGAGTTTTATAACTTGGAACTTTCGTTAAGGTTTTATAGTGAAACTGTTGAATTTTTTAACATGAAACATTTTTATGGGTTTTTAGTGAAATTGTTTGGTTTTTTTATTCAATTTGGAACTTTTATTATGGTTTTTATTGTGAAACTGACTTGTTTTTTTTTAACTTGAAACTTTTATTTTTGTTTTTATAGTGAAACTGGTGAGTTTTTTTAACTAGGATCTTTATTTTATGGTTTTTATAGTGAAACTATTGAGTTTTTTTAATTGGAATTTTTTAAATATTTTTATTGAGAAGTTCTTGAGTTTCTAAACTTTAAACTTTTTTTTTTATAATTTTTATAGTGAAAATGATGAGGTTTATAACTTGGATCTTTTGTTAGGATCTTTATAGTGAAATTGTTGAGCATTTTACCTTGGAACTTTTTTTTTTTGTTTTTATAGTGAAACTGTTGAGTTTTATAACTTGGAAATTTCGTTATGGTTTTTACAGTGAAACTGTTGAATTTTTTTGTTTTGGAAATTTTTACGTTTTTATAGTAAAAAATGTTGAGTTTTTTCACTTGGAACTTTATTTTTTTATGGTTTTTATAGTGAAACATGTGAGTTTTTTTTTCACTTGGAACTTATTTTTATATTTTTCCTAGTGATAATGTTGAGTTTTTTCACTTGTAATTGTTTAATATATTTTTTAAAGAGAAACTTTTGAGTTTTTTAACTTGGAATTTTTTGTTTGTTTTTTAAAGTTTAGTTTTTTCACTTGGAAATCTTGTTATGGTTTTATAATGAAATTGTTGACATTTTTAACATGAAACATTTTTTATGGTTATTTAGTGAAATTGTTGAGTTTTTTTTTTAATTTGGAACTTTTATTATGGTTTTTATTGTGAAACTGACTTGTTTTTTAACTTGGAACTTTTATTTTGGTTTTGATAGTGAAACTGTTGAGTTTTTTTAACTAGGATCTTTTTTTATGGTTTTTATTGTGAACCTATTGAGTTTTTTTACTTAGAATTTTTTAAATATTTTTATTGAGAAATTCTTGAGTTTCTAAACTTTAAACTTTTTTTTTATAAATTTTATAGTGAAAATGATGAGGTTTATAACTTGGATCTTTTGTTAGGATCTTTATAGTGAAATTGTTGAGCATTTTACCTTGGAACTTTTTTTTTTGTTTTTATATTGAAATTGTTGGGTGTTATAACTTGTAACTTTTGTTATGGTTTTTATAGTGAAACTGTTGAATTTTTTATTTTGAATATTTTTACCTTTTTATAGTAAAACGGTTGAGTTTTTTCACTTGGAACTTTATTTTTTTATGGTTTTTATAGTGAAACTGTTGATTTTTTTTTTCACTTGGAACTAATTTTTTATATTTTTTCTAGGGATAATGTTTATTTTTTTCACTTGTAATTTTTTAAAGAGAAACTGTTGAGTTTTACTTGAAATTTTGTGTTTGCTTTTTAAAGTTGAGTTTTTTCACTTGGAAATCTTGTTAAGGTTTTATAGTGAAATTGTTGACATTTTTAACATGAAATATTTTTATGGGTTTTTAGTTAAATTGTTGGGTTTTTTTTTAATTTGGAACTTTTATTATGGTTTTTATAGTGAAACCGACTTGTTTTTTAACTTGGAACATTTATGTTTGTTTTTATAGTGATACTGTTAAGTTTTTTTAACAAGGATATTTTTTATGGTAGTGAAACTATTGAGTTTTTTTACTTGGAATTTTTTTAAATATTTTTATTGAGAAAATCTTGACTTTCTAAACTTTAAACTTTTTTTATTTATAATTTTTATAGTGAAAAAGATGAGGTTTATAACTTGGATCTTTAGTTAGGATCTTTATAGTGAAATTGTTGAGCATTTTACCTTGGAACTTTTTTTTTATACTGAAATTGTTGTGTTTTATAACTTGGAACTTTCGTTATGGTTTTTATAGTGAAACTGTTGAATTTTTTTGTTTTGAAATTTTTTATGTTTTTATAGTAAATCTGTTGAGTTTATTCACTTGGAACTTTTTTTTATGGTTTTTATAGTGAAACTGTAGAGTTTTTTTTTCACTTGGAACTTATTTTTTATATTTTTGCTAGTGAAACGGTTGATTTTTTTTAACTTGGATCTTTTTTTAATGATCTTTATAGTGAAACTATTGAGTTTTTTTTACTTGGAATTTTTTAAATATTTTTATTGAGAAATTCTTGAGTTTTTAAAATTTAAACTTTTTTTTTAATAATTTTTATAGTGAAAAAGATGATGTTTATAACTTGGATCTTTTGTTAGGGTCTTTATAGTGAAATTGTTGAGCATTTTACCTTGGATTTTTTTTTGGTTTTTATAGTGAAATTGTTGTGTTTTATAACTTGCAATTTTCGTTATGATTTTTATAGTGAAACTGTTGAATTTTTTTATTTTGAATTTTTTTATGTTTTTATAGTAAAACTATTGAGTTTTTTCACTTGGAACTTTTTTTTATGGTTTTTTTAGTGAAACATTTGAGTTTTTTTTTTCACTTGGAACTTATTTTTTATATTTTTTCTATTGATAATGTTGAGTTTTTTAACTTGTAACTTTTATTATGGTTTTTATAGTGAAACTAACTTGTTTTTTAACTAGGAACTTTTATTTTGTTTTTTATAGTGAAACTGTTGAGATTTTTTAACTAGGGTCTTTTTTTTTAATGGTTTTTATAGTGAAACTATTGAGTTTTTTTACTTGGAATTTTTTCTAATATTTTAATTGAGAAATTCTTGAGTTTCTAAACCTTACAACTTTTTTTCTTATAATTTTTATAGTAGATGAGGTTTATAACTTGGATCTTTTGTTAGGATCTTTATAGTGAAATTGTTGAGCATTTTACCTTGGAACTTTTTTGTTTGTTTTTATAGTGAAATTGTTGAGTTTTATAATGTGGAACTTTCGTTATGGTTTTTATAGTGTAACTGTTGAGTTTTTTTTCACTTGGAACTTATTTTTTATATTTTTTCTAGTGATAATGTTGAGTTTTTTCACTTGTAATGTTTTAATATATTTTTTAAAGACAAACTGTTGAGGTTTTTAACTTGGAATTTTTTGTTTGCTTTTTAAAGTTGAGTTTTTTCACTTGGAAATCTTTTAATGGTTTTATAGTGAAATTGTTGACATTTTTAACATGAAACTTTTTATAATGATTTTTTAGTGAAATTGTTGAGTTGTTTTTAACTTGGAAATTTTTTATGGTTTTTATAGTGAAACTGACTTGTTTTTTTAACTTGGAACTTTTATTTTGATTTTTATTGTGAAACTTAGAGTTTATTTAACTAGGATCCTTTTTTTTATGGTTTTTATAGTGAAACTATTATGTTTTTTTTAAATAGTTTCTAAACTTGAAATTTTTTTTTTTTATAAATTTTATAGTGAAAAAGATGATGTTTATAACTTGGATCTTTTGTTAGGATCTTTATAGTGAAATTGTTGAGCATTTTACCTTGGAACTTTTTTTTTTGTTTTTATAGTGAAATTGTTGTGTTTATAACATGGAACTTTCGTTATAATTTTTATAGTGAAACTGTTGAATTTTTTTATTTTGAAATTTTTTATGTTTATATAGTAAAACTGTTGAGTTTTTTCACTTGGAACTTTTTTTTATGGTTTTTTATAGTGAAACTGTTGAGTTTTTTTTCACTTGGAACTTATTTTTTATATTTTTCTAGTGATAATGTTGAGTTTTTTCATTTGTAATTTTTTAATATATTTTTTTAAGAGAAACTGTTGAGTTTTTTAACTTGAAATTTTTTGTTTGCTTTTTTAAAGTTGAGTTTTTTCACTTGGAAATCTTGTTAAGGTTTTATGGTGAAATTGTTGACATTTTTAACATGAAACATTTTTATGGGTTTTTAGTTAAATTGTTGAGTTTTATTTTAATTTGGAACTTTTTTATGGTTTTTATAGTGAAACTGACTTGTTTTTTAACTTGGTACTTTTATTTTGTTTTTGTATTGTGAAACTGGTGAGTTTTTTTTTTAACTAGGATCTTTTTTTTATGGTTTTTATAATGAAACTATTGAGTTTTTTTACTTGGAATTTTTTTTAAATATTTTTATTGAGAAATTCTTGAGTTTCTAAAGTTTAAAACTTTTTTTTTATAAATTTTATAGTGAAAAAGATGATGTTTATAACTTAGATCTTTTGTTAGGATCTTTATAGTGAAAATGTTGAGTTTTTTTTTAATTTGGAACTTTTATTAAGGTTTTTATAGTGAAACTGACTGGTTTTTTAACTTGGAACTTTTATTTTGGTTTTTATAGTGAAACTGTTGAGTTTTTTTAACTAAGATCTTTTTTATTTGTTTTTATAGTGAAACTATTGAGTTTTTATACTTGGAATTTTTTAAAAAATTTTATTGAGAAATTCTTATGTTTCTAAACTTTAAACTTTTTTTTAAATAATTTTTATAGTGAAAATGATGAGGTTTATAACTTGAATCTTTTGATAGGATCTTTATAGTTAAATTGTTGTGCATTTTTCCTTGGAACATATTTTTTATACTGAAATTGTTGTGTTTTATAACATGGAACTTTCGTCATGGTTTTTATAGGGAAACTGTTGAATTTTTTTTTAATTTTTTATGTTTTTATAGTAAACCTGTTGAGTTTTTTAACTTGGAACTTTTTATTTATGGTTTTTATAGTGAAACTGTTGAGTTTTTTTTCACTTGGAACTTTTTTTTTAACTTGGAGCTTTTATTTTGTTTTTTACTATGAAACTGTTGAGATTTTTTAACTAGGATCTTTTTTTATGGTTTTTATAGTGAAACTATTGAGAATTTTTACTTGGAATTTTTTGTAAATATTTTTATTGAGAAATTCTTGAGTTTCTAAACTTTAATCCTTTTTTTTTATAAATTTTATAGTGAAAAAGATGATGTTTATAACTTGGACCTTTTGTTAGGATCTTTATAGTGAAATTGTTTAGCATTTTACCTTGGAACTATTTTTTTGTTTTTATAGTGAAATTGTTGAGTTTTATAACATGGAACTTTCGTTATGGTTTTTATAGCGAAACTGTTGAATTTTTTTATTTTGAAAATTTTTATGTTATTATAGTAAAACTGTTGAGTTTTTTCACTTGGAACTTTTTTTTATGCTTTTTATAGTGAAACTGTTGAGTTTTTTTTCACTTGGAACTTATTTTTTATATTTTTCTAGTGATAATGTTGAGTTTTTTCACTTGTAATTTTTTAATATATTTTTTAAAGACAAACTGTTGAGTTTTTTAACTTGGAATTTTTTGTTTGCTTTTTAAAGTTGAGGTTTTTCACTTGATAATATCTTTTTATGGTTTTATAGTGAAATTGTTGTTATTTTTAACATGAAACTTTTTTATGGATTTTTAGTGAAATTGTTGAGTTGTTTTGAACTTGGAAATTTTTATGGTTTTTATAGTGAAACTGACTTGTTTTTTTAACTTGGAGCTTTTATTTTGTTTTTTACTATGAAACTGTTGAGATTTTTTAACTAGGATCTTTTTTTATGGTTTTTATAGTGAAACTATTGAGATTTTTTACTTGGAATTTTTTGTAAATATTTTTATTGAGAAATTCTTTAGTTTCTAAACTTTAAAACCTTTTTTTTTATAAATTTTATAGTGAAAAAGATGATGTTTATAACTTGGATCTTTTGTTAGGGTCTTTATAGTGAAATTGTTGAGCATTTTACCTTGGAACTATTTTTTTGTTTTTATAGTGAAATTGTTGAGTTTTATAACATGGAACTTTCGTTATGGTTTTTATAGCGAAACTGTTGAATTTTTTTATTTTGAAATTTTTTATGTTATTATAGTAAAACTGTTGAGTTTTTTCACTTGGAACTTTTTTCTATGGTTTTTATAGTGAAACTGTTGAGTTTTTTTTCACTTGGAACTTTTTTTTTATATTATTCTAATGATAATGTTGAGTTTTTTCACTTGTAATTTTTTAATATATTTTTTAAAGACTAACTGTTGAGTTTTTTAACTTGGAATTTTTTGTTTGCTTTTTAAAGTTGAGTTTTTTCACTTGGAAATCTTTTTATGGTTTTATAGTGAAATTGTTGTTATTTTTAACATGAAACTTTTTTATGGATTTTTAGTGAAATTGTTGAGTTGTTTTGAACTTGGAAATTTTTTATGGTTTTTATAGTGAAACTGACTTGTTTTTTAACTTGGAGCTTTTATTTTGTTTTTTACTATGAAACTGTTGAGATTTTTTAACTAGGATCTTTTTTATGGTTTTTATAGTGAAACTATTGAGATTTTTTTACTTGGAATTTTTTGTAAATATTTTTATTGAGAAATTCTTGAGTTTCTAAACTTTAAATCCTTTTTTTTATAAATTTTATAGTGAAAAAGATGATGGTTATAACTTGGATCTTTTGTTATGATCTTTATAGTGAAATTGTTGAGCATTTTACCTTGGAACTTTTTTTTTTTGTTTTTATAGTGAAATTATTGAGTTTTATAACATGGAACTTTCGTTATGGTTTTTATAGTGAAACTGTTGAATTTTTTATTTTGAAAATTTTTATGTTATTATAGTTAAACTGTTGAATTTTTTCACTTGGAACTTTTTTTTATGGTTTTTATAGTGAAACTGTTGAGTTTTTTTTTTTCACTTGAAACTTATTTTTTATATTTTTTCTAGTGATAATGTTGAGTTTTTTCACTTGTAATTTTTTAGTATATTTTTTAAAGAGAAATTGTTGAGTTTTTTAACTTGAAATTTTTTATTTGCTATATAAAGTTGAGTTTTTTCACTTGGAACTTTTTATTTATGGTTTTTATAGTGAAACTGGTGAGTTTTTTTTTCACTTGGAACTTATTTTTTATATTTTTCTAGTGATAATGTTGAGTTTTTTCACTTGTAACTTTTTAATATATTTTTTAAAGACAAACTGTTGAGTTTTTTAACTTGGAATTTTTTGTTTGCTTTTTAAAGTTGAGTTTTTTCACTTGGAAATCTTTTTATGGTTTTATAGTGAAATTGTTGTCATTTTTAACATGAAACTTTTTAATGGTTTTTTAGTGAAATTGTTAAGTTGTTTTAAACTTGGAAATTTTTTTATGGTTTTTATAGTGAAACTGACTTGTTTTTTAACTTGGAGCTTTTATTTTGTTTTTTACTATGAAACTGTTGAGATTTTTTAACTAGGATCTTTTTTTATGGTTTTTATAGTGAAACTATTGAGAATTTTTACTTGGAATTTTTTGTAAATATTTTTATTGAGAAATTCTTGAGTTTCTAAACTTTAATCCTTTTTTTTTTATAAATTTTATAGTGAAAAAGATGATGTTTATAACTTGGACCTTTTGTTATGATATTTATAGTGAAATTGTTGAGCATTTTACCTTGGAACTATTTTTTTGTTTTTATAGTGAAATTGTTGAGTTTTATAACATGGAACTTTCGTTATGGTTTTTATAGCGAAACTGTTGAATTTTATTATTTTGAAAATTTTTATGTTATTATAGTAAAACTGTTGAGTTTTTTCACTTGGAACTTTTTTCTATGGTTTTAATAGTGAAACTGTTGAGTTTTTTTTCACTTGGAACTTTTTTTTTATATTTTTCTAATGATAATGTTGAGTTTTTTCACTTGTAATTTTTTAATATATTTTTTAAAGACAAACTGTTGAGTTTTTTAACTTGGAATTTTTTGTTTGCTTTTTAAAGTTGAGTTTTTTCACTTGGAAATCTTTTTATGGTTTTATAGTGAAATTGTTGTTATTTTTAACATGAAACTTTTTTATGGATTTTTAGTGAAATTGTTGAGTTGTTTTGAACTTGGAAATTTTTTATGGTTTTTATAGTGAAACTGACTTGTTTTTTAATTTGGAGCTTTTATTTTGTTTTTTACTATGAAACTGTTGAGATTTTTTAACTAGGATCTTTTTTATGGTTTTTATAGTGAAACTATTGAGATTTTTTTACTTGGAATTTTTTGTAAATATTTTTATTGAGAAATTCTTGAGTTTCTAAACTTTAAATCCTTTTTTTTAAATAAATTTTATAGTGAAAAAGATGATGTTTATGACTTGGATCTTTTGTTATGATCTTTATAGTGAAATTGTTGAGCATTTTACCTTGGAACTTTTTTTTTTGTTTTTATAGTGAAATTGTTGAGTTTTATAACATGGAACTTTCGTTATGGTTTTTATAGTGAAACTGTTGAATTTTTTATTTTGAAAATTTTTATGTTATTATAGTTAAATTGTTGAATTTTATCACTTGGAACTTTTTTTTATGGTTTTTATAGTGAAACTGTTGAGTTTTTTTTTCACTTGGAACTTAAATTTTATATTTTTTCTAGTGATAATGTTGAGTTTTTTCACTTGTAATTTTTTAGTATATTTTATAAAGAGAAATTGTTGAGTTTTGTAACTTGAAATTTTTTATTTGCTATATAAAGTTGAGTTTTTTCACTTGGAAATCTTGTTAAGGTTTTATAGTGAAATTGTTTACATTTTTAACATGAAACTTTTTTATGGTATTTTAGTGAAATTGTTGATTTTTTTTTTATTTGGAACTTTTATTAAGGTTTTTATAGTGAAACTGACTGGTTTTTTAACTTGGAACTTTTATTTTTGTTTTTATAGTGAAACTGTTGAGTTTTTTTTAACTAAGATCTTTTTTATTGGTTTTTTATAGTGAAACTATTGAGTTTTTATACTTGGAATTTTTTAAATATTTTTATTGAGAAATTCTTATGTTTCTAAACTTTAAACTTTTTTATTTAAAAATTTTTATAGTGAAAATGATGAGGTTTGTAACTTGAATCTTTTGATAGGATCTTTTTAGTGAAATTGTTGAGTTTTTTTTTTTAATTTGGAACTTTTATTAAGGTTTTTATAGTGAAACTGACTGGTTTTTTAACTTGGAACTTTTTTATGGTTTTTTAGTGAAATTGTTGAGTTGTTTTGAACTTGGAAATTTTATTATGGTTTTTATAGTGAAACTGACTTGTTTTTTAACTTGGAGCTTTTATTTTGGTTTTTACTATGACACTGTTGAGATTTTTTAACTAGGATCTTTTTTTATGGTTTTTATAGTGAAACTATTGAGAATTTTTACTTGGAATTTTTTGTAAATATTTTTATTGAGAAATTCTTGAGTTTCTAAACTTTAAACCTTTTGTTTTTATAAATTTTATAGTGAAAAAGATGATGTTTATAACTTGGACCTTTTGTTAGGATCTTTATAGTGAAATTGTTTAGCATTTTACCTTGGAACTATTTTTTTGTTTTTATAGTGAAATTGTTGAGTTTTATAACATGGAACTTTCGTTATGGTTTTTATAGTGAAACTGTTGAATTTTTTATTTTGAAAATTTTTATGTTATTATAGTTAAACTGTTGAATTTTTTCACTTGGAACTTTTTTTTATGGTTTTTATAGTGAAACTGTTGAGTTTTTTTTTTCACTTGGAACTTATTTTTTATATTTTTTCTAGTGATAATGTTGAGTTTTTTCACTTGTAATTTTTTAGTATATTTTTTAAAGAGAAATTGTTGAGTTTTTTAACTTGAAATTTTTTATTTGCTATATAAAGTTGAGTTTTTTCTCTTGGAAATCTTTTTAAGGTTTTATAGTGAAATTGTTGACATTTTTAACATGAAACTTTTTTATGGTATTTTAGTGAAATTGTTGAGTTTTTTTTTTAATTTGGAACTTTTATTAAGGTTTTTATAGTGAAACTGACTGGTTTTTTAACTTGGAACTTTTATTTTTGTTTTTATAGTGAAACTGTTGAGTTTTTTTTTAACTAAGATCTTTTTTATTGGTTTTTATAGTGAAACTATTGAGTTTTTATACTTGGAATTTTTTAAATATTTTTATTGTGAAATTCTTATGTTTCTAAACTTTAAACTTTTTTTTAAATAATTTTTATAGTGAAAATGATGAGGTTTATAACTTGAATCTTTTGATAGGATCTTTATAGTGAAATTGTTGAGCATTTTTACTTGGAACATTTTTTTTATACTGAAATTGTTGTGTTTTATAACATGGAACTTTCGTCATGGTTTTTATAGTGAAACTGTTGAATTTTTTTTTAATTTTTTATGTTTTTATAGTAAACCTGTTGAGTTTTTTAACTTGGAACTTTTTATTTATGGTTTTTATAGTGAAACTGTTGAGTTTTTTTCACTTGGAACTTATTTTTTATATTTTTCTAGTGATAATGTTGGGTTTTTTCACTTGTAATTTTTTAATATATTTTTTAAAGACAAACTGTTGCGTTTTTTAACTTGGAATTTTTTGTTTGCTTTTTAAAGTTGAGTTTTTTCACTTGGAAATCTTTTTATGGTTTTATAGTGAAATTGTTATTATTTTTAACATGAAACTTTTTTATGGTTTTTTAGTGAAATTGTTGAGTTGTTTTGAACTTGGAAATTTTATTATGGTCTTTATAGTGAAACTGACTTGTTTTTTAACTCGGAGCTTTTATTTTGTTTTTTACTATGAAACTGTAGAGATTTTTTAACTAGGATCTTTTTTTATGGTTTTTAATAGTGAAACTATTGAGAATTTTTACTTGGAATTTTTTGTAAATATTTTTATTGAGAAATTCTTGAGTTTCTAAACTTTAAACCTATTTTTTTATAAATTTTATAGTGAAAAAGATGATGTTTATAACTTGGACCTTTTGTTAGGATCTTTATAGTTAAATTGTTTAGAATTTTACCTTGGAACTATTTATTTGTTTTTATAGTGAAATTGTTGAGTTTTATAACATGGAACTTTCGTTATGGTTTTTATAGCGAAACTGTTGAATTTTTTTATTTTGAAAATTTTTATGTTATTATAGTAAAACTATTGAGTTTTTTCACTTGGAACTTTTTTTTATGGTTTTTATAGTGAAACTGTTGAGTTTTTTTTCACTTGGAACTTATTTTTTATATTTTTCTAGTGATAATGTTGAGTTTTTTCACTTGTAATTTTTTAATATATTTTTTAAAGACAAACTGTTGAGTTTTTTAACTTGGAATTTTTTGTTTGCTTTTGAAAGTTGAGTTTTTTCACTTCGAAATCTTTTTATGGTTTTATAGTGAAATTGTTGTTATTTTTAACATGAAACTTTTTTATGGATTTTTAGTGAAATTGTTGAGTTGTTTTGAACTTGGAAATTTTTTATGGTTTTTATAGTGAAACTGACTTGTTTTTAAACTTGGAGCTTTTATTTTGTTTTTTACTATGAAACTGTTGAGATTTTTTAACTAGGATCTTTTTTTTATGGTTTTTATAGTGAAACTATTGAGATTTTTTACTTGGAATTTTTTGTAAATATTTTTATTGAGAAATTCTTGAGTTTCTAAACTTTAAATCCTTTTTTTTTATAAATTTTATAGTGAAAAAGATGATGTTTATAACTTGGATCTTTTGTTATGATCTTTATAGTGAAATTGTTGAGCATTTTACCTTGGAACTCTTTTTTTGTTTTTATAGTGAAATTGTTGAATTTTATAACATGGAACTTTCGTTATGGTTTTTATAGTGAAACTGTTGAATTTTTTATTTTGAAAATTTTTATGTTATTATAGTTAAACTGTTGAATTTTTTCTCTTGGAACTTTTTTTTTATGGTTTTTATAGTGAAACTGTTGAGTTTTTTTTCACTTGGAACTTATTTTTTATATTTTTCTAGTGATAATGTTGAGTTTTTTCACTTGTAATTTTTTAATATATTTTTTAAAGACAAACTGTTGAGTTTTTTAACTTGGAATTTTTTGTTTGCTTTTGAAAGTTGAGTTTTTTCACTTCGAAATCTTTTTATGGTTTTATAGTGAAATTGTTGTTATTTTTAACATGAAACTTTTTTATGGTTTTTTAGTGAAATTGTTGAGTTGTTTTGAACTTGGAAATTTTATTATTGTTTTTATAGTGAAACTGACTTGTTTTTTAACTTGGAGCTTTTATTTTGTTTTTTACTATGAAACTGTTGAGATTTTTTAACTAGGATCTTTTTTTATGGTTTTTAATAGTGAAACTATTGAGAATTTTTACTTGAAATTTTTTGTAAATATTTTTATTGAGAAATTCTTTAGTTTCTAAACTTTAAACCTTTTTTTATTTATAAATTTTATAGTGAAAAAGATGATGTTTATAACTTGGACCTTTTGTTAGGATCTTTATAGTTAAATTGTTTAGCATTTTACCTTGGAACTATTTTTTTTGTTTTTATAGTGAAATTGTTGAGTTTTATTACATGGAACTTTCGTTATGGTTTTTATAGCGAAACTGTTGAATTTTTTTATTTTGAAAATTTTTATGTTATTATAGTAAAGCTATTGAGTTTTTTCACTTGGAACTTTTTTTTATGGTTTTTATAGTGAAACTGTTGAGTTTTTTTTCACTTGGAACTTATTTTTTATATTTTTCTAGTGATAATGTTGAGTTTTTTCACTTGTAATTTTTTAATATATTTTTTAAAGACAAACTTTTGAGTTTTTTAACTTGGAATTTTTTGTTTGCTTTTTAAAGTTGAGGTTTTTCACTTGGAAATCTTTTTATGGTTTTATAGTGAAATTGTTGACATTTTTAACATGAAACTTTTTTATGGTATTTTAGTGAAATTGTTGAGTTTTTTTTTAATTTGGAACTTTTATTATGGTTTTTATAGTGAAACTGTCTGGTTTTTTAACTTGGAACTTTTATTTTGGTTTTTATAGTGAAACTGTTGAGTTTTTTTTAACTAAGATCTTTTTTATTGGTTTTTATAGTGAAACTATTGAGTTTTTATACTTGGAATTTTTTAAATATTTTTATTGAGAAATTCTTATGTTTCTAAACTTTAAACTTTTTTTTAAATAATTTTTATAGTGAAAATGATGAGGTTTATAACTTGAATCTTTTGATAGGATCTTTATAGTGAAATTGTTGAGCATTTTTCCTTGGAACATTTTTTTTTATACTGAAATTGTTGTGTTTTATAACATGGAACTTTCGTCATGGTTTTTATAGTGAAACTGTTGAATTTTTTTTTAATTTTAAATGTTTTTATAGTAAACCTGTTGAGTTTTTTTAACTTGGAACTTTTTATTTATGGTTTTTATAGTGAAACTGTTGAGTTTTTTTCCACTTGGAACTTATTTTTTATGTTTTTCTAGTGATAATGTTGGGTTTTTTCACTTGTAATTTTTTAATATATTTTTTAAAGACAAACTGTTGCGTTTTTTAACTTGGAATTTTTTGTTTGCTTTTTAAAGTTGAGTTTTTTCACTTGGAAATCTTTTTATGGTTTTATAGTGAAATTGTTGTTATTTTTAACATGAAACTTTTTTATGGTTTTTTAGTGAAATTGTTGAGTTGTTTTGAACTTGGAAATTTTATTATGGTTTTTATAGTGAAACTGACTTGTTTTTTAACTTGGAGCTATTATTTTGTTTTTTACTATGAAACTGTTGAGATTTTTTAACTAGGATCTTTTTTTATGGTCTTTATAGTGAAACTATTGAGAATTTTTACTTGGAATTTTTTGTAAATATTTTTATTGAGAAATTCTTGAGTTTTTAAATAATTTTTATAGTGAAAATGATGATGTTTATAACTTGGACCTTTTGTTAGGATCTTTATAGTGAAATTGTTTAGCATTTTACCTTGGAACTTTTTTTTTTGTTTTTATAGTGAAATTGTTGAGTTTTATAACATGGAACTTTCGTTATGGTTTTTATAGTGAAACTGTTGAATTTTTTTTTTTGAAATTTTTTATGTTATTATAGTTAAACTGTTGAATTTTTTCACTTGGAACTTTTTTTTATGGTTTTTATAGTGAAACTGTTGAGTTTTTTTTTTCACTTGGAACTTATTTTTTATATTTTTTCTAGTGATAATGTTGAGTTTTTTCACTTGTAATTTTTTAGTATATTTTTTAAAGAGAAATTGTTGAGTTTTTTAACTTGAAATTTTTTATTTGCTATATAAAGTTGAGTTTTTTCACTTGGAAATCTTGTTAAGGTTTTATAGTGAAATTATTGACATTTTTAACATGAAACTTTTTTATGGTATTTTAGTGAAATTGTTGAGTTTTTTTTTTAATTTGGAACTTTTATTAAGTTTTTATAGTGAAACTGACTGGTTTTTTTAACTTGGAACTTTTATTTTGGTTTTTATAGTGAAACTGTTGAGTTTTTTTTTAACTATGATCTTTTTTATTGGTTTTTATAGTGAAACTATTGAGGTTTTATACTTGGAATTTTTTAAATATTTTTATTGAGAAATTCTTATGTTTCTAAACTTTAAACTTTTTTTAAATAATTTTTATAGTGAAAATGATGAGGTTTATAACTTGAATCTTTTGATAGGATCTTTTTAGTGAAATTGTTGAGTTTTTTTTTTTTTAATTTGGAACTTTTATTAAGGTTTTTATAGTGAAACTGACTGGTTTTTTAACTTGGAACTTTTATTTTGGTTTTTATAGTGAAACTGTTGAGTTTTTTTTAACTAAGATCTTTTTTATTGGTTTTTATACTTGGAATTTTTTAAATATTTTTATTGAGAAATTCTTATGTTTCTAAACTTTAAACTTTTTTTTAAATAATTTTTATAGTGAAAATGATGAGGTTTATAACTTGAATCTTTTGATAGGATCTTTATAGTGAAATTGTTGAGCATTTTTCCTTGGAACATTTTTTTTATACTGAAATTGTTGTGTTTTATAACATGGAACTTTCGTCATGGTTTTTATAGTGAAACTGTTGATTTTTTTTTTAATTTTTTATGTTTTTATAGTAAACCTGTTGAGTTTTTTAACTTGGAACTTTTTATTTATGGTTTTTATAGTGAAACTGTTGAGTTATTTTTTCACTTGGAACTTATTTTTTATATTTTTCTAGTGATAATGTTGAGTTTTTTCACTTGTAATTTTTTAATATATTTTTTAAAGACAAACTGTTGTGTTTTTTAACTTGGAATTTTTTGTTTGCTTTTTAAAGTTGAGTTTTTTCACTTGGAAATCTTTTTATGGTTTAATAGTGAAATTGTTGTTATTTTTAACATGAAACTTTTTTATGGATTTTTAGTGAAATTGTTGAGTTGTTTTGAACTTGGAATTTTTTTATGGTTTTTATAGTGAAACTGACTTGTTTTTTAACCTGGAGCTTTTATTTTGTTTTTTACTATGAAACTGTTGAGATTTTTTAACTAGGATCTTTTTTTATGGTTTTTATAGTGAAACTATTGAGATTTTTTTACTTGGAATTTTTTGTAAATATTTTTATTGAGAAATTCTTGAGTTTCTAAACTTTAAATCCTTTTTTTTTTATAAATTTTATAGTGAAAATGATGATGTTTATAACTTGGATCTTTTGTTATGATCTTTATAGTGAAATTGTTGAGCATTTTTCCTTGGAACATTTTTTTTATACTGAAATTGTTGTGTTTTATAACATGGAACTTTCGTCATGGTTTTTATAGTGAAACTGTTGAATTTTTTTTATTTTTTTATGTTTTTAGAGTAAACCTGTTGAGTTTTTTAACTTGGAACTTTTTATTTATGGTTTTTATAGTGAAACTATTGAGTTTTTTTTTCACCTGGAACTTATTTTTTATATTATTCTAGTGATAATGTTGAGTTTTTTCACTTGTAATTTTTTAAAGCCAAACTGTTGCGTTTTTTAACTTGGAATTTTTCTTTGCTTTTTAAAGTTGAGTTTTTTCACTTGGAAATCTTTTTATGGTTTTATAGTGAAATTGTTATTATTTTTAACATGAAACTTTTTTATGGTTTTTTAGTGAAATTGTTGAGTTGTTTTGAACTTGGAAATTTTATTATGGTTTTTATAGTGAAACTGACTTGTTTTTCAACTTGGAGCTTTTATTTTGTTTTTTTACTATGAAACTGTTGAGATTTTTTTAGCTAGGATCTTATTTTATGGTTTTTATAGTGAAACTATTGAGAATTTTTACTTGGAATTTTTTGTAAATATTTTTATTGAAAAATTCTTGAGTTTCTAAACTTTGAACCTTTTTTTTTATAAATTTTATAGTGAAAAAGATGATGTTTATAACTTGGACCTTTTGTTAGGATCTTTATAGTGAAATTGTTTAGCATTTTACCTTGGAACTATTTTTTTGTTTTTATAGTGAAATTGTTGAGTTTTATAACATGGAACTTTCGTTATGGTTTTTATAGCGAAACTGTTGAATTTTTTTATTTTGAAAATTTTTATGTTATTATAGTAAAACTGTTGAGTTTTTTCACTTGGAACTTTTTTTTATGGTTTTTATAGTGAAACTGTTGAGTTTTTTTCACTTGGAACTTATTTTTTATATTTTTCTAGTGATAATTTTGAGTTTCTTCACTTGTAATTTTTTAATATATTTTTTAAAGACAAACTGTTGAGTTTTTTAACTTGGAATTTTTTGTTTGCTTTTTAAAGTTGAGTTTTTTCACTTGGAAATCTTTTTATGGTTTAATAGTGAAATTGTTGTTATTTTTAACATGAAACTTTTTTATGGATTTTTAGTGAAATTGTTGAGTTGTTTTGAACTTGGAAATTTTTTATGGTTTTTATAGTGAAACTGACTTGTTTTTTAACTTGGAGCTTTTATTTTGTTTTTTACTATGAAACTGTTGAGATTTTTTATCTAGGATCTTTTTTTATGGTTTTTATAGTGAAACTATTGAGATTTTTTACTTGGAATTTTTTGTAAATATTTTTATTGAGAAATTCTTTAATTTCTAAACTTTAAAACCTTTTTTTTTATAAATTTTATAGTGAAAAAGATGATGTTTATAACTTGGATCTTTTGTTATGATCTTTATAGTGAAATTGTTGAGCATTTTACCTTGGAACTTTTTTTTTGTTTTTATAGTGAAATTGTTGAGTTTTATAACATGGAACTTTCGTTATGGTTTTTATAGTGAAACTGTTGAATTTTTTGTTTTGAAAATTTTTTATGTTATTATAGTAAAACTGTTGAGTTTTTTCACTTGGATCTTTTTTTTATGGTTTTTATAGTGAAACTGTTGAGTTTTTTTTCACTTGGAACTTATTTTTTATATTTTTTCTAGTGATAATGTTGAGTTTTTTCACTTGTAATTTTTTATTATATTTTTTAAAGAGAAATTGTTGAGTTTTTTAACTTGAAATTTTTTATTTGCTTTTTAAAGTTGAGTTTTTTCACTTGGAAAACTTGTTGAGGTTTTATAGTGAAATTGTTGACATTTTTAACATGAAACTTTTTTGTGGTATTTTAGTGAAATTGTTGAGTTTTGTTTTTAATTTGGAACTTTTATTATGATTTTTATAGTGAAACTGACTGGTTTTTTAACTTGGAACTTTTATTTTGGTTTTTATAGTGAAACTGTTGAGTTTTTTTTAACTAAGATCTTTTTTATTGGTTTTTATAGTGAAACTATTGAGTTTTTATACTTGGAATTTTTTAAATATTTTTATTGAGAAATTCTTATGTTTCTAAACTTTAAACTTTTTTTTAATGATTTTTATAGTGAAAATGATGAGGTTTATAACTTGAATCTTTTGATAGGATCTTTATAGTGAAATTGTTGAGCATTTTACCTTGGAACATTTTTTTTGTTTTTATACTGAAATTGTTGTGTTTTATAACATGGAACTTTCGTCATGGTTTTTATAGTGAAACTGTTGAATTTGTTTTTAATTTTTTATGTTTTATAGTAAACCTGTTGAGTTTTTTAACTTGGAACTTTTTATTTATGGTTTTTATAGTGAAACTGTTGAGTTTTTTTCACTTGGAACTTAGTTTTTATATTTTTTTCTAGTGATAATGTTGAGTTTTTTCACTTGTAATGTTTTAATATATTTTTTAAAGACAAACTATTGAGTTTTTTAACTTGGAATTTTTTGTTTGCTTTTTAAAATTGAGTTTTTTCACATGGAAATCTTTTTATGGTTTTATACTGAAATTGTTGACATTTTTAACATAAACTTTTTTTATGGTTTTTTAGTGAAATTGTTGAGTTGTTTTTAACTTGGAACTTTTTTATGGTTTTTATAGTGAAACTGACTTGTTTTTTAATTTGGAACTTTTATTTTGGTTTTTATAGTGAAACTGTTGAGTTTTTTTAAATTGGATCTTTTTTTAATGATTTTTATAGGGAAACTATTGAGTTTTTTTACTTGGAATTTTTTAAAATATTTTTATTGAGAAATTCTTGAGTTTTTAAACTCTAAACTTTTTTTTATAATAATTTTTATAGTGAAGAAGATGATGTTTATAACTTTGATCTTTTGTTAGGATCTTTATAGTGAAATTGTTGAGCATTTTACGTTGGATTTTTTTTATAGTGAAATTGTTGTGTTTTATAACTTGGAATTTTCGTTATGGTTTTTATAGCAAACTTGTGAATTTTTTTATTTTGAATTTTTTTATGTTTTTATAGTAAAACTGTTTAGTTTTTTCACTTGGAACTTTTTTTTTTATGGTTTTTATAGTGAAACTTTTGAGTTATTTTTCACTTGGAACTTTTTTTTATATTTTTCTAGTGCTAATGTTGAGTTTTTTCACTTGTAATTTTTTTATATATTTTTTAAAGACAAACTGTTGAGTTTTTTAACTTGGAATTTTTTGTTTGCTTTTTAAAGTTGAGTTTTTTCAATTGGAAATCTTTTTATGGTTTTATAGTGAAATTATTGTTATTTTTAACATGAAACTTTTTTATGGTATTTTAGTGAAATTGTTGAGTTGTTTTGAACTTGGAAATGTTTTATGGTTTTTATTGTGAAACTGACTTGTTTTTTAACTTAGAGTTTTATTTTATTTTTTAATTGTGAAACTGTTGAGAATTTTTAACTAGGATCTTTTTATTATGGTTTTTATAGTGAAACTATTGAGTTATTTACTTGGAATTTTTTGTAAATATTTTTATTGAGAAATTCTTGAGTTTCTAAACTTTAAAACTTTGTTTTTTTTTATAAATTTTATAGTGAAAAAGATGATGTTTATAACTTGGACCTTTTGTTAGGATCTTTATAGTGAAACTGTTTAGCATTTTACCTTGGAACTATTTTTTTGTTTTTATAGTGAAATTGTTGAGTTTTATAACATGGAACTTTCGTTATGGTTTTTATAGCGAAACTGTTGAATTTTTTTATTTTGAAAATTTTTATGTTATTATAGTAAAACTGTTGAGTTTTTTCACTTGGAACTTTTTATTTATGGTTTTTATAGTGAAACTGTTGAGTTTTTTTTTCACTTGGAACTTATTTTTTATATTTTTCTAGTGATAATTTTGAGTTTTTTCACTTGTAATTTTTTAATATATTTTTTAAAGACAAACTGTTGAGTTTTTTAACTTGGAATTTTTTGTTTGCTTTTTAAAGTTGAGTTTTTTCACATGGAAATCTTTTTATGGTTTTATAGTGAAATTTTTGTTATTTTTAACATGAAACTTTTTTATGGTTTTTTAGTGAAATTGTTGAGTTGTTTTGAACTTGGAAATTTTTTATGGTTTTTACAGTTTAACTGACTTGTTTTTTTAACTTGGAGCTTTTATTTTGTTTTTTACTATGAAACTGTTGATATTTTTTAACTAGGATCTTTTTTTATGGTTTTTATAGTGAAACTATTGAGATTTTTTACTTGGAATTTTTTGTAAATATTTTTATTGAGAAATTCTTGAGTTTCTAAACTTTAAAACTTTTTTTTATAAATTTTATAGTGAAAAAGATGATGTTTATAACTTGGATCTTTTGATATGATCTTTATAGTGAAATTGTTGAGCATTTTACCTTGGAACTTTTTTTTGTTTTTATAGTGAAATTGTTGAGTTTTATAACATGGAACTTTCGTTATGGTTTTTATAGTGAAACTGTTGAATTTTTTATTTTGAAAATTTTTATGTTATTATAGTAAAACTGTTGAGTTTTATCACTTGGAACTTTTTTTATGGTTTTTATAGTGAAACTGTTGAGTTTTTTTTTAACTTGGAACTTATTTTTTATATTTTTTCTAGTGATAATGTTGAGGTTTTTCACTTGTAATTTTTTAGTATATTTTTTAAAGATAAATTGTTGAGTTTTTTAACTTGAAATTTTTTATTTGCTTTTTAAAGTTGAGTTTTTTCACTTGGAAATCTTGTTAAGGTTTTATAGTGAAATTGTTGACATTTTTAACATGAAACTTTTTTATGGTATTTTAGTGAAATTGTTGAGTTTTTTTTTAATTTGGAACTTTTATTATGGTTTTTATAGTGAAACTGACTGGTTTTTTAACTTGGAACTTTTATTTTGGTTTTTATAGTGAAACTTTTGAGTTTTTTTTAACTAAGATCTTTTTTATTGGTTTTTATAGTGAAACTATTGAGTTTTTATACTTGGAATTTTTTAAATATTTTTATTGAGAAATTCTTATGTTTCTAAACTTTAATCTTTTTTTTTAATAATTTTTATAGTGAAAATGATGAGGTTTATAACTTGAATCTTTTAATAGGATCTTTATAGTGAAATTGTTGAGCATTTTACCTTGGAACATTTTTTTGTTTTTATACTGAAATTGTTGTGTTTTATAACATGGAACTTTCGTCATGGTTTTTATAGTGAAACTGTTGAATTTTTTTTTAATTATTTACGTTTTTATAGTAAACCTGTTGAGTTTTTTAACTTGGAACTTTTTATTTATGGTTTTTATAGTGAAACTATTGAGTTTTTTTCACTTGGAACTTAGTTTTTATATTTTTTCTAGTGATAATGTTGAGTTTTTTCACTTGTAATGTTTTAATATATTTTTTAAAGACAAACTATTGAGTTTTTTAACTTGGAATTTTTTGTTTGCTTTTAAAAATTGAGTTTTTTCACTTGGAAATTTTTTTATGGTTTTATACTGAAATTGTTGACATTTTTAACATAAACTTTTTTTATGGTTTTTTAGTGAAATTGTTGAATTGTTTTTAACTTGGAACTTTTTTATGGTTTTTATAGTGAAACTGACTTGTTTTTTAATTTGGAACTTTTATTTTGGTTTTTATAGTGAAACTGTTGAGTTTTTTTAAATTTGATCTTTTTTTAATGATTTTTATAGTGAAACTATTGAGTTTTTTTACTTTGAATTTTTTTAAATATTTTTATTGAGAAATTCTTGAGTTTTTAAACTCTAAACTTTTTTTTATAATAATTTTTATAGTGAAAAAGATGATGTTTATAACTTTGATCTTTTGTTAGGATCTTTATAGTGAAATTGTTGAGCATTTTACGTTGGATTTTTTTTATAGTGAAATTGTTGTGTTTTATAACTTGGAATTTTCGTTATGGTTTTTATAGTGAAACTGATGAATTTTTTTATTTTGAATTTTTTTATGTTTTTATAGTAAAACTGTTTACTTTTTTCACTTGGAACTTTTTTTTTATGGTTTTTATAGTGAAACTTTTGAGTTATTTTTCACTTGGAACTTATTTTTATATTTTTCTAGTGATAATGTTGAGTTTTTTCACTTGTAATTTTTTAATATATTTTTTAAAGACAAACTGTTGAGTTTTTTAACTTGGAATTTTTTGTTTGCTTTTTAAAGTTGAGTTTTTTCAATTGGAAATCTTTTTATGGTTTTATGGTGAAATTGTTGTTATTTTTAACATGAAACTTTTTTTATGGTATTTTAGTGAAATTGTTGAGTTGTTTTGAACTTGGAAATGTTTTATGGTTTTTATTGTGAAACTGACTTGTTTTTTAACTTGGAGTTTTATTTTGTTTTTTATTGTGAAACTGTTGAGATTTTTTAACTAGGATCTTTTTATTATGGTTTTTATAGTGAAACTATTGAGTATTTTTACTTGGAATTTTTTGTAAATATTTTTATTGAAAAATTCTTGAGTTTCTAAACTTTAAAACTTTGTTTTTTTTATAAATTTTATAGTGAAAAAGATGATGTTTATAACTTGTACTTTTGTTAGGATCTTTATAGTGAAATTGTTTAGCATTTTACTTTGGAACTATTTTTTTGTTTTTATAGTGAAATTGTTGAGTTTTATAACATGGAACTTTCGTTATGGTTTTTATAGCGAAATTGTTGAATTTTTTTATTTTGAAAATTTTTATGTTATTATAGTAAAACTGTTGAGTTTTTTCACTTGGAACTTTTTTTTATGGTTTTTATAGTGAAACTGTTGAGTTTTTTTTTCACTTGGAACTTATTTTTTATATTTTTCTAGTGGTAATGTTGAGTGTTTTCACTTGTAATTTTTTAATATATTTTTTAAAGACAAACTGTTGAGTTTTTTAACTTGGAATTTTTTGTTTGCTTTTTAAAGTTGTGTTTTTTCACTTGGAAATCTTTTTATGGTTTTATAATGAAATTGTTGTTATTTTTAACATGAAACTTTTTTATGGTTTTTTAGTGAAATTGTTGAATTGTTTTGAACTTGGATATCTTTTATGGTTTTTACAGTGAAACTGACTTGTTTTTTAACTTGGAGCTTTTATTTTGTTTTTTACTATGAAACTGTTGAGATTTTTTAACTAGGATCTTTTTTTATGGTTTTTATAGTGAAACTATTGAGATTTTTTACTTGGAATTTTTTGTAAATATTTTTATTGAGAAATTCTTGAGTTTCTAAACTTTAAAACTTTTTTTTTATATATTTTATAGTGAAAAAGATGATGTTTATAACTTGGTTCTTTTGTTATGATCTTTATAGTGAAATTGTTGAGCATTTTACCTTGGAACTTTTTTTTTTGTTTTTATAGTGAAATTGTTGAGTTTTATAACATGGAACTTTCGTTTTGGTTTTTATAGTGAAACTGTTGAATTTTTTATTTTGAAAATTTTTATGTTATTATAGTAAAACTATTGAGTTTTTTCACTTGGAACTTTTTTTTATGGTTTTTATAGTGAAACTGTTGAGTTTTTTTTTCACTTGGAACTTATTTTTTATATATTTTCTAGTGATAATTTTGAGTTTTTTCACTTGTAATTTTTTAGTATATTTTTTAAAGAGAAATTATTGAGTTTTTTAACTTGAAATTTTTTATTTGCTTTTTAAAGTTGAGTTTTTTCACTTGGAAATCTTGTTAAGGTTTTATAGTGAAATTGTTGACATTGTTAACATGAAACTTTTTTATGGTAATTTAGTGAAATTGTTGAGTTTTTTTTTTTAATTTGGAACTTTTATTATGGTTTTTATAGTGAAACTGACTGGTTTTTTAACTAGGAACTTTTATTTTGGTTTTTATAGTGAAACTGTTGAGCATTTTACCTTGGAACATTTTTTTTGTTTTTATAGTGAAATTGTTGTGTTTTATAACATGGAACTTTCGTCATGGTTTTTATAGTGAAACTGTTGAATTTGTTTTTTAATTTTTTATATTTTTATAGTAAACCTGTTGAGTTTTTTAACTTGGAACTTTTTTATTTATGGTTTTTATAGTGAAACTGTTGAGTTTTTTTCACTTGGAACTTAGTTTTTATATTTTTTCTAGTAATAATGTTGAGTTTTTTCACTTGTAATGTTTTAATATATTTTTTAAAGACAAACTATTGAGTTTTTTAACTTGGAATTTTTTGTTTGCTTTTTAAAGTTGAGTTTTTTCACTTGGAAATCTTTTTATGGTTTTATAGTGAAATTGTTGTTATTTTTAACATGAAACTTTTTTATGGTTTTTTAGTGAAATTGTTGAGTTGTTATGAACTTGGAAATTTTTTATGGTTTTTATAGTGAAACTGACTTGTTTTTTAACTTGGAGCTTTTATTTTATTTTTTACTATGAAACTGTTGAGATTTTTTAACTAGGATCTTTTTTTATGGTTTTTATAGTGAAACTATTGAGTTTTTTTACTTGGAATTTTTTGTAAATATTTTTATTGAGAAATTCTTGAGTTTCTAAAGTTTAATCTTTTTTTTTTATAAATTTTATAGTGAAAAGGATGATGTTTATAACTTGGATCTTTTAATAGGATCTTTATAGTGAAATAGTTGAAATTGTTGTGTTTATAGTGAAATTGTTGTGTTTATAGTGAAATTGTTGTGTTTTTATAGTGAAATTGTTGTGTTTTATAACATGGAACTTTCGTTATGGTATTTATAGTGAAACAGATGAATTTTTTTTTTTGAAAGTTTTAATGTTTTTATAGTAAACCTGTTGAGTTTTTTCACTTGGAACTTTTTTGTTTTATGGTTTTTATAGTGAAACTGTTGAGTTTTTTTCACTTTGAAATCTTTTTATGGTTTTATAGTGTAATTGTTGACATTTTTAACATAAACTTTTTTTTATGATTTTTTAGTGAAATTGTTGAGTTGTTTTTAACTTGGAACTTTTTTATGGTTTTTATAGTGAAACTGACTTGTTTTTTAATTTGGAACTTTTATTTTGGTTTTTATAGTGAAACTGTTGAGTTTTCACTTGGAAATCTTTGTATGGTTTTATAGTGAAATAGTTGACATTTTTAACATAAACTTTTTTTATGGTTTTTTAGTGAAATTGTTGAGTTGTTTTTAACTTGGAACTTTTTTATGGTTTTTATAGTGAAACTGACTTGTTTTTTAATTTGGAACTTTTATTTTGGTTTTTATAGTGAAACTGTTGAGTTTTTTTAAAGTGAACCTATTGAGTTTTTTTACTTGGAATTTTATTAAATATTTTTATTGAGAAATTCTTGAGTTTTTAAACTCTAAACTTTTTTTTTTTTTATAATTTTTATAGTGAAAAAGATGATATTTATAACTTGGATCTTTTGTTATGATCTTTATAGTGAAATTGTTGAGCATTTTACCTTGGAATTTTTTTTTGTTTTTATAGTGAAATTGTTGTGTTTTATAACTTGGAACTTTCGTTATGGTTTTTATAGTGAAACTGTTGTATTTTTTTATTTTGAAAATATTTATGTTATTATAGTAAAACTGTTGAGTTTTTTCACTTGGAACTTTTTTTTATGGTTTTTATGGTTTTTATAGTGAAATTGTTGAGTTTTTTTCACTTGGAACTTATTTTTTATATTTTTCTAGTGATAATGTTGAATTTTTTCACTTGTAATTTTTTAATATATTTTTTAAACACAAACTGTTGAGTTTTTTAACTTGAAATTTTTTATTTGCTTTTTAAAGTTGAGTTTTTTCACTTGGAAATCTTGTTAAGGTTTTATAGTGAAATTGTTGACATTTTTAACATGAAACTTTTTTATGGTATTTTAGTGAAATTGTTGAGTTTTTTTTTTAATTTGGAACTTTTATTATGGTTTTTATAGTGAAACTGACTGGTTTTTTAACTTGGAACTTTTATTTTGGTTTTATAGTGAAACTGTTGAGTTTTTTTAACTAGGATCTTTTTTATTGGTTTTTATAGTGAAACTATTGAGTTTTTTTACTAGGAATTTTTTAAATATTTTTATTGAGAAATTCTTATGTTTCTAAACTTTAAACTTTGTTTTTTAATATTTTTTATAGTGAAAATGATGAGGTTTATAACTTCAATCTTTTGATAGGATCTTTATAGTGAAATTGTTGAGCATTTTACCTTGGAACTTTTTTTTTGTTTTTATAGTGAAATTGTTGTGTTTTATAACATGGAACTTTCGTTATGGTTTTTATAGTGAAACTGTTGAATTTTTTTATTTTGAAAATTTGTATGTTATTATAGTAAAACTGTTGAGTTTTTTCACTTGGAACTTTTTTTTATGGTTTTTATAGTGAAACTGTTGAGTTTTATTTCACTTGGAACTTATTTTTTATATTTTTTCTAGTGATAATGTTGAGTTTTTTCACTTGTAATTTTTTAATATATTTTTTTAACACAAACTGTTGAGTTTTTTAACTTGAAATTTTTTATTTGCTTTTTAAAGTTGAGTTCTTTCACTTGGAAATCTTGTTAGGGTTTTATAGTGAAATTGTTGACATATTTAACATGAAACTTTTTTATGGTATTTTAGTGAAATTGTTGAGTTTTTATTTAATTTGGAACATTTATTATGGTTTTTATAGTGAAACTGACTGGTTTTCTAACTTGGAACTTTTATTTTGGTTTTTATAGTGAAACTGTTGAGTTTTTTAACTAGGATCTTTTTTATTGGTTTTTATAGTGAAACTATTGAGTTTTTTTACTTGGAATTTTTTAAATGTTTTTATTGAGAAATTCTTAATTTTCTAAACTTTAAACTTTTTTTTTTAATATTATTTATAGTGAAAATGATGAGGTTTATAACTTGAATATTTTGATAGGATCTTTATAGTGAAATTGTTGAGCATTTTACCTTGGAACATTTTTTTTTGTTCTTATAGTGAAATTGTTGTGTTTTATAACATGGAACTTTCGTTATGGTTTTTATAGTGAAACTGATGATTTTTTTTTTGAAAGTTTTTATGTTTTTATAGTAAACCTGTTGAGTTTTTTCACTTGGAACTTTTTTTTTTATGGTTTTTATAGTGAAACTGTTGAGTTTTTTTCACTTGGAAATCTTTTTATGGTTTTATAGTGAAATTGTTGACATTTTTAACATAAACTTTTTTTATAGTTTTTTAGTGAAATTGTTGAGTTGTTTTTAACTTGGAACTTTTTTTATGGTTTTTATAGTGAAACTGACTTGTTTTTTAATTTGGAACTTTTATTTTGGTTTTTATAGTGAAACTGTTGTGTTTTTTCACTTGGAAATCTTTTTATGGTTTTATAGTGAAATTGTTGACATTTTTAACATAAACTTTTTTTTATGGTTTTTTAGTGAAATTGTTGACTTGTTTTTAACTTGGAACTTTTTTATGGTTTTTATAGTGAAACTGACTTGTTTTTTTAATTTGGTACTTTTATTTTGGTTTTTATAGTGAAAAACTGTTGAGTTTTTTTAACTTGGATCTTTTTTTTAATAATTTTTCTAATGAAATTGTTAATTTGTTTAACTTTGAACTTTTATTATGTTTTTTATAGTGAAAATGACTTGTTTATTTAACTTGGAACTTTTATTTTGGTTTTTATCATGAAACTATTGAGTTTTTTTACTTGGATTTTTTTTAAATATTTTCATAGAGAAATTGTTGAGTTTCTAAACTTGAAACCATTTTTTAATGATTTTTATAGTTAAATAAATGATGTATATAACTTGGATCTTTTTTACGATCTTTATAGTGAAATTGTTGAGCATTTTACCTTGGAACTTTTTTTTTAAAATTTTAAAGAGAAATTGTTGTGTTTTTTAACTTAGAACTTTCGTTATGGTTTTTATAGTGAAACTATTGAGTTTTTTAACTTTGAATTTTTTTTATGGTTTTTATAGTGAAACTGTTGTTTCTTCACTTGGAACTTTTTTTATTGTTTTTATAGTGAAATTGTTGAGTTTTTTTTTCACTTAGAACTTATTTTTTATATATATTTTTTATAATGAAACTGTTGAGTTTTTCACTTGAAATATTTTAATATATTTTTTATAGAGAAATTGTTGAGTTTTTTTACATGGAATTTTTTGTAAGCTTTTTAAAGTTGAGTTTTTTAACATGGAAATCTTGTTATGATTTTTATAGTGAAATTGTTGACATTTTTAACATGAAACTATTTTTATGGTTTTTTAGTGAAATTGTTGTGTTTTTTTAACTTGGAACTTTTATTATGGTGTTTAAGGTGAAACTGTCTTGTTTTTTAACATGGAACTTTTATTTGGGTTTTTATAGTGAAATTGTTGAGTTTTTTAAGTTGGATCTTTTTTTATGGTTTTTATAGTGAAACTGTAGAGTTTTTTAACCTTGAATTTTTTGTATGCTTTTTAAAGTTGAGTTTTTTCTCATGGGAATCTTAATATGGTTTTTATAGTGAAACTGCTGACATTTTTAATATGAAATTTTTTTATGGTTTTATAGTGAAACTGTTGAGTTTTTTAACTTGTAACTTTTATTATGTTTTTTATAGTGAAAATGACTTGTTTTTTTTTAACTTGGAACTATTATTTTGGTTTTTATCGTGAAACTATTGAGTTTTTTTACTTGGAATATTTTAAATATTTTCATAGAGAAATTGTTGAGTTTCTAAACTTGAAACCATTTTTTAATGATTTTTATAGTTAAATAAATGAGGTTTATAACTTGGATCTTTTTTACGATCTTTATAGTGAAATTGTTGAGCATTTTACCTTGGAACTTTTTTTTTTAATTTTAAAGTGAAATTGTTGTATTTTTTAACTTGGAACTTTTGTTATGGTTTTTATAGTGAAACTATTGAGTTTTTTAACTTTGAATTTTTTTTATGGTTTTTATAGTGAAACTGTTGTTTCTTCACTTGGAACTTGTTTTATTGTTTTTATAGTGAAACTGTTGAGTTTTTTTCACTTGGAACTTTTTTTTAAAATATTTTTTATAGTGAAACTGTTGAGTTTTTCAATTGAAATATTTTAATATATTCTTTATAGAGAAACTATTGAGTTTTTTAACTTGGAATTTTTTGTAAGCTTTTTAACGTTGAGTTTTTTCACATGGAAATCTTGTAATGGTTTTGTTCCAGAGCCCAATTTTCAGACTTGGGTCCAATCCATCTTCTAGCCCATGACGGTCCAACAACTCTTTGGAACTTGATACATCCTCAGTCTGCCCGGAAGTTCCTTCCGACCGGCCACCAACATCGCCGACCATGATTCACACCCGACAAGGGTCGAATCCCCTAGGATCGGCCGAGGAACACTTTCCCGACAAGCCCTTCGCTCGGAAATAATATCATTCAATTGGGGTCTCGTCCGAATAGTCCAAGCGTCTCTTCAACGGCTAGTTTCTGGCAGTTACCTATTATTGGGGGATCCACGATCTAGGCCCAATAAAAGGGAACAATAGCCAAGCGCTGGGGATATTATATAAACCCTCTTATATGAGACGTCCATGTATTCAATTTCTCACTCTAAATCTCGTACTTGTTCACTCGTTGCTCGCTCTCTGACTTTAGCATCAGAGTGTCTTGCAGGTACACCCCCTCCTTTCTCCATCAACCGTGCTTCAACCATGCACGACGTTAGCCACATCAGATCTTGATCTCCAGGTACGTTCAGGTGGCGCCGTCTGTGGGAATTCTTTATTTCCCCGTTCTTCTTCTTCAAAGACTCTCAAGAACCAAAGTTTTCTCTCTAAAGATCCATGGCTGCTTGTGACAATCTGCTCGAAGCACGAACTATTGATGGTGTTCTACTTACCCAATGGGAAAGTAACGTGATCACTCCCTCGCATGAGGAAACCGTCCAAGATCGCCAGGACGGAAAAACTACTTCTCCCTTTCCCAAGCGCGATCAACCGCTCGAGAGTCGTCCGAAAGTCATCCCCTCTTTGACCGCACCAGTTGGGTCAAACTTTGCTGCGTTAGCTGAGACGCTCAACTAAACCAACCTACTACTCCTCGCGCGCGGTGAGAAGATAGCCCACCTAGAAGAAGTCGGCCTCCGACCGTCTCGCTCTCCAATAAGGCACCGGGGACGATGTAGTCCATCTCCCCACAAAAGGAAGGGCAAAGACCACCATGAAGAATCTTCCATAACGAAATGGGCCTGGTCACATCCACGATGACATCGCTCGCCTGTATCGACCAAGACTCACCAGAGCTTGCAGAAGGAAGAACAACGCTCTCCTCTTGAGAAGAGGAGACAATCCTGATCCCCGTCTCCAAGACGGTCAAGAAAGAATAGATCAAAGTCTTCGTCTCCGCGACAAAAAAAAAAGATGTCATTCACGCTCTTCCTCGTTCACATCTAATGACGAGGATGATATCAGAGGCCCACTCTTCTCGGATATCATGGCTACCAAACTACCGCGGGGGCTTGAGAAGCCTCCACCCATTGGTTCGTATGATGGGACGACGGATCCGGACGAGCTCATCGAAAACATCGATGCCTTGCTCGATTATAGGGGCGTCCGGGGAACAATCAAGTGCCGCCTTTTTCCGACCACTTTGAGGAAAAGGGCAATGACTTGGTATAAGAGTCTCGAACCCGAATCCATCACCTCATGGAGGCAACTCGGTCGAACTTTATCCAAACACTTCACCGCATCCCGATGCCATCCCAAGACAGAGGCATCACTCGAGGCTATTATTCAGAGCAAGGATGAACTCCTCAGAACCTACATCGAAAGGTTCAACAAAGAAGTCGTCTAGGTCTCTACCATGGACGATATGAAGAAATATTTGTTAGAGCGCGGGCTACGCCTGTCCAATGATTTCCACCGGGCGGTGGGCATCGAAACTCCCGCTACGTTGGACGCTTTCCTCCTAAAGGCTCAAGCGTATATCCAGTATGAAGAGAAACAGGCTGCAAGTTCTGTTCGTGATGCCAGATGTCGGGAGGATGCCAAACCTTCCAAGACCGATGAGCCCTCGACATCTCGTCGGGGGGGGGGGAGACAAAAGAAAGGAAGATCGCTCCCGTGAACCGCGGGAGCAGAGGGGGCCGATAGGTCGCTTTCATGAGTACACACCTCTCTCGTTATCGAGGGAGAAGATATTGTCTGATTTCGCTAATTCGAAGTTCCGACAGGCAAGAGTTCGCTTTCCCAAGCAACTGCCTAACAAGTCGGACACCGACAAAACCAAGTATTGCAGGTTCCACAAGAGCCACGGGCACAATACTGAAGATTGCATCCATCTGAAGGATGCAATCGAGATACTCATAAAGGAATGCCACCTCAAGCAATTCACAAAGCCCAAAGAAACTTCCAGGCCAGAGGTGCAGGAAACCAAGAAGGTCGAAGAAGCAGTAGTTGTGCCCTCAGACACCAACATGCAGGTCGCCCTCAGCATCTACCGACATGAGGATTTCTTTATACCCAATCATCTAGGAAGTCCAGGATATCTCTCATCCTATAGTCCTTGGGAAGCCTTCCCCTCTGCAATGGTAATTTCAGGGGGAGGATTCAACAAGATTACCGTCTGCTCCATGAAGAGGAATTTCGACCAACTGATTGCAAAGGGACCAGCCCAGAACGCCACTTTGGATCCACCCAGAAGCAACTCAGTGCCTATTTCCTTTTACAAAGAGGAACTGCTAAAAAGGTAACCCAATGCCAGCATCCCTTTGCTCGTTCGGGCTCAGATGGCCAATTTTGACGTTCGCTGAATTTTGGCTGACCTAGGCAGTTCGTGCGACATCATGTATTCGCAATTGTTCTCAATGCTTCATCTGAACGAGACTCGCCTAACACCTTACGTAGGATCCGACCTACAAGGTTTCAACGGGGCCGTATCTCGTCGTCACTTTTGGAGCAGCAGAGACCGCTTGATCCGTCCGCGTCCAATTTCTGGTGGTCGATTATCCATCCCTTTACTAGTGCATCCTCGACAGGCCAACGTTGGCCGAACTCATTGTTGTTCCGTCAACTGTTCATCTAAAAATTAAATACTATACAACGTTGGGGAGGGTGGCCACTCTTCACGGCGATGTCGAAGCTTCCTGTCGGTGCTTTGAGGCAGCCTCTAAAGGTCTCAGTTTGATATCATACCAACCCAAATCCTCCACCGCGGCATCTTCCGAATGCTCGGAGGTACCCAAGCCTCTCCCTCGGGTCGACTCCATCGACTTAGACTGCAGGTTCCCAGGCGAAGGCGAAAGCTCCCAGTAACCCTCCACTTCATTAGCCCGACCAATCCCAAACGATGAGTTTGAGCTAATTCCTCTGGGGGAAGATCCAAACCGATGCGTAAAGATCGGAGCTCACCTGCCTGACTTGGCGAAGAGAAAGCTGGAATCATGCCTAAAATGAAATGTCGACCTATTCGCTTGGAGCGTAGCAGAGATGCCCGGACTCGACCTGGATGTAGCCTTCCACCACCTCTCCATTGATCTAGCTTACAAAGTTGTTGCCCAGCGCAGGAGGAAGCAGTCGACCGAGAAAACTAAAGCGGCCGAAAAAGCTGTAAAAGACCTCCTAGAGGTAAACTTTGTAACAGAGGCCAGGTACACAACCTGGCTCTCAAACGTTGTATTCGTTAAAAAATCAAATGGAAAATGGATTATGTAGGTTGACTATACCGGTCTTAACCGGGCTTGCCCGAAAGACGCTTATCCTTTGCCAAATATTGACAAACTGGTCGACAACTCGGTCGGTTTCAAACTACTATCGTTTATGGATGCCTACTCGGGATACAACCAAATCTCCATGGCCATGACTGACAAAAATCACACGACCTTCATGACCGAATCAGGCAATTACTACTATAACGTTATGCCCTTCAGCCTGAAAAACACGGGCGCTACTTATCAACGCATGATGAACAAAGTTTTATGAGCAGAAATCGGAGACATGATCGAAGTATACATGGACGACATGATCGTTAAATCTCAACAAGATACAGATCACACTTCCCACCTTCGAAAGTGTTCGACCAAGCTCGAAAATGCAAAATGCGTTTCAATCATGAAAAATGCACGTTCGGAGTTCGGGCGGGAAAATTCCTCGGGTTTTATCTGACCGAGCGGGGAATCGAAGCCAATCCCGACAAATGTCGAGCATTTACAGAGATTCCTACGCAAAACTCTAAGAAATTTATACAATCGTTAAACGGAGTGCTCGCTTCGCTCGCTCGGTTCGTGGCTAAATCTGCCTAGCACACTCTTCCATTCTACAAGCTCCTTCGTAAGGAGTCAGCTTTCGAATGGACGGATGAATACGAGCAAGCCTTAGCCCATTTGTAAAAAGCATTATCCGAGCCTCCAGTACTCTCCAAGCCTAACGAAGGCGAAATTCTGTATCTTTACCTCGCAGTCGCAAATGAGGTTGTAAGTGCGGCTCTCATTCGTGAATTGCCTGAAGGGCAAAAACCGATTTACTTCACAAGAAAGGCCTTGCATGACCCAGAGCTGTGGTATCAGCAGATTGAAAATGTAGCGTTGGCCCTCCTCTTCGCAGCAAGAAGGCTTAGACACTATTTCTTGGCCCATACAATTATCGTGAGAAGTGACCAAGTCATTATTAGGCCGCTGCTCGGAAGGACAAACATGGCTGGATGAATGCTAAAATGGTCATTGGAATTATCTGAGTTCAACATTAGGTATGAGGGTAGACAAGCTCTGAAGGCCCAAGGCTTGGCCGATTTCGTAGCAGAGCTCGCCTTTCCCGAGCAGACACCAGCATCCACATCCAAGTGGACCATTTTCGTGGACGGGGTTTCTAGGTCGGCAGGCAGCGGGGTCGGGGTTATGTTGGAGAACGAGGAGGGAACCATCATCGATGTTTCCTTGACTCTATCGTTCCCCACCTCCAACAACCAAGCGGAATACGAAGCCTTCCTGGCCGGCCTACGCCTAGCAGACGACCTTGGTGCGGACGATATCATAATATGCATAGACTCCCAGCTAGTTGCTAACCAAGTGCAAGGAGATTTACAAGCTAAAAATGACAACATGTCTGAATACTTATCCTTGGTAAAAAAGAAACTAAAACAATTTGCGTCCGTAGAGGTTAGGCACGTGCCGCGCGAAAACAATACCCGAGCGGATATCTTGTCCAAGTTAGCCAGTACCAAGAGGAAGGGAGGCAATAAGTCTGTCATACATGAGATACTCCCCCGACCTAGCATCAGACAATCTTCGGCCCCGATAGATATCAATATCATGGGCGAAGCTAATTGTTGGATGACCCTAGTGTTCAATTATTTGACCAAAGATGAGCTACCGACAGACCCAAAGGCAGCCAGTACCATGTGACGCAGGGCTTGCTCGTACGTCATGGTCGCAATAAAGATGTACTATAGAGGTTTCTCGACGCCCCTCCTCAGATGCGTTGAAGAAGAAAACGTACCACACGTATTGAGAGAAGTACATGAAGGAATCAACGCACAACAATCCGGGCGGGAAATCGTTAGCGTGCAAAGTCCTACAAGAAGGATATTATTGGCCAACAATGCAGAGCGATGCAAAAGAGCATGTTAAGAGATGCGATAAATGCCAACGACACAATGACATACACATGGCACCTCCTACCGAGCTGAAGTGGTTATCCTTCCCATGGTCATTCCCCTAGTGGGGGATGGATATCCTAGGCCCTTTTGTCGTCGGTTCAGGTCAGAACAAATACCTCATCGTAGGCATCAACTATTTCACTAAGTGGATAGAGGTAGAGGCTTTGGCCAAAATCACTGCACTCAACATACTACGCTTCTTCAAGGAAAATATCCTTGCTCGATTCAGAGTACCGCTCGCCATCATAACAGACAATGGAACCCAATTCATTGACAAACATTTCCAGGAGTTCATGGCCTCAGTAGGAACCAAACAACACTTCGCCTCAGTCAAGCATCCCCAAACTAACGGGCAGGCAGAAGCTGCAAACAGGGTGATCCTAAGAGGACTAAAACGAAGAATGGACGAGCATAAAAAGCGTTGGATCGAAGAATTGCATAGCGTACTTTGGGCGTACAAAACCACACCTCATTCAACGATCGGGGAGTCCCCATTTCGACTGGCCTATGGGACCGAAGCGGTCATACCCATAGAGATTCACGTCTAGTCCAGGTGGACATAATCACCCATAGACCAGGACACTAACTCTAAGACGCTTCAAGAGGAGCTCGACCTGGTCGAAGAAATCTGGTCGGGAGCTGCTCTTCAAGAGGCCACCCTCAAACAAAAGATAGCAGCTCGACATGATGCTAAGGTCATCAAATGAGCGTCCGAGGTCGACATTCTTGTCTTAGGGAGAAACCACAAGGATTCCCGGGAGGGGAAGCTGGCCCCAAATTGGGAAGGTCCATATCGTGTCCGAGCAAAGACCGAAAATGGAGCTTATTAATTAGAAAATCTACAAGGGGAAGAGCTCACTCAGCCATGGAACGCTGAGAAACTCAAATAGTACTATAGCTAGTACAAACGTCACCCTGCTCGACTCCAAACCGATGAGCAAACAGTCTGAACCAACCTGCATGCCTAGGTACAAGCATTGCATCCCAATACACTTTAATCATCAGGACCCCCTCACGAACGAGGGAGGTAGTTGTTGCACGAACGAATACTCAAACGAGTCTGTCGTCGCCTAAGTACCACGACTAGGAAGAACCCCAGCTCGCGATGGGACGTTCAAGCCACGGAGCCCGAGCCATAATCTTGACCTGGGCGCCGCATTGGAGCAAGCCTCCGCACATCTGTTCGGTTCCCCTAACCAACGAATCACGCCTCCTAACGAGCATTATCCCCTTATTCGAGCAAGTCCTCATATATCTGTACTTTAGCATCACGCCTAGATTTGCATGCATAATACGGCCAAACGAGCACCGACCATAAAGTACTTAGTGAAAAAAGAAAACTAAAAATCACACATTCAAGATAAAGGTCCTCCAACGGATGAGCAGTTATATATAACATATGAAAACACTGTAGAGATAATAAACGACCGCTAGAGTCAGAAATTTGATTAAAAAGTTGCACCCCCAAAGGGACGACTTATTCGGAATTACATTAAACGGAGACCATGTCCCTAAGCAAATACAAAATTACAACAAAAAGAAACGCAGGCCGGACTAATTACCCTCCTCCAGGTGGACATCAGGCTGAACTTCGCTCTGGACAGGCTGATCCTCGACATGGACAGATTCCTCGGGTTGGGTCTCATCGACGATCATGTCGTCAAGAATGACGATCTGACCATCCTCGACCTTATACAGATAGTTGATCCGATCAGTGTTGAGATCCATTTCTGGATGAAGTGCTTTGATCTGATCAACGACATTTTGGAAGCTCAATTTGGTCGACTCCCGTAGCTCCTCCAAATCCTGGTTTAGCCTGGCTAGGAAGTGTGCCCGAGTCAGCAAACCCTTAGTATCCTCGTCGTCGTCCTCCTTGGGCATAAAGGCATCTTTTAACCTTTTTTTTATCGAGCGCCTTCCTTTTTTCCACCTCCAACTTGGCTATCACCTCGGCGTGATCTTTAAGCGACTTGGTCGCCTCCTCGGCATCCTTCTTGGCATTCTCTTCGGACGATGCCAGGAGGGACTTCAAACAGTTGATTTCCCGCTCATGCCCAAGATCTCCCTCGACCAGCATCAAAGCCATAATCATCACCCTCATGACAACACTAGCGTCCTGTTCCAGTGACAGTCGTCGAGCAGGGCGATCCATGCTTTCGACATGCAAAGTATCTGCCCGCTGGACCTCCAAGGTCGTGCCCTCGAAATAGTTACGCTTCACGAAGCAGGGAGGCATGGCGAACTTGGGTTTGGGGGAGGCATTGGAAGTTAAGTCCATCACGGCCGTGCCGCCTTTTTGCTTTTTCATTTGGGATGCGGAGGTCACGCCTGGAGAACCATGAGCATTCGGTCCCGAGCCTGAGCCACTCGTAGCATTTCCCGTCAGCCGGGTCTGTACCGTCTTGAGTTTCCTTTTGTTGTTATGCCTCAATTTTTCCTGGATCTTGTCCAGGGGCTTGGCCATAGAAACTGCAAAAAACAAAAGGAAATAAAGTTAGTACCGAGAATCGCAAACACGCAGATCATAAGACAAGATAAAATTAGGTACGACTACGAATACCAAAAAATTCAGACACCTCCTGCCTGTTTTTACAAGCAAGGAGCACAGTTACATCGATCAGGGGACACTCCACAGCCTCTCCCCCGTCAGCATCGAGCATCTGTTTACCCTCTCCGTCGAACATCATGATTGGTGTAAAAGATGCCACTAGCTTGTGAATCTCTTCAAAGTTGGCCTCGTCTTTGTCGTTCAGCCTATCCCCGACCTGGACGAACTCGCTCACCGGGGTATCATAGTGAAAATGACCCCATGAGAAAGGGAACCTCCAAATTCAGCGAGGGACTTCCTTCCCTTGGGCATCAAGCCTAGGCACCCCACTCACATCAGTGTCGATCCCAAGGAAGCTAATCGACCGGGTTGCTGCAGTGGTCGACGATTCGACTAGGAAATAGTTTTCCTTGAATGAGCGGATAGATTTCGAGTACGCCTTGAAGATCTTGGTATGCTGCTTAAACGAGATAAAGCCTTTTCGAGCTCCTCCTCTCCCGACCTGGCGTTGCAGGGAGATAAGTCGGAAGAACAAAGGGAGAGTAGCCCGACCCCAAGATGTGAGCACGTCAGCTCAAACGCCCTCATAAAAGTGTAAGAGTTGGGATGCAGCTGAGAGGGCGCCACTCCCAAGTGGCCCAACACCGAGCAAATCAGGTTGTTGAACGACAGCCTGACCCCCAAAGTCATGAAGACATACTCGTACATTGAGAACCTCGATCCTCCAAAATTTGAATATATCCTATCATCGTCACCTGGCCACGTCACGACCCAGTGCACGGGATCCCCCACCACGGACAATGGTTTCGTCCTCGGTCGAGCATAGCTTGAGACCTTTTCCAATAAGTCATCCACTACCCATTCTTCGGGCACCGGGACCTCTTCTTCTTCGTCAGAAATCTCTTGATATGCTGTCGCTCCCCCAGAAGTGGTGGCCGCATCGCCCACCTCAGTAGCGTCAAAATCCTCTAAAGAGCTGTCGGAATCACTCGAAATAGTAGCTGAGGAACCAGAGTCCTCCCGGGTATCTTCCTCAGATGAGAGATCATACGGATTGACGAGCACTTCTTCACCTGAAAAGTAGAGGAAAGGCGTCAGTGAATTCGATCAAGGCATCAAATCCACCCTTCCACTACTTATCAAGTGAAAGGGCGCGCAACGACTGGGAGACAAGGCCCACGGCTAAAGCCCTAAAAGAATCTACATATTTAAAACGACCAACCACACTCGATAAATCATGATAGTGAAGGGACTTTGCAACGACCAAATGATCGTTGCTGTCCCCGAACCCAAAACTCTGGTTGAACTTCAACCAAAGCCACCAGTTGGCGCAGGCCAGGGTTCCGGCGCGAGCAACGCTACGGCCACGACCAAGATACTCGATAGAATATTCATCACCAGGAATCCGTTTGTCACCATGACAGCCTAAGGGATAATCTTAACTACCCTAATCTACTTCTTAAAACTAAAACCTAACAGCATGCATGTTTACTCATAGAAAAAACAGAGTCACAGACGGATAAAAATGCTTACCAGGTGGTTGAGACAAGATTATAATGATTTTGGAAGAAGGTTGTGCAGTGGTCGGAAATGGATTCACGGTGGTCGACAGTCGTAGATGGAAACCGGAGAACAGAAGGGACGTCGAGCAAGAAAGCAAAGGCAGAAAAGTCTAGAAAAGAAGAGACTTCCCCTATTTATAGGAGTAGAAACACGTGCGTCTATGTGTGACCCCTATCCCTAGGCAATCAAGGCCTATACGCTAGCCCCTAGACTAGCCGTCAGAAGTATTAAATTGGCACAAATTCCAAAACACGTCACCTCTTCGTTTCCTCTCCCTCGACGCCGACCATCCAATGAGTTGCTCGACTTTCTAAACTTTCCTGCTCCCCCAGAAAAGACCGTTTCATCGAGCTAAATAATATCCTATCAACATTCAAGACAATTTCGAGCAGCTAGCCACCCTTAAGTCATCGCTCCTTCGACCAAAAGCAACGACTTGGGGGGCTCCTATTCCGGACTGGCCCAATTTTCAGACTTGGGTCCAATCCATCTTCTAGGCCATGACGACACAACAACTCTTTGGCACCTGATACATCCTCAGTTTTCCCAGAAGTTCCTTCCGACCGGCCACCAGCGTCGCCGACCATGATTCGCACCCGATAAGGGTCGAATCCCCCTGAATCGGCCGAGGAACGCTTTCCTGACAAGCCCTTCGCTCGGAAATAATATCATTTGACCTGGGTCTCGTTCGAGCAGTCCAAGCGTCACTCCAATGGCTAGTTTCTGGAAGTTACCTATTATTGGGGGATCCAAGATCCAGGCCCAATAAAAGGGACCAATAGCCATGCGCTGGGGATATTATATAAACCCTCTCATATGAGAGGGCCAGGTATTCAATTTCTCACTCTAAATCTCATACTTGCTCATTCGTTGCTCGCTCTCTGACTAAGCATTTGAGTGCCTTGCAGGTACACCCCCTCCTCTCTCCATCAACCGTGCTTCAATAACGCTCGACGTCAGCCACATCGGATCCTGATCTCCAGGTACGATCAGGTTTTTATAGTGAAATTGTTGACATTTTTAACATGAAACTATTTTTATGTTTTTATAGTGAAATTGTTAAGTTTTTTAACCTTGAACTTTTATTATGGTGTTTAAAGTGAAACTGACTTGTTTTTTAACATGGAACTTTTATTTTGGTTTTTATAGTGAAACTGTTGAGTTTTTTTTAACTTGGATATATTTTTATGGGGTTTATAGTGAAACTATTGAGTTTTTTTACTTGGAATTTCTTAAATATTTTTATAGAGATATTTTTGAGTTTTATAACTTGAAACTTTTTTTTTGTATTTTTATAGTGAAATAGATGAGGTTTATAACTTAGATATTTTTTTAGGATCTTTATAGTGAAATTGTTGAGCAAATTACCTTGAAACTTTTTTTTATATATTTTAAAGTGAAATTGTTGTGTTTTTTAACTTGGATTTTTCGTTACCTTTTTTATAGTGAAACTATCGAGTTTTTTAACTTTGAAATTTTTTATAGTGTTTATAGTGAAACTGTTGAGTTTTTTTCACTTGAAACTTTTTTTATAGTTTTAATAGTGAAACTGTTGAGTTTTTTTAGCCTGGAACTTATTTTTTATGTTTTTTTATAGTGAAACTGTTGAGATTTTTCACATGAAATTTTTAATATAATTTTTATAGAGAAACTTTAGAGTTTTTTAACTTTGAATTTTTGTATGCTTTTTAAAGTTGAATTTTTTCTCATGGGAATCTTAATATGGTTTTTATAGTGAAATTGCTGACATTTTTAATATGAATTTTTTTTTATGGTTTTATAGTGAAATTGTTGAGTTTTTTAACTTGGAACTTTTATTATGGTTTTTATAATGAATCTGACTTGTTTTTTAACTTGGAACTTTTATTTTGGTTTTTATAGTGAAACCATTGAGTTTTTTTACTTGGAATTTTTTAAATATTTTTATAATGAAATTGTTGAGTTTCTAAACTTGAAACTTTTTTTTTTATGATTTTTATATTGAAATACATGATATTTATAACTTGAATCTTTTTTTACGATCTTTATAGTGAAATTGTTGAACATTTTACCATGGAACTTTTGTTTTGTTTTGTTTTTATAGTGAAATTGTTGTGTTTTTTAACCTAGAACTTTCGTTATGGTTTTTATAGTGAAACCGTTGAGTTTTTTTAACTTTGAAACTTTTTATGGTTTTTATAGTGAAACTGTTGAGTTTTTTCACTTGGAACTTTTTTTATGGTTTTTATAGTGAAACTGTTGAGATTTTTTCACTTGGAACTTATTTTTTTTATTTTTTTATAGTGAAACTGTTGAGTTTTTCACTTTAAATATTTTAATATATTCTTTATAGAGAAACTGTTGAGTTTTTTAACTTGGAATTTTTTGTAAGCTTTTTAAAGTTGAGTTTTTTCACATGGAAATCTTGTTTTGGTTTTTATAGTGAAATTGTTGATATTTTTAACATGAAACTATTTTTATGTTTTTTTAGTGATATTGTTGAGTTTTTTTAACTTTGAACTCTTATTATGGTTTTTAAAGTGAAACTGACTTGTTTTTTTACATGGAACTTTTATTTTGGTTTTTATAGTGAAACTGTTTAGTTTTTTAACTTGGATATTTTTTATGGTTATCATAGTGAAACTATTGAATTTTTTTACTTGGAATTTTTTAAATATTTTTATAGAGAAATTGTTGAGTTTTTTAACTTGAAACTTTTTTTTATTGATTTTTATAGTGAAATAGATGAGGTTTATAACTTAGATCTTTTTTTAGGATCTTTATAGTGAAATTGTTGAGCATTTTACCTTGGAACTTTTTTTTATTTTAAAGTGAAATTTTTTAATTTTTTTGGCTTGGAAATTTCGTTATGGTTTTTATAGTGAAACTTTTCAGTTTTTTAACTTTGAATTTTTTTATGGTTTTTATAGTGAAACTGTTGAGTTTTTTCACTTGGAACTTTTTTTATGGTTTTTATAGTGAAATTGTTTAGTTTTTTTTACTAAGAACTTATTTGTTTTTATAATTTTTATAGTGAAACTGTTGAGTTTTTAACTTGAAATATTTTAATATATTCTTTATAGAGAATCTGTTGAGTTTTTTAATTGGGAATTTTTTGTAAGCTTTTTAAAGTTGAGTTTTTCACATGGAAATCTTGTTTTGGTTTTTATAATAAAATTGTTGATATTTTTAACATGAAACTATTTTTATGATTTTTTAGTAACATTGTTGAGTTTTTTTTAACTTGGAACTCTTATTATGGTTTTTAAATTGAAACTGACTTGTTTTTTAACATGAAACTTTTATTTTTGTTTTTTATAGTGAAACTGTTGAGATTTTTAACTTGGATATTTTTTATGGTTTTTATAGTGAAACTATTGAATTTTTTTAGTTGGAATTTTTTAAATATTTTTATAGAGAAATTGTTGAGTATTTTTTATCATGAAACTTCTTTTTTATGATTTTTATAGTGAAATAGATGAGGTTTATAACTTAGATCTTTTTTTAGGATCATTATAGTGAAATTGTTGAGATTTTACCTTGGAACTTTTTTTTTATTTTAAAGTGAAATTGTTGTGTTTTTTAACTTGGAACTTTTCGTTATGGTATTTATAGTGAAATTATTGAGTTTTTTAACTTTGAAATTTTTTATGGTTTTTATAGTGAAATTGTTGAGTTTTTCCTTTGGAAATTTTTTTTATTGTTTTTTATAGTTAAACTTTGAGTTATTTTCACTTGGAACTTATTTTTTTTAAAATATTTTTTATAGTGAAATTGTAGAGTTTTTAACTTGAAATATTTTAATATATTCTTTATAGAGAAACTATTGAGTTTTTTAACTGGGAATTTTTTGTAAGCTTTTTAAAGTTGAGCTTTTTCACATGGAATTCTTGTTTTGGTTTTTAATTTGAAATTGTTGATATTTTTAACATGTAACTGTTTTTATGGTTTTTTATTGACATTGTTGAGTTTTTTTATCTTGGAACTCTTATTAAGGTTTTTAAAGTGAAACTAACTTGTTTTTTAACATGGAACTTTTATTTTATGGTTTTTATAGTGAAACTGTTGAGTTTTTTAACTTGGATTTTTTTTTTATGGTTTTTATAGTGAAACTATTGAATGTTTTTACTTGGAAATTTTTAAATATTTTTATAGAGAAATTGTTGAGTTTTTTTTTAACTTGAAACTCCTTTTTTATAATTTTTATAGTGAAATATATGAGGTTTTGTAACTTAGATCTTTTTTTTAGGATCTTTATAGTGAAATTGTTGAGCATTTTACCTTGGAACTTTTTTTTTCTTTTAACTTGAAATTGTTGTGTTTTTTAACTTGGAACTTTCGTTATGGTTTTTTATAGTGTTGAGTTTTTTAACTTTGAAATTTTTTATGGTTTTTACAGTAAAACTGTTGAGTTTTTTCACTTGGAACTTTTTTTATGTTTTTTATAGTGAAACTTTTGAGTTTTTTTCACCTGGAACTTATTTTTTATGTTTTTTTATAGTTAAACTATTGAGTTTTAATACTTGGAATTTTTTAAATATTTTTATAGAGAAATTATTGAGTTTCTAAACTTGAAACTTTTATTTTATGATTTTTATAGTGAAATAGATGAGGTTTATAACTTGGATCTTTTTTTACAATCTTTATAGTGAAATTGTTGTGTTTTTTAAATTGGAACTTTCGTTATGGTTTTTATAGTGAAACCGTTGAGTTTTTTAACTTTGAAATTTTTTATGGTTTTTATAGTGAAATTATAGAGTTTTTTTCACTTAGAACTATTTTTAATGGTTTTTATAGTGAAACTGTTGTGTTTTTTTCACTTGGAACTTTTTTTTTTTTAATAGTGAAACTGTTGAGTTTTTCATTTTAAATATTTTAATATATTCTTTATAGAGAAACTGTTGAGTTTTTTAACTTGGAATTTTTTGTAAGCTTTTTAAAGTTGAGTTTGTTCACATGGAAATCTTGTTATGGTTTTTATAGTGAAATTGTTGACATTTTTAACATGAAACTATTTTTATGGTCTTTTAGAGAAAATGTTGAGTTTTTTTAACTTGGAACTTTTATAATGGTGTTCAAAGTGAAACTGACTTGTTTTTTAACATGGAACTTTTATTTTGGTTTTTATAGTGAAACTGTTGAGTTTTTTTACTTGGATCTTTTTATGGTTTTTATAGTGAAATAGATGAGGTTTTTTAACTTAGATCGTTTTTTAGGATATTTATAGTGAAATTGTGAAGCATTTTACCTTGGAACTTTTATTTTTATTTTTATATTTAAATTGTTGTGTTTTTTAACTTGGAACTTTTGTTATATTTTTTATAGTGAAACTGTTGAGTTTTTTCACTTGGAACTTTTTTTTATTGTTTTTTATAGTTTTTTTCACCTGTAACTTTTTTTATAATGAAAATGTTGAGTTTTTTAACTCTGAATTTTTTGTAAGCTTTTTAAAGTTGAGTTTTTTCATATGGAAATCTTGTTTTGGTTTTTATAGTGAAATTGTTGATATTTTTAACATGAAACTATTTTTATTGTTTTTTAGTGACATTGTTGAGTTTTTTTAACTTGGAACTCTTATTATGGTTTTAAAAGTGAAACTGACTTTTTTTTAACATGGAACTTTTATTTTGGTTTTTATAGTGAAAATATTGAGTTTTTTTAACTTGGATATTTTTTTATGGTTTTTATAGTGAAACTATTGAATTTTTTTACTTAGAATTTTCAAATATTTTTATAGAAAAATTGTTGAGTTTTTTAACTTGAATTTTTTTTAATGATTTTTATAGTGAAATAGATGAGGTTTTGTAACTTAGATCTTTTTTTAGGATATTTATAGTGAAATTGATGAGCATTTTACCTTGGAACTTTTTTTTCTTTTAAGTGAAATTGATGTGTTTTGTAACTTGGAACTTTCGTTATGGTTTTTATAGTGAAACTATAGAGTTTTTTAACTTTGAAATTTTTTAATGGTTATTACAGTGAAACTGTTGAGTTTTTTCACTTGGAACTTTTTTTATGGTTATTATAGTGAAACTGTTGAGTTTTTTTAACTTGGAACATATTTTTTTAATGTTTTTTTCACTTGAAATTTTTTAATATAATTTTTATAGAGAAGCTGTAGAGTTTTTTAACTTTGAATTTTTTTGTATGCTTTTTAAAGTTGAGTTTTTTCTCAGGGCAATCTTAATATGGTTTTTATAGTGAAACTGCTGACATTTTTATAACTTGGAACTCTTATTATGGTTTTTATAGTGAAACTGACTTGTTTTTTAAATTAGAACTTTTTCTTTTGGTTTTTATCGTGAAACTGTTGAGTTTTATAACTTGGAATTTTTTAAATATTTTTATAGAAAATTGTTGAGTTTCTAAACTTGAAACTTTTTTTTTATGATTTTTATAGTGAAATAGATGAGGCTTATAACTTAGATCTTTTTTTACGATCTTTATACTGAAATTGTTGAGCACTTTACCTTGGATGTTTTTTTTTGTTTTGTTTTTATAGTGAAATTGTTGTGTTTATTAAATTGGAACTTTCGTTATGGTTTTTATAGTGAAACCGTTGAGTTTTTTAACTTTGAAATATTTTATGGTTTTTATATTGAAACTGTTGAGTTTTTTCATTTAGAACTTTTTTTTATAGTTTATATAGTGAAACTGTTGAGTTTTTTTCACTTGGAACTTATTTTTTTTATAGTGAAACTGTTGAATTTTTAACTTGAAATATTTTAATATATTCTTTAAAGGAAAACTGTTGAGTTTTTTAACTGGGAATTTTTTGTAAGCTTTTTAAAGTTGAGTTTTTTCAAATGGAAATCTTGTTTTGGTTTTTATAGAGAAATTGTTGATATTTTTAACTTGAAACTATATAAGCATAGGAGTGCCTTGCAGGTACACCCCCTTCCTCCCATTCTTTGGCCGTTACATCAAATCGCTGGAAGGTCCTCCTGATCAGGTAAGATCAGTGGCGCCGTCTGTGGGAAACTAGCTTCCCCTTCTTCCACAACAGAAGATCAAAGCTCAAACACCATCCTTCCAGCATGTCCGAAGAACAACTCAACGAACGCAACCGTCCCCTCGTCGACTACACGATGGAGGACAATCTGCAATACCATGAATCTGACGCCCGGGACGGGCGCCCAGCCACCTCGTCTCCTGAACCCGAGAACAACGGGAACCCGCCTCAAGTTCAAGACCAGGTGGCTGACACGTTCCAACCCATCCCCGTTCCCGTCGAGGGGGACGCCACCATGATTGCTATGGTGAACGCCCTCAACCAGGCCAGCTCCATGCTCTACCAGCAGCACGAGAGGATCATGGCCCTAGAAACTGATCGATAGGAGGGCCGACCTCAGCAAGAAAGGAGGATGCAACAACGTCCATAAGCAACAAAGAAACGAGGCATTTTACAGCCTCCCGACGCCACCCCCAAGACAGAAGCAACCCTTGAAGCCATAGTGCAAAGGAAAAATGAGACATTGCGCTCGTATATCGAACGATTCAACCAAGAGGCTGTCGAGGTGGACACCACGGAACACATGAAGAAATATCTCCTCGAGAGGGGACTCTTGCCCGAAAGCGAGCTTAGCCGAGTAGTTGGGATATAACCTCCCCGCACTCTGAATGACCTCCTGCATAAAGCCCAGGCTTACATCAGGTACGAGGAAAAGCAGGTTGCCCACAACGCTCGCAGCAGCCGCAACACCAGGGAAACCGACCATCCCAAGCGCGAGGATCCGAACGTTCCCCGTCATAACGGAGACAGGCGAAGGGAAGAAAAACCCCGCGAACCCCGGGAAGGATGAGGCCCCGCGGGACGATACAGCGAGTATACATTACTGACAGCTCCCCGCGAGCGCATCCTCGCCGAATGCATCAACTCCGAGTTCAAACAGGGCAGAGTAAGGTTCCCAAAACCTTCTGCACCCAAGCCTCACACCGACAAGTCCAAGTACTGCAGGTTCCACAGAAGCCATGGGCATGTGACTGAAGACTGTGTTCACCTGAAAGACGCAATAGAGATCTTGATCCAAGAAGGGAATCTCAAGCAATACACTAGGAGGAACGAAGCCTCCAAACACGATGAGCAAGAAAAGAAGAGACCCCGGGAGGACACTCCCCTCGACGACTCTTCCTATCAGGTGGCCCTTTGCATATCACGACCAGAAGACTTCAGCTTCCCCGGTACACCACCAGAAGGGCAGATCACTGCTCTCAGCCCCTGGGAAGACTTTCCAACCGCCCTAGTTATATCAGGCGGAGGGATGAATGGCGAAGCCGCCACCCTTTCGGTGAAACGCAAGTTCGACGAACTCCTTCTGGCTGCACCCGAGCAAAAGGCAACGCTGATAAAATACCGAGGCAAGTCCAACCCAATATCCTTTTTTCTAGAGGAGCTGTCGGGCGGTTCCCCCAACTCGGGCATCCCGTTGCTGATTAGAGCCAAGATGGTTCACTTCGACGTCCGACGCATCCTGGTCAACCAAGGCAGCTCGATGGACATCAAGTACGTCCACCTTTTCGAGACCCTAAAATTGGACAAAACCAACCTATCTCCCTACGTCGGGTCCGACCTCCAAGGATTCAACGGAGCCACGACTAAGCCGTGGGGCTACGTCGAGCTCCTCGTCACCTTCGGAGAGCAAGAGACGGCCAGAGAAATCAAGATCCAGTTCCTGGTCATAGAATGTCCCTCTCTTTACAACTGCATCCTCGGCCGCCCGACTCTAGCTGAGCTGACGGCGGTCCCATCTACCGTCCACCTGAAGATGAAGTATTACACCAAATTGGGCCGCGTAGTCACCATCCACGGCGACATCGAAGCCGCCCGAAGGTTTTACGATGTCGCAGTAAAAGGAGAGGCCACAGTCAACACAAAGAGTAACAAAAAGCCCAGGGCCGAGGAGCCTCCCTGCCAGGGAATCAACGCCATCGACCTCGATTACCGCATCGGCCAGGACGAAACTGAAGAGCGGAAACCCACCGAGGAACAGGCTCCCGCTCACCCGTTCCGCCTAGTCCCGGACGGAGAGTTCGAGCTCGTCCCTCTGGGCGATGACCCTGACAGAACAGTAAAGATAGGCAAGGAGCAGCCCGAAGAAACAAGGAAGCAACTCGCGATATGCCTCAGGGAGAACTTTGATCTCTTCGTATGGAACGCCGCGAAAATGCCCGGCCTAGACCCTAAGGTCGCATGTCACCAATTAGCCTTAGACCGGGCAATCAGGCCCGTAGCACAGCGTAGGCGCAAGCAGTCCCCCGAGAAAGTGGAGGCTTCCGAGCGAGCTGTAAAAGACCTCCTAGAGGAAAACATTATTTCTGAAGCCCAGTACACAACCTGGCTCTCTAATGTAGTCCTCGTTAAGAAAAATAATGGAAAATGGCGTATGTGTGTTGATTATACTGATCTTAATAGGGCTTGTCCCAAAGATGCTTTTCCCCTCCCTAACATAGATAAACTCGTCGACAATTCTGCAGGTTTCAAACTCTTGTCCTTCATGGACGCATACAGTGGATATAATCAAATCCCTATGTCGGACATGGACAAGAGACACACGACATTCATGACCCCGACCGACAATTACTATTACAATGTAATGCCTTTCGGACTCAAGAACGTCTTCCGAGGCGAAATCGGGGATATGCTCGAGGTATACATGGACGACATGATCATCAAATCACACGAGGAGACCGACCATGCTCGACACCTCTACAAAGTTTTCGAGCAGGCGAGACAATGCAAAATGAGGTTTAACCCCGAGAAATGCACATTCGGCGTCCGGGCAGGAAAATTCCTAGGTTTCTACCTCACCGAGAGGGGAATCGAGGCCAACCCCGACAAATGTCGAGCATTCTCGGAGTTTCCGACCCCGAAATCTAAAAAATCCATTCAATCCCTCAACGGAGTGCTCGCCTCGCTCTCCCGTTTCATCGCCAAATCCGCCCAGCACGCGCTACCTTTCTTTAGACTCCTCCGTAAGGAGGCCAACTTCGAATGGACCGACGAATGCGAACGGGCACTACTCCATCTGAAGAGGGTCCTCTCCGAACCCCCGGTTTGTCACGACCATTGGAAAGGGAGACCTTATACCTGTATCTGTCCGTAGCAACCGAGGCCGTCAATGCCGCTCTAATTAGAGAAACCGACGAGGGACAAAAACCCATCTACTTCACGAGCAAAGCACTCCAAGCCCCGAGCTCAGATACCAATAAATTGAAAAGGTTGCATTAGCTCTCATAAACGCCGCGAGAAGATTACGTCACTACTTCCTCGCTCACACGATCAAGGTAAGAACCGATCAACCAATAAAACAACTCCTCGGGCGGCCAGACATGGCCGGCAGAATGTTAAAATGGTCGCTGGAACTTTCCGAATTCGACATATAGTACGAGAACATGAAAGCTTTGAAAGCTCAAGCCCTGGCCGACTTTGTCGCGGAAATGACTCACAGCCCGATACCAGCAGACGGCGCCCATAAATGGACGATCTTCGTCAACGGCGCCTCTGGCACGACGGGCAGCGAGGCCGGGATCATCCTCGAAAACGAGGACGGAATCCTGATTGAGGTCTCACTAGCATTAGCTTTCCCAACCTCAAACAACCAAGCCGAATATGAGGCTTTCATCGCCGGTCTAAGATTGGTCGAGGACCTAGGAGCAAAGGAAGTAAAAATATCAACAGACTCCCAGCTCGTGGCATCACAAGTACGGGGAGAGTACCAAACCAAGAACGACAGCCTCATCGAGTATCTAGCTTTGGTCAAAGAAAGACTCGAAAAATTCGAGAAGTGGGAAGTTCAACACGTACCTCGCGAGCATAACACGCGAGCAGACATCCTATCGAAACTAGCTAGAACGAGAAGGAAGGGCGGAAACAAATCAGTAATCTAAGAAATCCTTCCTCGACCTAGTATCGAGAAGCCGCCCCCCACTTGAGGTTAACGTGATCGAGGATACTCATTCTTGGATGACACCCATCTATGATTACCTCACAAAGGGCGAACTCCCCACTGACCCTAAAGAGGCGACCGTCACCAAACGTAGGGCGTGCTCGTATGTCCTCCTCGAAGGGAAACTCTACCGTAGAGGACTCTCCATTCCATTACTCAAATGCGTCGAAGAAGAGAAAGTTCCCGACATATTGGGGAAAATGCACTGAGGAATCAACGCCCAACATCCCGGCGGACGATCGCTCGCAGGCAAGGCCCTTCGAGCAGGCTACTATTGGCCGACTATGCAATACGACTCCAAGGAGCACGTCAAAAAAAGCGACAAATGTCAACAACACGCCGACATGCACCTTGCACCCCCGAACGAACTAAAAACACTCTCCTCTCCTTGGCCCTTCCCGTGGTGGGGCATGGACATCCTCGGACCCTTCGTAACTGGGTCATACCAAAATAAATACCTCATTGGAGGGGTAGACTATTTCACCAAATGAATCGAAGCAGAGGCACTGGCCAAAATAACAACACAAAACATTCTTCGATTTTTCAAACGAAATATCCTCACTCGGTTCGGCATACCTTAGGTCCTCATCACGGACAACGGAACGCAATTCACGGACGGAGGATTTCAGGACTTCGTGGCCATCTTAGGCACTAAACAACATTTCACATATGTCGAGCACCCTCAAACCAACGGACAAGCGGAGGCGGCCAATAGGGTAATCCTGCGCGGGCTGGAGCGCAGACTCGACGAGGCAAAAAGGGCGTGGGTCGAGGAGTTACACAGCGTCCTGTGGGCATACCGCACGACACCACATTCCACGACCGGGGAAACCCCATTCAGACTAACATACGGCACCGAAGCAGTCATCCCAGTAGAAATACGAGAGCCGACGAGACACATATAGGAACCCCTCGACGAGGAGATGAACGACGAGGCACTTAGAGCCGAGCTGGATCTCGTCGACGAGATCCACTCCGAAGCAGCCCTTAGGGAAATATTCCTCAAACAAAAAATAGCCTTGCGCCACGACCCAAAGGTCATAAAAAGAGAGTTCCAGGTGGGCAGCCTGGTCCTCAGAAGAAATCAAAAAAACCCAAGAGAGGGCAAACTGGCCGCCAACTGGGAAGGTCCCTACCGCGTCCGCAGCAAGACGAGCAACGGGGCCTACTATCTGGAAAACCTACAAGGTGAAGAACTCGCTTGACCATGGAACACAGAGAAACTTAGACAATATTACAGCTAAATATGTCACGGGGAGACATGGGAGGTACGACCACACTCTCCAGGGACGACACGAACCCTCCAGCGGACATAACCCTCCCCGACATTGGGCACCTCAAACGAGCCCCAGCGTCGCAGTACCACGATTGGTAGGGCACCCAGCTCGCGATGGGAAGGCCCAAGCCCCGAGGTTGGAGTTCTCCAATCGCGAACTCGACTTCGGTTTTAGGCGAGCACAATGCCCGCTACCCCATCGGTTCCCTAAATCGGCGGGACCAACATAGTCGAGCATAAACAGTTCAAAAAAATATAGCAAATATAAAAATGAACAGAACCGAGCAAGGTAATAGCTAAAATAAAACATTCATTCAAACACGGCCGTAGCCAAAGAAAATACAAGTAATCCCGAAGGCCAATATTCATACGTGGGCACGCAGACCATTCAAATTGGGCACGCATGCCATACAAATAAGCAAAATAAACAAAAATACAAAGACTCCGCCCGAAGTTACTCTTCCTCTTCTCTCAGCTCCTCGTCCGCTTTAAAGGGACACACAATCTCCCCGTCAGAGACGCAGTAATTGTGAGCCGACCCCTCCGTCACCAACCTGGGGTTCAGTATTCTCAGCTGGTCGACAGCATTGTCGAACCCTTCTTTGAACACGACCACCGGATCTTTGTTGAGCGAACGAATGTGTCCCACCAATTCACCCCGGGAACGGAGAGCGAGCTCCTCTTCATTGTCATCCGCCAAGGGACGAACGGTACCCTCGAGCAGAGCCAAACGAGCACGAAGCTCAACATTTTCCTCGGCCACTTTCTTATGCTCAGCAGCTTGCTCCTCCAGGCTCGCCTTCTCCGTCTTCAGCGTGTCCTGCTCCACCTTTGCTTCCTCCAGCTCCTTCTTCAGCCCCTCCTGCAGCTGATGCTCCTCCTTATAATCAGATAAGTCCTTTGACAACTTGTCCTTTTCAGAACGGACCTTCAGAAGAGCATCCTCCAAGGAAGCCGTGGAAACGGAGGTGTCGGTCAGAAACCACGACGTCTCCATCACCCTGATGACCGCAGCCAGATCCCTAGCTAACTCCTTTCGCCGGACATCAGCATCCTGGCTCAGGATGGCATTCTCCTCGGGCGTCGACACCGCAACAGCACCTTCAGATTTGAAAAAATCCTGCTCTATATAGCAAGGGGGAAGTAGATAGCTCCCAGGGCCACCCGGACTGCTGCCCCCCGCCAAGGTAGATCTGGCAAGAGCCCCGTCCAAACGCTTCCGTTTGAGGAGAGGGGAGGTAGAAGGAGGCGGGCTGTCTTGTATTTGGACTGGAGATGAGCGTTGAACGGGCGGTGGAGAAGTAGGCATTGGGCTAGCAGTGTTCGAGGTACCTGCCCCAGAGTCACCAGCCACTTCCTGAACACGAGGAGCCGCCTTCTTCTTTTTCTTGGGAACCCTGTCCGGGGCTCCTGCTTGGTTGGCCAGCTTGAGAACTCGGTCACGAGCAGAGGGCATAACACCTGCAAAACAAAAAAAACACAAACGTCAGCGGGCAAAACACGAGACAAAGGAACATAGGAATAAAAGAACACCTACTCAATAATTCCATAGCCTCATCGTCCGTATCACACTCGAGCAGAGCCTTCGTGTTGATGAGACGAGGTTCGCAGATCGACATCCTGGCCTCATCGACATAAGGGACACCTTTGCAGTCGACCCTGTAACACCCTAATTTTTGCCCTAAGGTTCTTTGCATTTCATCTGCATTTTGCATACAAACAAGATCGCACTGGCTATCGAGTTTCTCCTCAGATGTAGGGTCTATGCTTCGCAGGGGATCACCATTGTTTTTACTTCTTTATATTTGTTTATATTTACTGATCACTAACCAAAATACAAAAAAATATGTTGCAGTGTTCTTCTTCTTCTCTGTGTTGCAGGTTTGCGAAGATAAGACAGTAACTTCATTCAGATGCGTTTGTTCAGTCACAATTCGATTTCAGATGTATGTTTGACCTAATATTGGTCAAACTATCAAAAGATTGTGTTGACTGCCAGTTGTGTGTGCTAGTAGTTTATTCCTCAAACGATGCGTTTTCAAAGTTCAAGTGGTGTTGAGTGTGAAAGTCATCAGTTATCAGGCAGTGTTTTGTGCGAAGTTTGGTTTGAATCTTCAGTGTTTAGCAGTTCATCGGTTCATCAGTTCATCAGCGATTCATCTGAGGATTTATTTTCCTCAGTTTGGTTTCGAATCATCAGGGCATGGGTCAGACGATTTTCAGATGACAGCGGGCTTAAGTTGTGAAATATCCAGTGGGGCTGGGTTGGCTGTGTTCATTTTTCATCAGTGGCTTGTGCAAGAAAAATCAGGAGTTGGTTGCGGGCTAAAAAAAATCATCACCCATTAAACCATTTTTAATTTCCAATATCCATTTTCCCTCGATTATTCATATATCACACCATTATCCAAATTATCATTTTTTTTAATCATATTTCGATTTTTATCCGCTAATAACCATTATCCATTTTTTTATTCATACCGATTATCCACTTTCTTTACCATATTCTTTTTCTCAAAATTTTTTTAAACCAAATATCCATCTATTTTTATAGTATCATTTTTTATCCTAAAACCATTAAAGATTCATTATATTTGTCTAAATGCATTTTTTTTAGAATCATTTTTTCCTTTCATTATTAACCCATTTACATTTTAAAAAAGAAATGAAAATAAAGTCCATATATTTGTTTCTTAAGCCACCCATTATGATGTTTGGCAAGGAACAAATAAAGCCATCATTCCTAGCCTCCAAATATCAGCTTGCCCAAAGCCCCAAACGCACAGCCAAAAATCACTTACAAGCCTCAAACACAATCACCAAGCCAAACTTTCCATCAGCTGTACCTCAAGCCTTTTCCAAATCAGCTTTTTCCTTTGCCTAACATGTCGTACGCGCTACTGCCTTTTGCCAACACTCCCCAAGCCTCCCGTACAATACTTCAAGCAAAACACTAGCCTTTCATACGCAAGCCCAACACGCGCAAGCTACCAAAAACCACAACAAAACCTCACATCATCAACTCACGTGCCTTCCAGTCCTCACAACAAGCCTCCAAACTTCAGCTTCCATCAGCCGAAAAACGTCACAATACAAGCCGCAAGCTTCCAAGAGAATATCAGCTGCAAATACGCATCCCGCAAGCCAACAGTTTCACAATAACAAGCCAATGCTTTCCCAACCAAATTTCACCTCAACAACAAACAACAACAAGCCGAAGCCAACACCTTCTCGAACGCACGCGGAATCCACCTGAAAACCCAAAATTAAAACGCAACATTCCATATCAAAACGCAAACGCAGGAAATGAAAATGCAAACTCAACATCAAAAAATCAAAACGCAAAAAGCCAGCAACATTCAAAAGCAAAACGCAAAACTCAAATTGAAAGGCAAATACCGTGACCTTCTTATGGATCTTTCTTCTTCATCTATTTAAAGAACCCCTTTCTCCTCTCAATTCCAAGCTTTCATAGCCTTTGAATTGCTGCCAAAATCAATTTCAACCTTCAAATCCCCAATATCTTCCAACTTTCAAATCCCTAATCTCATTTTTCCTCTTTCCAACCTTCAAATCTAAAACAAAAGAAATCCGCAAAGAAGAAGAAGAGAAATTCGCGAATTGAAAGAGAGGAGAACGAAATTCAGAAGAGAGAAGGAAGGGATTTGCGAAAAAGAAGTAGGTTGATTTGTTGTGTTTGATTTCGTAATAGGTGAAGAAAATTCTTCTCCCCTGTTTTTCGCTGCGCATGAAAGAAGAAAAAGATCTATGTTGCTGCTTTTGTTTTTTTTTCATTTCTTTTATATTTTTGATGTTATTTAATTTTAATAAAAACTAATATATTGGTTTGGGCTTAGATCCAAGTGGATCTATTTACTATCCATCATCACCTCCTGCGGGTCTTCCCCCTCCCATTTCTTTCTTTCCTTTTCTTTTATTCTTTAGTTTATTTTTAATACTTTTATTTCAATTGGTTAGGATATAGAAATTTTATAAAATTTGTTTTTAGAAAAAGATTTTAGGAAAATATTTAGAAAGATTTTTAGAAAAGATTTAAAAAATATTTTGATTTCTTCTTTGGATCTATTTTTTTTTAGATCCATTTTTTTATTCATCTTTTTTTTTATTTTTGGTCGTTGACAATCTCCGATTCGTGATTGTTGAATTTCCGATCGGTTTAATCTTCATTATTTCAAATCTATGGATGAATGATCATTTGGATCATTCTCCATACTTTGAGATCGTGATAGGTTGCTTTTCGATGAAATTCAACGAAAATCTCGATTAAGATTAGACCATTCTTTTTCTTTTAGTGTGGCATGTTTTCGGAGAACGATCCATAATATCGCTTATCTAACATGTATTAACACGAATATTTTCCACTTTAATTAGTGGTGGCCGGCCTCATTTGTAGGGTAATTACTTCGTAAATTACTCGGCGATTGCTTAACATAGACCTAAAGTTGTCCCGATTCGGATTAAGATCCACTTGGATCCGGTTGCCTCGATTTTATTTTTCTTTTCGTGGTTGTGCTTGATTAAGTTCATCATACCACTTTATATTGTAAATATTATAATATTGTGAATATAATAATCCGTTTAAATTTAATCTCTCGCACCTTATCCTTTTATTTTAATTTCTTGCTCCTTATCTCTTTATTATGCTTTATCATATTACATCATATATCATTTGTTTATGTTTATATTGTTGCTTGTGATTTTTATTTTTGTCCATTTCGATACCAAAACACTAATAAAGGATTAAACACTTAAAAGATTTGTGACTTCTAATTTCGGACTATGGTTACTATCCTTTGCTTTGGAGTATGGACTTAGATTTTAGGATCTTTACCCTTGCTCAAGTTGTGATGGATTGGAAACTTCGGCCTCAAGTTACTTCATTGGTCTTTGAAGATGGAATTCCGAACTTTGAAGAAATGTGCAAATTTGGTTTGATCGCTTCTCCCTTTAACTTTTAACTCAAGTATTAGGATAGTCCCTTCATCTCTTCCCCATTCTTAAATTTTCAAAACTTCTCCCTATTTCAAAAATCTTCTTGTTTTCAAACTTCAAATGCTTTCGCAATCAAACCTTGACTTAGGTCAAGCGATTTTTAATCTTTTCACTTTGTTTTCTTAATAAATGTTAATCCATGTAAATATATCAAAATTCTTTTCTTATATACTTTAAAAAATCCAAAACTCATTCAATTGTTTTTGTGCCTTTGTGCACCTTTTCTTTTCATATGTTTAGATATGATTCATCCTTTCTAGCGGAATTATTCGCTAAAGGATGACGACTTATCTCTACATTTTAAAATCAATTCAACTCATTGTTTCTTTTCAAATTTTGTACCACGAACTACGAGATTTTGATCTCGCATTGCACTTTGTGGGTACGTAGGCATGAGGCATTAAAAACCTCATCAAACACAAAATCATTAAAAAACATTCTTCTCCTCATCTCTTCAATCATTTTCAAGCAAACCAATTTCAGACCAAAAAGCATTAAATATTTCAAAGGGCTCCCGTGGAGTACCACGGACGAGTCGGGTGCCTAAAACCTTTCCGGTTCGTAACCAATCCCCTTACCCATTCTCTGTTTATTTCTTTTAGCTTTTGCTTTTAGATTCCTAGGTTTTTATTCGTTCTTTTACCTTTTTCCTTTTGGAAATAAATAAAAGCGCGGTGGCGACTCTGTGTACATTGAGTGAAGTTAATCAATAGCTTACACTCACGATTTTACCGCTACAGAAAAGTGGCGACTCTGCTGGGGAGTAATCTCTAAGCGGATTCAGCCTACTTTGATTTATTTATTGCTTTGGTTTGACTTGTTTGTTATTTGGTTGTTCTGTTTCGGTTTTGGTGATCCTCTGTGTGAGATAGATTCTAACCAGGATCTGAGTGACACTTATGATAGGACGGCGATATTCGAAGCGATAAGCGATGGAGTAGTCCAAAGCAATATCAATTTGATAATCTCCACTCGGTTAGGCTCTCTTGGACTATCAATGTCATGACGAGTAATCGTACGTGGCATTATTTTCCGACCTTGAGCTGATCATACTAAGGACCTTAGAACCCTTAATCCATCCAAGCCAATTTAGGAACGTAGTGCGGAAGCTGTCTGGGTGTAAACCTAAGGCGGTTGTCACGCGATACTACACTCCGACGAGGTCTATTTTAAGAATGTTATCGGTTGGGGAGTAATCCAATGTACCGATGATATTCTAAAGATGGCTGTTAACTCCGGGCACCTCTGTTAGCACCCTTTTGGTTTTCTGCAGGTACAATGAAGACAGAACCTTAGTACTTACCTGTGTGGGTTGGTGTTCTGTTACCTTGACTTCATGCTCGTGACTTAGAACCTAAGCCCGTGTGCCTTGTGTGATCTTGTTTGTGGTTGTTGCATACATGCCATCATACATTCATGAGCATTGTGTTATAAGATTTCAAAGGACTTATAAGGGACTTTTGCAAAATTTCAGATGTCCATGGCTATGACTTTTGAAAGGAGGAACACAAAGAAGTACACCTTCAAGAATCCTAATGTAGTAGAGTTGAGAAAGCTAGGAGCTTTGGTTGTTGATGCCCAAGAGTTCCGAAGATGTCATGGGAAGCTTTTGTATATGTTGGATACTGATGTACCTGAGGGGATTCTCCCTACTTTAGCTCAGTTTTACGATCCGTTGCACCATTGTTTCACTTTTCCGGATTATCAGCTTGTGCCAACTTTGGAGGAGTATTCTCATTGGTTAGGTTTGCCTATTCTGGACAAGGAGTTTCTTTTCACTGGTTTAGAGAAGGAGCTTACTATCAAGGTCATCGCCAAAGCACTTTTTCTTAAGGAATCCGATCTTAACGGGAAGTTTCTTCCAAAGGGGAATGTTCGTGGTATTAATGCTAAGTTCTTGATGGGAAAGGCTTCTACTTCACTTACTTTGGGTCATAAGGATGCATTTGAGGCTATTCTCGCTTTGCTTATTTACGGGATTATCTTGTTTCCGAACTTGGATGGTATTGTAGATGAGAATGCTATTCAGATCTTCTTGAAGAAGAACCCGGTGCCTACTTTGCTTGGAGATATGTATCATGTTTTTCACTATAGGACCTCCAAAGGTGACGGAGAGATTGTATGTTGTGCGCCTCTTCTTTATAGGTGGTTTATTTCGCACCTACCCAAGTCAGATGTCTTCAAGGACAATAGAGAGAATCGAAGATGGTCTCAAAGGTTGATGTCGCTTTCTCATAAGGACATGACATGGTATAGTTCTCATTATGACACTGGAGTTCTTATTGATAGTTGCGGAGAATTTCCTAATGTACCTCTTCTTGGTACACGTGGGGGAATTAGCTACAACCCTATTTTGGCTAGACGACAGTTCGGTTATTGTTTGAAGGACCTACCAAACAATCTTGCCTTATCCCGTTTCTTCTTTCTTAATGGTGCTGATCATATAGAGATGAAGAAAAGGATTGCTCATTCTTGGCATGTTGTTCACCGGAAAGAGAAAGGTCAATTGGGTAGACAACATCTTCCTCATTCCGAATGTTATATTCAGTGGGTTCGATCTAGGGCTTCCAAGCTCAAGATGCCTTATCCACCTGAGGAGCCTTTGTTTCCCATATTGCCATTGTCCGCTTTTCTACCTCCCGTTGATGAGAAGGTGGCTCTGCAAGAAGAGTTAGATAAGATGAAGAAAGAAAAAGAAGAATGGCTACTTGAGAGGGCTACGATGCAGGAGCAGCTGAAGGAGAAGGATGATCTTATTGAGCTACTTGAGCGGCGTGTCACGAAGAGGCCGAGAGAGGATTTATTTTCCTCTAGTACTCCAGCTACTATTCCTCCTACTTCCGGTGCTTGGAAAGCCATTATTGATAAGTTGGTGAAGGATAAGGAAGATATGGAAGATCGGTACAAGAATGAGATCAAGAGGATTTGCATGAAGTATCGGCCAGGATTCGGAGCTTCTTCGGATATGATTCCATAGGCCTAGTTTACTCTTTCTCTCATGTATTAGGATTATTGATGTTTGTACTTCATTTGTAATCCTCACTTTGATTTTAATGAGAATGAGTTTTTTTTAAGTACTTAAAAAAAAGTGTCTCTTTAATAAATATTGCAAGTTATCTTATAATCCTTTGAAATCTTTGCATTTGCATACGCATACCATGCATCATACTCGCATTTTGTCTTGCTTTTTGAGTGTTCTCCAGGGATCTTATGTTGTTTCTTGGTCTTGATTCAGTTCTCCTGTCAAGTTGACTCACCGATTTGATACTCAAGCTAATCGAAGAAGAGTGATGGAAACTTTGCAACAAGAGAATCGCGAGCTGCGCGAAGAGGTTACTTATTTGAGGGAAAGTTTGGAAAGAGTTTCTGCTATGATGGAAAATTTGGTGGCTGCTCAGAATCAGCCACCTCCTAATTCTCCTGTTCATAATACTGTCATCTCCGAGGTTGTTACCGCATCAATTCCTGTTGAGACTATTATTTCTCCTCGCTATCGTATGCCTGCTAGCACGCCTTGGGGCATGCCAGTTGATTTTATTCCTGCTGGTTACCGTCCTCCTCATCATCCGGAGACTGCTGCATTTAATACTCTCCCACCACCAGTGTGGACTACTCTTCCTCCAATTGTGACTACTGCACCACCTGTGGTGCACGCTATTTCGCATCATGATGAAATGATTTACCATGCTGAGCCCAGTGAAGGTGCTGGAGGGGCTGAAAGACTTGATGACTTCCAGGGACGCTTTGTTGAGATACAGAGGGAGATGAGAGCCTTGAAGCATAAGGATTTGTTCGGAAAAGATGCTTATGATCTTTGTCTGGTCCTTAATGTTAAAGTTCCTTACAAATTCAAGCTGCCTGAGTTTGAGAAGTACAAAGGCAACACTTGTCCATTGAGTCATTTGACTATGTATGCAAGAAAGATGTCTGCTCAGACTGATAATGATAAGCTGCTGATTCACTATTTCTAGGACAGTTTGACCGGGGCACCCATGAGGTGGTATATGAGCTTGGATAATAGCCAAATCAAGACTTTCAATGATTTGGGAGAAGCTTTTGTGAGGCAGTACAAGTACAACGTTGATATGGCTCCAGATAGAGATCAACTTTGTGCTATGTCCCAGAAGGATAAGGAGACTTTTAAAGAATATGCGCAGAGATGGCGTGAGCTGGCAGCCCAGATTGTTCCTCCACTGGAAGAAAAAGAAATGACGAAGATCTTCTTGAAGACTTTGGGTTCTTTTTATTATGAGAGGATGATAGCAAGCGCTCCTTCTGATTTCACTGAAATGGTGAGCATGGGGATGCGTTTAGAAGAAGGTGTCTGTGAGGGACGGTTGAGTCAAGAGAATAGTAATGGCTCAAGCTCTAGAAGGTTCAACTTTGGGAAAAAGAAAGAAAATGAGACTAATGCAGTATCCCGTGAAAGTTATAGAAGGCCTCACAGTCGTGGGAATCACCATTCGCAGCATGTGGCTTCTGTAACACCGATGATTAACGTGGCTCCAGCTATGCCAGCAGTTCCAAAGTATCAACCTCGTTATCAACAACCTTCTGTGCAACAAGGTGGTAATCCACAAGCTCGGGTTAAGCCGAGTTTTGATCCTATTCCGATGTCGTATGCGGACTTGCTTCCATCTTTGATTGCAAAGAATCTTGTGCAAACACATCTTCCACCTCCAGTTCCAGAGACTATCCCATGGTGGTATAAGCCAACGGCTCGCTGTGCTTTTCATCAAGGTGCCCCGGGGCACGATGTTGAGAATTGTTATCCATTGAAGTTTGAAGTACATAAATTGATGAGGAACAATGTTCTGTATTTTAAAGATGTTAATCCAAATGTGCAGAAAAATCCGTTGCCGAAGCATGGTAATGCGTCTGTGAATATGGTTGATGGTTATCCTGGTTTGTTCAAGATCTATGAGGTCCGTCATATTCGAAGGTCTTTGGTTGAGATGCATGCTTTCTTGAGTGAATATCACGATATTGATCACGATTATGTTGGATGTTGTATCTGCTCGGTGAACCCTCGTGGTTGCGTGATTGTTAAAAGAGATATTCAAAAGATGATGGATGATAAGTTGATTGAGGTGACAACAAAAAGAGATGAATATGAAAATGAAGTGAATGTTATTATGCCTCAGTTCAATCTTCCTAAGAGAGTTGTTCCTGAGAGGGTGGTTATTTCTTTTGATAGTCGCAAAAATGTTGTTACTCCATTGGTGATTAATGTGCCTGGTCCAACGCCATATGAGTCTGACAAAGCTGTTCCGTACCGGTATAATGATACGATGATAGAAAATGGTAGGGAAGTTCCTATTCCTACTCCAAAGTCTGTGGTTAGCATTGCTGATGTAACGAAGGTTACCCGAAGTGGTAGAGTGTATGCTTCAGATCCTCCAAAGAGAGTTGAAGATACAAGTGCAAGTAAGCAGATTATGGATGTTGTTGTTCAATCAGGCCAACCTGGTAATAATGAAGATGAGGTGCTAAAATTGATAAAGAAGAGTGAGTACAACATTACTGAGCAGTTATTGCAGACTCCATTGAAGATATCAGTTTTGTCTCTCTTGATGAGTTCTGAGGCTCATAGGCAGTCTTTGCAGAAGATTCTTGATCAAGCTTATGTTGAACATGATGTGACTGTTGATCAATTTGATAGTATTGTGGCTAATATCACATCATGTAACAATTTGAGTTTCTGTGATGACGATCTGCCTGAAGAAGGAAGAAATCATAACTTGGCTCTGCACATTTCGGTAAATTGTCAGGAGGATGCTATGTCCAAGGTGCTAGTTGATACCGGATCTTCCCTGAACGTTATGCCAAAGTCGACATTGTCAAAGCTTGCGTTTCAAGGTGCTCCCATGAGACACAGTGGGATTATTGTAAAAGCGTTTGATGGGTCGAAGAAGACAGTGATTGGTGAAGTGGATCTTCCTATTCTTATTGGACCGTTTATATTCAAAATTACTTTTCAAGTAATGGATATACGTCCCGCATACAGTTGTCTCCTCGGAAGACCATGGATCCATGAAGCAGGAGCTGTGACATCCACTCTTCATCAGAAGTTGAAGTTTGTGAGAAAGGGTAAATTGGTGACCATTGAAGGTGAAAGGGCGATGCTTGTGAGCAATTTATCTTCTTTCTCCTATATTGATGCTGATGAAGAGGTGGGAACTTCGTTTCAAGCTCTTTCTGTTGTGGATAATGCTGCTAAGAAGAATGCCATGCCCATGTCCTCTTTCAAGGATGCTTTGCGAGTGCTTGAAGCTGGTCAGTCTGATGGTTGGGGACGAATTATTGATGCTGTCGACAACAAAGAAGGTTTTGGTATCGGCTTTGCACCTGGTGCAGTTATCAAAGATCCAAAGACTATTCAAGAAGGCTTCCGAAGTGCAGGATTTATCAACGATCATTCCGCTGCTGCCATCATTGAAGATGATGAAGACGAAGAAGTGCCTGACTTTGTTACGCATGGAAAGATTTGCCAGAATTGGATTGCTGTTGATGTTCCTTTTATTGTCCATTCTTCAAAGTAATTTGTTTTAATTTCTTTCAAAAAATCCTTTCACTCTGCCCAAGGTGAAAGTGATGTTTGTCGGGTTTTGTTTCAAATTTTATCATCATCAATAAAATGTTATTTTGTTATTTCCATATGTGTTTTTCCTTTTTGCTTTATTCTGAAAAATGGTAACATAAAAAACCCAAAAATAATAATGATTGTTTATCTGCATAATGTTTGCACTTTTGTTCATACTCTAAAATAAAAATAAAATCATTGTGCAGATTGACTGATGAACCCATTGAAAACAATGATCCTATGCCCTCTCCCAACTTTGAACTCCCTGTGTTTGAAGCTGAGGAAGAGGATGTTGAAGAGATTCCTGATGAAATTTCTCGGTTGCTTGAGCACGAGGAGAAGATTATTCAGCCTCATGGATAGTCTATAGAGATGGTCAACTTGGGTTCTGAAGATGAAAAGAAAGAAGTCAAAGTTGGAGCATTGCTTGGTCCTGATGTTAAGAAGAGGATTGTAGAGCTTCTCAGAGAGTATGTTGATGTATTTGCTTGGTCTTATCAAGACATGCCAGGTCTTGATACTGATATTGTGGAGCATAGATTTCCGTTGAAGCCTGAATGTCCACCTGTAAAGCAGAAGCTGAGAAGAACTCATCCCGACATGGCAGTAAAGATCAAAGAGGAGGTTCAAAAGCAGATTGATGCAGGTTTTCTTGTGACGTCAACTTATCCTGAATGGGTGGCCAATATTGTTCCTGTTCCAAAGAAAGACGGAAAAGTCCGAATGTGCGTTGATTACAGAGATTTGAACAAAGCCAGTCCGAAAGATGATTTTCCATTACCACACATTGATATGTTGGTAGATAATACGGCTAAGTTTGATGTGTTCTCTTTTATGGACGGATTTTCCGGTTATAATCAAATAAAGATGGCACCCGAGGACATGGAAAAGACCATATTTATTACACCATGGGGAACATTCTGCTACAGAGTGATGCCTTTTGGATTGAAGAATGCTGGTGCGACGTATCAAAGAGCTATGACTACACTTTTCCATGATATGATGCACAAAGAAATCGAGGTATATGTTGATGATATGATCGCTAAGTCGAAGACTGAAGAGGATCATGTTGAACATTTGCTGAAGTTGTTTCAGAGATTAAGGAAGTATAAGCTTCGTTTGAATCCGAACAAGTGCACTTTTGGTGTACGTTCCGGAAAGTTGCTAGGGTTCATTGTCAGCCAAAGAGGTATCGAAGTTGATCCTGATAAAGTGAAAGCTATTCAGGAAATGCCTGCTCCAAGAACCGAAAAGCAAGTAAGAGGATTCTTGGGCCGTTTGAATTATATCTCGAGGTTTATCTCTCACATGACTGCCACATGTGCTCCGATTTTCAAGTTGCTTCGGAAAGATAAAGGTTGTGTCTAGACAGATGATTTTCAGAAGGCGTTTGAAAGTATCAAAGAATATCTGCTTGAACCTCCTATCTTGTCTCCTCCGGTGGAAGGTAGACCGATGATCATGTACTTGACTGTGTTGGAAGATTCCATGGGTTGTGTGGTTGGTCAGCAAGATGAATCTGGAAGAAAAGAATATGCAATTTACTACTTGAGTAAGAAATTCACTGATTGTGAGTCTCGGTACTCTATGCTTGAAAAAACTTGTTGTGCCTTAGCTTGGGCTGCAAAGCGTCTTCGCCATTATATGCTGAATCATACAACTTGGTTGATCTCTAAAATGGATCCAATCAAGTATATCTTTGGAAAGCCTGCTTTGACTGGGAGGATTGCTCGTTGGCAAATGTTATTAACAGAATATGATATCGAGTACCGAACTCAAAAAGCTATAAAAAGTAGCATCTTGGCTGACTATTTGGCACATCAACCGATTGATGATTACCAACCAATCAAGTTTGATTTTCCGGATGAGGATGTGATGTTTTTGAAAGTGAAAGATTGTGATGAACCTTTGATTGAGGAAGGGCCGGAGCCTGGATCCCGATGGGGTTTAGTTTTTGATGGTGCTGTGAATGCACGCGGAAGAGGAATTGGGGCAATGATCATTACTCCCCATGATTCACATATTCCTTTTGCCGCGAGGTTGACTTTTCCTTGTACCAATAATGAAGCTGAGTATGAAGCCTGCATTATGGGTCTTGAAGAAGCTATTGATTTGAGGATTAAGTATCTTGATGTGTATGGAGATTCTGCCTTTGTAATTAATCAGATTCAGGGTACGTGGGTAACTCATCAACCCCACTTGATCCCTTATAGAGATTATGCCAGGAAGATATCAACTTTCTTCACTAAAGTTGAGTTTCATTATGTTCCTCGTGATGAGAATCAGATGGAAGATGCTTTAGCAACCATAGCTTCTATGATAAAAGTGCACCAATGGAATGATGTTCCCATGATCAGTGTGATGCGACTTGAAAGACCAGCTCATGTGTTTGCAATTGAAGAGGTCCATGATGACAAGCCTTGGTATCATGATATTAAATGTTTTCTCCAGAGTCAAGAATACCCGCTTGGGGCATCTGATAAAGATAAGAGGACTTTGAGGAGATTGGCAGGAAATTTCTTCCTGAATGGAAATGTGCTTTACAAGAGAAATTTTGACATGGTCTTGCTCAGATGCGTGGATAGACACGAAGCAGACATGTTAATGAAAGAGATTCATGAAGGATCTTTTGGCACTCATGCTAATGGGCATGCAATGGCTAAAAAGATGTTGAGAGCAGGTTACTATTGGCTGACAATGGAATCTGATTGTTGCAAATATGTGAAAAAGTGCCATAAGTGTCAGGTGTATGCTGATAAGATTCATGTGCCACCAGCTTATCTCAATGTGATTTCTTCCCCATGGCCTTTCTCTATGTGGGGAATTGATATGATTGGTATGATTGAACACAAGGCTTCGAATGGACATCGTTTTATTCTCGTGGCAATTGACTACTTCACCAAGTGGGTAGAAGCGGCATCGTATGTTAATGTGACCAAGCAAGTTGTGGTTCGGTTTATCAAGAATAATATTATCTGCAGATATGGTGTTCCGAATAGAATCATTACTGATAATGGTTCGAACTTGAATAATAAGATGATGAAAGAGCTTTGTGAAGATTTCAAGATTCAACACCATAATTCTTCTCCTTATAGACCGAAGATGAATGGGGCTGTTGAAGCTGCGAACAAGAACATTAAGAAGATCATTCAGAAGATGGTTGTGACGTACAAGGATTGGCATGAGATGCTCCCTTTTTCTTTGCATGGGTATCGTACATCTGTCCGCACTTCAACAGGGGCAACCCCTTTATCACTTGTTTATGGTACAGAAGCAGTGCTCCCCGTCGAAGTCGAGATCCCATCAATGAGAGTTCTGATGGAAGCCAAGTTGACTGAGGCTGAATGGTGTCAAAGTAGATTTGATTAGCTGAATTTGATTGAAGAAAAGAGAATAACAGCTTTGTGTCATGGTCGGTTGTAACAGCAAAGGATGAAGAAAGCTTTTGACAAGAAGGTCAAACCTCGTGTATTCAGAGAAGGCGACCTCGTGCTCAAAAAGATCCAGTCTTTCCTTAAAGATTCTCGGGGCAAGTGGACTCCGAACTATGATGGCCCATATGTTGTTAAGAAAGCCTTCTCTGGCGGTTCATTAATTCTTGCAAATATGGATGGTGAGGAGATCACTCGCCCTGTGAATGCGGATGCAGTCAAGAAATACTTCGCCTAAAAAAATAAAAGAACAGCTCGCTAAGTTGAAAACCCGAAAGGGCGGCTTAGGCAAAAATGAGCGTCTCGGTGGATTGAAAACCCGAAAGGGCGGTCCAGGCAAAAATTAGAGACATAAACAGAAATAATTATCCCGGTAGATTGAAAACCCGAAAGGGCAATCTAGGCAAAAGTTAGGGATTATGGCAAGTAACTGCGTCGACAGACTAGATCACTTGTAGTAACCGAGGATTTCAGATTCTATCCCTCAGAAGAATTTCCCATCAAAGATTCTTATTCACTCATCCTTGACTGAAGTTTCAGACACAGTGGAGTTCAAAGTTGATAGGGAGAATAGTGATCATTGTATTTCAATGTAGCCCTTTTCCATGTATTTACCATTTTTCAAACTTGTAATGATCCATGGAGTCATGCCATTTGCTGACTACCATTCTATCAATGAATTTGAGCTTTTATCCAATTGTTTGCAATTCTTTATATTGTTTTTGTTTACAAAATTTCAATTTATTGTTAATGATGATTTTTGAAACAAATTTAATAAATTTAATCTTTGAAGATTTTAAAAACATTTTTCTTTTGATATATGAACAAAGAAAGGATATCAATAGTGATTCCAAGAATGGTAAAGTCTGGATGTGTGTAACTTGTCTCTCCCAAAGCAGGGTTTGATTCGGTTGTGTCCATGCGAAGTTCCTGGATAGTCTTGACAGATTGATGTTAATGATATTTTGTTCCCCAACAATAAGCATGAACGGGGATTGTGTGTATTCCCCAGAAGAGTTGTGGGAAGGGATGTTATTAAGAATCCCTAGCTGAGTTTTGATCTCTTCCTCAACATGTTATCTTTAACTTGAGAAGTATTGGGGATCCCCAGCTGAGCTCTTGTTCCTCATTTTGAATTGTTTGCATCCTTGAATATAGAAGTATTGATATAGCAGTCAGTTTAGAGGTTTTCTTTTACCTAATGATGGGTATAGATTTAAAATCCCTCGTAACTGTATTTTGGTTATGATGTTAACTTCTGATGTCCTCATATGGATCCCCAGTAGGTCTGCATGTGTAGATTTCCAGCAGGTTCCTATGTGATTTTTAGCAGGTCTGGCACTCTATCCCCAAGTGGAGCAGGAGTCGTATGAAAGTTATTCCTCGTGAAGTTTGATTTTATCGAGAATATTTTCATCCTCAACAGATTATTACCTTTCCTCAGCAGGATGATATTCCTAGCAGATGCTGTCTTATCGTGATTTAAGCCTTGTAGTAGGATTGTATTCCTTTGATGGCTTATGATTTTCCCCTGCAGATTTCAAGTTGAATCTCCAGCATGTTTCCCCGCATTGTTGCCTTGGGATTAGCCGAGTATCCGGTTGTTGTGGTGTTCATGTCACCTGTTTCTTATCTTTATGTCTGTTTCGTCAACATATTCATAAGCATATTCATACGCATAAGCATAGCATCTTTTGCTTGCATTCTTGCGTTTATCATTGTTATCTGCTCTTTGGTGTGGACTTTCCCCACAGAGTGTGTGTGTCGTCTTCCTCTCAAGTTTAGAGTGTCGACCATTAAGAAGAAAGTGTTAATCCTTTCTAATTCCCCACTGAGTTTGTTTCTCGTGGATGATGTTGATTCAGTTTCCTCCCCGGTTTTTTATCTGGATGGAATTTTCCCCAGTTGAGATATTTCCTCCTCGGGATGAGTCTTGTTTGACCGTTTCTTTCCAATTTGTTCTTGGATTGAACTTTGGTCCCCTGTTGTGAGTAATTTTGCTTTGGAATTAAGCTATCATTGTCTGATAGTGGGCAATTTTCTCCAGCTTGAGTATATTACTTTGGAATTAAGCTATCAGTAATCGATAGTGGGTAATATTACCAATTTGATCAAGTTCTTTTACTTGTACTCCTACCCAGTAAATCCGGTAGTCGAGATATTTTCCTCTTACCCAGTAAAAAGGTAATAGAATCAGATATTTTCCTCTTACCCAGTAAAAAGGTAATAGAAGCTGTTTCCATTTGATTGAGTTCCTACCCAGTAAATCAGGTAGATGATCATACTCATATCCAGTAAATCGATAGTCGAGTCCTTTATATCTCCTACCCAGTAAATCAGGTAGTTGGGAATTTTTCTACCCAGTAAATCAGGTAGATAATCATACTCCTATCCAGTAAATCGATAGTTGAGTCCTTTATATCTCCTACCCAATAAATCAGGTAGTTGGGAATTTTTCTACCCAGTAAATCAGGTAGTTGATCATACTCCTATCCAGTAAATTGATAGTCGAGTCCTTTATATTTTTCGCCCAGTAAAAAGGTAATTGAGGTTATCCCTCTGAATTTTTCTCCTATCCAGTAAATTGATAGTCGAGTCTGTTATATTTTCTACCCAGTAAACAGGTAGTTGATGATTCTTTTCTAACTCAGTATTTCTCCATTTCTGGACTCGAATACTTTGTTTGATTGTTATTTCCTGGCAGGGTGTTTATCTTTCCCTGGTTGAATCTTGTATCTTGATTATATCTTATCTTTTCCCAAGTGGAGTCTGTTATCCAGTGATTTATTTTCCTGGTAACTCTTTGTTGTCTGTTGTTGTTTCCCCAGCGGGATTTTCTTCTGTGTCCCCAAGTTTTTGCTTTCTCTGGTGGTCATATTTTCCCCACGGAGATCTTGGGTTTACATATCATATTCATATCATATCATGTTCTCTTAGGACATAAATTGGGTATTCTGTATTTAAGTCTCTCCCATCTTGTAGAGACGAAGATGTCAATCTTCATATCTCCGGATTGAAGAAACTTAAATAGGGGCAGCTGTAACACCCTAATTTTTGCCCTAAGGTTCTTTGCATTTCATCTACATTTTGCATATGTAGCGGTAAAATCGTGAGTGTAAGCTATTGATTAACTTAACTCGATTAACACAGAGTCGCCACCGCGCTTTTCTTTATTTCCGAAAGGAAAAAGGTAAAAGAACGAATAAAAACCTAGGATTCTAAAAGCAAAGGCTAAAAGAAATAAACAGAGATTGGGTAAGGGGATTGGTTATGAACCGGGAAGGTTTTAGGCACCCGACTCATCCGTGGTACTCCACGGGAGCCCTTTGAAATACTTATTGCTTTTTGGTCTGAAATTGGTTTGTTTAAAATGATGGAAGAGATGAGAAGAAGAGACTAGTCCTAATGCTTGAATTAAAAGATAAAGAAAGAAGTTACCAAACCAATATGTACAAATCTTCAAAAGATCGGAATTTCCTCTTCAAAGGTTAATGAAGTAACTTGAGGTCGAGGTTTCTAATCCATTCCAACTTGAGCAAAGGGAGATCCTAGGAGTCTAAGTCCATTCTCCAAAAGCAAAGGGATAGTAACCATAAGTCCAATGTTATAAGTCACAAGTTTTTTAAGAGTTTAATCCTTTATTAAGTATTTTGATGTCCAAATGGACAAAATAAAAACAAGCACAATATGAATATAAACAAGCACAATATGAATATAAACAATGATATATGATATAATATGGCAAAATATAATAAGGAGATAAGGGAGCAAGAGATTAAAAATAAAAGGATAAGGTGCGAGAGATTAAATTTAAACGATTATATTCACATTATTATATTATTTACAATATAAGGTGGTATGATGAACTTAATCAAGCACAACCACAACAATGAAAATAAAATTGAGGCAACCGGATCCAAATGGATCTTTAATCGAATCGGGACAACTTTAGGTCTATGTTAAGCAATCGCCGAGTAATTTACGAAGTAATTACCCTACAAATGAGGTCGGCCACCACTAATTAAAGTGGAAAATATTCGTGTTAATACATGTTAGAGAAACGATATAATGAATCGTTCTCCGAAAACATGTCACACTAAAAGAAAAAGGAAGGTCTAATCTTAATCGAGATTATCGTTGAATTTCTCGAAAAAGCAACCTATCACGATCTCAAAGTATGGAGAATGATCCAAATGATCATTCATCCATAGATTTGAAATAATGAAGATTAAACTTAATCGAAAATCAACAATCCCGAATCGGAAGATTGTCATCGACCAAAATTAAAAATAGATGAAGAAATAATGGATCCAAAATAGATCCAATAAAAGAGATAGAAAACATATTTTTAAATTCTTTTTCTAAAAGTCTTTTTCTAAACATTTTTTTTTAAAATTGTTTTTCTAAACACTTCTTTTAAATTTCTTTTCTAAAAGATATTCTAAAAATCTTTTTTCTATAAAGTTCCTTAATCAAAAACAATGTACCAAAATCAAATTAAAAAAAAAGAAAAAAACTAATAAAAAGTTACTTAAAATAAAATAAAATAAAGAAGAATAAAGAGGGGAAGGGGGAGGTGGATGATCCACGGGACAGGTGGTATCAAACAGCAACCATGGCCTTAGGCCCAAATGTTTATCACACATTAAATAAAATAAAAAATAAGCAAGTCAACAAAAAATCAGAAACAGAATGAACTTCTTCCTCCTTTATTCGAAGACGGCGAAAAACAGGGCAAACAAAATCAAAAACAAACGCGGCGGCACAGGGGAAACATCATTCAATTCACGGCGGCGCTAGGCTCACCTTCAACAAACACTTGCAAATTCTTTCTTCACGCTCTTCTTCTTCCTCAACTCTTTCCGATTTCTCTCTCTTGCTTCTTCTCCTTCAAATATGCGAATCCGAAAAGGGCTTAGAGATGTTTGAGGTGAAAAGATGATTTAGGGATTTTGAGAGCTAGGTTTTGAATTGGGGATTAATTTGGCAGAGGTTCGGTATGCTCATGAAGCTTGTTCTTGTGAAGGAGGTGAGTTTGTTTAAATAAGGGAAAGATGACGAAGAGAATTGCCGTTTTGTGATGCTTGGCTTGCGTTTTGGAAAGCACGGTGTTCTCGTGTAAGTTTGTAATTTCGTTTCAAATTTTCTTTGGCGTTTGCGTTTTGACCGAATGGGGTTGCGTTTTGATTTCATTTTTTAGGTGTTGATTTCGTGCGTGAGAAGCTCATGGCTTGTTGTTTCGTATGGCTGAGGCTTTGTGGGCCTGTTTTGTTTGTGATACGCGTACGGATTTGAAGGCTTGTGTAGTTTGAGCTTGGCGTACCGTAGCTGGCTTGGTATTGTTTGCTTGTAGCTGCTGTTTTGTTGCTTGAGAATTTCATTTTATTTGGCTTGCAGGATGCGCGCGTGAAGTTGTTGATTTTGTTTTTGATGTAAGCTGGCGTATGAAGCTGGGGCTGGAGATGTTTGGCTTCGGCACGGGATGCATTTTGCACTTGAAACCATGTGGCTGAATGCTTTGGCTAGGATTGCATTTGTTTTTGTTTGGCTGATAATGTGCACATAAGGGGTTTGGTGGGCGTACGGCTTTGGTAGAATGCGTGGCGTATGCGGGAAAAACAAGCTGGCTAGGAGAAGCTGAGGCAAAGCTTAGGCATTGGGAGTTGTGGGCCAGACGTGTACTTGGAGGCTTGAGGTTTTTCTTGAAGGCTGTGGATGACGTAACAGGCTGGAAGCTGGTACGCGTATACGGAAGGCTTGAAAAGTGTGAGGTCATGCAGTTTTTGTTGTGAGCTGATGTGTTTGGAAAAGCTTGAAGGCTTATGGAAGCTGATGGCTTTGGTGAAAGGCTTATGTTGGCTCTCACGTGCGCGGAAGCTGGCTGGATTTTTTTGCCTTGGCTTATGTAGCTTTTGCTAGCTGGTGAAATGTTTTGCTTGTGGGATGGATTGTCTTGGAGAAATGTTGGCTTATGGGCCTTTTGTTTTGGAAAAGAGAGAAAAAGAAACAAATAAAATAAAGAAACTTGGTCAATGATTTTTTATCAATAATTCTTTTATTTATTTGATAATGGAATGCTAAAAATATATGGGTTAAGAAAAAAATATTAAGTGGGCTAAATGACAAAAAAAAATAGTTCTATTATTTTTTGTGATATGGATATGGATTAGAGTAAAAGAAAATAAAATGGGTAGAAGAATTTCTAAAAAGCTAATGAAAAATGGAGAGAATCGAATAAAAATGGATAACAGTCGAGAAATGGTATGAATATAAATTGATTAAAAAGATGAAAAAAAAATGAGTACTAATTGGATAATTGGAACTAGTTGAGAACAAATGTGATTTGGATAATCGAATATTTGAGAAAAAACGGAAAACGGTTGTTGGATAAGGGATAATGGAGAATCAAACTAAAAATAGAAATTGGATGATGATGATTTGTTAGGTTTCACGACCAACTCCCGATTTTTTTTGCACAAGCCTCTGATAATGAATACAGCCAATCACAGAACCAATGAACCACTTGCCAACACCATAGTCACTGATACTGTCTGAAATTCGCCCTGATAATTCGAAACCAAACTGAGGAGAATAAACCCTCAGATGAATCGCTGATGAACTGATAAACCGATGAACTGATAAACACTGAAGATTCAAACCAAACTTCGCACAAAACAACTGCCTGATAACTGATGAACAAACCAAACTTTGCACAGAAAACAAACTGTCACATAACCCAGCTTGTACTTTGAGAACGCATTGCCTGATGAATGAATTACTGGCACACACCACTGGCAGTCAACACAATCTTTTGATAGTTTGACCAGATTAGGTCAAACATCCTTCTGAAAACGCATTGTGATTGAACAAACGCATTTGAGTGAAATTACTGCCCTGTCTTTGAAAAACCTGCAACACAGAGAAGAAGAAGAACATTGCAACATATTTTTTTGTATTTTGGTTAGAAGTCAGTAAATATAAACAAATATAAAACAGTAAAAATAATGGTGATCCCCTGCGAAGCATAGACCCGATATCTGAGAAGAAACTCGAAGGCCATGCGATCTTGTTTGTATGCAAAAATGCAGATGATATGAGAAGGAATCTTAGGGCAAAAATTAGGGTGTTACAGCTGCCCCTATTTAAGTTTCTTCAATCCGGAGATATGAAGATTGACATCTTCGTCTCTACAAGATGGGAGAGACTTAAATACAGAATACCCAATTTTTGTCCTAAGAGAACAAATGATATGATATGAATATGATATGCAAACCCAAGATCTCTGTGGGGAAAATAATGACCACTAGAGAAAAGCAAAAGCTTGGGGACACAGAAGAAAATCCCGCTGGGGAAACAATAACAGACAACCAAATAGTTACCAGGAAAATAAATCACTGGATAACCGACTCCACTTGGGAAAAGATATGAAATAATCAAAAAAACAGATTCAACAAGGGCAAATTAAACACCCTGCCAGAAATATCAACCAAACAAAGTATCCGAATCCAAGAATGGAGAAATACTGTGTTAGATAAGAATCAACAACTACCTGATTTACTGGGTAGGAAATACAACAGACTCAACTATCGATTTACTGGATAGGAGCAAAATACGGAGGGATATCCTCAACTACCTTTTTACTGGGCAACAAAATCTCAACTACCTGATTTACTGGGTAGAGAATATAAAAGAACTCGACTATCGATTTACTGGATAAGAGTGAAATACGGAGGAATAATCTCAATTACCTTTTTACTGGGTAAGAAATAAAGGACTCGACTATCGATTTACTGGATAGGAATATGTTCCACTACCTGACTTACTGGGTAGGAACTCAATCAAATGGAAATAGTTTCTATTACCCTTTTACTGGGTAAGAAGAAGAAATATCGGCTACCGGATTTACTGGGTAGGAAATCAATCAGATTACCTTTTTACTGGGTAATATGAAAATATCTGATTCTATTACCTTTTTACTGGGTAAGAAAATAACTTGACTACCGAATTTACTGGGTAGAACAAATTCTCGACTACCTGATTTACTGGGTAGGAGCTAAATCAAAGAATAACAAACTCTATTACCTTTTTACTGGGTAAGAGGATAAAATCTCGACTACCGGATTTACTGGGTAGGAGCACAAGTAAAAGAACTTGATCAAATCTGATAATATTACCCACTATCGACTTACTGATAGCTTAATTCCAAAGTAACAATACTCAAGCTGGAGAAAATATTGCCCACTATCAAACAATGATAGCTTAATTCCAAAGCAAATATATCCACAAGAGGGAACCAAGGTTCAATCCAAGAACAAATTGGAAAGAAACGGTCAAACAAGACTCATCCCGAGGAGGAAATATCTCAACTGGGGAAAATCCATCCAGATAATAAACTGGGGAGGAAACTGAATCAACATCATCCACGAGAAACAAACTCAGTGGGGAACTTAGAAAGGATTAACTCTTTCTGCTTAAAGGGTCGACACTCTAAACTTGAGAGGAATACGACACACACACTCTGTGGGGAAAATCCACACCAAAGAGCAGATAACAATGATAAACGCAAGAATGCAAGCAAGCAATGCTATGCTTATGCGTATGAATATGCTTATGAATATGCTGACAAAATAGACATAAAGATAAGAAACAAGGTGACATGAACGCCACAACAACCGGATACTCGGCTAATCCCAAGGCAACAATGCAGGGAAACCTGCTGGAGATTCAATCTTGAAATCTGCAGGGGAAAATCACAAGCCATCAAAGGAATACAATCCTACTACAAGGCTCAAATCATGATAATACAACCTCTGCTAGGAGTATCATCCTGCTGAGGAAAGGTAATAATCTGCAATAAACTGCTGAGGATGGAAATATTATTGATAAACATCAAACTTCACGAGGAATAACCGTCATACAACTCCTGCTCCACCTGGGGATAGAGTGCCAGACTTGCTAAAAATCACATAGGGACTTGCTGGAAATCAACACATGCAGTCCTACTGGGGATCCATATGGGGATACCAGAAGTTAACATCATAGCCAAAACACAGTTACAAGGGATTTTAAATCAGTACTCGACATAGGGTAAAAGAAAACCTCTAAACTGACTGCTATATCAATACTTCTATATTCAAAGATGCAAATAATCAAGCTGAGGAACATGAGCTCAGCTGGGAATTCCCGATACTTCTTAATTCAAAGATAACATGCTGAGGAAAAGATCAGAACTCAGCTAGGGATTCTCAAAAACATCCCTTCCAACAACTCTTCTGGGGAATACATACAATCTCCATTCAACATCATGGTTGGGGAACAAAACATCATTAACATCAATCTGATCAAGACTATCCAAGAACTTCACATGGACACAACCGAATCAAACCCTGCTTTAGGAGAGACAAGTTACACACATCCAGACTTTACCATTCTTGGAAACACTAATCGATATCCTTTATTTGTTCAGATATCAAAAGAAAAATGTTTTTAAAATCTTCAAAGATTAAATTTATTAAATTTGTTTCAAAAATCATCATCAACAATAAATTGAAATTTTGTAAATAGAAACAATATAAAGAATTGCAAACAATTGGATAAAAGCTCAAATTCATTGATAGAATGGTAGTCAGCAAATGGCATGACTCCATGGATCATTACAAGTTTGAAAAATGGTAAATACATGGAAAAGGGCTACATTGAGATACAATGATCACTATTTTCCCTATCAACTTTGAACTCCACTGTGTCCGAAACTTCAGTCAAGGATGAGTGAATAAGAAACTTTGATGAATAATTCTTCTGAGGGATAGAATCTGAAATCCTCGATTGCTTCAAGCGATTCAGTCTGTCGATGCAGTTACTTGCCATGATCCCTAACTTTTGCCTAGATTGCCCTTTCGGGTTTTCAATCTACCGGGATAATTATTTCTGTTTTTGTCTCTAATTTTTGCCTGGACCGCCCTTTCGGGTTTTCAATCCACCGAGACGCTCATTTTTGCCTAAGCCGCCCTTTCGGGTTTTCAACTTAGCGAACTGTTCTTTTATTTTTTTAGGCGAAGTATTTCTTGACTGCATCCGCATTCACAGGACGAGTGATCTCCTCACCATCCATAGTTGCAAGAATTAATGAACCGCCAGAGAAGGCTTTCTTAACAACATATGGTCCATCATAGTTCGGAGTCCACTTGCCCCGAGAATCTTTAAGGAAAGACTGAATCTTTTTGAGCACGAGGTCGCCTTCTCTGAATACACGAGGTTTGACCTTCTTATCAAAAGCTTTCTTCATTCTTTGCTGGTACAACCGACCATGACACAAAGCTTTAATTCTCTTTTCTTCAATTAAATTCAACTGATCAAATCTACTTTGACACCATTATGCCTCAGTCAACTTGGCTTCCATCAGAACTCTCATTGATGGGATCTCAACTTCGACGGGGAGCACTGCTTCCATACCATAAACAAGTGAGAAAGGGGTTGCCCCTGTTGAAGTGCGGACAGATGTACGATACCCATGCAAAGCAAACGAGAGCATCTCGTGCCAGTCCTTGTATGTCACAACCATCTTCTGAATGATCTTCTTAATATTCTTGTTCGCAGCTTCAACAGCCCCATTCATCTTCGGTCTATAAGGAGAGGAATTATGGTGTTGAATCTTGAAATCTTCACAAAGCTCTTTCATCATCTTATTATTCAAGTTCGAACCATTATCAGTAATGATTCTATTCGGAACACCATATCTGCAAATAAGATTATTCTTGATAAACCGAACCACAACTTGTCTGGTCACATTAACATACGATGTCACTTCAACCCACTTGGTGAAGTAGTCAATTGCCACAAGGATAAAACGATGTCCATTCGAAGCCTTGGGTTCAATCATGCCAATCATATCAATTCCCCACATAGAGAAAGGCCATGGGGAAGAAATCACATTGAGATAAGCTGGTGGCACGTGAATCTTATCAGCATACACCTGACACTTATGGCACTTTTTCACATACTTGCAACAATCAGATTCCATTGTCAGCCAATAGTAACCTGCTCTCAACATCTTTTTAGCCATTGCATGCCCATTGGCATGAGTGCCAAAAGATCCTTCATGAATTTCTTTCATCAACATGTCTGCTTCGTGTCTATCCACGCATCTGAGCAAGACCATGTCAAAATTTCTCTTGTAAAGCACATTTCCATTCAGGAAGAAATTGCCTGCCAATCTCCTCAAAGTCCTCTTATCTTTATCAGATGCCCCAAGCGGGTATTCTTGACTCTGGAGAAAACGTTTAATATCGTGATACCAAGGCTTGTCATCATGAACCTCTTCAACTGTAAACACATGAGCTGGTCTTTCGAGTCGATTCACACTGATTATGGGAACATCATTCCACTGGTGCACTTTTATCATGGAAGCTATAGTTGCCAAGGCATCTGCCATCTGATTCTCATCACGAGGAATATAATGGAACTCAACTTCAGTGAAGAAAGTTGATATCTTCCTGGCATAATCTCTATAGGGGATCAAGTGAGGTTGATGAGTTACCCACGTGCCCTGAATCTGATTAATTACCAAGGCAGAATCTCCGTACACATCGAGATGTTTAATCCTCAAATCAATAGCTTCTTCAAGACCCATAATGCAAGCTTCATACTCAGCTTCATTGTTGGTACAAGGAAAAGTCAACCTTGCGGCAAAAGGAATATGCGAACCATGGGGAGTAATGATCATTGCCCCAATTCCTCTTCCGCGTGCATTCACAGCACCATCAAAAACTAAACCCCATCGAGATCCAGGCTCCGGCCCTTCCTCAATCAAAGGTTCATCATTATCTTTCACTTTCAAGAACATCACATCTTCATCTGGAAAATCAAACTTGACAGATTGATAATCATCAATCGGTTGATGTGCCAAATAGTCAGCCAAGATACTACTTTTTATAGCTTTTTGAGTCCGGTACTCGATATCATATTCTGATAATAACATTTGCCAACGAGCAATCCTCCCAGTTAAAGCAGGCTTTTCAAAGATATACTTGATTGGATCCATTTTAGAGATCAACCAAGTTGTATGATTCAGCATATACTGGCGAAGACGCTTTGCAGCCCAAGCTAAGGCGCAACAAGTTTTTTCAGTGAATTTCTTACTCAAGTAGTAAATTGCATGTTCTTTTCTTCCATTTTCATCTTGCTGACCAAGCACACAACCCATGGAATCTTCCAACACAGTCAAGTACATGATCATCGGTCTACCTTCCACCGGAGGAGACAAAATAGGAGGTTCAAGCAGATATTCTTTAATACTTTCAAACGCCTTCTGGCAATCATCTGTCCAGACACAACCTTTATCTTTCCGAAGCAACTTGAAAATCGGAGCACATGTGGCAGTCATGTGAGAGATAAACCTTGAGATATAATTCAATCGGCCCAAGAATCCTCTGACTTGCTTTTCGGTTCTTGGAGCAGGCATTTCCTGAATAGCTTTCACTTTATCAGGATCAACTTCAATGCCTCTTTGGCTGACAATGAAACCTAGCAACTTTCCAGAACGTACACCAAATGTGCACTTGTTCGGATTCAGACGAAGCTTATACTTCCTCAATCTTTGAAACAACTTCAGCAAATGCTCAACATGATCCTCTTCAGTCTTCGACTTGGCGATCATATCGTCAACATATACTTCGATTTCCTTATGCATCATATCATGGAAAAGTGTAGTCATAGCTCTTTGGTACGTCGCACCAGCATTCCTCAATCCAAAGGGCATCACTCTGTAGCAGAATGTTCCCCATGGTGTAATAAATGTGGTCTTTTCCATATCTTCGGGTGCCATCTTTATTTGATTATAACCGGAAAATCTGTCCATAAAAGAGAATACATCAAACTTAGCCGTATTATCTACCAACATATCAATATGTGGCAATGGAAAATCATCTTTCGGACTAGCTTTGTTCAAATCTCTGTAATCTACGCACATTCGGACTTTTCCGTCTTTCTTTGGAACAAGAACAATATTGGCCACCCATTCGGGATAAGTTGATGTCACAAGAAAACCTGCATCAATCTGCTTTTGAACCTCCTCTTTGATTTTTAATGCCATGTCTGGATGAGTTCTTCTGAGCTTCTGCTTTACAGGTGGACATTCAGGCTTCAACGACAATCTATGCTCCACAATATTAGTATCAAGACCTGGCATGTCTTGATAAGACCAAGCAAATACATCAACATATTCTCTGAGAAGCTCTATAATCCTCCTCTTAACATCAGGATCCAGCAATGCTCCAACTTTGACTTCTTTCTTTTCATCTTCAGAACCCAAGTTGACCATCTCTATAGACTCTCCATGAGGCTGAATAATCTTCTCCTCGTGCTCAAACAACCGAGAAATTTCATCTGGAATCTCTTCATCATCCTCTTCCTCAGCTTCAAACACAGGGAATTCAAAGTTGGGAGAGGGCATAGGATCATTGTTTTCAATGGGTTTATCAAACAATCTGCACAATGATTTTATTTTTATTTTAGAAGATGAGCAAAAGTGCAAACAATATGCAGATACACAATTATTATATTTTGGGTTTTTTATGTTACCATTTTTCAGAATAAAGCAAAAAATGAAAAACACATATGGAAATAACAAAATAACATTTTATTGATGATGATCAAATTTGAAACAAAGCCCTACAAACATCACTTTCACCTTGGGCAGAGTGAAAGGATTTTTTGAAAGAAAATAAAAACAATTACTTTGAAGAATGAACGATAAAAGGAACATCAACAGCGATCCAATTCTGGCAAATCTTTCCATGCGTCACAAAGTCAAACATTTCTTCGTCTTCATCATCATCATCATCAATGATGGCAGCAGCGGAATGATCGTTGATAAATCCAGCACTTCTGAAGCCTTCTTGAATAGTCTTTGGATCTTTGATAACTGCACCAGGAGCAAAGCCGATACCGAAACCTTCCTTGTTGTCGACAGCATCAATAATTCTTCCCCAACCATCAGACTGACCAGCTTCAATCACTCGCAGAGCATATTTGAAAGAGGACATGGGCATGGCATTCTTCTTAACAACACTATTCACAACAGAAAGAGCTTGAAACGACGTTCCCACCTCTTCCTCGGCATCAATATAAGAGAAAGAAGACAGATTACTCACAAGCATCGCCCTCTCGCCTTCAATGGTCACCAATTTACCTTCTCTCACAAACTTCAGCTTCTGATGAAGAGTGGATGTTACAGCACCTGCCTCGTGGATCCATGGTCTTCCGAGGAGACAACTATATGCGGGACGTATATCCATTACTTGAAAAGTAATCTTGAATATAAACGGTCCAATAAGAATAGGAAGATCCACCTCTCCAATCACCGTCTTCTTCGACCCATCAAACGCTTTCACTATAATCCCACTGTGCCTCATGGGAGCACCCTGAAACGCGAGCTTTGACAAAGTCGATTTTGGCATAACATTCAGAGACGAGCCGGTATCAACTAGCACCTTAGATAAAGCATCTTCTTGACAATTCATCGAGATGTGCAACGCCAAGTTATGATTTCTCCCTTCTTAAGGCAAATCCTCATCACAGAAGCTCAAATTGTTGCATGACGTGATATTCGCCACAATACTATCAAATTGATCAACCGTCACATCATGGTCAACATAGGCTTGATCCAGAATCTTCTGTAATGACTGCCTATGAGCCTCAGAACTCAACAAGAGAGACAAAACTGATATCTTTGAGGGAGTCTGCAATAACTGCTCAGAAATGTTATACTCACTCTTCTTTATCAACTTTAGCACTTCATCATCACTATTACCAGATTGGCTCGATTGGACAACAACATCCATAATCTGCTTGCTCGCACTGATATCTTCAACTCTCCTCGGAGGGTCTGAAGCGTACAATCTACCACTTCGGGTAACTTTCGTTACATCAGCAATGCTAACCACAGACTTTGGAGTAGGAAGAGGAACTTCCCTACCATTCTCTATCATCGTAGCATTATACCGGTACGGAACAGCTTTGTCAGATTCATATGGCATTGGACCGGGTACATTGATCACCAATGGAGTAACAGCAGTCTGGCGACTATCAAAAGAAAACACCACTCTCTCAGGAGCAACCCTTTCAGGAAGATTGAACTGAGGCATAATGACATTCACTTCATTCTCATATTCATCTCTCTTCGTTGTTACTTCGATCAGCTTATCGTCCATCATTTTCTGAATATCTCTCTTCACAATCACGCAACCACGAGGATTCACCGAGCAGATACAACATCCAGCATAGTCATGATCGATATCGTGATATTCACTCAAGAAAGCATGCATCTCTACCAGAGATCTTAGGATATGACGAACTTCATAGATCTTGAACAGACCCGGACAATCAGCAACCATATTCACAGACGCATTACCATGCTTCGGCAACGGATCCTTCTGCACATTTGGGTTAACATCATTAAAATACAGAACATTGTTCCTCATCAATTTTTGTACTTCAAACTTCAAAGGATAACAGTTTTCAACATCGTGCCCCGGGGCACCTTGATGAAAAGCACATCGAGCTTCTGGCTTATACCACCATGGAATAGTCTCTGGAACTGGAGGTGGAGGACGAGTTTGCACAAGATTCTTTGCAATTAAAGATGGAAGCAAGTCTGCATACGGCACAGGAATAGGATCAAAACTGGGCTTGGTCCGAGCTAGTTGATTACCACCTTGTTGCACAGAAGGTTGCTGATAACGAGGTTGGAACTTCGGAACTGCCGGCACAGTTGGAGCCATGTTAATCATCGGTGTTACTGAAGCCACATGCTGCGAATGGTGATTCATACGATTGTGAGGTCTTCTATAACTTTCACGGGATACTGCATTGGTCTCATTTTCTTTCTTTTTCCCGAAATTGAACCTTCTGGAGTTTGAACCATTACCGTTCTCTTGAGTCAACCGTCCCTCACGGACACCTTCTTCTAAACGCATACCCATGCTCACCATTTCAGTGAAGTCGGAAGGATTGCTTGCTATCATTCTCTCATAATAAAAAGAACCCAACGTCTTCAAGAAGATCTTCGTCATTTCTTTTTCTTCCAACGGAGGAACAATCTGAGCTGCCAGCTCTCTCCATCTCTGCGCATATTCTTTAAAAGTATCTTTGTCCTTCTGGGACATAGCACGAAGTTGATCTCTATCAGGAGCCATATCAACGTTGTACTTGTACTGCTTCACAAAAGCTTCTCCCAAATCATTGAAGGTCTTGATTTGGCTATTATCCAGACTCATATACCACCTCATGGGTGCTCCGGTTAAACTGTCCTGGAAATAGTGAATCAGCAGCTTATCATTATCAGTCTGAGTCGACATCTTCCTTGCATACATCGTCAGATGGCTCAACGGACAAGTATTGCCTTTGTACTTCTCAAACTCGGGCAACTTGAATTTGTAAGGAACTTTAACATTCGGGACCAGACAAAGGTCATAAGCATCTTTTCCGAACAAATCTTTATGCTTCAAAGCTCTCATCTCCCTCTGGATCTCGACAAAGCATCCCTGGAAGTCATCAAGTCTTTCAGCAACTCCAGCACCTTCACTAGGCTCAGCATGGTAAATCATTTCATCATGATGCGGAACATTGTGCACAACAGGCGGTCCAGTAGTCACAATTGGAGGAAGAGTAGTCCAAACTGGCTGTGGGAAATTATTAAATGCAGCAGTCTCCGGACGATGAGGAGGACGATATCCAGCAGGAAAAAAGTCAACAGGCATGCCCTAAGGCGTGCTAGCAGGTATACGGTGGTGAGGAGAAACAACAGTCTCAACAGGAATGGATGCGGTAACAACTTCAGAGATGACAGTATTCTGAGCAGGAGGACTAGGAGGTGGCTGATTCTGAGCAGCCATCAAATTTTCCATCATAGCAGTCACTCTTTCCAAGCTTTCCCTCAAATAAGTAACCTCTTCGCGCAGCTCGCGATTCTCTTGTTGCAAAGTATCCATCACTCTTTTCCGATTAGCTCGAGTATCAAAGCGATGAGTCAGCTTGACAGGAACACTGAATGAAGACCAAGAAACAACAATAAGATCCCTGAAGAACACTCAAAAAGCAAGACAAAATGCAAGTATGATGCATGCTATGTATATGCAAATGCAAAGATTTCAAAGGATTATAAGTTAACTTGCAATATTCATAAAGAAACATTTTTTAAATGCTTAAAAACTCATTCTCATTAATATCAAAGTGAGGATTACAAATGAAGTACAAAACATCAATAATCCTAATACATAAGAGGAAAAGTAAACTAAGCCTATGGAATCATATCCGAAGAAGTCCCGAATCCTGGCTGATACTTCATACGAATCCTCTTGATCTCATTCTTGTACCTCTCTTCCATATCTTCCTTATCCTTCACCAACTTGTCGACAATGGCCTTCCAAGCACCGGAAGTAGGAGGAATAGTAGATGGAGTACTAGAGGAAAATAAATCCTCTCTCGGCCTCTTTGTGACGCGCCGCTCAAGTAGCTCAATAAGATCATCCTTCTCCTTAAGCTGCTCCTGCATAGTAGTCCTCTCAAGTAACCATTCTTCCTTTTCTTTCTTCATCTTCTCTAACTCTTCTTGAAGAACCAACTTCTCATCAACGGGAGGTAGAAAAGCAGATAAAGGCAATATGGGAAACATAGGCTCCTCGGGTGGATAAGGCATCTTGAGCTTGGAAGCTCTAGATTGAACCCACTGAATATAACAATCGGAAGGAGGAAGGTGTTGTCTACCCAATTGACCTTTCTCTTTCCTATGAACAGCATGCCAAGAATGAGCAATCCTTTTCTTCATCTCTATATGATCATCACCATTAAGAAAGAAGAAACGGGATAAGGCAAGATTGTTTGGAACATCCTTCAAACAATAACCGAACTATCGTCTAGCCAAAATAGGGTTGTAGCTAATTCCCCCACGTGTACCAAGAAGAGGTACATTAGGAAATTCTCCACAACTATCAATGAGAACTCCAGTGTCATAATAAGAGCTATACCACGTCATGTCCTTATGAGAAAGCGACATCAACCTCTGAGACCATCTTCGATTCTCTCTGTTGTCCTTGAAAACATCTGACTTCGGTAGGTGCGAAATAAACCACCTATAAAGAAGAGGCGCACAACAAACAATCTCTCCGTCACCTTTAGAAGTCCTATAATGAAAGGCATGGTACATATCTCCAAGCAAAGTAGGAATCGGGTTCTTCTTCAAGAAGATTTGAATAGCATTCTCATCCACAATGCCATCCAAGTTCGGAAATAAGACAATCCCGTAAATGAGTAAAGAAAGAATAGCCTCAAAAGCATCCTTATGACCCAAAGTGAGTGAAGTCGATGCCTTTCCCATCAAAAACTTGGCATTAATACCTCGAACACTCCCCTTTGGAAGAAACTTCCCGTTAAGCTCAGATTCCTTAAGAAACAATGCCTTGGCGATGACCTTGATAGTAAGCTCCTTCTCTAAACCAGTGAAAAGAAACTCCTTGTCCAGAATAGGCAAACCTAACCAATGAGAATATTCCTCCAAAGTAGGTACAAGCTGATAATCCGGAAAAGTGAAACAATGGTGCAACGGGTCATAAAACTGAGCCAAAGTAGGGAGAATCCCCTCAGGTACATCAAGATCCAACATATACAACAGCTTTCCATGACATCTTCGGAACTCTTGGGTATCAACAACCAAAGCTCCTAGCTTTCTCAACTCTACAACATTAGGACTTTTGAAAGTGTACTTCTTTGTATTCCTCCTTTCAAAAGTCATAGCTGTGGACATCTGAAATTTGCAAAAGTTTCTTATAAGTCCTTTGAAATCTTACAGAAAATGCTTATGAATGTTATGATGGCATGTATGCAACAACCACAAACAAGATCACACAAGGCACACGAGCTTAGGTTCCGAGTCACGAGCATGAAGTCAAGGTATCAGAACACCAACCCCACAGGTAAGTACTAAGGTTTTGTCTTCATTGTACCTGCAAGAAACCAAAAGGGTGCTAACAGAGGTGCCCGGAGTTAACAACCATCTTTAGAATTTTATCGGTACGTTGGATTACTCCTCAACCGATAACATTCTTAAAATAGACCTCGTCCAAGTGTAGTATCGCGTGACAACCGCCTTAGATTTACATCCAGACAGCTTCCGCACTACGTTCCTAAATTGGCTTAGATGGGTTAAGGGTTCTAAGGTCCTCAGTATGATCAGCTCAAGGTCGGAAAATAATGCCACGTATGATTACTCGTCATGACATTGATAGTCCAAGAGAGCCTAACCGAGTGAAGATTATCAAATTGATATTGCTTTGGACTACTCCATCACATATCGCTTCGAATATCGCCGTCCTATCATAAGTGTCACTCAGATCCGGGTTAGAATCTATCTCACACAGAGGATCACCAAAACCAAAACGGAACAAACAAATAACAAACAATTCAAACCAAAGCGATAAATAAATCAAAGTAGGCTAAATCCGCTTAGAGATTACTCCCCAGCAGAGTCGCCACTTTTCTGTAGCGGTAAAATCGTGAGTGTAAGCTATTGATTAACTTAACTCGATTAACACAGAGTCACCACCGCGCTTTTCTTTATTTCCGAAAGGAAAAAGGTAAAAGAACGAATAAAAACCTAGGATTCTAAAAGCAAAGGCTAAAAGAAATAAACAGAGATTGGGTAAGGGGATTGGTTATGAACCGGGAAGGTTTTAGGCACCCGACTCATCCGTGGTACTCCACGGGAGCCCTTTGAAATACTTATTGCTTTTTGGTCTGAAATTGGTTTGTTTAAAATGATGGAAGAGATGAGAAGAAGAATATTTTTTTAATGATTTTGTGTTTGATAAGGTTTTAAAGCCTTATGCCTACGTACCCACAAAGTGCAATGCGAGATCAAAACCTCGTAGTTCGTGGTACAAAGTTTGAAAAGAATAGGTGGGTTGAATTGATTTTAAGATGTAGAGATAAGTCGTCATCCCTTAGCGAATAATTCCGCTAAAAGGGATGAATCATATCTAAACATGTGGAAAAGAAGAAAGGTGCACAAGGCACAAAAACAATTGAATGGATTTGTATTTTTTTAAAGTATGTACCAAAATGGTTTTAATATATTTACATGAATTAATATTTGGTTAAGAAAATAAAAGGAAAAGGTTAAAAAAAACGCTTGACCGAAATCAAGGTTCGTTTATGAAAATGTTTGAAGTTTAGAAAACAAGAAGGTTTTGAAATAGGAAGAAGTTTTGAAAATTAAAGAATGGGGAGGAGATGAAGAGACTAGTCCTAATGCTTGAATTAAAAGATAAAGAAAGAAGTTACCAAACCAATATGTACAAATCTTCAAAAGATCGGAATTTCCTCTTCAAAGGTTAATGAAGTAACTTGAGGTCGAGGTTTCTAATCCATTCCAACTTGAGCAAAGGGAGATCCTAGGAGTCTAAGTCCATTCTCCAAAAGCAAAGGGATAGTAACCATAAGTCCAATGTTATAAGTCACAAGTTTTTTAAGAGTTTAATCCTTTATTAAGTATTTTGATGTCCAAATGGACAAAATAAAAACAAGCACAATATGAATATAAACAAGCACAATATGAATATAAACAATGATATATGATATAATATGGCAAAATATAATAAGGAGATAAGGGAGCAAGAGATTAAAAATAAAAGGATAAGGTGCGAGAGATTAAATTTAAACGATTATATTCACATTATTATATTATTTACAATATAAGGTGGTATGATGAACTTAATCAAGCACAACCACAACAATGAAAATAAAATTGAGGCAACCGGATCCAAATGGATCTTTAATCGAATCGGGACAACTTTAGGTCTATGTTAAGCAATCGCCGAGTAATTTACGAAGTAATTACCCTACAAATGAGGTCGGCCACCACTAATTAAAGTGGAAAATATTCGTGTTAATACATGTTAGAGAAACGATATAATGAATCGTTCTCCGAAAACATGTCACACTAAAAGAAAAAGGAAGGTCTAATCTTAATCGAGATTATCGTTGAATTTCTCGAAAAAGCAACCTATCACGATCTCAAAGTATGGAGAATGATCCAAATGATCATTCATCCATAGATTTGAAATAATGAAGATTAAACTTAATCGGAAATCAACAATCCCGAATCGGAAGATTGTCATCGACCAAAATTAAAAATAGATGAAGAAATAATGGATCCAAAATAGATCCAATAAAAGAGATAGAAAACATATTTTTAAATTCTTTTTCTAAAAGTCTTTTTCTAAACATTTTTTTTTAAAATTGTTTTTCTAAACACTTCTTTTAAATTTCTTTTCTAAAAGATATTCTAAAAATCTTTTTTCTATAAAGTTCCTTAATCAAAAACAATGTACCAAAATCAAATTAAAAAAAAAGAAAAAAACTAATAAAAAGTTACTTAAAATAAAATAAAATAAAGAAGAATAAAGAGGGGAAGGGGGAGGTGGATGATCCACGGGACAGGTGGTATCAAACAGCAACCATGGCCTTAGGCCCAAATGTTTATCACACATTAAATAAAATAAAAAATAAGCAAGTCAACAAAAAATCAGAAACAGAATGAACTTCTTCCTCCTTTATTCGAAGACGGCGAAAAACAGGGCAAACAAAATCAAAAACAAACGCGGCGGCACAGGGGAAACATCATTCAATTCACGGCGGCGCTAGGCTCACCTTCAACAAACACTTGCAAATTCTTTCTTCACGCTCTTCTTCTTCCTCAACTCTTTCCGATTTCTCTCTCTTGCTTCTTCTCCTTCAAATATGCGAATCCGAAAAGGGCTTAGAGATGTTTGAGGTGAAAAGATGATTTAGGGATTTTGAGAGCTAGGTTTTGAATTGGGGATTAATTTGGCAGAGGTTCGGTATGCTCATGAAGCTTGTTCTTGTGAAGGAGGTGAGTTTGTTTAAATAAGGGAAAGATGACGAAGAGAATTGTCGTTTTGTGATGCTTGGCTTGCGTTTTGGAAAGCACGGTGTTCTCGTGTAAGTTTGTAATTTCGTTTCAAATTTTCTTTGGCGTTTGCGTTTTGACCGAATGGGGTTGCGTTTTGATTTCATTTTTTAGGTGTTGATTTCGTGCGTGAGAAGCTCATGGCTTGTTGTTTCGTATGGCTGAGGCTTTGTGGGCCTGTTTTGTTTGTGATACGCGTACGGATTTGAAGGCTTGTGTAGTTTGAGCTTGGCGTACCGTAGCTGGCTTGGTATTGTTTGCTTGTAGCTGCTGTTTTGTTGCTTGAGAATTTCATTTTATTTGGCTTGCAGGATGCGCGCGTGAAGTTGTTGATTTTGTTTTTGATGTAAGCTGGCGTATGAAGCTGGGGCTGGAGATGTTTGGCTTCGGCACGGGATGCATTTTGCACTTGAAACCATGTGGCTGAATGCTTTGGCTAGGATTGCATTTGTTTTCGTTTGGCTGATAATGTGCACATAAGGGGTTTGGTGGGCGTACGGCTTTGGTAGAATGCGTGGCGTATGCGGGAAAAACAAGCTGGCTAGGAGAAGCTGAGGCAAAGCTTAGGCATTGGGAGTTGTGGGCCAGACGTGTACTTGGAGGCTTGAGGTTTTTCTTGAAGGCTGTGGATGACGTAACAGGCTGGAAGCTGGTACGCGTATACGGAAGGCTTGAAAAGTGTGAGGTCATGCAGTTTTGTTGTGAGCTGATGTGTTTGGAAAAGCTTGAAGGCTTATGGAAGCTGATGGCTTTGGTGAAAGGCTTATGTTGGCTCTCACGTGCGCGGAAGCTGGCTGGATTTTTTTGCCTTGGCTTATGTAGCTTTTGCTAGCTGGTGAAATGTTTTGCTTGTGGGATGGATTGTCTTGGAGAAATGTTGGCTTATGGGCCTTTTGTTTTGGAAAAGAGAGAAAAAGAAACAAATAAAATAAAGAAACTTGGTCAATGATTTTTTATCAATAATTCTTTTATTTATTTGATAATGGAATGCTAAAAATATATGGGTTAAGAAAAAAATATTAAGTGGGCTAAATGACAAAAAAAAATAGTTCTATTATTTTTTGTGATATGGATATGGATTAGAGTAAAAGAAAATAAAATGGGTAGAAGAATTTCTAAAAAGCTAATGAAAAATGGAGAGAATCGAATAAAAATGGATAACAGTCGAGAAATGGTATGAATATAAATTGATTAAAAAGATGAAAAAAAAATGAGTACTAATTGTATAATTGGAACTAGTTGAGAACAAATGTGATTTGGATAATCGAATATTTGAGAAAAAACGGAAAACGGTTGTTGGATAAGGGATAATGGAGAATCAAACTAAAAATAGAAATTGGATGATGATGATTTGTTAGGTTTCACGACCAACTCCCGATTTTTTTTGCACAAGCCTCTGATAATGAATACAGCCAATCACAGAACCAATGAACCACTTGCCAACACCATAGTCACTGATACTGTCTGAAATTCGCCCTGATAATTCGAAACCAAACTGAGGAGAATAAATCCTCAGATGAATCGCTGATGAACTGATAAACCGATGAACTGATAAACACTGAAGATTCAAACCAAACTTCGCACAAAACAACTGCCTGATAACTGATGAACAAACCAAACTTTTCACAGAAAACAAACTGTCACATAACCCAGCTTGTACTTTGAGAACGCATTGCCTGATGAATGAATTACTGGCACACACCACTGGCAGTCAACACAATCTTTTGATAGTTTGACCAGATTAGGTCAAACATCCTTCTGAAAACGCATTGTGATTGAACAAACGCATCTGAGTGAAATTACTGCCCTGTCTTTGAAAAACCTGCAACACAGAGAAGAAGAAGAACACTGCAACATATTTTTTTGTATTTTGGTTAGAAGTCAGTAAATATAAACAAATATAAAACAGTAAAAATAATGGTGATCCCCTGCGAAGCATAGACCCGATATCTGAGAAGAAACTCGAAGGCCGGGCGATCTTGTTTGTATGCAAAAATGCAGATGATATGAGAAGGAATCTTAGGGCAAAAATTAGGGTGTTACAGCATACAAACAAGATCGCACTGGCTATCGAGTTTCTCCTCAGATGTAGGGTCTATGCTTCGCAGGGGATCACCATTGTTTTTACTTCTTTATATTTGTTTATATTTACTGATCACTAACCAAAATACAAAAAAATATGTTGTAGTGTTCTTCTTCTTCTCTGTGTTGCAGGTTTGCGAAGATAAGACAGTAACTTCATTCAGATGCGTTTGTTCAGTCACAATTCGATTTCAGATGTATGTTTGACCTAATATTGGTCAAACTATCAAAAGATTGTGTTGACTGCCAGTTGTGTGTGCTAGTAGTTTATTCTTCAGACGATGCGTTTTCAAAGTTCAAGTGGTGTTGAGTATGAAAGTCATCAGTTATCAGGCAGTGTTTTGTGCGAAGTTTGGTTTGAATCTTCAGTGTTTAGCAGTTCATCGGTTCATCAATTCATCAGCGATTCATCTGAGGATTTATTTTCCTCAGTTTGGTTTCGAATCATCAGGGCATGGGTCAGACGATTTTCAGATGACAGCGGGCTTAAGTTGTGAAATATCCAGTGGGGCTGGGTTGGCTGTGTTCATTTTTCATCAGTGGCTTGTGCAAGAAAAATCAGGAGTTGGTTGCGGGCTAAAAAAAATCATCACCCATTAAACCATTTTTAATTTCCAATATCCATTTTCCCTCGATTATTCATATATCACACCATTATCCAAATTATCATTTTTTTTAATCATATTTCGATTTTTATCCGCTAATAACCATTATCCATTTTTTTATTCATACCGATTATCCACTTTCTTTACCATATTCTTTTTCTCAAAAATTTTTTAAACCAAATATCCATCTATTTTTATAGTATCATTTTTTATCCTAAAACCATTAAAGATTCATTATATTTTTCTAAATGCATTTTTTTAGAATCATTTTTTCCTTTCATTATTAACCCATTTACATTTTAAAAAAGAAATGAAAATAAAGTCCATATATTTGTTTCTTAAGCCACCCATTATGATGTTTGGCAAGGAACAAATAAAGCCATCATTCCTAGCCTCCAAATATCAGCTTGCCCAAAGCCCCAAACGCACAGCCAAAAATCACTTACAAGCCTCAAACACAATCACCAAGCCAAACTTTCCATCAGCTGTACCTCAAGCCTTTTCCAAATCAGCTTTTTCCTTTGCCTAACATGCCGTACGCGCTACAGCCTTTTGCCAACACTCCCCAAGTCTCCCGTACAATACTTCAAGCAAAACACTAGCCTTTCATACGCAAGCCCAACACGCGCAAGCTACCAAAAACCACAACAAAACCTCACATCATCAACTCACGTGCCTTCCAGTCCTCACAACAAGCCTCCAAACTTCAGCTTCCATCAGCCGAAAAACGTCACAATACAAGCCGCAAGCTTCCAAGAGAATATCAGCTGCAAATACGCATCCCGCAAGCCAACAGTTTCACAATAACAAGCCAATGCTTTCCCAACCAAATTTCACCTCAACAACAAACAACAACAAGCCGAAGCCAACACCTTCTCGAACGCACGCGGAATCCACCTGAAAAACCAAAATTAAAACACAACATTCCATATCAAAACGCAAACGCAGGAAATGAAAATGCAAACTCAACATCAAAAAATCAAAACGCAAAAAGCCAGCAACATTCAAAAGCAAAACGCAAAACTCAAATTGAAAGGCAAATACCGTGACCTTCTTCTGGATCTTTCTTCTTCATCCTATTTAAAGAACCCATTTCTCCTCTCAATTCCAAGCTTTCATAGCCTTTGAATTGCTGCCAAAATCAATTTCAACCTTCAAATCCCCAATATCTTCCAACTTTCAAATCCCTAATCTCATTTTTCCTCTTTCCAACCTTCAAATCTAAAACAAAAGAAATCCGCAAAGAAGAAGAAGAGAAATTCGCGAATTGAAAGAGAGGAGAACGGAATTCAGAAGAGAGAAGGAAGGGATTTGCGAAAAAGAAGTAGGTTGATTTGTTGTGTTTGATTTCGTAATAGGTGAAGAAAATTCTTCTCCCCTGTTTTTCGCTGCGCATGAAAGAAGAAGAAGATCTATGTTGCTGCTTTTGTTTTTTTTCCATTTCTTTTATATTTTTGATGTTATTTAATTTTAATAAAAACTAATATATTGGTTTGGGCTTAGATCCAAGTGGATCTATTTACTATCCATCATCACCTCCTACGGGTCTTCCCCCTCCCATTTCTTTCTTTCCTTTTCTTTTATTCTTTAGTTTTTTTTAATACTTTTATTTCAATTGGTTAGGATATAGAAATTTTATAAAATTTGTTTTTAGAAAAAGATTTTAGGAAAATATTTAGAAAGATTTTTAGAAAAGATTTAAGAAATATTTTGATTTCTTTTTTGGATCTATTTTTTTTTTAGATCCATTTTTTTATTCATCTTTTTTTTTATTTTTGGTCGATGACAATCTCCGATTCGTGATTGTTGAATTTCCGATCGGTTTAATCTTCATTATTTCAAATCTATGGATGAATGATCATTTGGATCATTCTCCATACTTTGAGATCGTGATAGGTTGCTTTTCGATGAAATTCAACGAAAATCTCGATTAAGATTAGACCATTCTTTTTCTTTTAGTGTGGCATGTTTTCGGAGAACGATCCATAATATCGTTTCTCTAACATGTATTAACACGAATATTTTCCACTTTAATTAGTGGTGGCCGGCCTCATTTGTAGGGTAATTACTTCGTAAATTACTCGGCGATTGCTTAACATAGACCTAAAGTTGTCCCGATTCGGATTAAGATCCACTTGGATCCGGTTGCCTCGATTTTATTTTTCTTTTCGTGGTTGTGCTTGATTAAGTTCATCATACCACTTTATATTGTAAATATTATAATATTGTGAATATAATAATCCGTTTAAATTTAATCTCTCGCACCTTATCCTTTTATTTTAATTTCTTGCTCCTTATCTCTTTATTATGCTTTATCATATTACATCATATATCATTTGTTTATGTTTATATTGTTGCTTGTGATTTTTATTTTTGTCCATTTGGATACCAAAACACTAATAAAGGATTAAACACTTAAAAGATTTGTGACTTCTAATTTCGGACTATGGTTACTATCCTTTGCTTTGGAGTATGGACTTAGATTTTAGGATCTTTACCCTTGCTCAAGTTGTGATGGATTGGAAACTTAGGCCTCAAGTTACTTCATTGGTCTTTGAAGATGGAATTCCGAACTTTGAAGAAATGTGCAAATTTGGTTTGATCGCTTCTCCCTTTAACTTTTAATTCAAGTATTAGGATAGTCCCTTCATCTCTTCCCCATTCTTAAATTTTCAAAACTTCTCCCTATTTCAAAAATCTTCTTGTTTTCAAACTTCAAATGCTTTCGCAATCAAACCTTGACTTAGGTCAAGCGATTTTTAATCTTTTCACTTTGTTTTCTTAATAAATGTTAATCCATGTAAATATATCAAAATTCTTTTCTTATATACTTTAAAAAATCCAAAACTCATTCAATTGTTTTTGTGCCTTTGTGCACCTTTTCTTTTCATATGTTTAGATATGATTCATCCTTTCTAGCGGAATTATTCGCTAAAGGATGACGACTTATCTCTACATTTTAAAATCAATTCAACTCATTGTTTCTTTTCAAATTTTGTACCACGAACTACGAGGTTTTGATCTCGCATTGCACTTTGTGGGTACGTAGGCATGAGGCATTAAAAACCTCATCAAACACAAAATCATTAAAAAACATTCTTCTCCCCATCTCTTCAATCATTTTCAAGCAAACCAATTTCAGACCAAAAAGCATTAAATATTTCAAAGGGCTCCCGTGGAGTACCACGGACGAGTCGGGTGCCTAAAACCTTCCCGGTTCGTAACCAATCCCCTTACCCATTTTCTGTTTATTTCTTTTAGCTTTTGCTTTTAGATTCCTAGGTTTTTATTCGTTCTTTTACCTTTTTCCTTTTGGAAATAAATAAAAGCACGGTGGCGACTCTGTGTACATTGAGTGAAGTTATGGTTATTATAGTGAAACAGTTGAGTTTTTATAGTGAAACAGTTGAGTTTTTTTTTATAGGGGAATCTTAATATGGTTTTTATAGTGAATCTGCTGACATTTTTATAGTGAATTTGTTTTTATGGTTTTATAGTGAAATTGTTGAGTTTTTTAACTTGTAACTTTTATTATTGTTTTTATATTGAAACTGACTTGTTTTTTAAATTGGAACTTTTATTTTGGTTTTTATCGTGAAACTGTTGAGTTTTATAACTTGGAATTTTTTAAATATTTTTATAGTAAAATTGTTGAGTTTCTAAACTTGGAACTTTTTTTTATGATTTTTATAGTGAAATAGATGAGGTTTATAACAAATCTTTTTTTACTATCTTTATACTGAAAATGTTGAGCACTTTACCTTGAAATTTTTTTTGTTTTTTTTTTATAGTGAAATTGTTGTGTTTATTAAATTAGAACTTTTGTTATGGTTTTTATAGTGAAACCGTTGAGTTTTTTAACTTTGAAATTTTTTATGGTTTTTATAGTGAAACTGTTGATTTTTTTCACTTATAACTTTTTTTTATAATTTTTATAGTGAAACTGTTGAGTTTTTTTCACTTTGAACTTATATTTTTTTATAGCGAAACTGATGAGTTTTTAACTTGAAATATTTTAATATATTCTTTAAAGAAAAACTATTGAGTTTTTTAACTGCGAATTTTTTGTAAGCTTTTTAAAGTTGGTTTTTATAGTTAAAATGTTGATATTTTTAACATGAAACTATTTTTATGGTTTTTTAGTGATATTGTTGAGTGTTTTTAACTTGGAACTCTTATTATGATTTTTAAAGTGAAACTTACTTGTTTTTTAACATGGAACTTTTATTTTAGTTTTTATAGTGAAACTGTTGAGTTAACTTGGATATTTTTTATGGTTATTATAGTGAAACTATTGAATTTTTTAAATATTTTTATAGAGAAATTGTTGAGTTTTTTAACTTGAAATTTTTTTTAATGATTTTTATAGTGAAATAGATGAGGTTTATAACTTAGATTTTTTTTAGGATCATTATAGTGAAATTGTTGAGCATTTTACCTTGGAACTTTTTTTTTATATTTTAAAGTGAAATTGTTGTGTTTTTTAACTTGGAACTTTCGTCATGGTTTTTATAGTGAAACTATTGAGTTTTTTAACTTTGAAATTTTTTATGGTTTTTACAGTGAAACTGTTTTTTCACTTGGAACTTTTTTTTATGGTTTTTATAGTGAAACTGTTGAGTTTGTTTAACCTGGAACATATTTTTTATGTTTTTTATAGTGAAACTGTTGAGTTTTTTTACTTGAAATTTTTTAATATAATTTTTATAGAGAAACTGTAGAGTTTTTTAACTTTGATGTTTTTGTATGCTTTATAAAGTTGAGTTTTTTCTCAGGGGAATCTTAATATGGTTTTTATAGTGAAACTGCTGACATTTTTAATATGATTTTGTTTTATGGTTTTATAGTGAAATTGTTGAGTATTTTTAACTCGGAACTTTTATAATGGTTTTTATAGTGAAATTGACTTGTTTTTTAAATTGGAACTTTTATTTTGGTTTTTATCGTGAAACTGTTAAGTTTTTTAACTTGGAATTTTTTAAATATTTTTATAGAGGAATTTTTGAGTTTCTAAACTTGAAACTTGTTTTTTGATTTTTATAGTGAAATAAATGAGGTTTATAACTTGGATCTCTTTTTACGATCTTTATACTGAAATTGTTGAGCACTTTACCTTGTAAATTTTTTTGTTTTATTTTTATAGTGAAATTGTTGTGTTTATTAAATTGGAACTTTCGTTATGGTTTTTATAGTGAAATTGTTGAGTTTTTTAACTTTGAAATTTTTTATGGTTTTTATAGTGAAGCTGTTGATTTTTTTCACTTAGAACTTTTTTTTATAGTTTTTATAGTGAAACTGTTGAGTTTTTTTCACTTGGAACTTATATTTTTTTATAGTGAAACTGATGAGTTTTTAACTTGAAATATTTTAATATATTCTTTAAAGAAAAATTGTTGAGTTTTTTAACTGGGAATTTTTTGTAAGCTTTTTAAAGTTGAGTTTTTTCACATGGAAATCTTGTTTTGGTTTTTATAGTTAAATTGTTGATATTTTTAACATGAAACTATTTTTATGGTTTTTTAGTGATATTGTTGAGTTTTTTTTAACTTGGAACTCTTATGATGATTTTTAAAGTGAAACTTACTTGATTTTTAACATGGAACTTTTATTTTGGTTTTTATAGTGAAACTGTTGAGTTTTTTAACTTGGATATTTTTTATAGTTATTATAGTGAAACTATTGAATTTTTTTACTTGGAATTTTTTGAATATTTTTATAGAGAAATTGTTGAGTTTTTTAACTTGAAACTTTTTTTTTAATGATTTTTATAGTGAAATAGATGAGGTTTATAACTTAGATCTTTTTTTAGGATCTTTATAGTGAAATTGTTGAGCATTTTACCTTGGAACTTTTTTTTTATATTTTAAAGTGAAATTGTTCTGTTTTTTAACTTGGAACTTTCGTCATGGTTTTTATAGTGAAACTATTGAGTTTTTTAACTTTGAAATTTTTATGGTTATTACAGTGAAACTGTTGAGTTTTTTCACTTGGAACTTTTTTTTATGGTTTTTATAGTGAAACTGTTGAGTTTGTTTAACCTGGACATATTTTTTTATGTTTTTTATAGTGAAACTGTTGAGTTTTTTTTACTTGAAATTTTTTAATATAATTTTTAAAGAGAAACTGTAGAGTTTTTTAACTTTGATGTTTTTGTATGCTTTTTAAAGTTGAGTATTTTCTCAGGGGAATCTTAAAATGGTTTTTATAGTGAAACTGCTTACATTTTTAATATGATTTTGTTTTATGGTTTTATAGTGAAATTGTTGAGTTTTTTTAACTCGGAACTTTTATTATGGTTTTTATAGTGAAATTGACTTGTTTTTTAAATTGGAACTTTTATTTTGGTTTTTATCGTGAAACTGTTAAGTTTTTTAACTTGGAATTTTTTAAATATTCTTATAGAGGAATTTTTGAGTTTCTAAACTTGAAACTTGTTTTTTGATTTTTATAGTGAAATAAATGAGGTTTATAATTTGGATCTCTTTTTACAATCTTTATACTGAAATTGTTGAGCACTCTACCTTGGAAATTTTTTTGTTTTGTTTTTATAGTGAAATTGTTGTGTTTATTAAATTGGAACTTTCATGATGGTTTTTATCGTGAAACCGTTGAGTTTTTTAACTTTGAAATTTTTAATGGTTTTTACAGTGAAACTGTTGAGTTTTTTCACTTGGAACTTTTTTTAATGGTTTTTATAGTGAAACTGTTGAGTTTTTTTAACCTGTAATATATTTTTTTTTTATATTTTTTATTGTGAAACTATTGAGTTTTTCACAAGAAATATTTTAATATAATTTTTATAGACAAATTGTAGAGTTTTTTAACTTTCAATATTTTGTAAGCTTTTTAAAGTTCAGTTTTTTCACATGGAAATCTTATCATGGTTTTTATAGTGAAATTGTTGATATTTTTAACATGAAACTATTTTTATGGTTATTTAGTGAAATTGTTGAGTTCTTTTTTTAATTTGGAACTTTTATTATGGTATTTAAAGTGAAACTGACACGTTTTTTTAACATGGAACTTTTATTTTGGTTTTTATAGTGAGACTGTTGAGTTTTTTAACTTGGATTTTTTTTATGGTTTTTTTAGTGAAATAGACGAGGTTTTGTAACTTAGATCTTTTTTTAGGATCTTTATAGTGAAATTGTGAAGCATTTTACCTTAGAACTTTTTATTTTTATTTTTATAGTGATATTGTTGAGTTTTTTAACTTTGAATTTTATTATGGTTTTTAATGTGAAACTGACTTGTTTTTTAACATGGAACTTTTATTTTGGTAAGTGAAACTGTTGAGTTTTTTAACTTGGATATTTTTTATGGTTTTTATAGTGAAACTATTGAATTTTAGTACTTGGAATTTTTTTAATATTTTTATAGAGAAATTGTTGAGTTTTTTAACATGAAACTTTTGTTTTATGATTTTTTATAGTGAAATAGATGAGGTTTATAACTTAGATATTTTTGTAGGATCTTTATAGTGAAATTGTTGAGATTTTACCTTGGAACTTTTTTTTATATTTTAAAGTGAAATTGTTGTGTCTTTTAACTTGGAACTTTTCGTTACAGTTTTTATAGTGAAACTATTGAGTTTTTTAGCTTTGTAATTTTTTATGGTTTTTACAGTGAAACTCTTGAGTTTTTTCCCTTGTAAATTTTTTATGGTTTTTACAGTGAAAATGTTGAGTTTTTTCACTTGGAACTTTTTTTTTTATAGTGAAACTTTGAGTTTTTTTTCACCTGGAACTTATTTTTTATTGTGAAACTGTTGAGTTTTTAACATGAAATATTTTAATATATTCTTTATAGAGAAACTGTAGATTTTTTTAACTGGGAATTTTTTGTAAGCTTTTTTTAGTTGAGGTTTTTCACATGGAAATCTTGTTTTAGTTTTTATAGTGAAATTGTTGATATTTTTAACATGAAACTATTATTATGGTTTTTTAGTGACATTGTTGAGTTTTTTTAACTTTAAACTCTTATTATGGTTTTTAAAGTGAAACAGACTTGTTTTTTAACATGAAACTTTTTTTTATAGTGAAATTGTTGAGTTTTTTTAACTTGAATATTTTTATGGTTTTTAGAGTGAAACTATTGCATTTTTTTACTTGGAATTTTTTAAATATTTTTATAGAGAAATTGTTGAGTTTTTTAACTTGAAACTTTTTTTTTTTTATGATTTTTATAGTGAAATAGATGAGGTTTTGTAACTTAAGTCTTTTTTAGGATCTTTATAGTGAAATTGTTGAGCATTTTACCTTGGAACTTTTTTTTATTTTAAAGTGAAATTGTTGTGTTTTTTAACTTGGAACTTTCGTTATGGTTTTTATAGTGGAACTATTTTGTTTTTTAACTTTGAAATTTTTTATGGTTTTTACAATGAAACTGTTGAGTTTTTCACTTGGAACTTTTTAATGGTTTTTATAGTGAAATTGTTGTGTTTTTTTCGCCTGGAAATTATTTTTTATGTTTTTTTATAGTGAAACTGTTGAGTTTTTTCGTAAGAAATTGTTTAATATAATTTTTATAGAGAAACTGTAGAGTTTTTTAACTTTGAATTTTTTGTATGCTTTTTAAAGTTGAGTTTTTCATGGGAATTTTAATATGGTTTTTATAGTGAAATTGTTTATATTTTTAACATGAAACTATTTCTATGATTATTTAGTGAAATTGTTGAGTTTTTTTTTTAACTTGGAACTTTTATTATGGTGTTTAAAGTGAAAATGACTTCTTTTTTTAACATGGAACTTTTATTTTGGTTTTTATAGTGAGAGTGTTGAGTTTTTTAACTTGGAATTTTTTATGGTTTTTGTAGTGAAACTATTGAGTTTTTTTACTTGGAATTTTTTAAATATATTTATAGAGAAATTGTTGAGTTTTTTTTTTAACTTGTAACTTTTTTTAATGATTTTTATAGTGAAATAGACAAGGTTTTGTAACTTAAATCTTTTTTTAGGATCTTTATAGTGAAATTTTGAAGCATTTTACCTTGGAACTTTTTTTATTGTTATTTTTATAGGTAATTGTTGTGTTTTTTAACTTGGATCTTTCTGCATGGTTTTTATAGTGAAATTTTTGAGTTTTTTAACTTTGAAATTTTTTTTATGGTTTTTATAGTGAAATTGTTGCGTTTTTTCACTTGGTACTTTTTTTATTCTTTTTCATAGTTAAACTGTTGAGTTTTTTTCACTTGTAACTTTTTTTAAAAAAATATTTTTTATAGTGAAACTGTTGAGTTTTTAGCTTGAAATATATTAATATATTCTTTATAGAAAAATTGTTGAGTTTTTTAAATGGGAAATCTTATTTTGATTTTTATAGTGAAATTGTTGATATTTTTAACATGAAACTATTTTTATGGTTTTTCAGTGACATTGTTGAGTTTTTTTTACTTGGAACTCTTATTAAGGTTTTTAATGTGAAACATACTTGTTTTTTTTAACATGGGACTTTTATTTTGGTAGGTGAAACTGTTGAGTTTTTTAACTTGGATATTTTTTATGGTTTTTATAGTGAAACTATTGAATTTTCTTACTTGGAATTTTATAAATATTTTTATAGAGAAATTGTTGTGTTTTTTTATCATAAAACTTTTATTTTATGATTTTTTATAGTGAAATAGATGAGGTTTATAACTTAGATCATTTTTTAGGATCATTATAGTGAAATTGTTGAGATTTTACCTTGGAACTTTTTTTTATTTTAAAGTGAAATTGTTGTGTTTTTTTAACTTGGAGCTTTTCGGTATGGTTTTTATAGTGAAACTATAGAGTTTTTTAGCTTTGAAATTTTTTATGGTTTTTACAGTGAAACTCTTGAGTTTTTTCACTTGTAACTTTTTTATGGTTATTAGTAAATATGTTGAGTTTTTTCACTTGGAACTTTTTTTATTGTTTTTTATAGTGAAACTTTGAGTTTTTTTTCATCTGGAACTTATTTTTTTAAAATTTTTTATAGTGAAACTGTTGAGTTTTTAACTTGAAATATTTTAATATATTCTTTATAGAGAAACTGTAGAGTTTTTTAACGTGGAATTTTTTGTAAGCTTTTTTTAGTTGAGTTTTTCACATGGAAATCTTGTTTTGGTTTTTATAGTGAAATTGTTGATATTTTTAACATGAAACTATTTTTATGGTTTTTTAGTGACATTGTTGAGTTTTTTTAACTTTGAACTCTTATTATGGTTTTTAAAGTGAAACTGACTTGTTTTTTAACATATAACTTATATTTTGGTTTTTATAGTGAAACTGTTGAGTTTTTCAACTTGAATATTTTTATGGTTTTTAGAGTGAAACTATTGAATTTTTTTACTTGGAATTTTTTAACTTGAATATTTTTATGGTGAAACTATTGTTGAGTTTTTTTAACTTGAAACTTTTTTTTATGATTTTTATAGTGAAATAGATGAGGTTTTGTAACTTAGATCTTTTTTTTAGGATCTTTATAGTGAAATTGTTGAGCATTTTACCTTGGAACTTTTTTTTAAAATTTTAAAGCGAAATTGTTGTGTTTGTTAACTTGGAAATTTCGTTATGGTTTTTATAGTGAAACTATTGAGTTTTTTAACTTTGAAATTTTTTATGGTTTTCACAGTGAAACTGTTGAGTTTTTCACTTGGAACTTTTTTATGGTTTTTTTAGTGAAATTGTTGAGTTTTTTTCACTTGGAAATTAATTTATATGTTTTTTAATAGTGAAACTGTTGAGTTTTTTCACATGAAATTTTTTAATATAATTTTTATAGAGAAACTTTAGAGTTTTTTAACTTTGAATTTTTTCTATACTTTAAGCTTGAGTTTTTTCTGAGGAGAATCTTAATATGGTTTTTATAGTGAAACTGTTGACATTTTTAATATGAATTTTTTTTATGGTTCTATAGTGAAATTATTGAGTTTTTTAACTTGGAACTTTTATTATGGTTTTTATAGTGAAACAAGCTTGTTTTATAAATTGGAACATTTATTTTTGTTTTTATCGTGAAACTGTTGAGTTTTTTAACTTGGAATTTTTTAAATATTTTTATAGAGAAATTTTTGAGTTTCCAAACTTTAAACTTTTTTTTTAATGATTTTTATAGTGAAATAGATGAGGTTTATAACTTGGATCTTTTTTTACGATCTTTTTAGTGAAATTGTTTAACATTTCACTTGAAATATTTTAATATATTCTTTATAAAGGGAACTGTTGAGTTTCTAAACTTGGAATTTTTTGTAAACTTTTTAAAGTTGGGTTTTTTCACATGGAAATCTTGTTATGGTTTTTATAGTGAAATTGTTGACATTTTTAACATGAAACTATTTTTATGGTTTTTTAGAGAAATTGTTGAGTTTTTTAACTTGGAACTATTATAATGGTTTTCAAAGTGAAACTAACTTGTTTTTTAACTTGGAACTTTTAATTTGGTTTTTATAGTGAAACTGTTGAGTTTTTTCAACTTGGATCATTTTTTATGGTTTTTATAGTGAAACTATTGAGTTTTTTTACTTGGAATTTTTTAAATATTTTTATAGAGAAATTGTTGAGTTTTTTAACTTGAAACTTTTTTTTTATGATTTTTATAGTGAAATAGATGAGGTTTTATAACTTAGATCTTTTTCTAGGATCTTTATAGTGAAATTGTGAAGCATTTTACCTTGGAACTTTTATTTTTATTTTTATAGTGAAATTGTTGTGTTTTTTAACTTGGAACTTTAGTTATGGTTTTTATAGTGAAATTATTGAGTTTTTTAACTTTGAATTTTTTTATGGTTTTTATAGTGAGACTATTGAGTTTTTTTCACTTGGAACTTTTTTTATTCATTTTTTAACTGAAACTGTTGAGTTTTTTTCACTTGGAACTTATTTCTTTTTATATTTTTTTATAGTGAAACTGTTGAGTTTTTAACTTGAAATATTTTAATATATTCTTCATAGAGAAATTGTTGAGTTTTTTAAGTGGGAATTTTTTGCAAGCTTTTTAAAGTTGAGTTTTTTCATATGGAAATCTCGTTATGGTTTTTTACTTTGAATTTTTTAAATATTTTTTTAGAGAAATTATTGAGTTTTTTTAACTTGAAACTTAAATTATTGAGTTTTTTTAACTGGAAATCTTGTTTTGGTTTATATAGTGATATTGTTGATATTTTTAACATGAAACTATTTTTATGGTTTTTTAGTGACATTGTTGAGTTTTTTTTAACTTGGAAATCTTATCATGGTTTTTAAAGTGAAACTGACTTTTTTTTTAACATGGAACTTTTATTTTGGTTAATGAAACTGTTGAGTTTTTTAACTTGGATATTTTTTTTTATGGTTTTTACAGTGAAATTATTGAATTTTTTTACTTGGAATTTTTAAAATATTTTTATAGAGAAATTGTTGAGTTTTTTTAACATGAAACTTTTGTTTTATGATTTTTATAGTGAAATAGATGAGGTTTATAGCTTAGATCTATTTTTAGGATCTTTATGGTGAAATTGTTGAGCATTTTACCTTGGAACTTTTTTTTTATATTTTAAAGTGAAATTTTTGTGTTTTTTAACTTGGAACTTTTCGTTATGGTTTTTATAGTAAAACTATTGAGTTTTTTAACTTTGAAATATTTTATGGTTTTTACAGTGAAATTGTTGAGTTTTTTCACTTGGAACATTTTTTTATGGTTTTTATAGTGAAAATGTTGAGTTTTTTCACTTGGAACTTTTTTTATTATTTTTTATAGTGAAACTTTGAGTTTTTTTTTACACTTGGAACTTATTTTTTTATATTTTTTATAGTGAAACTGTTGAGTTTTTAACTTGAAATATTTTAATATATTCTTTATAGAGAAATTGTTGAGTTTTTTAACTTGGAAATCTTATTTCTATTTTTATAGTGAAACTGTTGAGTGTTTTTTCACTTGGAACTTATTTTCTTATATTTTTTATAGTGAAACTGATGAGTTTTTCACTTGAAATATTTTAATATATTATTTATAGAGAAATTGTTCAGTTTTTCAACTTGGAATTTTTTATAAGCTATTTTTATGATTTTTTAGTGAAATTGTTGAGTTTTTTTAACTTGAAACTTTTATTATGGTTTTTGAAGTGAAACTGACATGTTTTTTAACATGGAACTTTTATTTTTGTTTTTATAGTGAAACTGTTGAGTTTATTTTAACTTGGATCTATTTTTATGATCTTTATAATGAAACTATTGAGTTTTTAACTTTGAAATTTTTTATATGGTTTTTTAAAGTGAAACTGTTGAGTTTTTTCACTTGGAACTTTTTTTATGAAATTAATAGTGAAACTGTTGAGTTTGTTTCACTTGGAAATTATTTTTTGTTTTTTTATAGTGAAATTGTTATGTTTTTTTTCACTTGTAATTTATTTTTGATGTTTTTTTATAGTTAAAATGTTGAGTTTTTTCACATGAATTTTTTAAATATAATTTGTATAGAGAAACTATAGAGTTTTTTAACTTTGAATTTTTTGTATGCTTTTTAAAGTTGAGTTTTTTCTCATGGGAATCTTTTTATGGTTTTTATAGTGAAACTGTTGAGTTTTTTTACACTTAGAACTTTTTTAAATATTTTTTATAGTGAAACTGTTGAGTTTTTCACATTAAATATTTTAATATATTCTTTATAGAGAAACTGTAGAGTTTTTTAACTTTGAATTTTTTGTAAGCTTTTTAAAGTTGAGTTTTTTCACGTGGAAATCTTGTTATGGTTTTTATAGTGAAATTGTTACATTTTTAACATGAAACTATTTGCATGGTTTTTTAGTGAAATTGTTTTTAGTTTTTTAACTTGGAACTTTTATGATGGTTTTTGAAGTGAAACTGACTTGTTTTTTAACATGGAACTTTTATTTTTGTTTTTATTGTGAAACTGTTGAGTTTTTTTAACTAGGATCTTTTTTTTTAATGGTTTTTATAGTGAAATTATTGAGTTTCTTTACTTGGAATATTTAAATATTTTTATAGAGAAATTGTTGAGTTTCTAAACTTGAAACTTTTTTTTGATGATTTTTATAATGAAATAGATGAGGTTTATAACTTGGATCTTTTTTTACGATCTTTATAGTGAAATTGTTGAGTATTTTACATTGGAACTTTATTTTTGTTTTAATAGTGAAATTGTTGTGTTTTTTAACTTGGAACTTTCGTTATGGTTTTTATATTGAAACCTTTGAGTTTTTTAACTTTGAAATTTTTTATGGTTTTATAGTGAAACTATTGAGTTTTTTTACATGGAACTTTTATTTATGGTTTTTATAGGGAAACTTGTCAGGCTTTTTTCACTTGTAACTTATTTTTTTATATTTTTTCACTTGAAATATTTCAATATATTCTTTATTGAGAAACTGTTGAGTTTTTAAACATGGAATTTTTTGTAAGCCTTTCAATGTTGAGTTTTTTTACATGGAAATCTTGTTATGGTTTTTATAGTGAAATTGTTGACATTTTTAACATGAAACTATTTTTATGGTTTTTAGTGAAATTGTAGAGTTTTTTTTTTTAACTTGGAACTTTTATTATGGATTTTGAAGTGAAACTGACTTGTTTTAACATGGAACTTTTATTTTTGTTTTTATAGTGAAACTGTTGAGTTTTTTTTAACTTGGATCTTTTTTTTACGGTTTTTATAGTGATACTATTGAGTTTTTTTACTTGGAATTTTTTAAATATTTTTATAGAGAAATTGTTGAGTTTCTAAACCTAAAACTTTTTTATTATGATTTTTATAGTGAAATAGATGAGGTTTATAACTTGGATCTTTTTTTAGGATCTTTATAGTGAAATTATTGAGCATTTTACCTAGGAACTCTTTTTTTTTTGTTTTTATAGTGAAATTGTTGTTTTTTTAACTTGGAACTTTCGTTATGGTTTTTACAATGAAACTGTTGAGTTTTTTAACTTTGAAAATTTTAATGGTTTTTAAGTGAAGCTGTTGAGATTTTTAACTTTGAAAATTTTAATGGTTTTTAAAGTGAAATTGTTGAGTTTTTTTCCCTTGGAACTTTTTTTTACGGTTTTTGTAGTGAAACTGTTGAGTTTTTTTTCACTTGGAACTTATTTTTTTTTATATTTTTTATAGTGAAACTGTTGAGTTTTTTCACTTGAAATATTTTAATATATTTTTTATAGATAAACTGTTGAGTTTTTCAACTTGGAATTTTTTGATGCTTTTGAAAGTTGAGTTTTTTCACATGGAAATCTTGTTATGGTTTTTATAGTGAAATTGTTGACATTTTTAACATGAAACCATTTTTATGGTTTTTTAGTGATATTGTTGAGTTTTTTAACTTGGAACTTTTATTATGATTTTTAATGTGAAACTGACTTGTTTTTTATCATAGAACTTTTGTTTTGGTTTTTATAGTGAAACTGTTGAGTTTTTTAACTTTGATCTATTTTTAGGGTTTTTATAGTGAAACTATTGAGTGTTTTAACTTTAAAACTTTTTATGGTTTTTATAGTGAAACTGTTGAGTTTTTTTTTCACTTGGAACTTTTTTTTTGTTTATATAGTGAAATTGTTGAGTTTTTTAACTTGGAACTTTTTTATGGTTTTTATAGTGAAATTATTGAGTTTTTTTTAACTTGGAAGTTTTCTTATGGTTTTTACAGTGACATTGTTGAGTCTTTTAATTTGGAACTTTTTTTTATGGAATTTAGAGTAAAATATGAAACAGTTGACATTTTTAATATGAAACTTTTTTTATAGTTTTATAGTGAAATTGTTGAGTTTTTTAACTAGGAACTTTTATTATGGTTTTTATAGTGAAACTAACTTTTTTTTTTAATTTGGAACTTTTATTTTGGTTTTTATAGTGAAACTATAGAGTTTATTTACTTGGAATTTGATAAATATTTTTATAGAGAAATTGTTGAGTTTCTAAACTTGAAACTTTTTTTTAATGATTTTTATAGTTAAATAGATGAGGTTTATAACTTGGATCTTTTTTTACGATCTTTAAAGTGAAATTGTTGAGTTTTTTAACTTCGAAAATTTTAATGGTTTTTATAGTGAAAATGTTGAGGTTTTTCACATGGAACTTTTTTTATGGTTTTTGTAGGGAAACTGTTGAGTTTTTTTTTCACTTGGAACTTATTTTTTTAATATTTTTATAGTGAAATTGTTGAGTTTTTTCTCTTGAAATATTTTAATATATTTTTAATAGATAAACTTTTGAGCTTTTTAACTTGGAATTTTTTGTATGCTTTTGAAAGTTGAGTTTTTTCATATGGAAATCTCGTTATGGTTTTTTACTTTGAATTTTTTAAATATTTTTTTAGAGAAATTATTGAGTTTTTTTAACTTGAAACTTTTTTTTAAAGATTTTTATAGTAAAATAGATGAGGTTTAAAACTTAGATATTTATTTAGGATCTTTATAGTGAAATTGTTTAGCATTTTACCTTGGATTTTTTTTATAGTTTCATAGTGAAACTGTTGTGTTTTTTTAACTTGGAACTTTCGTTATGATTTTTATAGTGAAAATGTTGAGTTTTTTCACTTGAAACTTTTCTTATGGTTTTTATAGTGAAACTGTTGAGTTTTTTCACTTGGAACTTTTCTTATGGTTTTTATAGTGAAACTGTTGAGTTTTTTACATGAAATTTTTTAATATAATTTTTATAGAGAAACTATAGAGTTTTTTAACTTTGAATTTTTTGTATGCTTTTTAAACTTGAGTTTTTTCTCATGGAAATCTTTTTATGATTTATATAGTGAAACTATTGACATTTTTAATATGAAACTTTTTTTATGGTTTTATTGTGAAATTATTGAGTTTTTTAACTTGGAACTTTTATTATGGTTTTTATAGTGAAATTGACTTGTTTTTCAAATTGGAACTTTTATTTTTGGTTTTATAGTGAAACTGTTGAGTATTTTAACTTGGATTTTTTTTTTATGGTTTTTATAGTGAAACTATTGAGTTTTTTTCCATGGATTTTTTTAAAATGTTTTTATAGAGAAATTTTTGAGTTTTTTAACTTGAACCTTTTTTTTTATGATTTTTATAGTGAAATAGATGAGGTTTATAACTTAGTTCTTTTTTTAGGATCCTTATAGTGAAATTGTTGAGCATTGTACGTTGGAAATTTTTTGATTTTAATTTTATAGTGAAATTGTTGTGTTTTTTAACTTGGGATTTTCGTTATGGTTTTTATAGTGAAACAATTGAGTTTTTTAACTTTGACATTTTTTATGGTTTTTATTGTGACAGTGTTGAGTTTTTTCACTTAGAATTTTTTTTAATGGTTTTTATAGTAAAACTGTTGAGTTTTTTTCACTTGGAACTTATTTTTTTATATTTTTTTTAGTGAAACTGTTGAGTTTTTTACTTGAAATATTTTAATATATTCTTTATATAGAAACTGTTGAGTTTTTTAACTTGGAATTTATTGTAAGCTTTTTAAAGTTAAGTTTTTTCACTTGGAAATCTTGTTATGTCTTTTATAGTGAAATTGTTGATAGTTTTAACATGAAACTATTTTTATGGTTTTTTAGTGAAATTGTTGAGTTTTTTTAACTTAGAACTTTTATAATGGTGGTCAAAGTGAAACTGACTTGTTTTTTTAAAAAGGAACATTTATTTTGGTTTTTATAGTGAATCTGTTGAGTTTTTCTAACTTGGATCTTTTTTTTTTATGGTTTTTATAGTGAAACTATTGAGTTTTTTTACTTGGATTTTTTTAAATCTTTTAATCGAGAAATTGTTAAGTTTTTTAACTTTAAACTTTTTTTAAATGATTTTTATAGTGAAATATATGAGGTTTTGTAACTTAGATCTTTTTTTAGGATCTTTATAGTGAAATTGTGAAGCATTTTACCTTGGAACTTAATTTTTTATTTTTAACATTGAAATTTTTTATGGTTTTTATAGTGAAACTGTTGAGTTTTTTCACTTGAAACTTTTTTTATGGTTTTTATAGTGAAACTGTTGAGTTTTTCAGTTGGAACTTATTTTCTTATATGTTTTATAGTGAAACTGTTGAGTTTATTCACTTGAAATATTTTAATATATTTTTTATAGAGAAACTGTTGAGTTTTTTTAACTTGGAATTTTTTGTAAGCTTTTTAAAGTTGAGTTTTTTCATATGGAAATCTTGTTATGGTTTTTATAGTGAAATTGTTGACATTTTTAACATGAAACCATTTTTATGGTTTTTAAAGTGTAACTGACTTTTTTTTTAACATGGAACTTTTATTGTGGTTTTTATAGTGAAACTGTCGAGTTTTTTTTAATTGGATCTTTTTTTATGGTTTAAATAGTGAAACTATTGAGTTTTTATACTTGGAATTTTTTAAATATTTTTATAGAGAAATTATTGAGTTTTTTTTAAATATCTTGTTATGGTTTTTAATGTGAAACTATTTTTTTTGTTAACATGGAACTTTTATTTTGGTAAGTGAAACTGTTGAGTTTTTAACTTGGATATTTTTTATGGTTTTTATAGTGAAACTATTGAATTTTTTTACTTGGAATTTTTTAAATATTTTTATAGAGAAATTGTAGAGTTTTTTAAAATGAAACGTTTGTTTTATGATTTTTATAGTGAAATAGATGAGGTTTATAACTTAGATCTTTTTTTAGGATCTTTATAGTGAAATTGTTGAGCATTTTACCTTGGAACTTTTTTTTTTAAATTTTAAAGTGAAATTTTTGTGTTTTTTAGCTTGGAACTTTTCTTTATGGTTTTTATAATGACACTATTGAGTTTTTTAGCTTATAAATTTTTTATGGTTTTTACAGTGAAACTGTTGAGTTTTTTCACTTGTAATTTTTTTATGGTTTTTATAGTGAAAATGTTGAGTTTTTTCACTTGGAACTTTTTTTATTGTTTTTATAGTGAAACTTTGAGTTTTTTTCACTTGGAACTTATTTTTTTATATTTTTTTTATAGTGAAACTGTTGAGTTTTTAACTTGAAATATTTTAATATATTCCTTATTGATAAACTGTAGAGTTTTTTAACTGGGAATTTTTTGTAAGCTTTTTTTAGTTGAGTTTTTTCATTTGGAAATCTTGTTTTGGTTTTTATAGTGAAATTATTGATATTTTTGTAACATGAAACTATTTTTATGGTTTTTTAGTGACATTTTTGATTTTTTTTAACTTGGAACTCTTATTATGGTTTTTAAAGTGAAACTGACTTGTTTTTTAACATGGAAGTTTTATTTTGGTTTTTATAGTGAAACTGTTGCGTTTTTCAACTTGAATATTTGTATGGTTTTTAGAGTGAAACTATTGAATTTTTTTACTTGGAATTTTTTAAATATTTTTATAGAGAAATTGTTGAGTTTTTTAACTCGAAACTTTTTTTTAATGATTTTTATAGTGAAATAGACGAGGTTTTGTATCTTTTTTTAGGATTTTATAGTGAAATTGTGAAGCATTTCACCATGGATCTTTTTTTTTATAGTGAAATTTCTGTGTTTTTTAACTTGGAACTTTCGTTATGGTTTTTATAGTGAAATTGTTGAGTTTTTAACTTTGAAATTTTTTTATGGTTTTTATATTGAAACTATTGAGTTTTGTTCACTTGGAACTTTTTTTATAGTTAAACTGTTGAGTTTTTTTCACTTGGAATTTTTAAAAAAAAATTTTTTTTATAGGAACCTGTTGAGTTTTTAACTTGAAATATTTTAATATTCTTCTTTATAGAGAAATTGTTGAGATTTTTAACTGGGAAATCTTGTTTTGGTTTTTATTGTGAAATTGTTGATATTTTAAACATGAAACTATTTTTATGGTTTTTTAGTGACATTGTTGAGTTTTTTTAACTTGGAACTCTTATTATGGTTTTTAATATGAAACTAACTTTTTTTTTAACATGGAACTTTTATTTTGGTAAGTGAAACTGTTGAGTTTTTTAACTCTGATATTTTTTATGGTTTTTATAGTGAAACTATTGAATTTTTTTGCTTGGAATTTTTTAAATATTTTTAAAGAGAAATTGTTGAGTTTTTTAACATGAAACGTTTGCTTTATGATTTTTATAGTGAAATAGATGAGGTTTATAACTTAGATCTTTTTTTAGGATCTTGATAGTGAAATTGTTGAGCATTTTACCTTGGAACTTTATTTTTCATTTTAAAATGAAATTGTTGTGTTTTTTAACTTGGAACTTTTCGATATGGTTTTTATAGTGAAACTATTGATTTTTTAGCTTTGAAATTTTTTATGGTTTTTACAGTAAAACTGTTGAGTTTTTTCACTTGTAACTTTTTTTATGGTTTTTATAGTGAAACTGTAGAGTTTTTTAACTGGGAATTTTTTGTAAGCTTTTTTTAGTTGAGTTTTTTCACATGGAAATCTTGTTTTCGTTTTTATAGTGAAATTGTTGATATTTTTAACATGAAACTATTTTTATGGTTTTTTAGTGACATTTTTGAGTTTTTTTAACTTGGAACTCTTATTATGGTTTTTAAAGTGAAACCGACTTGTTTTTTAACATGGAACTTTTATTTTGATTTGTATAGTGAAATTGTTGAGTTTTTTAACTTGAATATTTTTATGGTTTTTAGAGTGAAACTATTGAATTTTTTTACTTGGAATTTTTTAAATAATTTTATAGAGAAATTGTTGAGATTTTTAAATTGAAACTTTTTATTATGATTTTTATAGTGAAATAGATGAGGTTTTGTAACTTATCTATTTCACCTAGGAACTTTTTACCTAGGAACTTTTTTTTTTAATTTTAAAGTGAAATTATTGTGTTTTTTAACTTGGAACTTTCGTTATGGTTTTTATAGTGAAACTATTGAGTTTTTTAACTTTGAAATTTTTTATGGTTTTTATGGTGAAACTGATGAGTTTTTCACTTGGAACTTTTTTATGGTTTTTATAGTGAAATTGTTGAGTTTTTTTCCCATGGAAATTATTTTTTATGTTTTTTTATAGTGAAAATGTTAAGTTCTTTCACATGAAATTTTTTAATATAATTTATATAGAGAAACTTTAGAATTTTTTAACTTTGAATTTTTTGTATGCTTTTTAAAGTTGAGTTTTTTCTCAGGGGAATCTTTATATGGTTTTTATAGTGAAACTGTTGACATTTTTTTTATGGTTTTATAGTGAAATTGTTGAGTTTTTTAACTTGGAATCTTTATCATGGTTTTTATAGTGAAACATGCTTGTTTTTTAAATTGTAACAAATATTTTGGTTTTTATCGTGAAACTGTTAAGTTTTTTAACTTGGAATTTTTTAAATATTTTTATCGAGAAATTGTTGAGTTGCTAAACTTGAAACTTTATTAATGATTTTTATAGTGAAATAGATGAGGTTTATAACTTGGATCTGTTTTACGATCTTTATAATGAAATTGTTTAGCATTTTACCTTAAAACTTTTTTTTGTTTTATTTTTATAGTGAAATTGTTGTGCTTTTTAAATTGGAACTTTCGTTATGGTATTTATAGTGAAACCGTTGAGTTTTTTCACTTAGAACCTTTTTTAATGGTTTTTATAGTGAAACTGTTGAGTTTTTTTCACTTGAAACTTATTTTTAAATATTTTTTATAGAGAAACAGTTGAGTTTTTTAACTTGTAATTTTTTGTAAACTTTTTAAAGTTGAGTTTTTTATCATGGAAATCTTGATATGGGTTTTATAGTGAAATTGTTGACATTTTTAACATGAAACTATTTTTATGGATTTTTAGTGATATTGTTGATTTTTTTAACTTGGAACTCTTATTATGGTTTTTATAGTGAAACTTACTTGTTTTTTAACATGGAACTTTTATTTTTGTTTTTATAGTGAAACTGTTGAGTTTTTTTAACTTGAATATTTTTATGGCTTTTAGAGTGAAACTATTGAATTTTTTTACTTGGAATTTTTTAAATATTTTTATAGAGAAATTGTTGAGTTTTTTAACTTGAAACTTTTTTTTTATGATTTTTATAGTGAAATAGATGAGGTTTATAACTTAGATGTTTTTTTAGGATCTTTATAGTGAAATTGTTGAGCATTTTACCTTGGAACTTTTTTTATTATTTTAAAGTGAAATTGTTGTTTTTTTTAACTTGGAACTTTCGTTATGGTTTTTATAGTGAAATTATTTAGTTTTGTAACTTTGAAATTTTTTATGGTTTTTACAATGAAACTGTTGAGTTTTTTCACTTGGAACTTTTTTTTATGGTTTTTATAGTGAAACTGTTGAGTTTTTTCACTTGGAACTTTTTTTTAATTGTTTTTTATAGTAAATCTTTGAGTTTTTTTCACTTGGAACTTATTTTTTTTATATTTTTATAGTGAAACTGTTGAGTTTTTAACTTGAAATATTTTAATTTATTCTTTATAGAGAAACTGTTGAGTTTTTTTAACTAGGAATATTTTGTAAGCTTTTTACAGTTGAGTTTTTTCACATGGAAATCTTGTTTTGGTTTTTATAGTGAAATTGTTGATATTTTTAACATGAAACTATTTTTATGGTGTTTTAGTGACATTGTTGAGTTTTTTTAACTTGGAACTCTTATTATGGTTTTAAAGTGAAACTAACTTGTTTTTTAACCTGGAACTTTTATTTTGGTTTTTATAGTGAAACTGTTGAGTTTTTTAACATGGATATTTTTTTATGGTTTTTATAGTGAAACTATTGAATTTTTTTACTTGGAATTTTTTAAATATTTTTTTAGAGAAATTATTGAGTTTTTTAACTTGAATCTTTTTTTTTATGATTTTTATAATGAAATAGACGAGTTTTTGTAACTTAGATCTTTTTTTAGGATATTTATAGTGAAATAGTTTAGCATTTTACCTTGGAACGTTTTTTTATTATTTTAAAGTGAAATTGTTGTGATATTTAACTTGGAACTTTTCGTTATGGTTTTTATAGTGAAACTATTGAGTTTTTTAACTTTGAAATTTTTTATGGTTTTTATAATGAAACTGTTGAGTTTTTTCACTTGGAACTTTTTTTATGATTTTATAGTGAAACTGTTGAGATTTTTCACTTGGAACTTTTTTCTATAGTAAAACTTTGAGTTTTTTTCACTTGGAACTTATTTTTTTTATAGTGAAACTGTTGAGTTTTTAACTTGAAATATTTTAATATATTCTTTATAGAGAAACTGTTGAGTTTTTTAACTGGGAATTTTTTGTAAACTTTTTACAGTTGAGTTTTTTCACATGAAAATCTTGTTTTGGTTTTTATAGTGATATTGTTGATATTTTTAACATGAAACTATTTTTATGGTGTTTTAGTGACATTGTTGAGTTTTTTATTTCACTTAGAACTTTTATTATGGTTTTTAAAGTTAAACTGACTTGTTTTTTTAACCTGGAACTTTTATTTTGGTTTTTATAGTGAAACTGTTGAGTTTTTTTAACTTGGATATTTTTTATGGTTTTTATAGTGAAACTATTGAATTTTTTTACTTAGAATTTTTTAAATATATTTTTAGAGAAATTATTGAGTTTTTTAACTTGAATCTTTTTTTATGATTTTTATAGTGAAATAGATGAGGTTTATAACTTGGATCTTTATTTACGATCTTTATAGTGAAATTGTTGAGCACTTTACCTTAGAACTTATTTTGTTTATTTTTATAGTGAAATTGTTTTTTTTTAAATTGGAACTCTCGTTATAGTTTTTATAGTGAAACCGTTGAGTTTTTTAACTTAGATCTTTTTTTAATGGTTTTTATAGTGAAATTGTTGAGTTTTTTTCACTTGGAACTTATTTTTTTTATATTTTTATAGTGAAATTTTTTAGTTTTTTCAATTGAAATATTTTAATATATTTTTTATAGAGAAACTATTGAGTTTTTTAACTTGGAATTTTTTGTAATGTTTTTAAAGTAAAGTTTATTCACATGGAAATCTTATTATGGTTTTTATAGTTAAATTGTTGACATTTTTAACATGAATATTTTTTATGGTTTTTTAGTGAAATTGTTGAGTTTTTTTAACTTGGAACTTTTATTATGGTTTTTAAACTTGAAACTTTTAATTGATGATTTTTATAGTGAAATAGATGAGGTTTATAACTTGGATTTGTTTTTACGATCTTTGTAGTGAAATTGTGAGCATTTTACCTTGGAACTTTTTTCTTGTTTTTATAGTAAAATTGTTGTGTTTTTTAACTTGGGATTTTCGTTATGGTTTTTATAGTGAAACCGTTGAGTTTTTTAACTTTGAATTTTTGTATGGTTTTTATAGTGAAACTGTTGAATTTTTCATTTGAAATATTTCAATATATTCTTTATTGAGAAAATGTTGAGTTTTTGAACTTGGAATTATTTGTAAGCTTTTTAAAGTTGAGTTTTTTCACATGGAAATCTTGTTATGGTTTTTATAGTGAAATTGTTGACATTTTTAACATGAAACTATTTTTATGGTTTTTTAGTGAAATTGTTGAGTTTTTTTAACTTGGAAATTTTATTATGGTTTTTGAAGTGACCTAACTTGTTTTTTATCATGGAACTTTTATTTTGGTTTATATAGTGAAACTGTTGAGTTTTTTTAACTAGTATCTTTTTTTATGATCTTCATAGTGAAACTATTGAGTTTTTTAACTTTGAAATTTTTTATGGTTTTTTATAGTGAAACTGATGAGTTTTTTCACTTGGAAATTATTTTTTTTATGTTTTTTTATAGTGATACTGTTGATTTTTTTCTCTTTTAACTTTTTTTAATGGTTTTTATAGATAAACTGTTGAGTTTTCTTAACTTGAATATTTTTTTTATGGTTTTTATAGTGAAACTATTGAGTTTTTTTACTTAGAATTTTATAAATATTTTTATTGAGAAATTGTTGAGTTTCAAAACTTTAATTTTTTTTTTAAATTTTTATAGTGAAATAGATGAGGTTTATAACTTGGATCTTTTGTTAGGATCTTTATATTGAAATTGTTGAGTATTTTACCTTGGAACTTTTTTTTGGTTGTTATAGTGAAGTTTTTGTGTTTTTTAACTTGGTACTTTCGTTATGGTTTTTAAAGTTAAACTGTTAAGTTTTTTAACTTTGAATTTTTTTATGGTTTTTAGAGTGAAACTGTTGAGTTTTTTCACTTGAATTTTATGGTTTTTATAGTGAAACTGTTGAGTTTTTTCTGACTTGGAACTTATATTTTATGTTTTTTATAGTGATAATGTTGAGTTTTTTCACTTGTAATTTTTTAATATATTTTTTAAAGAGAAACTGTTGGGTTTTTAACTTGGAATTTTTAGTTTGCTTTTTAAAGTTGAGTTTTTTCATTTGGAAATCTTGTTATGGTTTTATAGTGAATTTGTTGATATTTTTAACATGAAACTTTTTTTATGGTTTTTAGTGAAATTGTTGAGTTTCTTAACTCGGAACTTTTATTATGGTTTTTATAGTGAAATTTACTTGTTTTTTAATTTGGAACTTTTATTTTCTGTTTTTATAGTGAAACTATTGAGTTTATTTACTTGGATCTTTTTTTTTTATGGTTTTTATAGTAAAACTATTGAGTTTATTTACTTGGATCTTTTTTTTTATGGTTTTTATAGTAAAACTATTGAGTTTTCTTACTTGAAATTTTTTAAATATTTTTATAGAAATTGTTGAGTTATTTAACTTGAAACTTTTGATATGGTTTTTATAGTGAAACTGACTTGTTTTTTAACTTGGAACTTTTATTTTGGGTTTTATAGTGAAACTGCTGAGTTTTTTTTTTTAACTTGGATCTTTCTTTTTTATGGTTTTTATAGTGAAACTATTGAGTTTTTTTACTTAGAATTTTATAAATATTTTTATTGAGAAATTGTTGAGTTTCAAAACTTTAATTTTTTTTTTAATTTTTATAGTGAAATAGATGAGGTTTATAACTTGGATCTTTTGTTAGGATCTTTATAGTTAAATTGTTGAGCATTTTACCTTGGAACTTTTTCTTGGTTGTTATAGTGAAATTTTTGTGTTTTTTAACTTGGAACTTTCTTTATGGTTTTTAAAGTGAAACTGTTAAGTTTTTTAACTTTGAAATTTTTTATGGTTTTTATAGTGAAACTGTTGAGTTTTTTCACTTGAATTTTTTTTATGGTTTTTATAGTGAAACAGTTGAGTTTTTTTTCTGACTTGGAACTTATATTTTATGTTTTTTATAGTTATAATGTTGAGTTTTTTCACTTGTAATTTTTTAATATATTTTATAAAGAGAAACTGTTGGGTTTTTTTAACTTGGAATTTTTAGTTTGCTTTTTAAAGTTGAGTTTTTTATTTGGAAATCTTGTTATGGTTTTATAGTGAATTTGTTGACAATTTTAACATGAAACTTTTTTTATGGTTTTTCAGTGAAATTGTTGTGTTTTTAACTCGGAACTTTTATTATGGTTTTTATATTGAAATTGACTTGTTTTTTAACTTGGAACTTTTATTTTGGTTTTTATAGTGAAATTGTTGAGTTTTTTTACTTGGATCTTTTTTTTTATGGTTTTTATAGTAAAACTATTGAGTTTTTATTACTAGGAAATTTTTAAATATTTTTATTGAAATTATTGATTTTTTTAACTTTAAACTTTTGTTATGGTTTTTATAGTGAAACTGACTTGTTTTTTAACTTGGAACTTTTATTTTGGTTTTTATAGTGAAACTGTTGAGTTTTTTTTAACTCGGATTTTTTTTATGGTTTTTATAGTGAAACTATTGAGTTTTTTTACTTAGAATTTTAAATTTTTTTATTGAGAAATTGTTGAGTTTAAAATCTTAAAATTTTTTTTTTATAATTTTTATAGAGAAATATAAACGAGGTTTATAACTTGGATCTTTTGTTAGGATCTTTATAGTGAAATTGTTGAGCATTTTTACCTTGGAACTTTTTCTTGGTTGTTATAGTGAAATTTTTGTGTTTTTTAACTTGGAACTTTCTTTATGGTTTTTAAAGTGAAACTGTTAAGTTTTTTAACTTTGAAATATTTTATGGTTTTTATAGTGAAACTGTTGAGTTTTTTCACTTGAATTTTTTTTATGGTTTTTATAGTGAAACAGTTGAGTTTTTTCTGACTTGGAACTTATATTTTATGTTTTTTATAGTTATAATGTTGAGTTTTTTCACTTGTAATTTTTTAATATATTTTATAAAGAGAAACTGTTGGGTTTTTTTAACTTGGAATTTTTAGTTTGCTTTTTAAAGTTGAGTTTTTTATTTGGAAATCTTGTTATGGTTTTATAGTGAATTTGTTGACAATTTTAACATGAAACTTTTTTTATGGTTTTTCAGTGAAATTGTTGAGTTTTTAACTCGGAACTTTTATTATGGTTTTTATATTGAAATTGACTTGTTTTTTAACTTGGAACTTTTATTTTGGTTTTTATAGTGAAACTGTTGAGTTTTTTTACTTGGATCTTTTTTTTATGGTTTTTATAGTAAAACTATTGAGTTTTTATTACTAGGAAATTTTTAAATATTTTTATTGAAATTATTGATTTTTTTAACTTGAAACTTTTGTTATGGTTTTTATAGTGAAACTGAATTGTTTTTTAACTTGGAACTTTTATTTTGGTTTTTATAGTGAAACTGTTGAGTTTTTTTTAACTCGGATTTTTTTTATGGTTTTTATAGTGAAACTATTGAGTTATTTTACTTAGAATTTTAAATTTTTTTATTGAGAAATTGTTGAGTTTAAAATCTTAAAAATTTTTTTTATAATTTTTATAGAGAAATATAAACGAGGTTTATAACTTGGATCTTTTGTTAGGATATTTATAGTGAAATTATTGAGCATTTTACCTTGGAACTTTTTTTTAGTTTTAATAGTGAAATTGTTGTGTTTTTTAATTTGGATCTTTCGTTATGGTTTTTATAGTGAAACTGTTATGTTTTTTAACTTTGAAATTTTTTATGGATTTTATAGTGAAACTGTTGAGTTTTTTCACTTGAAATTTTTTTTATGGTTTTTATTGTGAAACTGTTGAGATTTTTTCTCACTTGGAACTTATTTTTTATGTTTTTTTATAGTGATAATGTTGAGTTTTTTCACTTGTAATTTTTTAATATATTTTTTGAAGAGAAACTGTTGGGTTTTTTAACTTGGAATTTTTAGTTTGCTTTTTAAAGTTGAGTTTTTTCATTTGGAAATCTTGTTATGGTTTTATAGTGAATTTGTTGACATTTTTAACATGAATCTTTTTTTATGGTTTTTTAGTGAAATTGTTGAGTTTCGTAACTCGGAACTCTTATTATGGTTTTTATAGTGAAATTGACTTGTTTTTTAACTTGGAACTTTTATTTTGGTTTTTATAGTGAAACTGTTGAGTTTATTTACTTGGATCTTTTTTTTTATGGTTTTTATAGTAAAACTATTGAATTTTCTTACTTGGAATTTTTAAATATTTTTAAAGAAATTTTTGAGTTATTTAACTTGAAACTTTTGATATGGTTTTTATAGTGAAACTGACTTGTTTTTTAACTTGGAACTTTTATTTTGGTTTTTATAGTGAAACTGTTGAGTTTTTTTTTAACTTGGATCTTTCTTTTTTATGGTTTTTATAGTGAAACTATTGAGTTTTTCTACTTAGAATTTTATAAATATTTTTATTGAGAAATTGTTGAGTTTCAAAACTTTAATTTTTTTTTTAATTTTTATAGTGAAATAGATGAGGTTTATAACTTGGATCTTTTGTTAGGATCTTTATAGTTAAATTGTTGAGCATTTTACCTTGGAACTTTTTTTTGGTTGTTATAATGAAATTTTTGTGTTTTTTAACTTGGAACTTTCGTTATGGTTTTTAAAGTGAAACTGTTAAGTTTTTTAACTTTGAAATTTTTTATGGTTTTTATAGTGAAACTGTTGAGTTTTTTCACTTGAATTTTTTTTATGGTTTTTATAGTGAAACAGTTGAGTTTTTTCTGATTTGGAACTTATATTTTATGTTTTTTATAGTTATAATGTTGAGTTTTTTCACTTGTAATTTTTTAATATATTTTTTAAAGAGAAACTGTTGGGTTTTTTAACTAGGAATTTTTAGTTTGCTTTTTAAATTTGAGTTTTTTCATTTGGAAATCTTGTTATGGTTTTATAGTGAATTTGTTGACATTTTTAACATTAAACTTTTTTATTATGGTTTTTTAGTGAAATTGTTGAGTTTTTTAACTCGAAACTTTTATTATGGTTTTTATATTGAAATTGACTTGTTTTTTAACTTGGAACTTTTATTTTGGTTTTTATAGTGAAATTGTTGAGTTTTTTTACTTGGATCTTTTTTTTATGGTTTTTATAGTAAAACTATTGAGTTTTCTTACTTGGAAATTTTTAAATATTTTTATTGAAATTATTGATTTTTTTAACTTGAAACTTTTGTTATGGTTTTTATAGTGAAACTGACTTGTTTTTTTAACTTGGAACTTTTATTTTGGTATTTATAGTGAAACTGTTGAGTTTTTTTTAACTCGGATTTTTTTAATGGTTTTTATTGGTAAACTATTGAGTTTTTATACTTAGAATTTTAATTTTTTTTTAATTTTTATAGTGAAATTATTGAGGTTTATAACTTGGATCTTTTGTTAGGATCTTTATAGTGAAATTGTTGAGCATTTTACCTTGGAACTTTTTATTGGTTGTTATAGTGAATTTTTTTTTGTTTTTTAACTTGGAACTTTCGTTATGGTTTTTAAAGTGAAACTGTTAAGTTTTTTAACTTTAAAATTTTTTATGGTTTATATAGTGAAACTGTTGAGTTTTTTCACTTGAATTTTATTTATTGTTTTTATAGTGAAACTGTTGAGTTTTTTCAGACTTGGAATTTATATTTTATGTTTTTTATAGTTATAATGTTGATTTTTTTCACTTGTAATTTTTTAATATATTTTATAAAGAGAAACTGTTGGGTTTTTTAACTTGGAATTTTTAGTTTGCTTTTTAAAGTTGAGTTTTTTCATTTGGAAATCTTGTTATGGCTATATAGTAAATTTGTTGACAGTTTTAACATGAATTTTTTTTTATGGTTTTTCAGTGAAATTGTTTAATTTTTTAACTCGGAACTTTTATTATGGTTTTTATAGTGAAATTGACTTGTTTTTTAACTTGGAACTTTTATTTTGGTTTTTATAGTGAAACTGTTGAGTTTTTTTACTTGGATCTTTTTTTTTAATGGTTTTTATAGTAAAACTATTGAGTTTTCTTACTTGGAAATTTTTAAATATTTTTATTGAAATTGTTGATTTTTTTAACTTGAAACTTTTGTTATGGTTTTTATAGTGAAACTGACTTGTTTTTTAACTTGGTACTTTTATTTTGGTTTTTATAGTGAAACTGTTGAGTTTTTTTTAACTCGGATTTTTTTTATGGTTTTTATAGTGAAACTATTGAGTTTTTTTACTTAGAATTTTAAATTTTTTTATTGAGAAATTGTTGAGTTTAAAAACTTTAAATTTTTTTTTTAGAATTTTTATAGAGAAATATAAACGAGGTTTATAAGTTGGATCTTTTGTTTGGATCTTTATAGTGAAATTATTGAGCATTTTACCTTGGAACTTTTTTTTGGTTCTTATAGTGAAATTGTTGTGTTTTTTAATTTGGAACTTTCGTTATGGTTTTTATAGTGAAACTGTTAAGTTTTTTAACTTTGAAATTTTTATGGTTTTTATAGTGAAACTGTTGAGTTTTTTCACTTGAAATTGTTTTTATGGTTTTTATAGTGAAACTGTTGAGTTTTTTCTCACTTGGAACTTATTTTTTATGTTTTTTTATAGTGATAATGTTGAGTTTTTTCACTTGTAATTTTTTAATATATTTTTTGAAGAGAAACTGTTGTGTTTTTTAACTTGGAATTTTTAGTTTGCTTTTTAAAGTTGAGTTTTCTCATTTGGAAATCTTGTTATGGTTTTATAGTGAATTTGTTGACATTTTTAACATGAAACTTTTTTTTATGGTTTTTTAGTGAAATTGTTGAGTTTTTTTAACTCGGAACTTTTATTATGGTTTTTATAGTGAAATTGACTTGTTTTTTAACTTGGAACTTTTATTTTGGTTTTTATAGTGAAACTGTTGAGTTTATTTACTTGGATCTTTTTTTTATGGTTTTTATAGTAAAACTATTGAGTTTTCTTACTTGTAATTTTTTAAATATTTTTATAGAAATTGTTGAGTTATTTAACTTGAAACTTTTGTTATGGTTTTTATAGTGAAATTGACTTGTTTTTTAACTTGGAACTTTTATTTTGGTTTTTATAGTGAAACTGTCGAGTTTTTTTTTTAACTTGGATCTTTCTTTTTTATGATTTTTATAGTGAAACTATTGAGTTTTTTTACTTAGAATTTTATAAATATTTTTATTGAGAAATTCTTGAGTTTCAAAACTTTAATTTTTTTTTAAATTTTTATAGTAAAATAGATTAGGTTTATAATTTGGATCTTTTGTTAGGATCTTTATAGTGAAATTGTTAAGCATTTTACCTTGGAACTTTTTTTTGGTTGTTATAGTGAAATTTTTGTGTTTTTTAACTTGGAACTTTCGTTATGGTTTTTAAAGTGAAACTGTTAATTTTTTTAACTTTGAAATTTTTTATGGTTTTTATAGTGAAACTGTTGAGTTTTTTCACTTGAATTTTTTTTTATGGTGTTATAGTGAAACTGTTGAGTTTTTTCTGACTTGGAACTTATATTTTATGTTTTTTATAGTTATAATGTTGAGTTTTTTCACTTGTAATTTTTTAATATATTTTATAAAGAGAAACTGTTGGGTTTTTTAACTTGGAATTTTTAGTTTGCTTTTTAAAGTTGAGTTTTTTCATTTGGAAATCTTGTTATGGTTACATAGTGAATTTGTTGACAGTTTTAACATGAAACTTTTTTTTTTATGGTTTTTCAGTGAAATTGTTGAGTTTTTTAACTCGGAACTTTTATTATGGATTTTATAGTGAAATTGACTTGTTTTTTAACTTGGAACTTTTATTTTGGTTTTTATAGTGAAACTGTTGAGTTTTTTTACTTGGATCTTTTTTTTAATGTTTTTTATAGTAAAACTATTGAGTTTTCTTACTTGGAAATTTTTAAATATTTTTATTGAAATTGTTGATTTTTTTAACTTGAAACTTTTGTTAAGGTTTTTATAGTGAAACTGACTTGTTTTTTTTAACTTGGAACTTTTATTTTGGTTTTTATAGTGAAACTGTTGAGTTTTTTTTAACTTGGATTTTTTTTTATGGTTTTTATAGTGAAACTATTGAGTTTTTTTACTTAGAATTTTTAAATTTTTTTATTGAGAAATTGTTGAGTTTAAAAACTTTAATTTTTTTTTATAATTTTTATAGAGAAATATAAACGAGGTTTATAACTTGGATCTTTTGTTAGGATCTTTATAGTGAAATTATTGAGCATTTTACCTTGGAACTTTTTTTTGGTTTTTATAGTGAAATTGTTGTGTTTTTTAATTTGGAACTTTCGTTATGGTTTTTATAGTGAAACTGTTAAGTTTTTTAACTTTGAAATTTTTTATGGTTTTTATAGTGAAACTGTTGAGTTTTTTCACTTGAAATTTTTTTATGGTTTTTATAGTGAAACTGTTGAGTTTTTTCTCACTTGGAACTTATTTTTTATGTTTTTTTATAGTGATAATGTTGAATTTTTTCACTTGTAATTTTTTTAATATATTTTTTGAAGAGAAACTGTTGGGTTTTTTAACTTGGAATTTTTAGTTTGCTTTTTAAAGTTGAGTTTTTTCATTTGGAAATCTTGTTATGGTTTTATAGTGAATTTGTTGACATTTTTAACATGAAACTTTTTTTATGGTTTTTTAGTGAAATTGTTGAGTATTTTAACTCGGAACTTTTATTATGGTTTTTATAGTGAAATTGACTTGTTTTTTAACTTGGAACTTTTATTTTGGTTTTTATAGTGAAACTATTGAGTTTTTTTTCTTTGAAATTTTGAAATTTTTTTATTGAGAAATTGTTGAGTTTAAAAACTTTAAATTTTTATAATAATTTTTATAGTGAAATATAAACGAAGTTTATAACTCGAATCTTTTGTTAGGATCTTTATAGTGAAATTATTGAGCATTTTACCTAGGAACTTTTTTTTTGGTTTTTATAGTGAAATTGTTGTGTTTTTTAATTTGGAACTTTCGTTATGGTTTTTATAGTGAAACTGTTAAGTTTTTTAACTTTGAAAATTTTTATGGTTTTTATAGTGAAACTGTTGAGTTTTTTCACTTGAATTTTTTTTTAATGATTTTTATAGTGAAACTGTTGAGTTTTTTTTATCACTTGGAACTTATTTTTTATGTTTTTTATAGTGATAATGTTGAGTTTTTTCACTTGCAATTTTTTAATATATTTTTTAAATAGAAACTGTTGTGTTTTTTAACTTGGAATTTTTAGTTTGCTTTTTAAAGTTGAGTTTTTTCATTTGGAAATCTTGTTATGGTTTTATAGTGAATTTGTTGACATTTTTAACATGAAACTTTTTTTTATGGTTTTTTAGTGAAATTGTTGAGTTTTTTAACTCGGAACTTTTATTATGGTTTTTATAGTGAAATTGACTTGTTTTTTAACTTGTAACTTTTATTTTGGTTTTATAGTGAAACTGTTGAGTTTTTTTACCTGGATCTTTTTTTTATGGTTTTTATAGTAAAACTATTGAGTTTTCTTACTTGGAAATTTTTAAATATTTTTATTGAAATTGTTGATTATTTTAACTTGAAACTTTTGTTATGGTTTTTATAGTGAAACTTACTTGTTTTTCAACTTGGAACTTTTATTTTGGATTTTATAGTGAAACTGTTGAGTTTTTTTTTAACTTGGATTTTTTTTAATGGTTTTTATAGTGAAACTATTGAGTTTTTTTTCTTAGAATTTTTTAAATTTTTTTATTGAGAAATTGTTGAGTTTAAAAACTTTAAATTTTTTTTATAATTTTTATAGTGAAATATAAACGAAGTTTATAACTCGGATCTTTTGTTAGGATCTTTATAGTGAAATTATTGAGCATTTTACCTTGGAATTTTTTTTTTTTGGTTTTTATAGTGAAATTGTTGTGTTTTTTAATTTGGAAATTTCGTTATGGTTTTTATAGTGAAACTGTTAAATTTTTTAACTTTAAAATTTTTTATGGTTTTTATAGTGAAATTGTTGAGTTTTTTCACTTGAATTTTTTTTTAATGATTTTTATAGTGAAACTGTTGAGTTTTTTCTCACTTGGAACTTATTTTTTATGTTTTTTATAGTGATAATGTTGAGTTTTTTCACTTGTAATTTTTTAATATATTTTTTAAAGAGAAACTGTTGAGTTTTTTAACTTGAAATTTTTTGTTTGCTTTTTAAAGTTGAGTTTTTTCACTTGGCCGCCAACTGGGAAGGTCCCTACCGCATCCGCGGCAAGACGAGCAACGGGGCCTACTATCTGGAAAACCTACAAGGTGAAGAACTCGCTCGACCATGGAACGCAAAGAAACTTAGACAATATTACAGCTAAATATGTCACAGGGAGACATGGGAGGTACGACCACACTCTCCAGGGACGACACGAACCCTCCAGCGGACACAACCCTCCCCGACATTGGGCACCTCAAACGAGCCCCAGCGTCGCAGTACCACGATTGGTAGGGCACCCAGCTCGCGATGGGAAGGCCCAAGCCCCGAGATTGGAGTTCTCCAATCGCGAACTCGACTTCGATTTTAGGCGAGCACAATGCCTGCTACCCCATCGGTTCCCTAAACCGGCGGGACCAACATAGTCGAGCATAAACAGTTCAAAAAAATATTGCAAATATAAAAATGAACAGAACCGAGCAAGGTAATAGCTAAAATAAAACATTCATTCAAACACGGCCGTAGCCAAAGAAAATACAAGTAAGCCCGAAGGCCAATATTCATACGTGGGCACGCAGGCCATACAAATAAGCAAAATAAACAAAAATACAAAGACTCCGCCCGGAGTTACTCTTCCTCTTCTCCCAGCTCCTCGTCCGCTTTAAAGGGACACACAATCTCCCCGTCAGAGACGCAGTAATTGTGAGCCGACCCCTCCGTCACCAACCCGGGGTTCAGTATTCTCAGCTGGTCGACAACATTGTCGAACCCTTCTTTGAACACGACCACCAGATCTTTGTTGAGTGAACGAATGTGTCCCACCAATTCACCCCGGGAACGGAGAGTGAGCTCCTCTTCATTCTCATCTGCCAGGGGACAAACGGTACCCTTGAGCAGAGCCAAACGAGCACGAAGCTCAACATTTTCCTCGGCCACTTTCTTATGTTCAACAGCTTGCTCCTCCAGGCTCTCCTTCTCCGTCTTCAGCGTGTCCTGCTCCACCTTTGCTTCCTCCAGCTCCTTCTTCAGCCTCTCCTGCAGCTGATGCTCCTCCTTATAATCGGATAAGTCCTTTGACAACTTGTCCTTTTCAGAACGGACCTTCAGAAGAGCATACTCCAAGGAAGCCGTGGAAACGGAGGTGTCGGTCAGAACCATGGCCGTCTCCATCACCCTGATGACCGCAGCCAGATCCCTAGCTAACTCCTTTCGCCGGACATCAGCATCCTGGCTCAGGATGGCCTTCGCCTCGGGCGTCGACACTGCAACAGCACCTTCAGATTTGAAAAACTCCTGCTCTATATAGAAAGGGGCAGTAGATAGCTCCCAGGGCCACCCAGACTACTACCCCCCGCCAAGGTAGATCTGGCAAGAGCCCCGTCCAAACGCTTCCGTTTGAGGAGAGGGGAGGTAGAAGGAGGCGGGTTGTCTTGTATTTGGACTAGAGAGGAGCGTTGAACGGGCGGTGGAGAAGTAGGCACTGGGCTAGCAGTGTTCGAGGTACCTGCCCCAGAGTCACCAGCCACTTCCTGAACACGAGGAGCCGTCTTCTTCTTTTTCTTGGGAACCCTGTCCGGGGCTCCTGCTTGGTTGGCCAGCTTGAGAACTCGGTCACGAGCAGAGGGCATAGCACCTGCAAAACAAAAAAAACACAAACGTCAGCTGGCAAAACACGAGACAAAGGAACATAGGAATAAAAGAACACCTAATCAATAATTCCATAGCCTCATCGTCTGTATCACACTCGAGCAGAGCCTTCGTGTTGATGCGACGAGGTTCGCAGATCGACATCCTGGCCTCATCGACATAAGGGACACCTTTGCGGTCGACGCAAACCGCCAAGTTGAAACTCTGCACGTACTCTGCCAGCTTATTGTAAGCCAGTCTGTCCTCGACACCCAGACTCGAGAACTTCACCCGATAATGGCTGGTTGAAAGATCAAAATGGTCGGGCTGCCACCTCAATGGTATCCTTGACATAAGCTTCTCCTCCCCGTCTGCATCTGGCTTATAATAATAATGAGAATGCAGGGCAAAACGGGTGATCGGCCTCACCACATACCATTGCCCTTTGAAGTGTCGGGCGGAATCCACATACGTCTTGAATAACCTCACCGGCTGCTTAAAGGAAACCCAGTTGTGACGCCCTCGAAGACCAGACTGTTGCAGGTGAAAAATATGGAAGAAGAGGGGCAGAGTGCACCCGATGCCGAGGAAACGGCAAACTAATTCATACGCCCGCATGAAAGCAATGGCGTTGGGGTGCAACTGCGACGGCGCCAGCTGAAGCCACTTGAAGACCGACATTTGAAACGAGTTGAAGGGCAACATGACCCTCGCCTCTCGAAAAGCGAACTCGTACATGGCGAACTGTTTCCCCGGGAAGCGATGACATATTCGGTCCGCCTCTTTAGGAGCACGACACTGCCAATTCTCAGACTCCTCGGGACCCAGGTCTTCCACCTCGGCGTATGCATGGATCGTCTCATCGCAAAATAAGATTCTTCTTCCAAGGGTTCGTCCGCAACCCAGGATAGGTCGTTTTGTCCAGACGAGGAGACATGCTCAGTGCCCCCCAACACTTCCCTCCTCGACATTTAAGTGCACAACCTCTTCTTCTACGGGCCGCGGTTCAGTGTCTACTCCCCTGGCTTGAAGACGCTGGGTCGTACCTGAAACGCAGACAGAAAAAGTGAATTCGACATCGCATCAAATCCACCCTTCCACCGCAAGTCAAGTGAAAGGGCGTAAAACTAAAAACGCACGCCCTAAAACCTGACTACCGGTCTATAACCGACGAAGGGGCGACCTTCGTGAGCGTACGAGCAAGTGAAGTCCTGACCCGCGAAGTGACACTGACGTAGACTCTACACCCGCGGCCACCAGGCCATCACTTAGGAAAATTCATACGCACATACCTGCCTGTGACATTCATGTGTGTATGAATTTTACGCCCGGGACATTCATACATTCATGAATTTTTCGCCCGTGGCATACTCTAAACGCCCGGTTCATTCAAACGAATATGAAATTTTTGCCCGGGATGTTCTAACCCTACCGGAAATTTTCACACTTATAATCTAACAGACTGTTCCTAGACTAATTCTACCTACTTTACGCAAATAAACCATGCAATCCCTAGCTACCATACGCAAACACATAAAAAACAGAGGATTAGAGGTGGTACCTGACATAGTGGAAATAGAAAATGGAATGGTGGCGCACGAGCAAGGACGACATTTCAGGTGGCGGAGACGGGCGGAGGAAGGATTTTTCTTTAGAGCTTCTGGTGAACGTCAGAGCGAAAAAGTTCAAATGAAGTGGTTTTTCCCATTTATATAGGCATAAGCGCGTGGACGGACGCGTTAAGCCATCATTGCCTAGTGCCTACGCCGCCGTTTGCAATGTAAACAAAGCGACACACCAATAATGCTGAGACACGTCAATCCATAGGAATCCTGAACGACGTCGGGCAACTGTACATCTGCCCGACTCTATGAAACGTCCTCGACTCTATGAGACGTCCTCAACTCTATGAAACGTCCTCGACTCTGTTAAACGTCACACGCCCGACGAATAAGAATGCAACAGTTAATTATGTTAACATCGTGCTTGACACATCTATACGCCCGCCACTTTATCCAACGTGCTTGCACCCGACTATATTACAATTCGTCGCTCCGACTCGGAGACTCGACTTGGGGGGCTCATGTTCCGGATTGGGCCTCAAGATTAAATTAGGCTATGGCCCAATTTGTCGAGCAGAGGCCCATATGCTCGAGCAGGGACACCTAGCAGACGGGCAGAAACATCTAACGGTCGGGCATACATCTCGCCACGTCCCCCAATTATCCCTTATTATCTCCTGAAAGATAGGGGCAGTTGGACCAAGGACCATACCTCTTTGCTAGGTCTTCACGCTCCTCAAGCGTTCCTTAGCAGTTCTTCCTTGGGCCTAGCTGATCCAGCCCAAAGAAGGACTTTGGCCTAGTGCTGGGGGCTCACTATAAATACCCTTTTTCACTAAAGGGTCAGGTATTCGAATTCACTATATAACTTACCTATTTCATTGTATCTCTACTCACTTGAGCATCGGAGTGCCTTGCAGGTACACCCCCTTCCTCCCATTCTTTGGCCGTTACATCAAATCGCTGGAAGGTCCTCCTGATCAGGTAAGATCAGTTATTATAGTGAAACTATTGAATTTTTTTACTTAAAATTTTTTAAATATTTTTATAGAGAAATTGTTGAGTTTTTTAACTTGAAACTTTTTTTTATGATTTTTATAGTGAAATAGATGAGGTTTATAACTTAGATCATTTTTTAGGATCTTTATAGTGAAATTGTTGAGCATTTTACCTTGGAACTTTTTTTTCATAGTGAAATTGTTGTGTTTTTTAACTTGGAACTTTTGTTATAGTTTTTATTGTGAAACTATTGAGTTTTTTAACTTTGAGGTTTTTTATGGTTTTTATAGTGAAATTGTCGAGTTTTTCACTTGGAACTTTTTTTATAGTTTTTATAGTGAAACTGTTGAGTTTTTTTCACTTGGAACTTTTTTTTTACAGTGAAACTGTTGAGATTTTTTTTCACTTGGAACTTATTTTTTTATAGTGAAACTGTTGAGTTTTTAACTTGAAATATTTTAATATATTCTTTAAAGAAAAACTGTTGAGTTTTTTAACTGGTAATTTTTTGTAAGCTTTTTAAAGTTGAGTTTTTTCACATGGAAATCTTGTTTTGGTTTTTATAGTGAAATTGTTTGATATTTTTAACATGAAACTATTTTTATGTTTTTTTAGTGATATTGTTGAGTTTTTTTTTAACTTGGAACTCTTATTATAGTTTTTAAAGTGAAACTGACTTGTTTTTTAACATGGAACTTTTATTTTTTTAGTGATATTTTTTTTATAGTGAAATAGATGAGGTTTTGTAACTTAGATCTTTTTTTTAGGATCTTTATATTGAAATTGTGAAGCATTTTACCTTGTAACTTTTTATTTTATTTTTAAGTGAAATTGTTGTGTTTTTTAACTTGGAACTTTCGTCATGGTTTTTATAGTGAAATTGTTGAGTTTTTTAACTTTAAAATTTTTTATCGTTTTTATAGTGAAACTATTGAGTTTTTTCACTTGGAACTTTTTTTATTTTTTTTTATAGTTTTTTTCACTTGTAACTTATTTTTGTATAGTGAAACTGTTGAGTTTTTTAACTCTGAATTTTATTGTAAGCTTTTTAAAGTTGAGTTTTTTCATATGGAAATCATGTTTTGGTTTTTATAGTGAAATTGTTGATATTTTTAACATGAAACTATTTTTATTGTTTTTTAGTGACATTGTTGAGTTTTTTTTAACTTGGAACTCTTATTATGGTTTTTAAAGTGAAACTGACTTGTTTTTTAACATGGAACTTTTATTTTGGTTTTTATAGTGAAACTTTTGAGTTTTTTAACTTGGATATTTTTTACGGTTTTTATAGTGAAACTATTGAATCTTTTTACTTAGAATTTTCAAATATTTTTATAGAAAAATTGTTGAGTTTTTTAACTTGAAAGTTTTCTTTTATGATTTTTATAGTGAAATAGACGAGGTTTTGTAACTTAGATCTTTTTTTAGGATATTTATAGTGAAATAGTTGAGCATTTTACCTTGGAACTTTTTTTTCTTTTAAAGTGAAATTGTTGTGTTTTATAACTTGGAACTTTCGTTATGGTTTTTATAGTGAAACTATAGAGTTTTTTAACTTTGAAATTTTTTAATGGTTTTTACAGTGAAACTGTTGAGTTTTTTTACTTGGAACTTTTTTTATGGTTATTATAGTGAAACTGTTGAGTTTTTTTAACTTGGAACATATTTTTTTAATGTTTTTTTTCACTTGAAATTTTTTAAAATAATTTTTATAGAGAAACTTTAGAGTTTTTTAACTTTGAATTTTTTTTATGCTTTTTAAAGTTGAGTTTTTTCTCAGGGCAATCTTAATATGGTTTTTATAGTGAAACTGCTGACTTTTTTATAGCGAACTTTTTTTTATGGTTTTATAGTGAAAATGTTGAGTTTTTTAACTTGGAACTTCTATTATGGTTTTTATAGTGAAACTGACTTGTTTTTTAAATTAGAACTTTTATTTTGGTTTTTATCGTGAAACTTTTGAGTTTTTTAACTTGGAATTTTTTAAATATTTTTATAGAAAATTGTTGAGTTTTTGAACTTGAAACTTTTTTTTTAATGATTTTTATAGTGAAATAGATGAGGCTTATAACTTAGATCTTTTTTTACGATCTTTATACTGAAATTGTTGAGCACTTTACCTTGGATGTTTTTTGTTTTGTTTTTATAGTGAAATTGTTGTGTTTATTAAATTGGAACTTTTGTTATGGTTTTTATAGTGAAACCGTTGAGTTTTTTAACTTTGAAATTTTTTATGGTTTTTATAGTGAAACTATTGAGTTTTTACACTTAGAACTTTTTTTATAGTTTTTATAGTGAAACTGTTGAGATTTTTTTTCACTTGGAACTTATTTTTTTATAGTGAAACTGTTGAGTTTTTAACTTGAAATATTTTAATATATTCTTTAAAGAAAAACTGTTGAGTTTTTTAATTGAGAATTTTTTGTAAGCTTTTTAAAGTTGAGTTTTTTCACATGGAAATCTTGTTTTGGTTTTTATAGTGAATTTGTTGATATTTTTAACATGAACCTATTTTTATGTTTTTTTAGTGATATTGTTGAGTTTTTTTAACTTGGAACTCTTACTATGGTTTTTAAAGTGAAACTGACTTGTTTTTTAACATGGAACTTTTATTTTGGTTTTTATAGTGTAATTGTTGAGTTTTTTTAACTTGGTTATTTTTTTTATGGTTTTTATAGTGAAACTATTGAATTTTTTTACTTGGAATTTTTTAAATATTTTTATAGAGAAATTGTTGAGTTTTTTAACTTGAAACTTTTTTTTTATGATTTTTATAGTGAAATAGATGAGGTTTATAACTTATATCTTTTTTCGGATCTTTATAGTGAAATTGTTGAGCATTTTACCTTGAAACTTTTTTTTATAGTGAAATTGTTGTGTTTTTTAACTTGGAACTTTTGTTATGGTTTTTATTGTGAAACTGTTGAGTTTATTAACTTCGAAGTTTTTTATGGTTTTTATAGTGAAATTGTCGAGTTTTTTCAGTTGGAACTTTTTTTATTGTTTTATATAATGAACCTGTTTAGTTTTTTTTCACTTGGAACTTATTTTTTTTTTTATATTTTTTATAGTGAAACTGTTGAGTTTTTAACTTGAAATATTTTAATATATTCTTTATAGATAAACTGTTGAGGTTTTTAACTGGGATTTTTTTGTAAGCTTTTTAAAGTTTAGTTTTTTCACATGGAAATCTTGTTTTGGTTTTTTTAGTGAAATTGTTGATATTTTTAACATGAAACTATTTTTATGTTTTTTTTAGTGATATTGTTGAGTTTTTTTTAACTTGGAACTCTTATTATGGTTTTTAAAGTGAAACTGACTTGTTTTTTAACATGGAACTTTTATTTTTTTAGTGATATTGTTGTTTTTTATAGTGAAATAGAAGAGGTTTTGTAACTTAGATATTTTTTTTAGGATCTTTATATTGAAGTTGTGAATCATTTTACCTCGGAACTTTTTATTTTATTTTAAAGTGAAATTGTTGTGTTTTTTAACTTGGAACTTTCATCATGGTTTTTATAGTGAAATTGTTGAGTTTTTTAACTTTGAAATTTTTTATCGTTTTTATAGTGAAACTATTGAGTTTTTTCACTTGGAACTTTTTTTATTGTTTTTTATAGTTTTTTTCACCTGTAACTTATTTTTTTTATAGTGAAACTGTTGAGTTTTTTAACTCTGAATTTTTTGTAAGCTTTTTAAAGTTGAGTTTTTTCATATGGAAATCTTGTTTTGGTTCTTACAGTGAAATTGTTGATATTTTTAACATGAAACTATTTTTATTGTTTTTTAGTGACATTTTTCAGTTTTTTTAACTTGGAACTCTTATTATGGTTTTTAAAGTGAAACTGACTTGTTTTTTAACATGGAACTTTTATTTTGGTTTTTATAGTGAAACTTTTGAGTTTTTAACTTGGATATTTTTTACGGTTTTTATAGTGAAACTATTGAATTTTTTTACTTAGAATTTTCAAATATTTTTATAGAAAAATTGTTGAGTTTTCAACTTGAATTTTTTTTTAATGATTTTTATAGTGAAATAGATGAGGTTTTGTAACTTAGATCTTTTTTTATGATATTTATAGTGAAATTGTTGAGCATTTTACCTTGGAACTTTTTTTTTCTTTTAAAGTGAAATTCTTGTGTTTTTTAACTTGGAACATTCGTTATGGTTTTTATTGTGAAACTATAGAGTTTTTTAACTTTGAAATCTTTTAATGGTTTTTACAATGAAATTGTTGAGTTTGTTCACTTGGAACTTTTTTTATGGTTATTATAGTGAAACAGTTGAGTTTTTTTTATAGGGGAATCTTAATATGGTTTTTATAGTGAATCTGCTGACATTTTTATATTGAATTTGTTTTTATGGTTTTATAGTGAAATTGTTGAGTTTTTTAACTTGTAACTTTTATTATTGTTTTGATATTGAAACTGACTTGTTTTTTAAATTGGAACTTTTATTTTGGTTTTTATCGTGAAACTGTTGAGTTTTATAACTTGGAATTTTTTAAATATTTTTATAGTAAAATTGTTGAGTTTCTAAACTTGAAACTTTTTTTTATGATTTTTATAGTGAAATAGATGAGGTTTATAACAAATTGTTTTTTACTATCTTTATACTGAAAATGTTGAGCACTTTATCTTGGAATTTTTTTTGTTTTGTTTTTATAGTGAAATTGTTGTGTTTATTAAATTAGAACTTTTGTTATGGTTTTTATAGTGAAACCGTTGAGTTTTTTAACTTTGAAATTTTTTATGGTTTTTATAGTGAAACTGTTGATTTTTTTCACTTATAACTTTTTTTTTATAGTTTTTATAGTGAAACTGTTGAGTTTTTTTCACTTTGAACTTATATTTTTTATAGTGAAACTGATGAGTTTTTAACTTGAAATATTTTAATATATTCTTTAAAGAAAAACTATTGAGTTTTTTAACTGTGAATTTTTTGTAAGATTTTTAAAGTTGGTTTTTATAGTTAAAATGTTGATATTTTTAACATGAAACTATTTTTATGGTTTTTTAGTGATATTGTTGAGTGTTTTTAACTTGGAACTCTTATTATGATTTTTAAAGTGAAACTTACTTGTTTTTTAACATGGAACTTTTATTTTGGTTTTTATAGTGAAACTGTTGAGTTTTTTAACTTGAATATTTTTTATGGTTATTATAGTGAAACTATTGAATTTTTTTAAATATTTTTATAGAGAAATTGTTGAGTTTTTTAACTTGAAATTTTTTTTAATGATTTTTATAGTGAAATAGATGAGGTTTATAACTTAGATTTTTTTTAGGATCATTATAGTGAAATTGTTAAGCATTTTACCTTGGAACTTTTTTTTTATATTTTAAAGTGAAATTGTTGTGTTTTTTAACTTGGAACTTTCGTCATGGTTTTTATAGTGAAACTATTGAGTTTTTTAACTTTGAAATTTTTTATGGTTTTTACAGTGAAACTGTTTTTTCACTTGGAACTTTTTTTTATGGTTTTTATAGTGAAACTGTTGAGTTTGATTAACCTGGAACATATTTTTTATGTTTTTTATAGTGAAACTGTAGAGTTTTTTAACTTTGATGTTTTTTTATGCTTTTTAAAGTTGAGTATTTTCTAAGGGTAATCTTAAAATGGTTTTTATAGTGAAACTGCTGACATTTTTAATATGATTTTGTTTTATGGTTTTATAGTGAAATTGTTGAGTATTTTTAACTCGGAACTTTTATTATGGTTTTTATAGTGAAATTGACTTGTTTTTTAAATTGGAACTTTTATTTTGGTTTTTATCGTGAAACTGTTAAGTTTTTTAACTTGGAATTTTTTAAATATTTTTATAGAGGAATTTTTTAGTTTCTAAACTTGAAACTTGTTTTTTGATTTTTATAGTTGTAGATGTTTAGAATTGGCAGAATTTTTGACCAACAAGAAGTGTTGAACTTAGTTCAGGATGTCACACCAGATGTTGTGACATTATCAAATAGAGTATAAGTTAATGAACTTAGTTCAGGGTGTCACACCAGATGTTGTGACATTGTATAAGTTAATGAATTAAGTTCAGACATCAGGATGTCACACCAGATGTTGTGACATCTCAAACCTGCTACCAGACTTAAAAGATGCGAAACAGAACTGAGTAAATTCAGGGAATTTATCTGGAATTAATTATGGATGGATAAACAATACAAGGCGCATCTGTAGGGAGCTTAGTTATCTGTTTTCAGTATAACAGAATAACTATCTCACCTAGAATCAAGGAAGTAACAAACACTAATTCGAGGTGATGACAGCATGCGTATCAGGACTGGATAATCTACAGAAAGCCCAAAATCCAAGCATCTATTTAAGCAACAGAAACTCTCAGAATAGAGAACGAAATTAAGAAGACTAAATAGAGTGTTTGTGTTTAATAGCAGGTTTTAGTTGTGTATCACTTTATGAGCTTTTAAGCAAAAAGTGTATTGTGTCTTGATTGAAACTGTGAAGTTAAATCAAGCTGTTGTGTTTGAAGTGTGACTTCAATTTTATTAAACTTGTAACATATCACTGTGTGATTGAGGGGGAGTGAGTTGGTACTCATATCTAAGTTGTGTCTTAGGTAGAAATTGCCTTGGGTAGATATTAAGTGAAGGATTAAACTGAGTGGTTTAAGTCCAGAATTAATATTACTTATATTGGATTTCCTTCCTGGCTTGGTAGCCCCCAGATGTAAGTGTGGAGATACACTGAACTAGGTTAACAATTTCCTGTGTTATTTACTTTACCTGCACTTTAAGTTTTGTTTAAGTCTTCAAGTGTTTAAACATCTCATTCGACATCACGTACCTGATCCCAGAATTTCAATTAGCATCAGAGCAGGCACCTTGCCTGTTTAACTAGGTGAGATCTAGGGACTGCAAATTTTGGGAACATGGACAGAGATTTAGGATCTGTGAATAGACCACCTATATTGGATGGATCCAACTATGACTACTAGAAGCCAAGAATGGTAGCTTTCATAAAATCACTTGATAGTAGGGCTTGGAAAGCAGTCAACAAAGGATGGGAACACCCTGTCCAAGACAACAAGGATGAGGCAAAAGTGTTGAAACCTGAAGAAGAATGGAGCAAGGAGGAAGAAGATTCAGCACTTGGAAACTCCAAATCCTTAAATGCCTTATTCAATGGCATTGATAGGAACATATTCAGACTTGTGCATCACTGTGAGCTAGCCAAAGATGTTTGGGACACTCTCAAAACCACTCATGAAGGAACATCAAAGGTGAAGATGTCAAGACTTCAACTTCTCACCACCAAGTTTGAAAACTTGAGAATGAAGGAAGATGAGACAATTCATGAGTTTTACATGAACATCTTGGAAATAGCTAATACTTCTGGTGCTTTGGGAGAGAAGATGAGTGATGAAAAGCTGGTAAGAAAGATTCTCAGATCTTTACCAAAAAGATTTGACATGAAGGTTACTGCAATAGAAGAAGCTCAGAACATATGCACAATGAAGGTTGAAGAGCTCATTGGTTCCCTTCAAACATTTGAGATGGGAATGAATGATACAATTGTGAAGAAGAACAAAAGCATAGCCTTGGTTTCAAATACTGATAAAGAAGAAGAAAATCATGAAGCAGACCCTGAAGAAAATTTATCAGAAACAATTGCTATGCTTGGAAGACAATTCAACAAGATTCTCAGAAGAATGGATAGCAGGTCCCGACCAAGTGGAAAAAACTCAAACTCTTCTGAGAATAAAAGACCTTATGATGCTAATAGAAGGTCAAATTATGATGAGAAGACCAACCAAGGAAAAGGGATTCAATGTCATGGATGTGAAGGATATGGACACATTAGAAATGAATGCCCTACCTATCTAAAGAAGCAGAAGAAAGGTCTCTTTGTGACCTGGTCAGATGAAGACTCAAGATGTGAATCAGAAGAAGAATCTGCAAAGCACATCACTGCTCTAGCTGGAGTATGTGAATCTGAAGGGGGGTCCAGTGATGAGGAGCTGACTTTTGAAGAGCTTGAAGAATTATACAAGATGCTGTGTAAAAGGAGCACTGAAGTATGCATGGACAATATAAAGCAGAAGAAGCAAATTGAGGCATTAAAGGTTGAAAAGACAAGCAGTCTAGAGATCATTGACACTCAGAAAAATGAAGTAAGCCTTCTCAACTCCAAGTTGGAGAATATGTCCAAATCTGTCAGAATGTTGAACAGTAGCTCAAACACACTTGATGTCATTCTCAACAACAACAAGCACTCAGGGGATAGAACTGAGTTGGGATTTAATAAAGCTCAAAAGTTTGAGGCTAGCTCCAGTAAAACAACTTCAAATCCCATAAAGTCAGACAAGATGTCCCAACAGATGTCCCAACATCATGAAAAGAACATGATGAAAAAGAAGTATCAAAGATGGAGATGCCATCATTGTGGAAGGTTTGGTCACATCAAACCTTTTTGCTACAAGCTGCATGGACATCCAAATCAGAGGTATCAGCAACCCCCTAAGCAGAAGACAAAGGTTATCAAGAAAGTGCTGCATGGACATCAAAATCAAAGATATCAACAATCCCCTAAGCATAAGACAAAGGTCATCAAGAAAATATGGGTACCTAAAGCTAGTCTTCATGCTGATCAAAGCTACAAATACATGCCCAAGAACAAGCTCAACAAACAACCTTGGAGCTCTAAAGATAGTCACTACACAGGGCAGAGGCATCAAAGGAAACCTCACAACAGGCAAAAATGGTCAAAGAAGGTTGTTGCCTATATAGCTCATACATCTCTCAGAGTATCAGCTAAAGAAGACTGGTACTTTGACAGTGGATGCTCAAGGCACATGACTGGATTGAAGAATCTGCTGGTAGACTTAAAGTCATACTCATCCAGATATGTAACCTTTGGAGATGGAGCTAAAGGAGAAATCAAGGGAGTTGGGACTTTGGACTGCCCAAATGTACCAAGACTAGATGATGTGCTGCTGGTAAAAGGATTGACTGCTAACTTGATCAGCATAAGTCAATTATGTGATCAAGGTTACAGTGTAAACTTTACCAAAACTGAATGCATAGTGTCTGATAAAGAACAGAAGGTTGTCATGAGAGGAGCCAGATCTAAAGACAACTGTTATATGTGGGAACCTCAAGATTTCAGTCTCACTTCAACTTGCTCCTTAGCTAAAGAAGAAGAAGTGAAGTTATGGCACCAAAGACTAGGTCATCTTCATCTCAGAGGAATAAAGAAGATCATATTTATGGAGGCTGTAAGAGGTATTCTAGACTGAAGATTGATGAAGGCAAAGTATGTGGTGAATGTCAAATAGGCAAGCAAACCAAGATGTCCCATCCAAAGCTCCAACATCTGACAACTTCCAAAGTTTTGGAATTATTACATATGGATCTTATGGGACCAATGCAGGTTGAGAGTCTTGGGGGAAAAAGGTATGCATATGTAGTTGTTGATGACTTTTCAAGATATACATGGATAAATTTCATCAAAGAAAAGTCTGATGTGTTTGATGTATTCAAAGATTTGTGCCAAAGAATACAAAGAGAAAAAGCAAGCTGTGTGGTCAGAATAAGAAGTGACCATGGAAAGGAGTTTAAGAATAAAAAATTCTCAGATTTCTGTTCTTCAGAAGGAATCAATCATGAGTATTCTTCTCCTATCACCCCTCAATAGAATGGGATTGTTGAGAGGAAGAACATAACTATCCAAGAGTCAGCAAGAGCTATGATCCATGCTAAAAATTTGCCACTGTACTTCTGGGCTGAAGCTATGAACACAGCTTGTTACATTCACAATAGAGTCACTCTAAGAAAAGGAACCTTGTCCACCATCTATGAAGTCTGGAAGGGCAGAAAACCTACAGTCAAGTACTTCCATGTGTTTGGAAGTAATTGTTATATTCTGGCTGATAGGGATCAAAGAAGAAAGATGGATCCTAAAAGTGATGAAGGGATTTTCCTTGGATACTCCATAAATAGCAGAGCCTATAGAGTATTTAACTCCAGAACCAAGGTTATAATGGAGTCAATAAATGTGATCATTGATGATGCCCCTGCAGATGTTGCAGATGATGTTGGAACATCTGCTGACAGTCAGACTGAAGTTGAAATAAAGAGTGATAATCCTGACTTCACTCTAACTGAGGAAAGGACAGAACAATCCAGCAAACCTCCCTCCATCAGAATCCAGAAGGATCATCCTAAAGATCTGATAATTGGTGATCCCAACAGTGGTGTAATCACTAGATCAAGAGAGATGATTTCAGGTTCTTGTTTTGTTTCAAAAATAGAACCTAAAAACATCAAGGAAACTCTGAATGATGAGTACTGGATTTCTACTATGCAAGAAGAATTAGGCCAGTTCACAAGGAATGAAGTGTGGGATCTTGTTCCTAGACCTAATGACATAAATCTGATTGGCACTAAATGGGTGTATAAGAACAAGTCAAATGAGCAGGGAGTTGTTACAAAGAACAAGGCTAGACTTGTAGCTCAAGGATACACACAAATTGAGGGAGTAGACTTTGATGAAACCTTTGCACCAGTAGCAAGGCTTGAATCAATCAGACTACTTTTAGGAATTGCTTGTATCCTGAAGTTCAAGCTATTTCAAATGGATGTTAAAAGTGCCTTTCTAAATGGGTATCTTAATGAGGAGGTATATGTGGAGCAGCCTAAGGGATTTGTTGATCCAAGCTGTCCAAATCATGTATACAAACTAAGGAAGGCTCTTTATGGTCTGAAGCAAGCCCCAAGAGCATGGTATGAGAGACTGAATACTTTTCTCATAAAACAAGGGTACATGAAAGGTGGAATAGACAAAACCTTGTTTGTGAAGGATGAAGAAGGAAATGTCATGATTGCTCAAATATATGTAGATGACATAGTCTTTGGTGGGATGTCAGATAGGATGGTTAAACTTTTTGTCACTCAAATGGAATCTGAATTTGAGATGAGCCTAGTAGGAGAACTAACCTACTTTCTTGGACTGCAAATCAAGCAGATGGAGGACTCCATGTTCATATCCCAAAGCAAGTATGCAAAGAACATTGTCAAGAAGTTTGGGATGGACAATGCTAGTCACAAAAGAACACCTGCCCCCACTCATTTAAAGCTGACAAAGGATGACAAGGGTGAGAATGTAGACCAAAGCTTATACAGAAGCATGATTGGAAGCCTATTATATCTGACTGCTAGCAGACCAGATATAGCCTTTGCAGTAGGTGTATGTGCAAGATATCAAGCTGAGCCAAAAGTAAGTCATCTAAACCAGGTTAAGAGGATTTTGAAATATGTCAATGGTACTTGTGACTATGGCATAATGTACTCTCATGGATGTGAACCAATTCTCACTGGCTTTTGTGATGCTGACTGGGCTGGAAGTGCTGATGATAGAAAGAGCACATCAGGAGGATGCTTCTTTCTAGGAAACAATTTGATTTCTTGGTTCAGTAAGAAACAAAATTGTGTATCCTTTATCCACTGCTGAAGCTGAATATATTGCAGCTAGTAGCAGTTGTTCACAGTTGGTTTGGATGAAGCAAATGCTCACAGAATACAATGTCCCACAAGATGTCATGACATTGTACTGTGAAAATTTAAGTGCTATTAACATATCAAAGAATCCTATCCAACACAGCATGACCAAGCACATTGATATCAGACATCATTTCATCAGAGATCTTGTGGAAGAGAAGGTGATCTCATTAGAACATGTAGCCACAGATCTGCAATTGGTTGATATATTTACTAAAGCTTTGGATGCTACCAAATTTGAAAACCTAAGGGGTAAATTGGGAATCTGCTTATGTGAAATATAGCAGTTATAGAGAAGTGCCAACATGTTCTATGACATCGTGTGGCATGATCACCAGATGGCAGCACCAGTCTGGTCAGTAACTCTGTGTATTCCACTTTTTAAAATTCCACCAGTAACAGATTTTATAAAAGCTCAAGCTTGCTCTCAGCTCTTCATCTCCTCACTATCTTCTCAAAACAAATTGCATGCGAAAGCTGATTTTCTGAGCTCATCAAAATCAATCAAACCTAAACTCTTCTTCCACCACATTCGAAAATGTCTCAACATCAAAACCCTAACATCATGGATGAAAATCTCAACCAAGAAGATGTGGTGCATGCAACCCCAATCTCTATAGTTCCAATGGATACTACTCCCATGGACGAAATCAGAGGAAGTGTCCCTCTTGCTCAAAAGCCTAGAACTCCAAATGTGAGAAGAGCAAAGGAACCCGTGTTTAGAAAAAGCAAAGGGATTCCTTCATCCTCAAACACCACCCCCAAAGCTTCTGACTATGTGGATGCTTCCATCAAGCATCTTGTGAATAGGATCTTATTTGAACAAAGAGTAATGCGTGGGGTATCTGTTCCCCTGAACACCATGCCTGCTCCACAAGAAGAACAGAGCAATCAGGCTGAAGAGGACACTCCTGCTCAACAGGATGTCCCAATAGATGTTGAAACATCTGAGGACCAGAACAAGGCCTCAACTGATGATGATGATGAAGCCACTGATGACCAAGCTTCTGTTGATCCACCTGCTGAAAAGGAGGCTTCTCAACCTCCTCCTGCTGAAGCCATAGATGATGACTCTGACACAGAGATCATTGCATCTGTTAACCCTAGCATAGCCAAAAGGCTTAGGGCTAGGAAGGAGAAGAAGTCTGCTGGACATGCAACTCCTGAAAAGAAACAGCCTACTCCAAAGAAAGACAAGGCCAAAGTTGTATTTGGACCTACTAAACAATGGAGCAAGGTGAGTACACAAAAGAGGAAAGCTGTTACTCCACCTGATTCAGATGTTGAAGAGGATGTCCCAACATCCCCACCAAGGAAGAAACCAGCACCTTCAAGGTCTACCTCTGCTGTTCCAGAAGCTCCTCTGGACAATGTGTCCTTCCATCATGTGTCATGTGTGAGCAGATGGAAATATGTCTACCAAAGAAGGGTGGCACTGGAAAGAGAGCTGGGCAGCAATGCACTGGAGTGCACTGAGGTAATAGACCTTATATCATCTGCTGGCTTATTCAAGACTGTTTCAAACTTTTCACCCTGCTATGAGCTGCTGGTCAAGGAGTTCATTGTCAACCTGCAAGAAGACTGTGCTGATGGAAAGTCAGAAGAATTCAGAAAGGTTTATGTAAGAGGGAGATGTGTGGAATTCTCTCCTAGGGTTATAAATCATTACCTAGGGAGAGAATCTGATGGACCTAATGAGCCGGGGAAGACTGACAACCAAATTTAAAAGGTCATCACTGCCAACCAGGTCAAAACTTGGCCAGTCAAGGGCAAACTTTCTGTTAGCTTGCTAACAAGGAAGTATGCAATGCTGCATAGAATTGGTACTGTCAACTGGGTCCCTACCAACCATACTTCTTCAATAGCTACTGGATTGGGAAGATTCATTTATGTTGTGGGCACCCAAACAAAGTTGGACTTTGGGGCTTACATATTTGATCAAACACTGAAGCATGCAGGAACATCAACAACAAAGCTTCCTATTGCTTTTCCATATCTGCTCTGTGGAATCATCCTCAACCAGTATCCAGGCATTCTCACTGAGAAGGATCCAGTCTGCAAGAGAGAAAGTCCTCTGGCCTTCCACTACAAACTGTTCTTGAGCCATCATGCTGCTGATATTGAAGCTCCCAGTGGGACATCTGCTAGACCATCAAAAGCAAAGTGTCATATATCCAAAGCTGCCTTGATTGCAGAACTGAAGAACACTTGCAAAGAGCTGGATGCTAGGAAGAAAAAGCTTGAGGAAATAATTCAAAGGCTGGAAGTGGAAGAGGTTGCTCAGAATGCTGATGACTCTGATGATGAATCTGAAGAGGAAGAAGATACTGAATATGAAGATTCTGAGTGAAAATGTGTGAGGAAAGTGTACTGTATCAGCATTGTAATTTTGGCTTTGTAATTTTCAATGTTTTCTCTCTGCTTGTGTAAAATTTGGCCCCAATTTCTGTCTAACAAGGGGGAGAAGAGAAGTGTACTGATCAACAACAATGTCTGCTGCAGTTTGCCTGATTAATGAAAAATGTTGTTTGTCTGTTTAATGTCTGCTTCTGAACTAAGTTTTTTTTTATAGAAAATTTTGTTGAACAAGTCAGAATCCATACAGGTTTGAGGGGGAGTAAAGTGTACTGAACTCTCACATGATTCAACAGAAAAGAACTGTTGCACTCTGATAAATAAAACTTTGCTGCACTCTGATAAAACCAGAAGATTGTGTTTGCCAAAAATTAGCCAAAGGGGGAGTTTGTAGATGTTTAGAATTGGCAGAATTTTTGACCAACAAGAAGTGTTGAACTTAGTTCAGGATGTCACACCAGATGTTGTGACATTATCAAACAGAGTATAAGTTAATGAACTTAGTTCAGGATGTCACACCAGATGTTGTGACATTGTATAAGTTAATGAATTAAGTTCAGACATCAGGATGTCACACCAGATGTTGTGACATCTCAAACCTGCTACCAGACTTAAAAGATGCGAAACAGAACTGAGTAAATTCAGGGAATTTATATGGAATTAATTATGGATGGATAAACAATACAAGGTGCATCTGTAGGGAGCTTAGTTATCTGTTTTCAGTATAACAGAATAACTATCTCACCTAGAATCAAGGAAGTAACAAACCCTAATTCAAGGTGATGACAGCATGCGTATCAGGACTGGATAATCTACAGAAAGCCCAAAATCCAAGCATCTATTTAAGCAACAGAAACTCTCAGAATAGAGAACGAAATTAAGAAGACTAAATAGAGTGTTTGTGTTTAATAGCAGGTTTTAGTTGTGTATCACTTTATGAGCTTTTAAGCAAAAAGTGTATTGTGTCTTGATTGAAACTGTGAAGTAAAATCAAGTTGTTGTGTTTGAAGTGTGACTTCAATTTTATTAAACTTGTAACATATCACTGTGTGATTGAGGGGGAGTGAGTTGGTACTCATATCTAAGTTGTGTCTTAGGTAGAAATTGCCTTGGGTAGATATTAAGTGAAGGATTAAACTGAGTGGTTTAAGTCCAGAATTAATATTACTTATATTGGATTTCCTTCCTGGCTTGGTAGCCCCCAGATGTAAGTGTGGAGATACACTGAACTGGGTTAACAATTTCCTGTGTTATTTACTTTACCTGCACTTTAAGTTTTGTTTAAGTCTTCAAGTGTTTAAACATCTCATTCGACATCACGTACCTGATCCCAGAATTTCAATAGTGAAATAAATGAGGTTTATAACTTGGATCTCTTTTTACGATCTTTATACTGAAATTGTTGAGCACTTTACCTTGTAAATTTTTTTGTTTTATTTTTATACTGAAATTGTTGTGTTTATTAAATTGGAACTTTCGTTATTGTTTTTATAGTGAAATTGTTGAGTTTTTTAACTTTGAAATTTTTTATGGTTTTTATAGTGAAACTGTTGATTTTTTCACTTAGAACTTTTTTTATAGTTTTTATAGTGAAACTGTTGAGTTTTTTTTCACTTGGAACTTATATTTTTTTATAGTGAAACTGATGAGTTTTTAACTTGAAATATTTTAATATATTCTTTAAAGAAAAACTGTTGATTTTTTAACTGGGAATTTTTTGTAAGCTTTTTAAAGTTGAGTTTTTTCACATGGAAATCTTGTTTTGGTATTAATAGTTAAATTGTTGATATTTTTAACATGAAACTATTTTTATGGTTTTTTAGTGATATTGTTGAGTTTTTTTTAACTTGGAACTCTTATTATGATTTTTAAAGTGAAACTTACTTGATTTTTAACATGGAACTTTTATTTTGGTTTTTATAGTGAAACTGTTGAGTTTTTTAACATGGATATTTTTTATGGTTATTATAGTGAAACTATTGAATTTTTTTACTTGGAATTTTTTGAATATTTTTATAGAGAAATTGTTGAGTTTTTTAACTTGAAAATTTTTTTTTAATGATTTTTATAGTGAAATAGATGAGGTTTATAACTTAGATCTTTTTTTAGGATCTTTATAGTGAAATTGTTGAGCATTTTACCTTGGAACTTTTTTTTATATTTCAAAGTGAAATTGTTGTGTTTTTTAACTTGGAACTTTCGTCATGGTTTTTATAGTGAAACTATTGAGTTTTTTAACTTTGAAATTTTTATGGTTTTTACAGTGAAACTGTTGAGTTTTTTCACTTGGAACTTTTTTTTATAGTTTTTATAGTGAAACTGTTGAGTTTGTTTAACCTGGTCATCTTTTTTTATGTTTTTTATAGTGAAACTGTTGAGTTATTTTACTTGAAATTTTTTAATATAATTTTTAAAGAGAAACTGTAGAGTTTTTTAACTTTGATGTTTTTGTATGCTTTTTAAAGTTGAGTATTTTCTCAGGGGAATCTTAAAATGGTTTTTATAGTGAAACTGCTGACATTTTTAATATGATTTTGTTTTATGGTTTTATAGTGAAATTGTTGAGTTTTTTTAACTCGGAACTTTTATTATGGTTTTTATAGTGAAATTGACTGGTTTTTTAAATTGGAACTTTTTTTTTGGTTTTTATCGTGAAACTGTTATGTTTTTTAACTTGGAATTTTTTAAATATTCTTATAGAGGAATTTTTGAGTTTCTAAACTTGAAACTTGTTTTTTGATTATTATAGTGAAATAAATGAGGTTTATAATTTGGATCTCTTTTTACAATCTTTATATTGAAATTGTTGAGCACTCTACCTTGGAAATTTTTTTGTTTTGTTTTTATAGTGAAATTGTTGTGTTTATTAAATTGGAACTTTCGTGTTGGTTTTTATAGTGAAACCGTTGAGTTTTTTAACTTTGAAATTTTTTATGGTTTTTACAGTGAAACTGTTGAGTTTTTTCACTTGGAACTTTTTTTAATGGTTTTTATAGTGAAAATGTTGAGTTTTTTTAACCTGTAATATTTTTTTTTATATATTTTTTATTGTGAAACTGTTGAGTTTTTCACATGAAATATTTTAATATAATTTTTATAGACAAATTGTAGAGTTTTTTAACTTTCAATATTTTGTAAGCTTTTTAAAGTTCAGTTTTTTCACATGGAAATCTTATCATGGTTTTTATAGTGAAATTGTTGATATTTTTAACATGAAACTATTTTTATGGTTATTTAGTGAAATTGTTGAGTTTTTTTTTATTTGGAACTTTTATTATGGTATTTAAATTGAAACTGACACGTTTTTTAAACATGGAACTTTTATTTTCATTTTTATAGTGAGACTGTTGATTTTTTAACTTGGATTTTTTTTATGGTTTTTATAGTGAAATAGACGAGGTTTTGTAACTTAGATCTTTTTTTAGGATCTTTATAGTGAAATTGTGAAGCATTTTACCTTGGAACTTTTTATTTTTATTTTTATAGTGATATTGTTGAGTTTTTTAACTTTGAATTTTATTATGGTTTTTAATGTGAAACTGACTTGTTTTTTAACATGGAACTTTTATTTTGGTAAGTGAAACTGTTGAGTTTTTTAACTTGGATATTTTTTATGGTTTTTATAGTGAAACTATTGAATTCTAGTACTTGGAATATTTTTAATATTTTTATAGAGAAATTGTTGAGTTTTTTAACATGAAACTTTTGTTTTATGATTTTTTTATAGTGAAATAGATGAGGTTTATAACTTAGATATTTTTGTAGGATCTTTATAGTGAAATTGTTGAGATCTTACCTTGGAACTTTTTTTTATATTTTAAAGTGAAATTGTTGTGGCTTTTAACTTGGAACTTTTCGTTACAGTTTTTATAGTGAAACTATTGAGTTTTTTAGCTTTGTAATTTTTATGGTTTTTACAGTGAAACTCTTGAGTTTTTTCACTTGTAACTTTTTTATGGTTTTTATAGTGAAAATGTTGAGTTTTTTCACTTGGAACCTTTTTTTTATAGTGAAACTTTGAGTTTTTTTTCACCTGGAACTTATTTTTTATAGTGAAACTGTTGAGTTTTTAACATGAAATATTTTAATATATTCTTTATAGAGAAACTGTAGATTTTTTTAACTGGGAATTTTTTGTAAGCTTTTTTTAGTTGAGGTTTTTCACATGGGGAAATCTTGTTTTGGTTTTTATAGTGAAATTGTTGATATTTTTAACATGAAACTATTATTATGGTTTTTTAGTGACATTGTTGAGTTTTTTTAACTTTGAACTCTTATTATGGTTTTAAAAGTGAAACAGACTTGTTTTTTAACATGGAACTTTTTTTTATAGTGAAATTGTTGAGTTTTTTTAACTTGAATATTTTTATGGTTTTTAGAGTGAAACTACTGCATTTTTTTACTTGGAATTTTTTAAATATTTTTATAGAGAAATTGTTGAGTTTTTTAACTTGAAACTTTTTTTTTTTATGATTTTTATAGTGAAATAGATGAGGTTTTGTAACTTAAGTCTATTTTAGGATCTTTATAGTGAAATTGTTGAGCATTTTACCTTGGAACTTTTTTTTATTTTAAAGTGAAATTGTTGTGTTTTTTAACTTGGAACTTTCGTTATGGTTTTTATAGTGAAACTATTTTGTTTTTTAACTTTGAAATTTTTTATGGTTTTTACAGTGAAACTGTTGAGTTTTTCACTTGGAACTTTTTTTATGGTTTTAATAGTGAAATTGTTGTGTTTTTTTCACCTGGAAATTATTTTTTATGTTTTTTTATAGTGAAACTGTTGAGTTTTTTCGTAAGAAATTGTTTAATATAATTTTTATAGAGAAACTGTAGAGTTTTTTAACTTTGAATTTTTGGTATGCTTTTTAAAGTTGAGTTTTTTCATGGGAATTTTAATATGGTTTTTATAGTGAAATTGTTTATATTTTTAACATGAAACTATTTCTATGATTATTTAGTGAAATTGTTGAGTTTTTTTTAACTTGGAACTTTTATTATGGTGTTTAAAGTGAAACTGACTTCTTTTTATAACATGGAACTTTTATTTTGGTTTTTATAGTGAGAGTGTTGAGTTTTTTAACTTGGATTTTTTTATGGTTTTTGTAGTGAAACTATTGAGTTTTTTTACTTGGAATTTTTTAAATATTTTTATAGAGAAATTGTTGAGTTTTTTTTTTAACTTGTAACTTTTTTTAATGATTTTTATAGTGAAATAGACAAGGTTTTGTAACTTAAATCTTTTTTTAGGATCTTTATAGTGAAATTTTGAAGCATTTTACCTTGGAACTTTTTTTATTGTTATTTTTATAGGTAATTGTTGTGTTTTTTAACTTGGATCTTTCGGCATGGTTTTTATATTGAAATTTTTGAGTTTTTTAACTTTGAAATTTTTGTATGATTTTTATAGTGAAATTGTTGCGTTTTTTCACTTGGTACTTTTTTTATTCTTTTTTATAGTGAAACTATTGAGTTTTTTTCACTCGTAACTTTTTAACAAAATATATTTTTTATAGTGAAACTGTTGAGTTTTTAGCTTGAAATATATTAATATATTCTTTATAGAAAAATTGTTGAGTTTTTTAAATGGGAAATCTTATTTTGGTTTTTATAGTGAAATTGTTGATATTTTTAACATGAAACTATTTTTATGGTTTTTTAGTGACATTGTTGAGTTTTTTTTAACTTGGAACTCTTATTAAGGTTTTTAATGTGAAACTGACTTGTTTTTTTTTAACATGGGACTTTTATTTTGATAGGTGAAACTGTTGAGTTTTTTAACTTGGATATTTTTTATGGTTTTTATAGTGAAACTATTGAATTTTTTTACTTGGAATTTTATAACTATTTTTATAGAGAAATTGTTGAGTTTTTTTTATCATAAAACTTTTATTTTATGATTTTTTATAGTGAAATAGATGAGGTTTATAACTTAGATCTTTTTTTAGGATCTTTATAGTGAAATTATTGAGATTTTACCTTGGAACTTTTTTTTATTTTAAAGTGAAATTGTTGTGTTTTTTAACTTGGAGCTTTTCGGTATGGTTTTTATAGTGAAACTATAGAGTTTTTTAGCTTTGAAATTTTTTATGGTTTTTACAGTGAAACTCTTGAATTTTTTCACTTGTAACTTTTTTATGGTTATTAGTAAATATGTTGAGTTTTTTCACTTGGAACTTTTTTTTATTGTTTTTTATAGTGAAACTTTGAGTTTTTTTTTCATCTGGAACTTATTTTTTTAAAATTTTTTATAGTGAAACTGTTGAGTTTTTAAATTGAAATATTTTAATATATTTTTTATAGAGAAACTGTAGAGTTTTTTAACTGGGAATTTTTTGTAAGCTTTTTTTAGTTGAGTTTTTCACATGGAAATCTTGTTTTGGTTTTTATAGTGAAATTGTTGATATTTTTAACATGAAACTATTTTTATGGATTTTTAGTGACATTGTTGAGTTTTTTTAACTTTGAACTCTTATTATGTTTTTTAAAGTGAAACTGACTTGTTTTTTAAAATATAACTTATATTTTGGTTTTTATAGTGAAACTGTTGAGTTTTTCAACTTGAATATTTTTATGGTTTTTAGAGTGAAACTATTGAATTTTTTTACTTGGAATTTTATAACTTGAGTATTTCTATGCTTTTTATGGTGAAACTATTGTTGAGTTTTTTTAACTTGAAACTTTTTTTTATGATTTTTATAGTGAAATAAATGAGGTTTTGTAACTTAGATCTTTTTTTTAGGATCTTTATAGTGAAATTGTTGAGCATTTTACCTTGGAACTTTTTTTTTAATTTTAAAGCGAAATTGTTGTGTTTGTTAACTTGGAAATTTCGTTATGGTTTTTATAGTGAAACTATTGAGTTTTTTAACTTTGAAATTTTTTATGGTTTTTACAGTGAAACTGTTGAGTTTTTCACTTGGAACTTTTTTATGGTTTTTATATTGAAATTGTTGAGTTTTTTTCACTTGGAAATTATTTATATGTTTTTTTATAGTGAAACTGTTGAGTTTTTTCACATGAAAGTTTTTAATATAATTTTTATAGAGAAACTTTAGAGTTTTTTAACTTTGAATTTTTTGTATACTTTTTAAACTTGAGTTTTTTCTGAGGAGAATCTTAATATGGTTTTTATAGTGAAACTGTTGACATTTTTAATATGAATTTTTTTTATGGTTCTATTGTGAAATTATTGAGTTTTTTAACTTGGAACTTTTATTATGGTTTTTATAGTGAAACAAACTTGTTTTATAAATTGGAACATTTATTTTTGTTTTTATCGTGAAACTATTGAGTTTTTTAACTTGGAATTTTTTAAATATTTTTATAGAGAAATTGTTGAGTTTCCAAACTTTAAACTTTTTTTTTTTATGATTTTTATAGTGAAATAGATGAGGTTTATAACTTGGATCTTTTTTTACGATCTTTTTAGTGAAATTGTTTAACATTTCACTTGAAATATTTTAATATATTCTTTATAAAGGGAACTGTTGAGTTTCTTAACTTGGAATTTTTTGTCAACTTTTTAAAGTTGGGTTTTTTCACATGGAAATCTTGTTATGGTTTTTATAGTAAAATTATTGACATTTTTAACATGAAACTATTTTTATGGTTTTTTAGAGAAATTGTTGAGTTTTTAACTTGGAACTATTATAATGGTTTTCAAAGTGAAACTAACTTGTTTTTTAACTTGGAACTTTTAATTTGGTTTTTATAGTGAAACTGTTGAGTTTTTTCAACTTGGATCATTTTTTATGGTTTTTATAGTGAAACTATTGAGTTTTTTTACTTGGAATTTTTTAAATATTTTTATAGAGAAATTGTTAAGTTTTTTAACTTGAAATTTTTTTTTTTTTATGATTTTTATAGTGAAATAGATGAGGTTTTATAACTTAGATCTTTTTTTAGGATCTTTATAGTGAAATTGTGAAGAATTTTACCTTGGAACTTTTATTTTTATTTTTATAGTGAAATTGTTGTGTTTTTTTAACTTGGAACTTTCGTTATGGTTTTTATAGTGAAATTGTTGAGTTTTTTAACTTTGAATTTTTGTATGGTTTTTATAGTGTGACTATTGAGTTTTTTTCACTTGGAACTTTTTTTATACATTTTTAAACTGAAACTGTTGAGTTTTTTTCACTTGGAACTTATTTCTTTTTATATTTTTTATAGTGAAACTGTTGAGTTTTTAACTTGAAATATTTTAATATATTCTTCATAGAGAAACTGTTGAGTTTTTTAAGTGGGATTTTTTTGCAAGCTTTTTAAAGTTGAGTTTTTTCACATGGAAATCTTGTTTTGGTTTATATAGTGAAATTGTTGATATTTTTAACATGAAACTATTTTTATGGGTTTTTAGTGACATTATTGAGTTTTTTTTAACTTGGAAATCTTATTATGGTTTTTAAAGTGAAACTGACTTTTTTTTAACATGGAACTTTTATTTTGGTTAGTGAAATTGTTGAGTTTTTTAACTTGGATATTTTTTTTATGGTTTTTATAGTGAAATTATTGAATTTTTTTACTTGGAATTTTTAAAATATTTTTATAGAGAAATTGTTGAGTTTTTTTAACATGAAACTTTTGTTTTATGATTTTTATAGTGAAATAGATGAGGTTTATAACTTAGATCTATTTTTAGGATCTTTATAGTGAAATTGTTGAGCATTTTACCTTGGAACTTTTTTTTTTATTTTAAAGTGAAATTTTTGTGTTTTTTAACTTGGAACTTTTCGTTATGGTTTTTATAGTAAAACTATTGAGTTTTTTAACTTTGAAATATTTTATGGTTTTTATAGTGAAATTGTTGAGTTTTTTCACTTGGAACATTTTTTATGGTTTTTATAGTGAAAATGTTGAGGTTTTTCACTTGGAACTTTTTTTATTATTTTTTATAGTGAAACTTTGAGTTTTTTTTTTCAGTTGGAACTTATTTTTTTTATATTTTTTATAGTGAAACTGTTGAGTTTTTAACTTGAAATATTTTAATATATTCTTTATAGAGAAATTGTTGAGTTTTTTAACTTGGAAATCTTGTTTCTGTTTTTATAGTGAAACTGTTGAGTGTTTTTTCACTTGGAACTTATTTTCTTATATTTTTTATAGTGAAACTGATGAGTTTTTCACTTGAAATATTTTAATATATTATTTATAGAGAAATTGTTGAGTTTTTCAACTTGGAATTTTTTATAAGCTATTTTTATGATTTTTTAGTGAAATTGTTGAGTTTTTTTAACTTGAAACTTTTATTATGGTTTTTGAAGTGAAACTGACTTGTTTTTTAACATGGAACTTTTATTTTTGTTTTTATAGTGAAACTGTTGAGTTTATTTTAACTTGGATCTATTTTTATGATCTTTATAATGAAACTATTGAGTTTTTAACTTTGAAATTTTTTTTTATGGTTTTTTAAAGTGAAACTGTTGAGTTTTTTCACTTGGAACTTTTTTTATGAAATTAATAGTGAAACTGTTGAGTTTGTTTCACTTGGAAATTATTTTTTGTTTTTTTATAGTGAAATTGTTGAGTTTTTTTTTCACTTGTAATTTATTTTTGATGTTTTTTTATAGTTAAAATGTTGAGTTTTTTCACATGAAATTTTTTAATATAATTTATATAGAGAAACTATAGAGTTTTTTAACTTTGAATTTTTTGTATGCTTTTTAAAGTTGAGTTTTTTCTCATGAGAATCTTTTTATGGTTTTTATAGTGAAACTGTTGAGTTTTTTTTACACTTAGAACTTTTTTTAAATATTTTTTATAGTGAAACTGTTGAGTTTTTCACATTAAATATTTTAATATATTCTTTATAGAGAAACTATAGAGTTTTTTAACTTTGAATTTCTTGTAAGCTTTTTAAAGTTGAGTTTTTTCACATGGAAATCTTGTTATGGTTTTTATAGTGAAATTGTTACATTTTTAACATGAAACTATTTTCATGGTTTTTTAGTGAAATTGTTGAGTTTTTTAACATGGAACTTTTATTATGGTTTTTGAAGTGAAACTGACTTGTTTTATAACATGGAACTTTTATTTTTGTTTTAATTGTGAAACTGTTGAGTTTTTTTAACTAGGATCTTTTTTTTAATGGTTTTTATAGTGAAATTATTGAGTTTCTTTACTTGGAATTTTTTTAAATATTTTTATAGAGAAATTGTTGAGTTTCTAAACTTGAAACTTTTTTTTGATGATTTTTATAGTGAAATAGATGAGGTTTATAACTTGGATCTTTTTTTACGATCTTTATAGTGAAATTGTTGAGTATTTTACATTGGAACTTTATTTTTGTTTTAATAGATAAATTGTTGTGTTTTTTAACTTGGAACTTTCGTTATGGTTTTTATATTGAAACCTTTGAGTTTTTTAACTTTGAAATTTTTTATGGTTTTATAGTGAAACTATTGAGTTTTTTTACATGGAACTTTTATTTATGGTTTTTATAGGGAAACTTGTCAGGCTTTTTTCACTTGTAACTTATTTTTTATATTTTTTCACTTGAAATATTTCAATATATTCTTTATTGAGAAACTATTGAGTTTTTAAACATGGAATTTTTTGTAAGCCTTTTAATGTTGAGTTTTTTTACATGGAAATCTTGTTATGGTTTTTATAGTGAAATTGTTGACATTTTTAACATGAAACTATTTTTATGGTTTTTTAGTGAAATTGTTGAGTTTTTTTTTTAACTTGGAACTTTTATTATGGATTTTGAAGTGAAACTGACTTGTTTTTTAACATGGAACTTTTATTTTGGTTGTTATAGTGAAACTGTTGAGTTTTTTTTTTAACTTGGATCTTTTTTTTACGGTTTTTATAGTGATACTATTGAGTTTTTTTACTTGGAATTTTTTAAATTTATAGAGAAATTGTTGAGTTTCTAAACCTAAAACTTTTTTATTATGATTTTTATAGTGAAATAGATGAGGTTTATAACTTGGATCTTTTTTTAGGATCTTTATAGTGAAATTATTGAGCATTTTACCTAGGAACTCTTTTTTTGTTTTGTTTTTATAGTGAAATTGTTGTTTTTTTTAACTTGGAACTTTCATTATGGTTTTTACAATGAAACTGTTGAGTTTTTTAACTTTGAAAATTTTAATGGTTTTTAAAGTGAAGCTGTTGAGTTTTTTAACTTTGAAAATTTTAATGGTTTTTAAAGTGAAATTGTTGAGTTTTTTTCCCTTGGAACTTTTTTTATGGTTTTTGTAGTGAAACTGTTGAGTTTTTTTTCACTTGGAACTTTTTTTTTATATTTTTTATAGTGAAACTGTTGAGTTTTTTCACTTGAAATATTTTAATATATTTTTTATAGATAAACTGTTGAGTTTTTCAACTTGGAATTTTTTGATGCTTTTGAAAGTTGAGTTTTTTCAGATGGAAATCTTGTTATGGTTTTTACAGTGAAATTGTTGACATTTATAACATGAAACCATTTTTATGGTTTTTTAGTGATATTGTTGAGTTTTTTAACTTGGAACTTTTATTATGATTTTTAATGTGAAACTGACTTGTTTTTTATCATAGAACTTTTGTTTTGGTTTTTATAGTGAAACTGTTGAGTTTTTTAACTTTGATCTTATTTTAGGGTTTTTATAGTGAAACTATTGAGTTTTTTAACTTTAAAACTTTTTATGGTTTTTATAGTGAAACTGTTGAGTTTTTTTTCACTTGGAACTTGTTTTATTGTTTTTATAGTGAAACTGTTGAGTTTTTTAACTTGGAACTTTTTTTATGGTTTTTATAGTGAAATTATTGAGTTTTTTTAACTTGGAAGTTTTCTTATGGTTGTTACGGTGACATTGTTGAGTCTTTTAATTTGGAACTTTTTTTATGGAATTTAGAGTAAAATATGAAACTGTTGACATTTTTAATATGAAACTTTTTTTATAGTTTTATAGTGAAATTGTTGAGTTTTTTAACTAGGAACTTTTATTATGGTTTTTATAGTGCAACTAACTCTTTTTTTTAATTTGGAACTTTTATTTTGGTTTTTATAGTGAAACTATAGAGTTTATTTACTTGGAATTTTTTAAATATTTTTATAGAGAAATTGTTAAGTTTCTAAACTTGTAACTTTTTTTTTATGATTTTTATAGTTAAATAGATGAAGTTTATAACTTGGATCTTTTTTTACGATCTTTATAGTGAAATTGTTGAGTTTTTTAACTTTTTTTAATGGTTTTTATAGTGAACATGTTGAGTTTTTTCACATGGAACTTTTTTTATGGTTTTTGTAGGGAAATTGTTGAGTTTTTTTCACTTGGAACTTATTTTTTTAATATTTTTATAGTTAAACTGTTGAGTTTTTTCTCTTGAAATATTTTAATATATTGTTAATAGATAAACTTTTGAGTTTTTTAACTTGGAATTTTTTGTATGCTTTTGAAAGTTGAGTTTTTTCATATGGAAATCCTTTTATGGTTTTTTACTTTGAATTTTTTAAATATTTTTTTAGAGAAATTATTGAGTTTTTTTAACTTGAAACTTTTTTTTAAAGATTTTTATAGTAAAATAGATGAGGTTTATAACTTAGATATTTATTTAGGATCTTTATAGTGAAATTGTTGAGCATTTTACCTTGGAATTTTTTTATAGTTTTATAGTGAAATTGTTGTATTTTTTTAACTTGGAACTTTCGTTATGGTTTTTATAGTGAAAATGTTGAGTTTTTTCACTTGGAACTTTTCTTATGGTTTTTATAGTGAAACTGTTGAGTTTTTTCACTTGGAACTTTTCTTATGGTTTTTATAGTGAAACTGTTGAGTTTTTTACATGAAATTTTTTAATATAATTTTTATAGAGAAACTATAGAGTTTTTTAACTTTGAATTTTTTGTATGCTTTTTAAACTTGAGTTTTTTCTCATGGAAATCTTTTTATGATTTATATAGTGAAACTATTGACATTTTTAATATGAATCTTTTTTTATGGTTTTATTGTGAAATTATTGAGTTTTTTAACTTGGAACTTTTATTATGGTTTTTATAGTGAAATTGGCTTGTTTTTCAAATTGGAACTTTTATTTTTGGTTTTATAGTGAAACTGTTGAGTATTTTAACTTGGATTTTTTTTATGGTTTTTATAGTGAAACTATTGAGTTTTTTTCCATGGATTTTTTTAAAATGTTTTTATAGAGAAATTTTTGAGTTTTTTAACTTGAACCTTTTTTTTATGATTTTTATACTGAAATAGATGAGGTTTATAACTTATTTCTTTTTTTAGGATCCTTATAGTGAAATTGTTGAGCATTGTACGTTGGAACTTTTTTTATTTTAATTTTATAGTGAAATTGTTGTGTTTTTTAACTTGGGATTATCGTTATGGTTATTATAGTGAAACAGTTGAGTTTTTTAACTTTGACATTTTTTATGGTTTTTATTGTGACAGTGTTGAGTTTTTTCACTTAGAATTTTTTTTAATGGTTTTTATAGTAAAACTGTTGAGTTTTTTTCACTTGGAACTTATTTTTTTATATTTTTTTTAGTGAAACTGTTGAGTTTTTCACTTGAAATATTTTAATATATTCTTTATAGAGAAACCGTTGAGTTTTTTAACTTGGAATTTATTGTAAGCTTTTTTAAAGTTAAGTTTTTTCACATGGAAATCTTGTTATGTCTTTTATAGTGAAATTGTTGATAGTTTTAACATGAAACTATTTTTATGGTTTTTTAGTGAAATTGTTGAGTTTTTTTAACTTGGAACTTTTATAATGGTGTTCAAAGTGAAACTGACTTGTTTTTATAACAAGGAACATTTATTTTGGTTTTTAAAGTGAATCTGTTGTCGCTCCCGGGATTTTCATCCTAGTACAAACGCGAAAGTGGCGCGGAAAAGGTAGAGTCGCCAGCCAGACATTTTTATCCCAAAGGAATGGGAACGGTAATGTTGCACAAACCTGAGGAAGAAGGAAAGGACGAGGCCTTGCGAACCAAAGATCTAGATACGGAAGTCGGTTACGAATTGAGAAGGTATTAACACCCCAATCTGTCCGCCGTACCCGACGGGATCCACGCTTATAAGTCTGTCTTCAAAGGGTGAGAAATAATATGCTGCTTGACTGAAAGAATAGCTATCTGGAATGGAATGGAATGAGAAAAGAAATGAAATTGGAAAATGGGAATAAAAGGGGAAAATGTAGGGAAAAAGAAAGATTGTGCTCGAATGGGCCCTACCCCACTGCCTACGTACCTCATCGGGATAAATGAGGATCAGAGACGCCGTAGTTCGTCTAACTAAGGCTTACACTCGCTTGTAGTTTTTTAGGATGACGTTGCCATAGTTCTATCTCAGGTGTTACCGGCTCTGACTCGAGGGTGTTTACCGTATCGCTGTTTGAACTGTCGAGACAAGTCATGTTCGTCCGCAAAGAGTATGAGATGAGATGAGAAGACGTGACTTCTTGGTTTGTTGTTTTTTAGAAGAAGTGTTTTGAATTTGTGTTTATTGAATGTACAACACTAAAGACTATGACACAGGAGCGAATACTTTCCAAGATCTTCCCCAATGGAACGTTTGTAAAGCATCCTAGAAGAGTGAAGGAGACCTCCACTAGTCATTTTCCGTATAGCTTAAGGCTCGTGGCGCATTGTACACCTTTCCTTTATTAAGTGTTTTTTGATTTTATTTTTAAGATGAGAAGTGAGACTCAAGTTGTCAAAGGAAAAATTCTAAGGGAAACTAGACTTACCCTAAGTTAGTTGAATTTGAAGATGACCTATGGTTAGTGAGGTTTGAGATTAAATCTACCTAAAGATATAAAACTACAAATGCAAACATAAAAGGTTAATGGTGAACAATATGGTCCTCCTAAGTCATGGTGGGTGAAAACGTATATGAAACATAAATGGGATGAAACGATGGATCGGGTGGGTCGATTGCGTGGTGCTGAGACGCACGACTTATGGTGTGAAACATACAAGGCTTGCTTTTGGTTGAATGGAGTGGAACGATGGTAATCGAGGAACCCTAAAGTCACATGCAACTTTATTTATTTTTTGAAAACTTACTCGACATTGGATCGAGCCTTTTATTTATTTCATTTTTGAGATTTTGGTTTTCTATCGATTCATTTTATCTTTTCTAACCTAATTAAAGAAACTATTCAAGCATACAAGTTCTAAGTTATTACATCATAAAGCATACAAACATAATTGAGGCACAAAAAATATCCAAGTCCATAAGCCAATCCTTGAAAACATACCTTGCACAAAAAAACAAATAGTTAGTGAATGACATGAATTATGAATATGCATAATGTGATGGAATGAATTAAAATGACAAAAAAATGTCAAAAGTCATGAGAAAAATATGAAATTAATTCCCTAGGGTCTTAAACCCGATTATAACATTGTGTAAAAAATCTCTTAAAAATTCTAATTCTAACTATGTCAAATGATCATTTAAATCTATCTAAGATTCAATCCTAAATTTATACAAATCCCACTAACAAAACAATAGAAAAAATGTCCTAAAAAATACAACAAAAAATATTCTAGGTACTTCTATTTGTCCTCTAATCATAGCAAAAAGAATGGGCCAAAAATGTTATGGGAAGTGGCAGAAATAAATTGCACAAATTTATGTGTCCATGTGAAAACTCAATATAAACCAAATAAAAATCAAAAATCGAATTAAAATTGAAAAATGATTATATTCCGAAAATAAAAATTGGGAAAAGTTTTAAAATGGCTTAATGTTATAATATAATTTTTGTGTAATTTTCTTATGCCTTTTAATATTTTTTATAAATTTAAATTGAAACTATACAAAATTTAGAAATTTAAAAGAAAAGAAATATAAAGGGGGGTGAAGAAGCAATATTTTCTAGTTAAAAAACCAACTGGGCCTCAAATGGGGGGTGGGGATAGAAATTATGAAACCCAGGATGAAAATAAAGAAGAGGAGAGTGCCTTAAGGTTCACGGTCAACCTTGTTTGACCTGATGAATGTGATTAATTAGTGGTTTTTATTAATCTTTATTGGTGCTTATAATGATATGTTAATGGTGAATTAATCTCCTTATTATTCTCACAATATTCCATCAATATCTTCATCTAATTAACTAACAAAATTTAAATTATAAAACAAAGAACAAAACGACACAAAGGGGATAACTCAGCCAAAACCTAGTTCCTCTTCTTCCTCGTTTTCTTCTCTCTCTCATGTTCATCCTCAAAAACCTAACCCTAAATTGCTAATCCCCATCCGCGGCGCTACCTTCTTCGATCGGAAAGAACCGCCTCCGCCAACATTGCTTTCCTCTCCTTCAAACTACGCCATCATCGCAAACCCTAGACTTTCCTCCCTCATATTTCCGAACCCAACCTTGATTTCTCAAGCAACTACTCGAACAAATCCAATCAAAACTCCGCTTGATTCTCAAACCTTAAATCTCAGATGCTCTCTCTTATTACATGAACGAACAAAGGGGAAAAAAACACAATCCAGATTTGATGAATACCTGCAACGTGCGGCGGAAATGTTCGAAGCTCTACACCGTCAGGTACTATACTTGAACTTTTCGTCGTTTCCCCTTTGTTTCTTTCCGAACTCAGTGTTGATGCCTCGGTTGATTTATAACTACGAGCTTCCTTGAATCATTTTTCGTTAACTTATTTCTTTCGATTCCGACTCATGACAACACGTTCTTGCTTCCTTCTTGCAGGCTTGTCAATGAATATGAATCAATGAGATTGGTAATGATTAGCCGAAGGGCTACTGTTTGTGACAACATTTACGTGAAGAAGGAATCAAAGAGTGACGAAATATTGAGGATCGATGAAGCTGTAGAGGAAGTACCGATCATTGATGGAGCCTCATGATGGTTCGGGACTTGATGGAGCTGAAAAGTTGGGATGCGAAATTGAAAGGGCCCTGATTCTTGCAGGTGATTGATTCACCTTTGTCTTGCGTGATTCTGCTTTTGAATGCTGATTTTTATCATTAATGATTTGTAGGTTTGATGAGCGATGATACAGGATCGATGAAGACGCAAGGGGAGTGATGAAGACAGATTCAGAATCGAGGGGAAAATCAATGGGGAGGACCTTTTTCAGATGAAGATTGAAGGGACTAGTGAAGAATTAGCAAGAATTCAGTTCAGAGGGTGATGAAGAATGGGGCTTGATGCAGGTTCCATGAAGAATTCTGAAAGCACAAAGGTGACGATGATGCAAAAATGTGAGGGTGGAGAAGAAGATCGAAGGGTATGTGATAAAAAAATCCCCTGAAGAAGAGTGAGCTTTCTGATTTATAGAAGATCAAATGCAAGGTTTTTCTATGAATTTTCAGGTGAGGTTTCAGTTACAGTTAGTTAACTCTTGTAACTGATTTCAGTTATTTCAGTTAGGGTAGTTTCCTGATCTTAGGAATTTTATAACTGTATTGGATTACTTCTCTTTTTGTCAAGATTTTGTAAATGACTTTGGGTATTGGTATTTTCTTCTGATATTTGTTGATCTCGGTAACCTGTTTCCAGTACTCCGCAAATTTTTTGAAAGACCATTGCACTTGCAGATGTAAACAAAGCTGCCGAAACCGACGCTAGTGTTAAGGAACTTTGGTCTGATCTTTGAGTCAGTGATGACGGAATAGGCCACCTGCTGAATGTTTGCACCGGTGGCTTCGCAAAGTGCTGGCATTGCATTAACTGATGGAATCCTCTTAGCCAAAAATGCATTAGCAACGAGCTTAGATAGCTTGGCAAACCAGAGATTTGTGGTTAGAATTCTCTCCTCGGGAACTCAATGAGAATGAACAATTTTCAATGTTTGAACAACTGTAAAGCCTTCAGGGGTTTCCCTGCCTCCAGGTTTGATAGAATCTAAAATTTGATTCCCTTGCTATTGCGTGTCAAAATTTTCTCTATAGCTTCAGCTGTTTAACAGAGACAAATATAATGTCAGCCTCAAAGACATGCTTTTCAACACCAGTGCTGAAGAAGAGATTCTTGCCACGACACCGCTTTACAACATTGTCAAGACTGGGTTCATAGATTGGAAGTTGGTCGCTGCTCCAGGCTGTGATACGGGATACATATATGTCAACAATAGCCACTTCAACGGATGGACATTTAAGTGCAATAATCAACACATCCAGCACCAATGCAACTAATCTTCACCATTTGCTTTTCTAAATAACCTTGAGAGATGAATGATGAAAAGGTTTTTTAGAGTAAAAGGGAAAAGAGAGAAAGAAACGAAGTTTTGTGGTGTTGTTATGAGATTCTAAGGGAATCCTTTATTACGTGGTTCTGGTGGATTTGTAATTTTCAATAAGTTCTCCCTTTTTTTGGTATTTCTGTTATGTATTTAAATGTTAAAATGTCTGCACTTTTTACTGTTACAATATTCCCTCTCCTTTTTCCTTGAATTTACGATTTCTCTAGGGTCTTTAGTTAGCAAACGATACCGTCAATGGTCTTGGAATGACATGGGCCATATTGTATGTAACTCATGTAGCTTCTTCTTCAAGTGGCAAAATATATACTCATTATTTCTTTCTAGTGGCAACAAAGTATGCTTACGGACCTTATTAACACATCTTATTTGGACAAAGCGAATGTATGCTTGGACTTGAAAACACATTTAGACTTGATTGATGAATAATGGACAATGAATTGGATGAGGCACCATGGAATTTCGTAATAATTGTGAATTTAAATGGGTGTAATTCCAAAAATGAATAATAATGAAATTGGCTTCAAGAAATGGGCCTTAAAAAAAACAATGATCGAGGTAATGGATATGGTTTGGCAAATGGCCCCCCTTTTTTTATTATATTTTTTTATTTAAAAAGAAGGGTAGCATTTGGGGAATAGTCCTCTAACAATTGGATTGAAAACTTGAATGAAGTGGGTAGTGAACTAGAAAGAATATTAGCATGAGAAGAGCCCAAATAATCCATACAATCAATCCTAACATGCTTATTTCATCTCAAACCTCCCATCCTAATCAGACTTGCATTTTCAACGAATCCTCAGTTCTTTTCGACCAAGTTTCAAGCTCAAACCTCTTTAACTTGTATTACCAACAATGAACCATTAAGAGGACCACAATGTCTTGATTTTTTTTGTAAGAGTCCACACTAGATCTTCTTGTACCAGAAATATTAAAATGCCTTGGATGTGAGGACTTGAACACCATTTTCGATCTTATCAACGAAACCATACCCGGGACAAAAAACCTTGAAACGCTTAAGTGGAATACCATAGCTGAATAACTACTTATGAATGCCATAACATAATGAGAGACGCAGGTGACCATGAAGCTTAAATCCAGTAGATGGTAATAAAATCAGAGGGAAAATTTTGGGGTGTTACATCTGTTGAGTTTTTTTAACTTGGATCTTTTTTATTTTTAACATTGAAATTTTTTATGGTTTTTATAGTGAAACTGTTGAGTTGTTTCACTTGGAACTTTTTTTTATGGTTTTTATAGTGAAACAGTTGAGTTTTTCACTTGGAACTTATTTTCTTATATGTTTTATAGTGAAACTGTTGAGTTTTTTCACTTAAAATATTTTAATATATTCTTTATAGAGAAACTGTTGAGTTTTTTTAACTTGGAATTTTTTGTAAGCTTTTTAAAGTTGAGTTTTTTCATATGGAAATCTTGTTATGGTTTTTATAGTGAATTGTTGACATTTTTAATATGAAACTATTTTTATGGTTTTTAAAGTGTAACTGACTTGTTTTTTTAACATGGAACTTTTATTGTTGTTTTTATAGTGAAACTGTCGAGTTTTTTTTAATTGGATCTTTTTTTTATGGTTTAAATAGTGAAACTATTGAGTTTTTATACTTGGAATTTTTTAAATATTTTTATAGAGAAATTATTGAGTTTTTTTAAATATCTTATTATGGTTTTTAATTTGAAACTAACTTGTTTTTTAACATGGAACTTTTATTTTGGTAAGTGAAACTGTTGAGTTTTTAACTTGGATATTTTTTATGGTTTTTATAGTGAAACTATTGAATTTTTTTACTTGGAATTTTTTAAATATTTTTATAGAGAAATTGTAGAGTTTTTTAAAATGAAACGTTTGTTTTATGATTTTTATAGTGAAATAGATGAGGTTTATAACTTAGATCTTTTTTTAGGATCTTTATAGTGAAATTGTTGAACATTTTTTTACCTTGGAACTTTTTTTTTTTAATTTTAAAGTGAAATTGTTGTGTTTTTTAACTTGCAACTTTTCTTTATGGTTTTTATAATGACACTATTGAGTTTTTTAGCTTATAAATTTTTTATGGTTTTTACAGTGAAACTGTTGAGTTTTTTCACTTGTAATTTTTTTATGGTTTTTATAGTGAAAATGTTGAGTTTTTTCACTTTGAACTTTTTTTATTGTTTTTATAGTGAAACTTTGAGTTTTTTTCACTTGAAACTTATTTTTTTATATTTTTTTTATAGTGAAAACTGTTGAGTTTTTAACTTGAAATATTTTAATATATTCCTTATAGATAAACTGTAGAGTTTTTTAACTGGAAATTTTTTGTAAGCTTTTTTTAGTTGAGTTTTTTCATTTGGAAATCTTGTTTGGTTTTTATAGTGAAATTATTGATATTTTTAACATGAAACTATTTTTATGGTTTTTTAGTGACATTTTTGAGTTTTTTTAACTTAGAACTCTTATTATGGTTTTTAAAGTGAAACTAACTTGTTTTTTAACATGGAAGTTTTATTTTGGTTTTTATAGTGAAATTGTTGAGTTTTTCAACTTGAATATTTTTATGGTTTTTAGAGTGAAACTATTGAATTTTTTTACTTGGAATTTTTGAAATATTTTTATAGAGAAATTGTTGAGTTTTTTAACTCGAAACTTTTTTTAATGATTTTTATAGTGAAATAAACGAGGTTTTGTAACTTAGATCTTTTTTTAGGATCTTTATAGTGAAATTGTGAAGCATTTCACCTTGGAACTTTTTTTTATAGTGAAATTGTTGTGTTTTTTAACTTGGGACTTTCGTTATGGTTTTCATAGTGGAATTGTTGAGTTTTTTAACTTTGAAATTTTTTATGGTTTTTATATTGAAACTGTTGAGTTTTGTTCACTTGGAACTTTTTTTATTCTTTTTTATAGTTAAACTGTTGAGTTTTTTTCACTTAGAACTTTTTAAAAAAAAAATTTTTTATAGGAACCTGTTGAGTTTTTAACTTGAAATATTTTAATATTCTTTATAGAGAAATTGTTGAGTTTTTTAACTCGGAAATCTTGTTTTGGTTTTTATAGTGAAATTGTTGATATTTTAAACATGAAACTATTTTTATGGTTTTTTAGTGACATTGTTGAGTTTTTTTAACTTGGAACTCTTATTATGGTTTTTAATATGAAACTAACTTTTTTTTTAACATGGAACTTTTATTTTGGTAAGTGAAACTGTTGAGTTTTTTAACTTGGATATTTTTTATGGTTTTTATAGTGAAACTATTGAATTTTTTTGCTTGGAATTTTTAAAATATTTTTATAGAGAAATTGTTGAGTTTTTTAACATGAAACTTTTGCTTTATGATTTTTATAGTGAAATAGATGAGGTTTATTACTTAGATCTTTTTTTAGGATCTTTATAGTGAAATTGTTGAGCATTTTACCTTGGAACTTTATTTTTCATTTTAAAGTGAAATTGTTGTGTTTTTTAACTTGGAACTTTTCAATATGGTTTTTATAGTGAAACTATTGATTTTTTAGCTTTTAAATTTTTTATGGTTTTTACAGTAAAACTGTTGAGTTTTTTCACTTGTAACTTTTTTTATGGTTTTTATAGTGAAACTGTAGAGTTTTTTAACTGGGAATTTTTTGTAAGCTTTTTTTAGTTGAGTTTTCTCACATGGAAATCTTGTTTTCGTTTTTATAGTGAAATTGTTGATATTTTTAACATGAAACTATTTTTATGGTTTTTTAGTGACATTTCTGAGTTTTTTTAACTTAGAACTCTTATTATGGTTTTTAAAGTGAAACCGACTTGTTTTTTAACATGGAACTTTTATTTTGGTTTGTATAGTGAAATTGTTGAGTTTTTTAACTTGAATATTTTTATGGTTTTTAGAGTGAAACTATTGAATTTTTTTACTTGGAATTTTTTAAATAATTTTATAGAGAAATTGTTGAGGTTTTTAACTTGAAACTTTTTATTATGATTTTTATAGTGAAATAGATGAGGTTTTGTAACTTAGATCTTTTTTTAAGATCTTTATGTTTTTTTATAGTGAAAATGTTGAGTTTTTTCACATGAAATTTTTTAATATAATTTTTATAGTGAAACTTTAAAATTTTTTAACTTTGAATTTTTTAACTTTGAATTTTTTGTATGCTTTTTAAAGTTGAGTTTTTTCTCAGGGGAATCTTTATATGGTTTTTATAGTGAAACTGTTGACATTTTTTTTATGGTTTAATAGTGAAATTGTTGAGTTTTTTAACTTGGAACTTTTATTATGGTTTTTATAGTGAAACATGCTTGTTTTTTAAATTGGAACATATATTTTGGTTTTTATCGTGAAACTGTTGAGTTTTTTAACTTGGAATTTTTTAAATATTTTTATAGAGAAATTGTTGAGTTTCTAAACTTGAAACTTTTATTTATGATTTTTATAGTGAAATAGATGAGGTTTATAACTTGGATCTTTTTTACGTTCTTTATAGTGAAATTGTTTAGCATTTTACCTTAAAACTTTTTTTTGTTTTATTTTTATAGTGAAATTGTTGTGCTTTTTAAATTGGAACTTTCGTTATGGTATTTATAGTGAAACCGTTGAGTTTTTTTCACTTAGAACCTTTTTTAATGGTTTTTATAGTGAAACTGTTGAGTTTTTTTCACTTGGAACTTTTTTTAAAATATTTTTTATAGAGAAACTGTTGAGTTTTTTAACTTGTAATTTTTTGTAAACTTTTTATAGTTGAGTTTTTTCTCATGGAAATCTTGTTATGGTTTTTATAGTGAAATTGTTGACATTTTTAACATGAAACTATTTATATGGATTTTTAGTGACATTGTTGATTTTTTTAACTTGAAACTCTTATTATGGTTTTTATAGTGAAACTGACTTGTTTTTTAACATGGAACTTTTATTTTGGTTTTTATAGTGAAACTGTTTAGTTTTTTAACTTGAATATTTTTATGGTTTTTAGAGTGAAACTATTGAATTTATTTACTTGGAATTTTTTAAATATTTTTATAGAGAAATTGTTGAGTTTTTTAACTTGAAACTTTTTTTATGATTTTTATAGTGAAATAGATGAGGTTTATAACTTAGATCTTTTTTTAGGATCTTTATAGTGAAATTGTTGAGCATTTTACCTTGGAACTTTTTTTATTATTTTAAAGTGAAATTGTTTTTTTTTTAACTTGGAACTTTTCGTTATGGTTTTTATAGTGAAACTATTTAGTTTTGTAACTTTGAAATTTTTTTATGGTTTTTACAATGAAACTGTTGAGTTTTTTCACTTGGAACTTTTTTTTATGGTTTTTATAGTGAAATTGTTGAGTTTTTTCACTTGGAACATTTTTTAATTGTTTTATATAGTAAAACTTTGAGTTTTTTTCACTTGGAACTTATTTTTTTTTATATTTTTATAGTGAAACTGTTGAGTTTTTAACTTGAAATATTTTAATATATTCTTTATAGAGAAACTGTTGAGTTTTTTAACTAGGAATATTTTGTAAGCTTTTTACAGTTGAGTTTTTTCACATGGAAATTTTGTTTTGGTTTTTATAGTGAAATTGTTGATATTTTTAACATGAAACTATTTTTATGGTGTTTTAGTGACATTGTTGAGTTTTTTTAACTTGGAACTCTTATTATGGTTTTAAAGTGAAACTGACTTGTTTTTTAACTTGGAACTTTTATTTTGGTTTTTATAGTGAAACTGTTGAGTTTTTTAACTTGGATATTTTTTTATGGTTTTTATAGTGAAACTATTGAATTTTTTTACTTGGAATTTTTTAAATATTTTTTTAGAGAAATTATTGAGTTTTTTAACTTGAAACTTTTTTTTAATGATTTTTATAATGAAATAGATGAGGTTTTGTAACTTAGATCTTTTTTAGGATATTTATAGAGAAATAGTTTAGTATTTTACCTTGGAACGTTTTTTTATTATTTTAAAGTGAAATTGTTGTGATATTTAACTTAGAACTTTTCGTTATGGTTTTTATAGTGAAACTATTGAGTTTTTTAACTTTGAAATTTTTTATGGTTTTTATAATGAAACTGTTGAGTTTTTTCACTTGGAACTTTTTTTATGATTTTATAGTGAAAATGTTGATATTTTTCACTTGGAACTTTTTTTTATAGTAAGACTTTGAGTTTTTTTCACTTGGAACTTATTTTTTTGATAGTGAAACTGTTGAGTTTTTAACTTGAAATATTTTAATATATTCTTTATAGAGAAACTGTTGAGTTTTTTAACTGGGAATTTTTTGTAAGCTTTTTACAGTTGAGTTTTTTCACATGGAAATCTTGTTTTGGTTTTTATAGTGAAATTGTTGATATTTTTAACATGAAACTATTTTTATGGTGTTTTAGTGACATTGTTGAGTTTTTTTTTCACTTAGAACTTTTATTATGGTTTTTAAAGTGAATCTGACTTGTTTTTTAACCTGGAACTTTTATTTTGGTTTTTATAGTGAAACTGTTGAGTTTATTTAACTTGGATATTTTTTATGGTTTTTATAGTGAAACTATTGAATTTTTTTACTTGGAATTTTTTAAATATATTTTTAGAGAAATTATTTATTTTTTTAACTTGAATCTTTTTTTATGATTTTTATAGTGAAATAGATGAGGTTTATAACTTGGATCTTTTTTTACGATCTTTATAGTGAAATTGTTGAGCACTTTACCTTAGAACTTATTTTGTTTTATTTTTATAGTGAAATTGTTTTTTTTTAAATTGGAACTCTCGTTATTGTTTTTATAGTGAAACTGTTGAGTTTTTTTTCACTTGGAACTTCTTTTTTTATATTTTTATAGTGAAATTTTTGAGTTTTTTCACTTGAAATATTTTAATATATTTTTTATTGAGAAACTATTGAGTTTTTTAACTTGGAATTTTGTGTAATGTTTTTAAAGTAAAGTTTATTCACATGGAAATCTTATTATGGTTTTTATAGTTAAATTGTTGACATTTTTGACATGAAACTATTTTTATGGTTTTTTAGTGAAATTGTTGAGTTTTTTTAACATGGAACTTTTATTATGGTTTTTAAACTTGAAACTTTTATTTGATGATTTTTATAGTGAAATAGATGAGGTTTATAACTGGGATTTGTTTTTACGATCTTTTTAGTGAAATTGTGAGCATTTTACCTTGGAACTTTTTTCTTGTTTTTATAGTAAAATTGTTGTGTTTTTTAACTTGGGATTTTCATTATGGTTTTTATAGTGAAACCGTTGAGTTTTTTAACTTTGAATTTTTGTATGGTTTTTATAGTGAAATTGTTGAATTTTTCATTTGAAATATTTCAATATATTCTTTATTGAGAAAATGTTGAGTTTTTCAACTTGGAATTATTTGTAAGCTTTTCAAAGTTGAGTTTTTTCACATGGAAATCTTGTTATGGTTTTTATAGTGAAATTGTTGACATTTTTAACATGAAACTATTTTTATGGTTTTTTAGTGAAATTGTTGAGTTTTTTTAACTTGGAACTTTTATTATGGTTTTTGAAGTGACCTAACTTGTTTTTTATCTTGGAACTTTTATTTTGGTTTATATAGTGAAACTGTTGAGTTTTTTTAACTAGGATCTTTTTTTATGATCTTCATAGTGAAACTATTGAGTTTTTTAACTTTGAAATTTTTTATGATTTTTTATAGTGAAACTGTTGAGTTTTTTCAGTTGGAAATTATTTTTTTATGTTTTTTTATAGTGATACTGTTGATTTTTTTCTCTTTTAACTTTTTTTTAATGGTTTTTATAGTGAAACTGTTGAGTTTTTTTAACTTGGATATTTTTTTTATGGTTTTTATAGTGAAACTATTGAGTTTTTTACTTAGAATTTTATAAATATTTTTATTGAGAAATTGTTGAGTTTCAAAACTTTAAATTTTTTTTTAATTTTTATAGTGAAATAGATGAGGTTTATAACTTGGATCTTTTGTTAGGATCTTTATATTGAAATTGTTGAGCATTTTACCTTGGAACTTTTTTTTTGGTTGTTATAGTGAAATTTTTGTGTTTTTTAACTTGGTACTTTCGTTATGGTTTTTAAAGTTATAATGTTGAGTTTTATCACTTGTAATTTTTTAATATATTTTATAAAGAGAAACTGTTGGGTTTTTTTAACTTGGATATTTTAGTTTGCTTTTTAAAGTTGAGTTTTTTATTTGGAAATCTTGTTATGGTTTTATAGTGAATTTGTTGACAATTTTAACATGAAACCTTTTTTTTATGGTTTTTCAGTTAAATTGTTGAGTTTTTTAACTCGGTACTTTTTTTATGGTTTTTATAATGAAATTGACTTGTTATTTAACTTGGAACTGTTATTTTTGTTTTTATAGTGAAACTGTTGAGTTTTTTTACTTGGATCTTTTTTTTTATGGTTTTTATAGTAAAACTATTGAGTTTTCTTACATGGAAATTTTTAAATATTTTTATTGAAATTGTTGATTTTTTTAACTTGAAACTTTTGTTATGGTTTTTATAGTGAAACTGACTTGTTTTTTAACTTGGAACTTTTATTTTGGTTTTAATAGTGAAATTGTTGAGTTTTTTTTTAACTTGGATCTTTCTTTTTTATGGTTTTTATACTGAAACTATTGAGTTTTTTTACTTAGAATTTTATAAATATTTTTATTGAGAAATTGTTAAGTTTCAAAACATTAATTATTTTTAAAATTTTTATAGTTAAATAGATGAGGTTTATAACTTGGATCTTTTGTTAGGATCTTTATAGTGAAATTGTTGAACATTTTACCTTGGAACATTTTTTTTTGTTGTTTTAGTGAAATTTTTGTGTTTTTTAACTTGGAACTTTCGTTATGGTTTTTAAAGTGAAACTGTTAAGTTTTTTAACTTTGAAATTTTTTTATGGTTTTTATAGTGAAACTGTTGAGTTTTTTCACTTGAATTTTTTTTATGGTTTTATAGTGAAACTGTTGAGTTTTTTCTGACTTGGAACTTATATTTTATGTTTTTATAGTTATAATGTTGAGTTTTTTCACTTGTACTTTTTTAATATATTTTTTAAAGAGAAACTGTTGGGTTTTTTAACTAGGAATTTTTAGTTTGCTTTTTAAAGTTGAGTTTTTTCATTTGGAAATCTTGTTATGGTTATATAGTGAATTTGTTGACATTTTTAACATGAAACTTTTTTTTATGGGTTTTTAGTGAAATTGTTGAGTTTTTTAACTCGGAACTTTTATAATGGTTTTTATAGTGAAATTGACTTGTTTTTTAACTTGGAACTTTTATTTTGGTTTTTATAGTGAAACTGTTGAGTTTTTTTACTTGGATATTTTTTTTATGGTTTTTATAGTAAAACTATTGAGTTTTCTTACTTGAAAATTTTTAAATATTTTTATTGAAATTGTTGATTTTTTAACTTGAAACTTTTGTTAAGGTTTTTATAGTGAAACTGACTTGTTTTTTAACTTGGAACTTTTATTTTTGTTTTTATAGTGAAACTGTTGAGTTTTTTTTACCTTAGATTTTTTTTATGGTTTTTATAGTGAAACTATTGAGTTTTTTTACTTAGAATTTTAAATTTTTTTATTGAGAAATTGTTGAGTTTAAAAACCTTAAATTTTTTTTTATAATTTTTATAGAGAAATATAAACGAGGTTTAAAACTTGGATCTTTTGTTAGGATCTTTATATTGAAATTGTTGAGCATTTTACCTTGGAACTTTTTTTTTTGGTTGTTATAGTGAAATTTTTGTGTTTTTTAACTTGGTACTTTCGTTATGGTTTTTAAAGTGAAACTGTTAAGTTTTTTAACTTTGAAATTTTTTATGGTTTTTATAGTGAAACTGTTGAGTTTTTTCACTTGAATTTTTTTTATTGTTTTTATAGTGAAACTGTTGAGTTTTTTCTGACTTGGAACTGATATTTTATGTTTTTTATAGTTATAATGTTGAGTTTTTTCACTTGTAATTTTTTAATGTATTTTATAAAGAGAAACTATTGGGTTTTTTTAACTTGGAATTTTTAGTTTGCTTTTTAAAGTTGAGTTTTTTATTTGGAAATCTTGTTATGGTTTTATAGTGAATTTGTTGACAATTTTAACATGAAACCTTTTTTTTATGGTTTTTCAGTGAAATTGTTGAGTTTTTTAACTCAGAACTTTTATTTTGGTTTTTATAGTGAAATTGACTTGTTTTTTAACTTGGAACTTTTATTTTTGTTTTTATAGTGAAACTGTTGAGTTTTTTTACTTGGATCTTTTTTTTATGGTTTTTATAGTAAAACTATTGAGTTTTCTTACTTGGAAATTTTTAAATATTTTTATTGAAATTGTTGATTTTTTTAACTTGAAACTTTTGTTATGGTTTTTATAGTGAAACTGACTTGTTTTTTAACTTGGAACTTTTATTTTGGTTTTTATAGTGAAACTGTTGAGTTTTTTTTAACTCGGATTTTTTTTATGGTTTTTATAGTGAAACTATTGAGTTTTTTTACTTAGAATTTTAGATTTTTTTTATTGAGAAATTGTTGAGTTTAAAAACTTAAAATGTTTTTTTAATAATTTTTATAGAGAAATATAAACGAGGTTTATAACTTGGATCTTTTGTTAGGATATTTATAGTGAAATTATTGAGCATTTACCTTGGAACTTTTTTTTTTGTTTTGATAGTGAAATTGTTGTGTTTTTTAATTTGGAACTTTCGTTATGGTTTTTATAGTGAAACTGTTGAGTTTTTTTCTCAATTGGAACTTATTTTTTATGTGTTTTTTATAGTGATAATGTTGAGTTTTATCACTCGTAATTTTTTAATATATTTTTTGAAGAGAAACTGTTGGGTTTTTTAACTTGGAATTTTTAGTTTGCTTTTTAAAGTTGTCTTTTTTCATTTGGAAATCTTGTTATGGTTTTATAGTGAATTTGTTGACATTTTTAACATGAATCTTTTTTTATTGGTTTTTAGTGAAATTGTTGAGTTTCTTAACTCGGAACTTTTATTATGGTTTTTATAGTGAAATTGACTTGTTTTTTAACTTGGAACTTTTATTTTTGTTTTTATAGTGAAACTATTGAGTTTTTCTACTTGGATCTTTTTTTTAATGGTTTTTATAGTAAAACTATTGAGTTTTCTTACTTGGAATTTTTTAAATATTTTTATAGAAATTGTTGAGTTATTTAACTTGAAACTTTTGTTATGGTTTTTATAGTGAAACTGACTTGTTTTTTAACTTGGAACTTTTATTTTGGTTTTTATAGTGAAACTGTTGAGTTTTTTTTAACTCGGAATTTTTTTTATGGTTTTTATAGTGAAACTATTGAGTTTTTTTACTTAGAATTTTTAAATATTTTTATTGAGAAATTGTTGAGTTTCAAGACTTTAATTTTTTTTTAATTTTTATAGTGAAATAGATGAGGTTTATAACTTGGATCTTTTGTTAGGATCTTTATAGTGAAATTGTTGAGCATTGTACCTTGGAACTTTTTTTTGGTTGTTATAGTGAAATTTTTGTGTTTTTTAACTTGGAAATTTCGTTTTGGTTTTTAAAGTGAAACTGTTGAGTTTTTTAACTTTGAAATTTTTTATGGTTTTTATAGTGAAATTGTTGAGTTTTTTCACTTGAATTTTTTTTATGGTTTTTATAGTGAAACTGTTGAGTTTTTTTTGACTTGGAACATATATTTTATGTTTTTTTTATAGTTATAATGTTGAGTTTTTTCACTTGTAATTTTTTTATATGTTTTATAAAGAGAAACTGTTGGGTTTTTTAACTTGGAATTTTTAGTTTGCTTTTTAAAGTTGAGTTTTTTCATTTGGAAATCTTGTTATGGTTATATAGTGATTTTGTTGACAGTTTTAACATGAAACTTTTTTTATGGTTTTTCAGTGAAATTGTTGAGTTTTTTAACTCGGAACTTTTATTATGGTTTTTATAGTGAAATTGACTTGTTTTTTAACTTGGAACTTTTATTTTTGTTTTTATAATGAAACTGTTGAGTTTTTTTACTTGGATATTTTTTTTTATGGTTTTTATAGTATAACTATTGAGTTTTCTTACTTAGAAATTTTTAAATATTTTTATTGAAATTGTTGATATTTTTAACTTGAAACTTTTGTTATGGTTTTTATAGTGAAACTGACTTGTTTTTTAACTTGGAACTTTTATTTTGGTTTTTATAGTGAAACTGTTGAGTTTTTTTTAACTCGGAATTTTTTTTATGGTTTTTATAGTGAAACTATTGAGTTTTTTTACTTAGAATTTTTAAATATTTTTATTGAGAAATTGTTGAGTTTCAAAACTTTAATTTTTTATTTTAATTTTTATAGTGAAATAGATGAGGTTTATAACTTGGATCTTTTGTTAGGATCTTTATAGTGAAATTGTTGAGCATTTTACCTTGGAACTTTTTTTTGGTTGTTATAGTGAAATTTTTGTGTTTTTTAACTTGGAACTTTCGTTATGGTTTTTAAAGTGAAACTATTAAGTTTTTTAACTTTGAAATTTTTTATGGTTTTTATAGTGAAACTGTTGAGTTTTTTCACTTGAATTTTTTTTTATGGTTTTTATAGTGAAACTGTTTAGTTTTTTCTGACTTGGAACTTATATTTTATGTTTTTTATAGTTATAATGTTGAGTTTTTTCACTTGTAATTTTTTAATATATTTTATAAAGAGAAACTGTTGGGTTTTTTAACTTGGAATTTTTAGTTTGCTTTTTAAAGTTGATTTTTTTCATTTGGAAATCTTGTTATGGTTTTATAGTGAATTTGTTGACAATTTTAACATGAAACTTTTTTTTATGGTTTTTCAGTGAAATTGTTGAGTTTTTTAACTCGGAACTTTTATTATGGTTTTTATAGTGAAATTGACTTGTTTTTTAACTTGGAACTTTTATTTTGGTTTTTATAGTGAAACTGTTGAGTTTTTTTACTTGGATCTTTTTTTATGGTTTTTATAGTAAAACTATTGAGTTTTCTTACTTGGAAATTTTTAAATATTTTTATTGAAATTGTTGATTTTTTTAACTTGAAACTTTTGTTATGGTTTTTATTGTGAAACTGACTTGTTTTTTAACTTGGAACTTTTATTGTGGTTTTTATAGTGAAACTGTTGAGTTTTTTTTAACTCGGATTTTTTTTATGGTTTTTATAGTGAAACTATTGAGTTTTTTTACTTAGAATTTTTAAATTTTTTTATTGAGAAATTGTTGAGTTTAAAAACTTTAAATTTTTTTTTATAATTTTTATAGTGAAATATAAACGAGGTTTATAACTTGGATCTTTTGTTAGGATCTTTATAGTGAAATTGTTGAGCATTTTACCTTGGAACTTTTTTTTGGTTGTTATAGTGAAATTTATGTGTTTTTTAACTTGGAACTTTCGTTATGGTTTTTAAAGTGAAACTGTTAAGTTTTTTAACTTTGAAATTTTTTATGGTTTTTATAGTGAAACTGTTGAGTTTTTTCACTTGAATTTTTTTTATGGTTTTATAGTGAAACTGTTAAGTTTTTTCTAACTTTGAACTTATATTTTATGTTTTTTATAGTTATAATGTTGAGTTTTTTCACTTGTAATTTTTTAATATATTTTATAAAGAGAAACTGTTGGGTTTTTTAACTTGGAATTTTTAGTTTGCTTTTTAAAGTTGAGTTTTTTCATTTGGAAATCTTGTTATGCTTTTATAGTGAATTTGTTGACAATTTTAACTTGAAACTTTTTTTTATGGTTTTTCAGTGAAATTGTTGAGTTTTTTAACTCGGAACTTTTATTATGGTTTTTATAGTGAAATTGACTTGTTTTTTAACTTGGAACTTTTATTTTGGTTTTTATAGTGAAACTGTTGAGTTTTTTTACTTGGATCTTTTTTTATGGTTTTTATAGTAAAACTATTGAGTTTTCTTACTTGGAGATTTTTAAATATTTTTATTGAAATTGTTGATTTTTTTAACTTGAAACTATTGTTATGGTTTTTATTGTGAAACTGACTTGTTTTTTAACTTTAACTTTTATTTTGGTTTTTATAGTGAAATTGTTGAGTTTTGTTTTAACTCGGATTTTTTTTTATGGTTTTTATAGTGAAACTATTGAGTTTTTTTACTTAGAATTTTTAAATTTTTTTATTGAGAAATTGTTGAGTTTAAAAACTTTAAATTTTTTTTTATAATTTTTATAGAGAAATATAAACGAGGTTTATAACTTGGGTCTTTTGTTAGGATCTTTATAGTGAAATTGTTGAGCATTTTACCTTGGAACTTTTTTTTGGTTGTTATAGTAAAATTTATGTGTTTTTTAACTTGGAACTTTCGTTATGGTTTTTAAAGTGAAACTGTTAAGTTTTTTAACTTTGAAATTTTTTATGCTTTTTATAGTGAAACTGTTGAGTTTTTTCACTTGAATTTTTTTTATGGTTTTATAGTGAAACTGTTAAGTTTTTTCTAACTTTGAACTTATATTTTATGTTTTTTATAGTTATAATGTTGAGTTTTTTCACTTGTAATTTTTTAATATATTTTATTAAGAGAAACTGTTGGGTTTTTTAACTTGGAATTTTTAGTTTGCTTTTTAAAGTTGAGTTTTTTCATTTGGAAATCTTGTTATGGTTATATAGTTAATTTATTGACAGTTTTATCATGAAACTTTTTTTATGGTTTTTCAGTGAAATTGTTGAGTTTTTTCACTCGGAACTTTTATTATGGTTTTTATAGTGAAATTGACTTGTTTTTTAACTTGGAACTTTTATTTTGGTTTTTATAGTGAAACTGATCAGTTTTTTTACTTGGATCTTTTTTTTTTATGGTTTTTATAGTAAAACTATTGAGTTTTCTTACTTGGAAATTCTTAAATATTTTTATTGAAATTGTTGATTTTTTTAACTTGGAACTTTTGTTATGGTTTTTATCGTGAAACTGACTTGTTTTTTAACTTGGAACTTTTATTTTGGTTTTTATAGTGAAGCTGTTGAGTTTTTTTACTTGGATCTTTTTTTTATGGTTTTTATAGTAAAACTATTGAGTTTTCTTACTTGGAAATTTTTAACTTTTTTTATTGAGAAATTGTTGAGTTTAAAAACGTTAAATTTTTTTTTATAATTTTTATAGAGAAATATAAACGAGGTTTATAACTTGGATCTTTTGTTAGGATCTTTATAGTGAAATTGTTAAGCATTTTAACTTGGAACTTTTTTTGTTTTTATAGTGAAATTGTTATGTTTTTTAAATTGGGACTTTCGTTATGGTTTTTATAGTGAAACTGTTTCGTTTTTTAACTTTGAAATTTTTTATGGTTTTTATAATGAAACTATTTAGTTTTTTCACTTGAATTTTTTTTATGGTTTTTATAGTGAAGTTGTTGAGTTTTTTCTCACTTGGAACCTATTTTTTTTTTGTTTTTTTATAGTGATAATGTTGAGTTTTTTCACTTGTAATTTTTTAATATATTTTTTAAAGAGAAATTGTTGGGTTTTTTAACTTGGAATTTTTAGTTTGTTTTTTAAAGTTGAGTTTTTTTATTTGGAAATCTTGTAATGGTTTTTTAGTGAATCTGTTGAAATTTTTAACATGAAAATTTTTTTTAATGGTTTTTTAGTGAAATTTTTGAATTTTTTAACTCGAAACTTTTATTATGGTTTAGTTAGTGAAATTGACTTGTTTTTTATCTTGGAACTCTTATTTAGGTTTTTATAGTCAAATTGTTCAGGTTTTTTAATTGGATCATTTTTTATGGATTTTATAGTAAAACTATTGAGTTTTCTTACTTGGAATTTTTTAAATATTTTTATAGAAATTGTTGAGTTTTTTAACTTGAAACTTTTGTTATGGTTTTTATAGTAAAACTGACTTGTTTTTTAACTTGGAACTTTTATTTTAGTTTTTATAGTGAAACTGTTGTGTTTTTCTAACTTGGATCTTTTTTTTATCGTTTTTATAGTGAAACTATTGAGTTTTTTTACTTGGAATTTTTTAAATATTTTATTTGAGAAATTGTGGAGTTTCTAAACTTTAAACCTTTTTTTTTATAATTTTTATAGTGAAATATAACTTGGATCTTTTGTTAGGATCTTTATAGTGAAATTGTTGAGCATTTTACCTTGGAACTTTTTTTTTGTTTTTATAGTGAAATTGTTGTGTTTTTTAAATTCGAACTTTCGATATGGTTTTTATAGTGAAACTGTTATGTTTTTTAACTTTGAAAATTTATATGGTTTTTATAATGAAAGTGTTGAGTTTTTTCACTTGAGATTTTTTTATGGTTTTTATAGTGAAACTGTTGAGTTTTTTTCTCACTTGGAACTTATTTTAGTTTGCTTTTTAAAGTTGAGTTTTTTCATTTGGAAATCTTGTTATGGTTTTATAGTGAATTTGTTGACATTTTAAACATGAAACTTTTTTTTATTGTTTTTTAGTGAATGTTGTGTTTTTTAATTCGGAACTTTTATTATGGTTTTTATAGTGAAATTGACTTGAGTTTTAACTTGGAACTTTTATTTTGGTTTTTATAATGAAATTGTTGAGTTTTTTTAATTGGATCTTTTTTTATGGTTTTTATAGTGAAACTATTGAGTTTTTTTACTTGGAATTTTTTAAATATTTTATTTGAGAAATTGTGGAGTTTCTAAACTTTAAACTTTTTTTCTAATTTTTATAGTGAAATATAGACGAGGTTTATAACTTGGATCTTTTGTTAGGATCTTTATAGTGAAATTGTTAAGCATTTTACCTTGGAACTTTTTTTGTTTTTATAGTTAAATTGGTATGTTTTTTAAATTGGAACTTTCGTTATGGTTTTTATAGTGAAACTGTTTCGTTTTTTAACTTTGAAATTTTTTATGGTTTTTATAATGAAACTGTTTAGTTTTTTCACTTGAATTTTTTTTATGGTTTTTATAGTGAAACTGTTGAGTTTTTTCTCACTTGGAACCTTTTTTTTTTTGTTTTTTATAGTGATAATGTTGAGTTTTTTCACTTGTAATTTTTTAATATATTTTTTAAAGAGAAACTGTTGGGTTTTTTAACTTGGAATTTTTAGTTTGTTTTTTAAAGTTGAGTTTTTTTATTTGGAAATCTTGTTATGGTTTTATAGTGAATCTGTTGAAATTTTTAACATGAAACTTTTTTTTAATGGTTTTTTAGTGAAATTTTTGAGTTTTTTAACTCGAAACTTTTATTATGGTTTTGTTAGTGATATTGACTTGTTTTTTATCTTGGAACTTTTATTTAGGTTTTTATAGTCAAACTGTTGAGTTTTTTTACTTGGATCTTTTTTTTTTTATGGATTTTATAGTAAAACTATTGAGTTTTCTTACTTGGAATTTTTTAAATATTTTTATAGAAATTGTTGAGTTTTTTAACTTGAAACTTTTGTTATGGTTTTTATAGTGAAACTGACTTGTTTTTTAACTTGGAACTTTTATTTTGGTTTTTATAGTGAAACTATTGTGTTTTTCTAACTTGGATCTTTTTTTATGGTTTTTATAGTGAAACTATTGAGTTTTTTTACTTGGAATTTTTTAAATATTTTATTTGAGAAATTGTGGAGTTTCTAAACTTTAAACCTTTTTTTTTTTATAATTTTTATAGTGAAATATAACTTGGATCTTTTGTTAGGATCTTTATAGTGAAATTGTTGAGCATTTTACCTTGGAACTTTTTTTTTTGGTTTTTATAGTGAAATTGTTGTGTTTTTTAAATTGGAACTTTCGTTATGGTTTTTATAGTGAAACTGTTATGTTTTTTAACTTTGAAAATTTATATGATTTTTATAATGAAACTGTTGAGTTTTTTCACTTGAGATTTTGTTATGGTTTTTATAGTGAAACTGTTGAGTTTTTTTTCTCACTTGGAACTTATTTTTTATTTTTTTATAATGATAATGTTTAGTTTTTTCACTTGAAATTTTTTAATATATTTTTTAAAGAGAAACTATGGGGTTTTTTAACTTGGAATTTTAGTTTGCTTTTTAAAGTTGAGTTTTTTCATTTGGAAATCTTGTTATGGTTTTATAGTGAATTTGTCAACATTTTTAACATGAAACTTTTTTTATTATTTTTTAGTGAAAGTTGTGTTTTTTAATTCGGAACTTTTATTATGGTTTTTATAGTGAAATTGACTTGAGTTTTAACTTGGAACTTTTATTTTAGTTTTTATACTGAAATTGTTGAGTTTTTTTACTTGGATCTTTTTTTATGGTTTTTATGGTGAAACTATTGAGTTTTTTTACTTGGAATTTTTTAAATATTTTATTTGAGAAATTGTGGAGTTTCTAAACTTTTAACTTTTTTTTTCTAATTTTTATAGTGAAATATAGACGAGTTTTATAACTTGGATCTTTTGTTAAGATCTTTATAGTGAAATTGTTAAGCATTTTACCTTGGAATTTTTTTCATAGGGAAATTGTTATGTTTTTTAAATTGGAACTTTCGTTATGGTTTTTATAGTGAAACTGTTTCGTTTTTTAATTTGAAATTTTTTATGGTTTTTATAATGAAACTGTTTAATTTTTTCACTTGAATTTTTTTTATGGTTTTTATAGTGAAACTGTTGAGTTTTTTCTCACTTGGAACCTTTTTTTTATAGTGATAATGTTGAGTTTTTTCACTTGTAATTTTTTAATATATTTTTTAAAGAGAAACTGTTGGGCTTTTTAACTTTGAATTTTTAGATTGTTTTTTAAAGTTGAGTTTTTTTATTTGGAAATCTTGTAATGGTTTTATAGTGAATCTGTTGAAATTTTTAACATGAAACTTTTTTTTAATGGTTTTTTAGTGAAATTGTTGAGTTTTTTAACTCGAAACTTTTATTATGGTTTTGATAGTGAATTTGACTTGTTTTTTATCTTGGAACTTTTATTTTGGTTTTTATAGTCAAACTTTTGAGGTTTTTTACTTGGATTTTTTTTTTTATGGATTTTATAGTAAAACTATTGAGTTTTCTTACTTGGAATTTTTTAAATATTTTTATAGAAATTGTTGAGTTTTTTAACTTGAAACTTTTTTTATGGTTTTTATTATGAAACTGACTTGTTTTTTTAACTTGGAACTTTTATTTTGGTTTTTATAGTGAAACTGTTGTGTTTTTCTAACTTGGATCTTGTTTTTGGTTTTTATAGTAAAACTATGAGTTTTTTTACTTGGAATTTTTTAAATATTTTATATGAGAAATTGTGGAGTTTCTAAACTTTAAACCTTTTTTTTTATAATTTTTATAGTGAAATATAACTTGGATCTTTTGTTAGGATCTTTATAGTGAAATTGTTGAGCATTTTACATTGGAGCTTTTTTTTTTGGTTTTTATAGTGAAATTGTTGTGTTTTTTAAATTAGAACTTTCGTTATGGTTTTTATAGTGAAACTGTTATGTTTTTTAACTTTGAAAATTATATAGTTTTTATAAAGAAACTGTTGAGTTTTTTCACTTGAGATTTTTTTATGGTTTTTATAGTGAAACTGTTGAGTTTTTTTCTCACTTGGAACTTATTTTTTATGTTTTTTATAATCATAATGTTGAGTTTTTTCACTTGTAATTTTTTAATATATTTTTTAAAAAGAAACTATGGGGTTTTTTAACTTGGAATTTTAGTTTGCTTTTTAAAGTTGAGTTTAATTCATTTGGAAATCTTGTTATGGTTTTATAGTGAATTTGTTGACATTTTTAACATGAAACTTTTTTTATTGTTTTTTAGTGAAAGTTGTGTTTTTTAATTCGGAACTTTTATTATGGTTTTTATATTGAAATTGACTTGATTTTTAACTTGGAACTTTTATTTTTGTTTTTATAATGAAATTGTTGAGTTTTTTTACATGGATCTTATTTTAAGGTTTTTATAGTGAAACTATTGAGTTTTTTTACTTGGAATTTTTTAAATATTTTATTTGAGAAATTGTGGAGTTTCTAAACTTTAAACTTTTTTCTAATTTTTATAGTGAAATATAGATGAGGTTTATAACTTGGATCTTTTGTTAGGATCTTTATAGTGAAATTGTTGAACATTTTACCTTGGAACTTTTTGTTTTGTTTTTATAGTGAAATTGTTGTGTTTTTTAAATTGGAACTTTTGTTATGGTTTTTATAGTGAAACTGTTTCGTTTTTTAACTTTGAATTTTTTTATGGTTTTTATAGTGAAATTGTTTAGGTTTTTCACTTGAAATTTTTTTATGGTTTTTATAGTGAAACTGTTGAGTTTTTTACTCACTTGGAACTTATTTTTTATGTTTTTTTATAGTGATAATGTTGAGTTTTTTCAATTGTAATTTTTTAATATATTTTTTAAAGAGAAACTGTTGGGTTTTTTAACTTGGAATTTTTAGTTTGCTTTTTAAAGTTGAGTTTTTTCATTAGGAAATCTTGTTATGGTTTTATAGTGAATTTGTTGACATTTTTAACATGAAACTTTTTTTTATGGTTTCTTAGTGAAATTGTTGAGTTTTTTAACTCGAAACTTTTATTAAGGTTTTTATAGTGAAATTGACTTATTTTTTAACTTGGAACTTTTATTTTGGTTTTATAGTGAAACTGTTGAGTTTTCTTACTTGGATTTTTTTTATGGTTTTTATAGTAAAACTATTGAGTTTTCTTAAATGGAATTTTTAAAATATTTTTATAAAAATCGTTGAGTTTTTTAACTTGAAACTTTTGTTATGGTTTTTATAGTGAAACTGTTGAGTTTTATTAACTTGGATCTCTTTTTTTATGGTTTTTATAGTGAATCTATTGAGTTTTTTTACTTGGAATTTTTTAAATATTTTATTTGAGAAATTATGAAGTTTCTAAACTTTAAACTTTTTTTTTATAGTTTTTATAGAGAAATATAGATGAGGTTTATAACTTGGATCTTTTGTTCGGATCTTTATAGTGAAATTGTTGAGCATTTTACCTTGGAACTTTTTTTTTTGGTTTTTATAGTGAAATTGTTGTGTTTTTTAAATTGGAACTTTTGTTATGGTTTTTATAGTTAAACAGTTAAGTTTCTTAACTTTGAAAATTTATATGGTTTTTATAATGAAACTGTTGAGTTTTTTCACTTGAAATTATTTTATGGTTTTTATAGTGAAACTGTTGAGTTTTTTCTCACTTGGAACTTATTTTTTATGTTTTTTATAGTGATAATGTTGAGTTTTTTCACTTGTAATTTTTTAATATATTTTTTAAAGACAAACTGTTGGGGTTTTTAACATGGAATTTTTAGTTTGCTTTTTAAAGTTGAGTTTTTTCATTAGGAAATCTTATTATGGTTTTATAGTGAATTTGTTGATATTTTTAACATGAAACAATTTATTTGGTTTTTTAGTGAAATTGTTGAGTTTTTTAACTTGGAACTTTTATTATGGTTTTTATTGTGAAATTGACTTATTTTTTAACTTGGAACTTTTATTTTGGTTTTTATAGTGAAATTGTTGAGTTTTTTTACTTGGATCTTTTTTAATGGTTTTTATAGTGTAGTTATTGAGTTTTTTTACTTGGAATTTAAATATTTTATTTGAGAAATTGTGGAGTTTCTAAACTTTAAACATTTTTTTATAATTTTTATAGTGAAATATAGATGAGGTCTATAACTTGGATCTTTTGTTATGATCTTTATAGTGAAATTGTTGAGCATTTTACCTTGGATCTTTTTTTTGTTTTTATAGTGAAATTGTTGTGTTTTTTTAAATTGGAACTTTCGTTATGGTTTTTATAGTGAAACTGTTTCGTTTTTTAACTTTGAAAAGTTTTATGGTTTGTATAGTGAAACTGTTGAGTTTTTTCAATTGGAAATCTTGTTATGGTTTTATAATGAATTTGTTGACATTTTTAACATGAAACTTTTTTATGGTTTTTAGTGAAATTGTTGAGTTTTTTTAACTCGGAACTTTTATTAAGGTTTTTATAGTGAAATTGACTTGTTTTTTAACTTGGAACTTTTATTTTGGTTTTTATTGTGAAACTGTTGAGGTTTTTTACTTGGATCTTTTTGATGGTTTTTATAGTTAAACTATTGAGTTTTCATAATTGGAATTTTTTAAATATTTTTATAGAAATTGTTGAGTTATTTAACTTGAAACTTTTATTATGGTTTTATAGTGAAACTGACTTGTTTTTTAACTTGGAACATTTATTTTTGTTTTTATATTGAAACTGTTGATTTTTTTTAACTTTGATCTTTTTTTATGGTTTTTATAGTGAAACTATTGATTTTTTTTACTTGGAATTTTTTAAATATTTTATTTGAGAAATTGTGGAGTTTCTAAACTTTAAACTTTTTTTGCATAGTTTTAGTGAAATATAGATGAGGTTTATAACTTGGATCTTTTGTTAGGATCTTTATAGTGAAATTGTTAAGCATTTTACCTTGGAACTTTTTTTTTGTTTTTATAGTGAAATTGTTGTGTTTTTTTAAATTGGAACTTTCGTTATGGTTTTTATAGTGAAACTGTTTCGTTTTTTAACTTTGAAAAGTTTTATGGTTTTTTATATTGAAACTGTTGAGTTTTTTCACTTGAAAGTTTTTTATGGCTTTTATAGTGAAAATGTTGAGTTTTTTCTCACTTGGAACTTATTTTTTATGTTTTTTATAGTGATAATGTTGAGTTTTTTCAATTGTAATTTTTTAATATATTTTTTAAAGAGAAACTGTTGGGTTTTTTAACTTGGAATTTTAGTTTGCTCTTTAAAGTTGAGTTTTTTCATTTGGAAATCTTGTTATGGTTTTATAGTGAATTTGTTGACATATTTAACATGAAACTTTTTTTATGGTTTTTTAGTGAAATTGTTGAGTTTTTTAACTCGTAACTTTTATTAAGGTTTTTATAGTGAAATTGACTTGTATTTTAACTTGGAACTTTTATTTTGGTTTTTATAGTGAAACTGTTGAGGTTTTTATAGTTAAACTATTGAGTTTTCTTAATTGGAATTTTTTATATATTTTTATAGAAATTGTTAAGTTTTTTAATTTGAAACTTTTGTTATGGTTTTTATAGTGAAACTGACTTGTTTTTTAGCTTGGAACATTTATTTTTGTTTTTATAGTGAAACTGTTGAGTTTTTTTAACTTGTAATTTTTTAAATATTTTATTTGAGAAATTGTGGAGTTTCTAAACTTTAAACTTTTTTTCATAGTTTTTATAGTGAAATATAGATGAGGTTTATAACTTGGATCTTTTGTTAGGATCTTTATAGTGAAATTGTTGAGCATTTTACCTTGGAACTTTTATTTTGGTTTTTATAATGAAATTGTTGTGTTTTATAAATTGGATCTTTCTTTATGGTTTTTATAGTGAAACTATTATGTTTTTTAACTTTGAAAATTTATATGGTTTTTATAGTGAAACTGTTGAGTTTTTTCACTTTATGGGTTTTTATAGTGAAATTGTTGAGTTTTTTCTCACTTGGAACTTATTTTTAATGTTTTTTATAGTGATAATTTGAGTTTTTTCAATCGTAATTTTTTAATATATTTTTCAAAGAGAAACTGTTGTGTTTTTTAATTTGGAATTTTTAGTTTGCTTTTTAAAGTTGAGTTTTTTCATTTGCAAATCTTGTTATGGTTTTATAGTGAATTTGTTGACATTTTTAACATGAAACTTTTTTTTATGGTTTTTTAGTGAAATTGTTAAGTTTTTTAACTCGGAACTTTTATTAAGGTTTTTAAAGTGAAATTGAAATGTTTTTTAACTTGGCACTTTTATTTTGGTTTTTATTGTGAAACTGTTGAGGTTTTTTACTTGGATCTTTTTTATGGCTTTTATTGTTAAACTATTGAATTTTCTTAAATGGAATTTTTAAAATATTTTTATATAAATTGTTGAGTTTTTTTTATGGTTTTTATTGTGAAACTTTTGATTTTTTTTTCTTGGAATTTTTTAAATATTTTATTTGAGAAATTGTCGAGTTTCTAAACTTTAAACTTTTTGTCATAGTTTTTATAGTGAAATATATATGAGGTTTATAACTTGGATCTTTTGTTAGGATCTTTATAGTGAAATTGTTGAGCATTTTACCTTGGAACTTTTTTTTTTGGTTTTTATAATGAAATTGTTGTGTTTTTTAAATTGGAACTTTCGTTATGGTTTTTATAGTGAAACTGTTAAGTTTTTTAACTTTGAAAATTTATATGGTTTTTATAGTGAAACTATTGAGTTTTTTCACTTTATGGTTTTTATAGTGAAACTATTGAGTTTTTTCTCACTTGGAACTTTTTTTTTATGTTTTTTATAGTGATAATGTTGAGTTTTTTCAATTGTAATTTTTTAATATATTTTTTAAAGAGAAACTGTTGGGTTTTTTAACTTGGAATTTTTAGTTTGCTTTATAAAGTTGAGTTTTTTCATTTGGAAATCTTGTTATGGTTTTATAGTGAATTTGTTGACATTTTTAACATGAAACTTTTTTTATGGTTTTTAGTGAAATTGTTGAGTTTTTTTAACTCGGAACTTTTATTAAGGTTTTTATAGTGAAATTGACTTGTTTTTTAACTTGGAACTTTTATTTTGGTTTTTATTGTGAAACTGTTGAGTTTTTTTAACTTGGATCTTTTTTATGGTTTTTATAGTGAAACTATTGAGTTTTTTTACTTGGAAATTTTTAAATATTTTTATAGAAATTGTTGAGTTTTTTAACTTGAAACTTTTGTTATGGTTTTTATAGTGAAACTGACTTGTTTTTAACTTGGAACATTTATTTTTGTTTTTATAGTGAAACTGTTGAGTTTTTTTAACTTGGATCTTTTTTAATGGTTTTTATAGTGAAACTATTGAGTTTTTTTACTTGGAATTTTTTAAATATTTTATTTGATAAATTGTGGAGTTTCTAAACTTTAAACTTTTTTTTTTTATAATTTTTATAGTGAAATATAGATGAGGTTTATAACTTGGATCTTTTGTTAGGATCTTTATAGTGAAATTGTTGAGCATTTTACCTTGGAACTTTTTTTTTTGTTTTTATAGTGAAATTGTTGTGTTTTTTAAATTGGAACTTTCATTATGGTTTTTATAATGAAACTGTTTCGTTTTTTAACTTTGAAAAGTTTTATGGTTTTTATAGTGAAACTGTTGAGTTTTTTCACTTGAAATTTTTTTATGGTTTTTATAGTGAAACTGTTGAGTTTTTTCTCACTTGGAACTTATTTTTTATGTTTTTATAGTGATAATGTTTAGTTTTTTCAATTGTAATTTTTTAAGATATTTTTTAAAGAGAAACTGTTTGGTTTTTTAACTTGTAATTTTTTGTTTGCTTTTTAAAGTTGAGTTTTTTCATTTAGAATTCTTGTTATGGTTTATAGTGGATTTGATTACATTTTTAACATGAATTTTTTTTTATGGTTTTTGAGTGAAATTGTTGAGTTTTTTTAACTCGGAACTTTTAGTATGGTTTTTATAGTTAAATTGGCTTGTTTTTTAACTTGGAACTTTTATTTTGGTTTCTATAGTGAAACTGTTGAGTTTTTTTAACTTGGATCTTTTTTTATGGTTTTTATAGTGAAACAATTGAGTTTCAAAACTTTAAATTTTTTTTATAATTTTTATAGTGAAATAGATGAGGTTTATAACTTGGATCTTTTGTTAGGATCTTTATAGTTAAATTGTTGAGCATTTTACCTTGGAACTTTTTTTGTGGTTGTTATAGTGAAATTGTTGTGTTTTTTAACTTGGAACTTTCGTTATGGTTTTTATAGTGAAACTGTTAAGTTTTTTAACTTTGAAAATTTTTATAGTTTTTATAGTGAAACTGTTGAGTTTTTTCACTAGAATTTTTTTATGGTTTTTATAGTATAATTGTTGAGTTTTTTCTCACTTGGACTTATTTTTTATGTTTTTAATTGTGATAATGTTGAGTTTTTTCACTTGTAATTTTTTAATATATTTTTTAAAGAGAAACTGTTGGGTTTTTTAACTTGGAATTTTTAGTTTGCTTTTTAAAGTTGAGTTTTTTCATTTGGAAATCTTGTTATGGTTTTATAGTGAATTTGTTGACATTTTTAACATGAAACTTTTTTTATGGTTTTTTAATGAAATTGTTGAGTTTTTTTAACTCGAAACTTTTATTATGGTTTTTATAGTGAAACTGACTTGTTTTTTAACTTGGAACTTTTATTTTTGTTTTTATAGTTAAACTGTTTTTATAGTGAAATTATTGAGTTTTCTTAGTTGAATTTTTTAAATATTTTTATAGAAATTGTTGAGTTTTTTTACTTGAAACTTTTGTTATGGTTTTTATAGTAAAACTGATTTGTTTTTTAACTTGGAACTTTTATTTTTGTTTTTATAGTGAAACTGTTGAGTTTTTTTTAACTTAGATCTTTTTTTTATGGTTTTTATAGTGAAACTATTGATTTTTTTACTTGGAATTTTTAAAATATTTAATTTGAGAAATTGTGGAGTTTCTAAACTTTAAACTTTTTTTTATAATTTTTATAATTTTTAACTTGGATCTTTTGTTAGGATCTTTATAGGGAAATTGTTGAGCATTTTACCTTGGAACTTTTTTTTTGGTTTTTATAGTGAAATTGTTGTGTTTTTTAAATTGAAACTTTCGTTATGGTTTTTATAGTGAAATTGTTAAGTTTTTTAACTTTGAAATTTTTTATGCTTTTTATAGTGAAACTGTTGAATTTTTTCACTTGAAATTTTTTTAATGGTTTTTATAGTGAAACTGTCAAGTTTTTTCTCACTTGGAACTTATTTTTTTATGTTTTTTATAGTGATAATGGTTAGTTTTTTCACTTGTAATTTTTTAATATATTTTTTAAAGAGAAACTGTTGTGTTTTTTAACTTGAAATTTTTAGATTGCTTTTTAAAGTTGAGTTTTTTCATTTGGAAATCTTATGGTTTTATAGTGAATTTGTTGACATTTTTAACATGAAACTTTTTTTTATGGTTTTTTAGTGAAATTGTTGAGTTTTTTAACGCGGAACTTTTATTATGGTTTTTATAGTGAAATTGACTTGTGTTTTAACTTGGAACTTGGAACTTTTATTATGTGTTCTAAACTTTAAACTTTTTTTATAACATTTATAGTTAAATATAGATGAGGTTTATAACTTGGATCTTTTGTTAGGATCTTTATAGTGAAATTGTTGAGCATTTTACCTTGGAACTTTTTTTATTTGGTTTTTATTGTGTAATTGTTGTGTTTTTTAAATTGGAACTTTCGTTATGGTTTTTATATCGAAACTGTTTCGTTTTTTAACTTTGAAATTTTTTATGGTTTTTATAGTGAAACTGTTGAGTTTTTTCACTTGCAATTTTTTTTGTATGGTTTTTATAGTGAAACTGTTGAGTTTTTTTGTCACTTGGAACTTATTTTTTATGTTTTTTATAGTGATAATGTTTAGTTTTTTCACATGTAATTTTTTAATATATTTTTTAAAAAGAAACAGTTGAGTTTTTTAACTTCGAATTTTTTGTTTGCTTTTTAAAGTTGAGTTTTTTCACTTTGAAATCTTGTTATGGTTTTATAGTGAAATTGTTGACATTTTTAACATGAAACTTTTTTTTATGGTTTTTTAGTGAAATTGTTGAGTTTTTTTTAACTTGGAACATTTATTATGGTTTTTATAGTACAACTGACTTGTTTTTTTACTTGGAACTTTTATTTTGGTTTTTATAGTGAAACTATTGAGTTATTTAACTTGGATCTTTTTTATGGTTTTTACAGTAAAACTGTTCCGAACTGCCCCAAATTTCAGACTTGGGCCCAAATATTCTCTCACACCCAATCGGCCCATTAACGGCCGCTCAATTTAACCCGTGCTAGACATCAGTGCCCTCCGACCAACTGACAAGTCGAGCGACGTAAATAGCGCTCCAACGGATAGCTCCCAACTACTAACGGTTATTACGGAATCCGCGATCCACGCTTTTCAATATGGACCAATGACCATCCTCTTGGACCAATATAAAAACCCTATCATTCGAGAGGGTCAGGTATTCAAATCTTGACCCAAAAAATCTTGTACTTGCTCACTCGTTAGTCGCTCTCTGACTTTGGCATCGGAGTGCCTTTGCAGGTACACCCCTTTTTCTCCATCATCAACCGTGTTCATCCACGCTCGACGCCAGCCACATCGGATCCTGATCTCCAGGTATGATCAGGTGGCGCCGTTTGTGGGACACCATCTTCCCCGTTCTTCTTCATCAGAGATTCTCAAGAACCAAAGTTTACTATTTAAAAATATCCATGACCACTCACGACGTCCCGTGCGATGTCCGTACTGCTGATGGTATCCTCATTACCCAACGAGGGAGCAACCTAGTCACTCCCTCACACGAAGAAACCGTCCAAGATCACCAAGACGGAAAAACAGCTTCGCCCTCTCTAGAGCGCGACCAACTGCTCGAAGCCAACCGGAGGCTATACCTTCCATAGCCGCACCCGTCAGGTCAGACTTCTTCGAACTGGTTGAAATGCTCAACCAGACCCACCTTCTGCTCCTAGCTTATAGTGAGAAGATAGCCTGTCTCGAAGAAACCGGTCGCTGATCATCTCGATCTCCTAAAAGGCACCAGGGACAGCGCAGCCCATTCCCCCGAAAAAGAAGGATAAAGGCCACCACAATGAATCTTCTATCAGGAATCGAGATCGTTCACCTCCTCGTAGACGTCGATCCCCTGTGCTGACCAAAACTCGTCAAGGTCCGCAGGGTGATGACCGACATTCTCCTCCCCAGAAAAGGCGACGATCCCGATCACCATCTCCAAGACAATCAAGAAATAACAGGTCAAACTCTTTGTCCCCGTGATGGAACAGAAAACGCCGTTTAAGATCCCCTTCGCTCACCTCCAATGACGACGACAATATCAGAGGACCCCTCTCTTCCGAGATTATGGCTTCCAAATTACCAAGAGGGCTCGAGAAACCCCCACCCCTAGGTTCATATGACGGAACAATTGATCCCGACAAACATATTGAGAACATCGATGCTCTACTCGATTACAGGGGCGTCTGAGGAGCGATCAAATGTCGTCTCTTTCCGACCACCTTAAGGAAAAGGGTGATGACTTGGTACAAACGTCTTGAGCCCGAATCCATCACTTCCTGAAGACAACTCGGTCGAACTTTCTCCAGGCATTTCACCGTTTCCCGACGCCACCCCAAGACGGAGGCATCACTCGAAGCCATTATCCAGGGAAAAGATGAGCCCCTCAGAACCTACATCGAAAGGTTCAATAAAGAAGTTGTCCAGGTCTCGACCACGGACGACATGAAAAAGTATTTGCTGGAGCGCGGGTTACGCCCATCCACCAACTTCCACCGAGCAGTGGGCATTGAGACGCCCGCCACTCTAGACGCTTTCCTCTTGAAAGCTCAAGCATACATCCAGTACGAAGAAAAGCAAGCAGTCAGCTTCGTTCGTGATGTCCGGCGTAGAGAAGACGCCAACCCTTCCAAATTCGATGAACCCTCGACATCTCGTCGGGGAGGTGACAAAAGAAAGGAAGATCACCCCCGTGAACCGCGAGAGCAAAGAGGACCAGTAGGTTGCTTTCGTGAGTATACACCTCTATTGGTGTCGAGGGAGAAAATATTGTCTGAATGTGCTAATTCAAAGTTCCGTCAATCGGGGGTTCGCTTTCCCAAGCAGTTGCCCGCCAAGCCGGGCACTGACAAAACCAAGTATTACGGGTTCCATAAAAGCCATTGACACAATACCGAGGATTGCATCCACCTGAAGGACGCAATAGAGATACTCATCAAAGACGGCCACCTCAAACAATTCATGAAATCAAAAGAAACCTCCAGGCCGGAAAAACAAGAAACTATAAAGGTCAAGGAAGCGGTAGCGGTGCCCGCAGACACCAATATGCAGGTCGCTCTCAGCATCTATCGCCCTGAAGATTTCTTTCTGTCTGATCGTCAGAAAAACCCTAGTTACTTGTCTTCCCATAGCCCCTAGGAAGCATTCCCCTCCACTATGGTGATTTCAGGTGGAGGATTCAACAAGATCACGGTCGGTTCCGTGAAGAGGAAGTTCGACCAACTAATCACAAAAGGATCGGCCCTGAACGCTACGTTAGACAAACCCAGAGACAACTCAGTGCCCATCTCATATTACAAAGAGGAACTACTGAGGGGAGCACCTAACACCATCATTCCACTACTCATTTGGGCCCAGATGGCAAACTTCGACGTCCGCAGAATACTAGTCGACCAGGGCAGTCCATGCGATATAATGTATTCGCAACTGCTCGCAACACTCCAGTTGAACGAGAATCATCTAACGCCATATGTGGGATCTGACCTACAAGGTTTCAATGGGGCAATATCACGACCATGGGGTTATGTCGACCTTATAGTCACTTTTGGAGCCGCGAAAACCACCCGGTCAGTTCGCGTCCAATTTTTGGTCGTCGATTGTCCTTCTCTATACCAATGCATTCTCGGTCGACCGACGTTGGCCGATCTCCTGGCTGTTCCATCAACTGTCCACATGAAGATGAAGTACTACACGACGTCGGGGAGAGTGGCCACCCTGCACGGTGATGTCGAAGTTGCCCGTCGCTGTTTCGAGGCAGCCTCTAAAGGCCTTAACTCGATATCATACCAACCCAAAGCTTCCACCTCAACGTCCTCCATAAACACAAAAGTGCCTGCACCTCTCCCTCAGGTTGACTCCATCGACCTAGATTGTAGGTTTCCAGACGAAGCCGAAAGCTCCCAGCAGCCCTCTACTTCGTTAGCCCGACCAATCCTCGACGGTGAATTCAAACTAATCCCTCTGGGGGAAGATCCGAGTAGATGCGTGAAGATTGGGGCCCATCTCTTAAACCTGGAAAAGAGACAACTGGAGGCATGCCTGAAAGGGAATGCCGATCTATTCGCATGGAGTGCAACAGAGATGCCCGGACTTGACCTAGACGTGGCCTGCCATCATCTCTCCATCGATCCTAATCACAAGGATGTTGCCCAACAAAGGGGGAAACAGTCGACCGAAAAAACTAAAGCGGCCAAAAAGGCTGTATAAGACCTCCTAGAGGTGAACTTTGTAACAGAAGCCAGGTACACCACCTGGCTCTCCAACGTTGTACTTGTGAAAAATCTAATGGAAAATTGAGAATGTGCGTTGATTATACTGATCTTAATCGGGCTTTCCCGAAAGATTCTTACCCATTACCAAATATTGATAAACTTGTCGACAACTCGGCCGGTTTCAAACTACTATCATTTATGGATGCCTATTCGGGATATAATCAGATCCCCATGGCCGTGACCGACAAAAAACATACGGTCTTAATGACCGAGTCAGGCAATTACTATTACAATGTTATGCCCTTCGGACTAAAAAACGCGGGCGCCACCTATCAACGCATGATAAACAAAGTATTATGAGCAGAAATCGGAGACATGTTGGAAGTATATATGGACGACATGATCGTTAAATCTCAATAAGAAACAGATCATGCTTCCCATCTTCGTAAAGTGTTCGACCAAGCTCGAAAATGCAGAATGTGTTTCAACCCCGAGAAGTGCACGTTCGGAGTTCGAGCAGGCAAATTCCTTGGATTTTACTTATCCGAACGTGGTATCGAAGCCAATCCTGATAAATACCAAGCATTTACAGAGATTCCCACGCCCGACTCCAAAAAATCCATACAATCATTGAACAACGTCCTCGCCTCACTTGCCCGATTCGTTGCTAAGTCCTCCCAACACGCCCTTCCATTCTACAAGCTCCTCCGCAAGGAGGCAACCTTTGAATGGACGGACGAGTGCGAACAGGCCTTGATCCACTTACAGAAAGCATTTTCCGAGCCTCCAGTACTCTCCAGACCTAACGAAGGTGAAACCTATATCTCTACATCGTCGTGGAAAACAAAGCGGTGAGTGCGGCCCTTATCCATGAACTGCCCGAAGGACAAAAACCTATTTACTTTACGAGCAAAACCTTGAATGGCCCTAAGCTACGATACCTACAAATCAAAAAGGTAGCACTAGCCCTCCTCTTTGCAGTAAGAAGGTTACGACACTACTTCCTGGCCCATACTATTGTCGTGAGGACAGACCAACCCATCAGGCAGATGCTCAAAAGGCCTGATATGGCCGGACGAATGTTGAAATGGTCGTTGGAACTATCCAAGTTCGACATCAAATTCGAAGGAAGACAGACCCTCAAAGCTCAAGCCTAGGCCGACTTTGTAGTAGTGCTTACCTTCACCAAGCAGACTTCAACATCCCCGACTAAGTGGATCATCTTCGTAGACGGAGCGTCTAGCTCGATAATCAGTGGGGTCGGGGTGATATTGGAGAATGAGGAAGGAACCATCATCGAAGTATCCCTAACCTTGTCTTTCCCCACGTCCATTAATTAAGCAGAATACGAGGCCTTCCTGGCCGACTTGCGCCTCGCAGACGACCTCGGGGTAGAAGAAATAGTGATATGCACATACTCCCAGTTGGTCGCCAACCAAGTGCGAGGCGAGTTTCAAGCCAAAAACGACAACATGACCAAATACTTATCTTTGATCAAAGAGAAGCTAAAACGATTCACGTCCGTGGAAGTCAAGCACGTCCCACGCGAGCAACACCCAAGCGGATATATTGTCCAAACTGGAAAGTACCAAGAAGAAAGGGGGCAACAAATCTGTCATACAAGAGATATTCCCTCGACCCAGCATTAGGAAATCGTCAGCCCTAGTAGACGTCAACGTCGTGGGCGACGCTAACTGTTGGATGACCCTAGTATTCAATTATTTGACCAAGGACGAATTACCAATGAACCCAAAAACAGCCAGCACCGTGCAACGTAGATCATGCTCGTATACAATGGTTGGAGGAAAGATGTATCGTCGGGGTTTCTCCACGCCACTCCTCAGATGCGTCGAGGAAGAAAACATTTTGCACGTGTTAAGGGAAGTCCATGAAGGGACCAACGCATAACATCCAGGTGGGCGATCGCTCGCCCGCAAAATTCTACGAGCAGGATACTACTGGCCAACGATGCAGAACGATGTAAAAGAGCATGTTAAAAAATGTGACAAATGCCAACGGCATGGTGACATGCACGTGGCACCTCCTACCGAGTTGAAATCACTATCTTCCCCATGGCCATTTTCCTGGTGGGGACTAGATATATTAGGGCCCTTCGTCATCGGCATCGGCCAAAACAAGTATCTCACCGTTTTCACTAAATGGATAGAAACAGAGGCCTTATCCAAAATCATTGCGCTCAACATCTTAAGCTTCTTCAAGCGGGACATCCTCGTCCGATTCGGGGTCCCGCTCGCCATCGTTATAGATAATGGGACTCAGTTCACCGACAAGTATTTCCAATAATTCGTAACCTCAGTAGGAACCAAACAACACTTCGCCTTGGTCGAGCACCCTCAGACTAACGGGCAAGCAGAAGTTTCTAACATGGTAATCTTAAGAGGTCTTAAGCGAAGGTTGGACGAGCACAAAAAACGTTGGGTCGAAGAATTACATAGCTTTCTTTGGGCATACAGGACCACGCCCCACTCGATAACCGGGGAATCCCCATTTCGGCTAGCATACGAGACTGAAGCGGTCATCCCCATAGAGATGCACATACCATCTAGGCGGACATAATCACCTATGGACCAAGATACCAACTCTGAAACACTGAGAGAAGAGCTCAACTTAGTCGAAGAAATACGATCAGGAGTTGCTCTTCGAGAAGCTACACTTAAACAAAAAATAGCAGATCGACATAACGCCAAAGTTATTAAGCGAGCATTCGAAATCGGAAGTCTCGTCTTGAAGAGAAATCACAAAGACTCCCGAGAAGGGAAGCTGGCACCAAATTGGGAGGGCCCATATCGCGTCCGAGCAAAGACCGAGAACGAAGCCTATTACTTAGAAAATATTCAAGGGGAAGAGCTCTCTCGGTCGTGGAACGCCGAGAAACTCAATAAATACTACAACTAGTAAGAAGGTCACCCTGCTCAACTCCCAAATGAGGAGCATATAGTTCGGCCAAACCTGCATGCCCAGGTACGAGCATTGCAGCCCAAAACGTTTGATCAACAGGACCCCTTCACGAAGAGGAAGGTAACTGTCGCACAAACAGATACTCAAACGAGTCCAGCGTCGCCTAAGTACCACGACCAAACAGAACCCCAGCTCGCGATGGGACGTTCAAGCCACGGAATTCGAGCCATGATCTTGACCTGGATATCGACCTGAAGCCAGCCTCCTTACATCTGACCGGTTCCCCTAACCGACGGATCAAACTTTCTTACGAGCATTTACCCCCTATCCGACCACTATTTCATATTCCTTGTGCCAGACGAGCATAAAATACTTAGCGAAATAATACATTTAAAACAAAAGTCCTCCGACGGACGGGCAGTCATATGTAAAAATAAAAACACTGCAAAAAAAACAAAACAACCACCCAGGTCGAAAACATTCATTGAGAAGATGCGACCCCTAAGGGCCGACTTGTTCGGAATTACATGAAACGGGGACCAAGTCCCCGAGCAAAAACTATAAATTACATATATTTTGGGCACGCAGGCCAACCTAATTACCTTCCTCCTCTTGGACACCAGGCTGACCTTCACTCGGAGGTTGCTAAGCTTCAGGCTGGACCTACTGGTCGGGCTCACCTGGCTGAGAATCATCAACGATCATATAATTTGGAACTACAATCTGACCATCCACGACCTTGTACAAATACCTGATCTGATCAGTATCAAGTTCCAACTCTGAATGGAGGGCCTTAATCTGATCCACGACATTCTGAAAACTTAGCTTGGTCGTGTCCCTCAATTCTTCTAGATCTTGGTCCAACCGGGCAAGGAAGTGCGTCCTGCTCATCAGACCATTGGTGTCTTCATCCTCATCCTCCTTGGGAAAGAAAGATTCTTTCAACTTTTTATTTTGTTCGACAACCTTCCTTTTGTCCACCTTTTGTCCACCTCTAGCTTGGCGATCACGTCAGCCCGCTCCGTCAACTCTTTGGCCGTAGCCTCAGCGTCCTCGGCAGCCTTCCTCGCTTTTTCCTCCGAATCGCCCAGGAGGGACTTCAGCAACAAATTTCGTGCTCCTGCCCGGAGCTTCCCTCAGCCAACATCGAGGCCATTTATAGCACCCGCATTACAACACTGGCATCCTGCGCCAGGGATAACCTCCGAGCAGGGAGATCCATCTGCTCGAGAAACAGCGAGTCCGCCCGTTCGACCTCCAAGGAAGTGCCCTCGAAGAAGTTGCGCTGGACAAAACATGGTGGCAATACATGTTTGGGTTTTGAAGGAGTGTTGGTCGTCAGGTCCATAACGGTCGTTCCAACTTTGTGTTTCTTAAGACTCAAACCCGAAGTCACGCTTGGGGAGCCTCGAGCGATGGGGCCCAAGCCAGAGTCACTCGTATCGTTACCCATCAGTCAGGTCTGAACGATCCTAGCTTTCCCCTTGTTACCTTGCCTCAAATTGTCCTGAATCTTGTCTAGAGAATTCGCCACAGAACTTGCAAAAAGGAGGAAAGAAAAGGGTCAGATCGACTACGAGCATAAAATCACATGACAAATAAACAAAAATAAAAACAAAACAAGTACCAAATAGTTCGGACACTTGCCCATTTTTACAAGCCAGGAGAGCTGTGACGTCAATCAGCGGACGTTCCACAGCTTCTCCCCCGTCAGAAGCTAACATTACTTTCCCCTCTCCGTCGAGCATCGGGGTCGAAATGAAGGAAGACACCAGCTTACGAAACTCCTCGAAGTTGGTTGCATCATCCACGGTCAGAGCATCCCCTATTTGAACTAAATCACTCACAGGTTGCCCATAATGACCATAATCCCATGAAAAAGGAAACCTCCAAATCCTCCTACGGATCTGGCGCCCTTCCGCATCCAGCCGGGGCACATCATTCTCGTCGGTGTCGACCCCCATAAAGCTGATCGACCTTGTAGCTTCTCGACTCACAGGCTCGATCAAGAAATAGTTGCCCTTGAATGATCAAATAGACTCTGAATGTGCCTTGAAGATCTTAGCCCGTTATTTAAAGGAAATGAAATCCTTTCGGGCATTCCCTCACCCCACCTGGCGCTGCAGAGAGAACAGCCAGAAAAAGAGAGGAAGAGTAGTCCTTGCCCCCAGATGCGTGCATGTCAACTCGAACGCCCTCATAAAGGCATAAGAGTTAGGATGCAGCTGCGAGGGTGCTACCCCCAGGTAACCGAGCAGACCAAATTGTTGAACAACAGCCTGATCCCCAAGGTCGAAATAGCATACTCATACATTGAAAATTTTCTTCCCCCAAAATCCGAGAAAATTTTGTCGTCGTCGCTCGGACATGTCACCCTTTAGTGGACAGGATCCCCTACCACAGGCAAAGGATCTTCGCGCGGCCGAGCATAAGATGATACTTTGTCCAGCAAGTCCTCAACAACCCACTCCTCGGTCGTAGGAGCCCTTTCCTCTTCTTCTGAAACCACATGAGTTCCAGCCTCTCCCTCAGACACTGTCGCCACATCATTTATTTCGGTTGCCTATGAGTCCCTTGAGGAACTTTCAGAGTCCGATGGAACAATTGCCGAAGAGCCCAAATCTTCCGACGTGCTTTCCTCCGAGGAGATGTTGTAGGGATCGACGATTGCATTTTCACCTGAAAAGTAGTGGAAAGGTGTCAGTGAATTCGATTAAAATATCAAAGTCATCCTACCACTACCTATCAAGTGAAAGGACGTGCAACAGCCCGAGAACAGGGTTCCCGACCAAAGCCCTCGAGTAATCGACGCCCGATACAATCGATCAACACTCGGTAGGGAATCATAAAAACACAGAGTTCACGACAAATAGATGCTCATCACGAAACCCTAAACCTCGGTCGAGTATTCGACCAAGGTCGCCGCCGACCGCAAACTAGGGTTCAGAACAGGCAACGTCACAATAACTACTTCAGCTTAAAATTCATCTAAAACTAACCTAATTCATTGTCTAAAAGCGAAACCTAAATCACATACATGTCTATTATTAAAGGAATAAGATAAAAAATCAGAAAAGAACTCTTACCAGGAGCATTAGACATGATTATGAGAAGTTATATTGATACACACGGTAGTCGGCAGAAGAACTGCGGTGGTCGATGGTTG